>VDFB02047230.1:214163569-214248716 GCA_007258455.2 Sequoia sempervirens
GGATGTTTCAAAACAACCAAAGAGGGATGAAGTTTAGGAAGGAAAGTTTTGAAACCACTGAAACTTAACAAAACATTGACGAAACCTTGGCAGTTCACTTAGGCACCAAAAAAACATCCCAAATCCACTAGAAAGTTGTCCCCAAAGTCAAAAATGTAGAAAGTGGACTGTTAGGGACCAAGTGAGCAGGAATAAGACAAAAGGTAGAAAAGGGATGGGGGACTTTATTTCTCCCCGGATTTGAATACCCCAAGTAGGTGAATTTGGTCAAGGGAATTTGATCGTTTGAAGGCACATGACCAATTTGGTCTTGGAAAATGGGGCACGCAAAACAAGATAGGAGCAAAGCACCCTGTCAGGAGTGAA
Source organism: Sequoia sempervirens (assembly GCA_007258455.2). Lineage (NCBI taxonomy): Eukaryota > Viridiplantae > Streptophyta > Pinopsida > Cupressales > Cupressaceae > Sequoia > Sequoia sempervirens. The sequence goes on from VDFB02047230.1 coordinate 214,163,936, forward strand.
AAGAGGGGGTCCCTACCTATGGTGGGGCATGTGTGAAAAAAATTCACAACATATCCCATCACACCTTTTCTATTTCACCCATCTGCATTTTTTATTACTACATACATCTACAATGACTTCCATATTTGGCCTTGCCTTTTTTTATCCAAATCTATAATTTTTTATTGTTTTTAAAATTTGAAAAATGGACACTCTACTTCCTAATACTGTGCAACCCCTTTCATATTCTCTTATTGGCCACCCATTCTCGTAATCTACATTTATTCCATTTAATTTCTCAATAGTTCAATTTGCTTAGAATTTTTTGTGCATCCCTTCTTTACTCCACTCTGAATCAACCCTCCCATGTTCCTTCAATGCAGCCCTCCTCAACATTGATTTTTGTTTGTAATTTAAATAAAATAAGAAAACAATCTTTGTCATGGTGTAACAACCTACGTAGGAAACCTCCCTTATTGTATTTATGTGCATACATATGCTAGCCTATCTCCCTTATTAACCTTTTAACTACCTTTTAATTCTTTTCAACTTCTTAAATTTTTCCTCTAATATGTGTGGCCTATCCTTGTTTGGGCATTGATTTATATTGACCTGGTTTATGGTTGCATTGTGTGGGAATCGATTGTGAAATAAAATTATGTTTAATATACCGCCTTTTATCTCCTCCATGTTGGCCTACCAAGGGTCTTTTAACTCAAGCATAAATTTTCTTGAGCCATGGCATTGGTCTTCTTCTTCCCCTTGGCGTCCCCTCATGATGTTCAAATCTGCAATGTTATATTGTTTTGTGTCTCTTCAAATTTGGAAACTCTTCATTTCAACTGGCATTACCATTTTTTTCTTTTCCATCCACAACCCCATCCATTCACTATTTATTTTTATAGATTTATATATAATCCATGATGGGCTTCATCTTTTTAACTTCTTTGTCTATTTATCCTTGTTCTTATATGTTGAGGATAATTCAATTGGAATTCAATTGAAATAAATCAAATTTAGAAGAAGTCTAATTTGATATTTCATATTTTAATGACAACAATGCCATCGAATGATCACCAAAACCAAAAGGAATTAGCCACAAAAAAAGAAAACAAAAGTGAAACAATAAAATCAAATTGGAAATATTTTTAGCCAATATTGATTGCGTTTTTCCTGCTCTTGCATCACAAATTAATACAAAAGTTTTCAAAAAAAAAAAATGATAGGTTAAGTGTGGCATTGGGGGCCAATCCCATTGAATTAACCATTAGAATATAAATATAATCAGGAGTCCTACAGTTTTTAAAGTTCACCCTTAAACAAGGATAACCACAGTACCCTTGCAAAAAAAAAAGGGAAACAAAAATGACCGTATGCCTAACATAGCCAAGACTCGTCAAAAACCAAAATACAAAAAGGAGATTATTTGGTAAGGGGTTGAAAATGCAGATAGCACAAGTGTAATACAAGTAGGGCCATATGCTATCGTGAAATATTGAAGCTTGTTAGTCATCACTAGAGTTAAATTACTCTACAAATGTAAGGTTCCAATCAATCTCACTCAAGTGTGCCAAACCCACCATAAGATTTAAGAATTTCATAGCCTTCCTCACAATATTCTAGTGACTTTTTTCCTTTCAAAATGTTAGAGATAATGATGAATGATATTCATAGACCAACAACTACATAAAATTCAATACAAGAAGCCTCATTAGTGGTAGGGAATCCAAAGGCATAGATGGACCCAAGTAGAGTGTCCTCAAGGTCATGTAAAATTCTTTTCTTCACCAAATTTATATTAGAGTTTTCAAAATCTTGTTCTACTTGCCCAAATCCATCAACATTGCGAGACACATAGAGATTATATTCTTATTTACCCTACAAAGATGCTCTATAATCAAGGAATCTTCTCTAAGATGCATTTTGGGCACATGAATGACCACAACAACATCAACCTTCAAGACTCTCTTTATGCATGTTTTTGTGATAGCACCAAGGAAAGTGATTTTATTTTTCTTAGAAAATATTCCAATCATATGGATGAGACTAAAATTTCAAGCACACATGGGGAAGAAAATGAAATTCGCCAATTTTGATGAAACAAAGAAAAATAACACAAGTGTATTTTAGTGAACATATTTATGTTTGAGAACTCAATTGAATTACATACCTTACCAAACCAATTGATGAGATTCTAAACTTCTTTATTGCAATGTAAATTTTGATTCAATGTTGAATACCCTAAATATTCTTCTCAGTTAGGAAAAATTAATATCAGACCTTTATTAATATAATACCTAATATACTTTAATATCATTATTTAATTATGAAAAATTATCTAAGAAAGAACAACATAAATAACTCATTTATTTAAAGTAATAAAATAAATCTAAAATTTGAAAAATAGATTGTGCATAAGACGTTGATTAAAATGCATATATTTGTATATATTTTGAGTATAAAATATTTTTGAAATATACATTTCCTAGATAGGATATACAAAAAGAGATTGTATAAATAGAAATCTTAACTTAAAAATAGATTGTAGATAAGACATTGATTAAAATGTATATATTTGTATATATTTTGTGTATAAAATATTTTTCAAATATACATTTGCTAAATAGGATATAAAAAAGAAATTGTAGAAATAGAAATCTTAACTTAAAAGCTGTGACATTTGGTAGAGATATTTCATGAAAAATTACGTACTTTTCCTAAATCCGTTAGGAACACTTTGAATGAATAACTTAGCTAATTCTTCCTAACCAAAATCTATAGCCTTTAGAAAAGGAATGTGTGCACAGGTTTTTGTAGCTAGAAAAAGATAGTGAAAAGTATACAAAATGGAGTTCACTCTATTGTTTTTAAGGGAAAATTTTATCATGTACAAAGGGAGGATTTTATGTAAGAGGGTTTTGTTTTTTCTGAATTTATATGCATTCAAATAAAAGATTTAACAGATCTTATTGTGAAATGAGTGAGAAGCACAAATTTGTAAGTAGTCTAAAATTAATCTTCAAACAATTTATTAATAATCAATTAAAAAAATAATTACAATAATTTTAATTAACCACAAATACTAATAAATTATTTAGATTAAAATTTTAAAAACATTAATTCATTTAATATAATATATAATATATGCATTTAAAATCCATGTTAACTGATGATTACTTTCAACCCGCCGTCCAGTCCTTCAAACGATAAAAACAAATGAGAAGTGACGAAGCACGTAACTGGGAAAATACAGTCTGAACATTTGTGTAGCAAAATAAGGCGATGGGCAGGTAATGGAAAATTCACGGCAGGGAAAAAAACCGTAGAGAGGAAGTGACCTTGGGAGAAGCCCATGGAGGCAGCAACACGGGCAATGAAGGTTGGGAGCGTTTCAAAATAAATTTGAAAACACAAAACATAATAGAAATTAATTTTATTAAAAGAAAAATATTAAGTTCGAGAACAGCATAAAATACAAAGTAAATGCTTTTAGAATGTATTACATTGATCACCGGCGAAACGCACTGTTTTCCTAAAGTAGAAGACAGAAATAAAGATTTGAAGGTATGAAAATATGATTATTTATTCTCTAGCTGTGCAATATTCGTGTCTATCTATAAGTATGCTTCTTATTTTTAAACCAATAACTCAAAACAAAATCTCGAATGCCAACCACAGGGCATTAAACGTGAAAGCGATGAGACTAAACAAACTGGACAGATTTAACACTCAAAGGGTACATATAAGTATTGGAGTATGTAAAATATATGGAATCATATGGCTCCATAGGTCTTCCATCATTGATGAGGCAATCATCATCAGAAATGCGCTTGATATTGGAAGGGTCCACCCAATCTGATGATGCAAACGACCCACAATGCAGATGAATGTTTCGTGGCTTACATTTAGATAGGAATGTGTTGAATATTGTCACGGTGAATTCGGGAATCCCTGGACCATACTCTTGACCCTGTACAATGTATATGTCATCGTTACTACATATACCTGCATTTTTTGTTACACAAAAGCAGACACCCATTAATAAAATCCATTCTTTTAAATACAGAAAACTTTTAATTGTATTAAACTGCATTTTGGGTTTACTGTTTTACAGTGTATTCCTTGACAATCTGATATTTTTATTCGTCGGATAATTTAATCAACTGCTACTAAAAAGTCTATGAGGTTTCTATTTAACGCAGGCACATATTAATAGTGAGAAAGAACATACATGAGTCACCCAGTTTGCGTGCACTGGCATCTCCTGTACATGCACAAGTTATTTGTAAGCAACAGAAACAATAAACTCAATGCCCTAAGAAAAGAAAAGAAAAACTGTACCCTCTTTAGTATTATTTCTATATTTCTACTTCCAATATAGATTTATTATAGCAACAGAAAGATTTGTATACTTTTACACTGCTGCTATGACTTACCCAACCTAGTCTAGGTTAAGATAGGTATTAAAACACAGCTTGAACATCATTAAACCCTATTGTGAAGGGTTACCATATCTCTATTTATATACACCAAAGAGAAATCCCAAAGCCCTACGGATTGAAAATCTGTTTACCAAAGCAAGAACATTTCAAGTAAAAGCAGCATCTTGTAAATAGATGGTGTGCATATCTTTTACTTCTTGAACAGAAAAGTACTGTAAAGAACCAATCTAAGGACGAGAAGGCAAATACAGCTTCGTGAGAACTCCTTTCGAGCCATTGTTAGACGTTGCACCGAACAAGCTTTGTAGGCTGCGTAGCAGATCAACAAACACAAATAAACTGCTCAACGAGCGCAAATAAATAGAGAGAAGGGCCACCGACTAAAGGCCTGTAGTTAATGAATGGCCACCCTAAACTAAGGATATCCATTAAATGCTGATACATATTGAATATTCCTATGTTGCGCGTGAACTGGTCAAAGCACGCCGAACGCGTTTCCTTCCAAAGCATTCTAGGGAGGATATAGTCAAATTGTTTTAGCCTAATTTTTATTTTATTTTTGTTTTGTTTTGTTTTTTTTTTTTTTGGGTCTGTTGGTTTTTATTTTATTGATTTTTTTAAGATATTTACAATATGAACAATCTTAAGGTAATAAGGGTTTATATCTGTTCAAGCACATGGAACGCGTTTCCTTCCCAAGCATTCTATAAAGGCTATGATCCAATTATTTAAGCATAACTTTCTTATTCTTTTCTTCATTGACTCTTATTTTGGTGATTTTTTTTTAAGATATTCACAACATGAACAATCTACTTTAATAGACTAATAGTCCTACTTTGTAATCAATTGTTGTTTAATTTTCTTTAGTAAAGAAAGTTTTTTTTTTCTTTTCTTCATTGGATTTTATTTTGGTGGTTCTTTTTTTTTAAGATATTCACAACATGAACAATCTTAGGGTAATAAGGGTTCATATCTTGTAATTATGTTTGGATGGTTCCTCTTCTTGTAGTGATTTCCCATCTTCACATTTGGATTTTAAAGATTTTTTTGGAATTGGTGTGCCCAGATTCTTTTCAAGACTCATAGTCCTACTTTGTAATCAATTGTTGTTTTAATATAGTTTTTGTCTTTATATTAAAAAAATAGTTAATGCAAGCTATGGTTCAATTGTATAAAAAGATGTAAATTTTAGCAATAAAAAAATAAATTTTCTTATTCTTTTCTTCATTGGCTTTTATTGTGGCGGGTTTTTTTTTTAAATATTCACAACATGAACAATCTTAGGGTAATAAGGGTTTATATCTTTTAATTAGGTTTGGAGGGTTCCTTTTCTTGTTGAGATTGTCCATCTTCACATTGCATTTTCAATATTTTTCGGAATTGGTGTTTTCCGATTCTTTTTAAGACTCGCAGTCTTACTTTGTAATCAATTGTTGTTTTCTTATTCTTTTCTTCATTGGATTTTATTTTGGCAGTTTTAAGTGATTTCCCATCTTCACATTTGGATTTTCAAGATTTTTTTGGAATTGGTGTGCATGGATTCTTTGCAAGACTGACATTCCTTCTTTGTAATCAGTTGTTGTTTTAATATATTTTTTGTCTTTATATTAAAAAATATTTAATGCAAGCTATGGTTCAATTGTATAAAAAGATGTAAACTTTAGCAATAAATAAATGAACTTTCTTATTCTTTTCTTCATTGGCTTTTATTCTAGTGGGTTTTTTTTTAAATATTCACAACATGAACAATCTTAGGGTAATAAGGGTTTATATCTTCTAATTAGATTTGGAGGGCTCCCTTTCTTGTTGAGATTGTCCATCTTCACATTGCATTTTCAATATGTTTTGGAATTGGTGTTCTCCGAATCATTTTAAGACTGGCAGTTGTTGTTTTAATATATTCTTTTCTCTTTATATTAAAAAAATATTTAATGTAAGCTATGGTTCAATTGTATAAAAATATATAAATTTTAGCAATAAATAAAGAAGCTTTCTTATTCTTTTCTTCATTGGCTTTTATTTTGGTGGTTTTTTAAAGATATTCACTACATAAAAAATCTTAGGGTAATAAGGGTTTATATCTTGTAATTAGGTTTTGAGGGTTCCTCTTCTTCTAGTGATTATCCATCTTCCCATCTCGATTTTCAAGATTTTTAGGAATTGATGTGCTTAGATTCTTTTTAAGACTAGCATTCCTACTTTGTAATCAGTTTTATTTTTAATATATTTTTTCATCTTTATATAAAAAAAAGTTAATGGAAGCTATGAATCAATTGTATATAAAGATGTAAATTTTGGCAATAAATAAAGATTATTCATTTTTAATACAAATAAGGTGTAAAATTATTATAGATTGTTTTGTCATTGAATTGTTCAAAGTAAATGATAATTTTACCCTTTCTATTGATCAATTAATTAGAAATAAGGCCTAGACAATAAATATAGAATTGATTTCTAAAATTTAAATACATTAAATATAATGTTTGGTTTTTAGTTTGAATGGCTAAATATATTTGTAACCAAAGTAGCATACCTATCTTTAGCAAAATCTATTTAAAATATGTGGAGAAATATTCTTCCCCAAGCTTCTATTCAACTTTTATATGACTAAATATAGAGGTTTGTATATCTATACATATAGGTTTATATATAATCTCTTGAATACATTTATCAAAAAAGTAGATATAAATTTTGAGTTGTTTTTATTTACTTATAGATTTTTTTCCTTTCTACTTAAGATTTCTTCTATTGTTCTTTTATTTACTAAGGAGTGTTTTCAAAAACTTACTTCATAATTATTTAAGTTTTATTTATTAATATTTACTCAAACAATTATTTTATAATTTACTTTAAATATGTGTAGTTATGTTTTTAATATATGAAAATGTAAAAGATAGGAGAAGGTTCACCAAAAGGGATTGATGAACCTAATTAGCAGGTCATATTTCTCACTCAATTTATTAGGAAATAAGATCCAAACAATGAAATGACTATCAACCTTGAGGTGAGTCAAGTCAAAGTGTGAATGCAAATTTCATTTTTTGCAAAGATGGGGGTCATTAAACATCACTTTGGGGAGGATAATTAAAAATAGCAAACTAACTCCAAAATGTAACCTACAAATTGGATCTTGAAGATTAAGATCAATACTGATGGAACCAAAAATCAAATTATAGATCTAAGAGAGGGAAGATGATGTGCACCAGTCACCAAAAGTGCTTCTTTGAAGATATCTTAGGACTCATTTGCCCTATGACAAATGGGTCCTGGATAGGGCTCTATATAAATGATTTTTGGGTTATTTTCTCGTGTTTGCACTCCCAGATTCCTGATTTACACAATTAGATAGTCAGAAATAAATCTTGTAGGTGATTTTCCATGAAATTGCAACAATGGTGACAACAAATACAACTTTGACAAGGTCTTCAATTTCTCTCTTCAAGAGATCTTCCACCTAAATCTGTAAACACAAATAAAGAGGTAAAACTGTTTTGTTGTTTGTGAATAGGGGTTTTCCTTGGTCAAACCTTGTTTTGGTAATTAAACCTTGTAATGAATGAAAACATGAAAGGAATGATGAATGAACAAGACTATGTCACAACTCAAAAACCCTTGGATAAAATTTAGAAGGTAGATCTGTAACTAGCATGAAATGCCTTCAATGGATGTGGATCTTGATCTTGAAACTTGATTTGAAATAGTTCCTCAAATGAACACTATATCAACATATTAGCTTAAATAACATGCATAATGCAAGAAGACCTTGACATGACAATTGGATCTTGATTGCTACAATAATACTTCAATAAATATTCTCTTGAATTCCTTGAAATTCTCTTGTAATGCTTTTGTGAAATTACTTTTGATATCATAAAATTGGCTAATATTGCTTGAAAGTCTTAGGTGAAACATAGAGAAATGACCTTATATTCATAGCTATCTAACATTAACTTCCTAAAATTAAAATAACACAAGTTGGCATGTGTATATAGATTTTAAATCATTTAAATACTACCAAAAACATTATTATAATTTAGTTCCTAGGTCTAAGAGAGGACCCATTCACCCATGGATGAATGGATCCTAGGTCACTTAGCTAGGATACACATTTCTCAATGATAAGTGTTATGTTATGGAATTAATGAATGTCAGATTTTCCTCTTCAGAAATTGCAATTAATTAGGCTTGGATTTGAATTAAAGGGGCCAATTAAGTAAAATTAACCTCAATTAATTAATAAATCCCTAAATGAGTGCGAAAATGTAAATAAATACACTTTAAAACAACACATTAAGGCACAATTAAGACCATTTTAACTAATATGGCCTTAAACTTAATGTGAATATGTAAAATGCATATTAAAACACTAAATTAAGGTATAATTATGTTCATTTATTATTAATTTACAATTAAGTGTGAAAAATGGACTTTTTCCTACACTACAATATATACACAATAATTTTCATTAAAATTACTTTTACATAAATCTAAGCTAATTAAATAAATGTATATAAATAAAATCATAATTAACCTAGATTTAAATACTCGATTGAAAATTCATAATAGCAATAGATGACAAAGAAATAAGTGTTAATGTCATACAAAATTTAGTCACTTTCACTCAACAAACATTGCTTATGATATGATCAATTTTTACATTCTAATAGTCATTGTTGTGGAGTGAATCCATGCTCCTCAATGTCAAACATGAGTTCTTGCAAAATGACCTAATCCATCATGTGTATATTGTAACTTGTGAGATTAATTTTGCTAATCATAAGCTCTTGCAACCTATTTTTTCCTTTATCACTAGGATCTAATTGTACATAAGGCTTAGTGGAATTTAAAAATAACATAGAGAACCTATTGGATGTGAGGGGTAAATTATTCTTATTTAAAAAAATTTATGTCAAGCATGTGATCAAAGTCTATTTAAGAAGTTTATTTATTTAAACTAATCATTAATTTTCAATTTATATTTCAATGCCTTTTTTTGATAGTATCTCATTCAACAATTCAAACAAGTTCATTTTAAATTCATGTAAGTTGTTGACTATAGTTTCCTACATTATTACGTATTACCCTACATATGAAATGTTTGATTTTTTTGTTAATGGTAAAACAAGTTTTCAAAGGGCCTAAAACCCTTTAAAAATAAGTTTTGAAGGGACCTAAAACCCTACCATAACATGGGATGCTGCCAAAAACAATAACTAAGCCAACCAACAATCTAACAATAGTGGTCAAGAGAGAAAGACTAAGCACAACAAACTATACCAATTTTTTTTTAAGGGGCCCCAAAACCCTTTTAGAACCAAGTTTTACAAGGACCCAAAACCCTATCAGAAGAAAGAATATTGCCTAAGATAATCTTGGAAAACTAACAACATGACCATAATGGAAATTCATTTTCTTAAGATGCAAACCTAGGATCCTATCACCATTCTAGATGTCCACCTCAATATTAGCAAAGAGAACAAGACATAAAAAAGGGAAACAATATCTCCCTAGTGTCGAAACCATTTTGTCTATTCAAAAATTCTCCACCTCAACAGGAGAATACACCACCTATATGAAGAGCATACAAAGACTTCCCATTCTCAACCTCAACTTTAATAGGAGAAAGAATAATGAAACTAAAATAAGGGAAATAAAAGCTCTCTATCAACCAAACCATTTGTAAACCCTCAACCACACCAACCGGCACTAGCTCCACCTCAATAGGATGGATCTTCACCTAAAATGGAAAATAATAATTGAGGAAACAGGAAGAGAGTAAACACACCAAAGGAAGGAGTAGTAGTAGCTCACTTTAATGATGAAATCAATTGCCTCAATATAAAAAAATTTAGCATAGCATAGTCATCAACACCAAACCAGAAACGAAGTCAACAAATACCCCTTTTGAGATATTTAACCTTTGAACCTTTAAGATATAAGAGTCGGAAACAAAGAAAAAAGGCGGATGTAAAGCCACACCCACTCCAACATATCTCAAAGGTTGCAAGAAACAATCCTAAGATAAGATAGAATACTTCAAAATCCAAATCCAAAACCAGACAAAAAATTGCACCCAAAAGTTTATGAAACCCATAGCTAACAAAGCCCCCACCAACTAGAGGCCAATACGCTATGGGATCAACAACAACCAAAAAAATAGTAGGATTAACCCCATCTCAAGCACAAAAATCAGAGAAGCTCTCACAACCAAGTAAGGGAGACACCAAAGAAATCCACCATAACTCTCAAACACTCCACCGCAACCACCTAGTTGCACCCACCAAGGCCTCTCAGCCACTAAAAAAGGAAATAGAGGACCAAAACCATCTACCTTGTCCTCTAAAATAGCCTCCTCAACTTCTACAACAATAGATGAAACTAAAAGAGCACATTGGATCATCTAAAACAATAAAGAATGATAGTGATCAACCACAAGAATCAACAAGAAAGACTTAATGATCACCCAAGAACATCATTCAACCCATCAACAACTCCAAAACATAGCACCAAAGAGCTTGCAAAGACAATAAATAGGTTTCCATTGCAAGCATTAAACTCTTTCTATCACAAATGTATCACCACAATAACAACACACACAAAGGGACATCCATCCACCTCTCCATCCACATTAGAATATTCCTTACCCACCTCTATAGATGATTTCAACTTTACCCCCTCCTCTTCTTGCTCTTCACCTTTTGCTTATCCATAAAAGATGAGACAAAATAAAATGGGGTGCCAATAGGTGCAACTATACAAAGCTTATTTTTGTGATTCCTTTCATATATTGTGTGGGTAACTGCAAATATATGGGTCCCAAAAAGGGGGCGTAAATGGCCTCTCTTTTTTTTTTGAAATTAGGAAATACTGACCTTGGATACGAAATTGAGGATAATTACACTCAAAATTTTAAGATGGAACAAAAACAAGGATTGAAGTGCTCCAAGTCTACATTATAAACTACTAATTTATTTTAAAAATGGTTGAGATTAAGGGGTTCAAAAAAGGGACATACAAAAATTGGTGTTTTCTTTTCATAAAAACATAACAAAGCAACTCTTGTATGTCCCTAGCATGGTAAACATTTTTTTTAGTATTTTTAAAATTGCTATGGTGAGAAATTAGCTAACAGTATGTAGTTGATGCATGATTTTTTTGATGATTTTTTGATGAATATTTGATTTCTTACTAGTTTTCTATGTGGACGCTTCTTAAAAAATAGAATTTTGGTCATTCTATCCCTACAAATATTGGAAACTAATTGAATTTAAAAAAAAAAATTGTAGAATGGATTCTAGTTTCTAAAAAATGTAATTTATTTTAAATTTTAATGAATGGTTAATTTATAACTAAAAAACACCAAACACTGTGTTTTGCTAAAAAAAAGACACACAAACAAAATAAATTATAGATGAAAGGCTTAAAATTGTCAGAAAGTGAAAAAAATTGCATCGTTGGATAGCTAAGAGAGAACCTAACATTACCCAAATTTTCAATTTGTTTGACATTGAACCACGTGCAATCCTGACGGTGAGCACAAACCTAATTATGTGAAATATTGTAGAATTTGCAAAAACATGTCTCTAGTCATTAGGAATGCCCTCCAAGCATTTGGGTTGGTATTCTAAGGAAAATACCAAGCCCAAGGTTTGGGGATTCCCAAAGCAAGATATAACACGTGCACATTATAACACACTCACATTTTGATCTACATTAAATTTATTTTTCTTCTTTTTTTTTCTTTCTTCTCGTTATCTTTGAGGGAAAGTACAAGTTGAAATTTACATATGGAGGTTTACTTTCTTATACCTTAAATTATATTTCAAGTATATAGTCTTAGGATTTTTGAGAGTGGTTTTAGATCTCTAGTAGTTATAATGCAAATTCTAGTTTTTGGAAGATCTCACAAATTATTTTAGACTTACTCAAATTTTAGTAATCAAGAGGTCAAATTTTAGTAATCAACAAGTTATATTATTTCTCTCTATGTCACTTATTTTTATCCCTTACACTCTAGACCTATCTCTCACTATCTCCATCTCTCTCTGTCTCTATCCCCTTTGCCCTCTAATTCTCTCTATCTCACTTCTATCTCCCTCCCTCCCTCCTTCCCTCTCTACTTATCTTTATCTCCCTCCATCACTCCTTACCACTCTCTCTATTTCTCTCTACCTCACCTCTCTCTCACCTCCTTCTCTCTCCCTCCATACTTCGCTCTCCCTCTCTTCTTCCCTATCTACTCTCTATCTCCCAATCCCTCTCTCTACCTACCTCTGCATCCATAAAACCTTAGCACTCTCTCTACACCTCTCTATGTCACCTTTCTCTCCCTTTCTACTTATATTTATCTTCTCTCTCCCTCTCTCTACCTACCTCTCTTTCCACGACTCTCTATTTCTCTCTATCTCACCTCTCTCTCCCTCACTACATCTACCTCCCTCTCTACCTCCCTCTCTATTTATCTATATATCCCCTCTCCCTCTCTACCTAGCTCTCCATCCATCACAACCTACCACTCTCTCTCTCTCTATTACTCTTTATCTCACCTCCCACTCTCTCCATCCATACCTCTCCCTCTCTTTCCCTCTCTACTCTCTATCTCCCTAATCCCTCTCTACCAACGTCTCCCTCCATAACTCCATAGCACTCTCTCTACACCTCTCTATCTTGTTTCTCTCCCTCCCTCATTCCATATCTACTTCTCTCTCTACCTCTCCTTTCCTCTCTAATTATTATTATCTCCTCTCTCTCTCTTAGTAGATTTCCCTCCCTACCTTTTCCCTATCTACTCTCTCTCTCTCTCACACACACACCCTCTTTCTCTCTCACTCTCTTCACTCTATCTCACCATTCTCTCTTTCCCCCTCTATTACTCTCCTTCTCTATATTTCACCATTCTCTCTCTACTTATCTTTATCTCACCTATTCCCCTTTACCTCTCCCTTCCTCCCCTCTCTCGCCCACCCTCCCTCCTTCCCTTTATCTCTATCTCTCTCTACTTCTCTCTACCTCAATTATCCTGAGCTCCACCTGCATATCCCTCCATCACTCCCTACCACACTCTATATTTCTCTCTATTTCACCTCTCTCTCACCTCCCTCTCTCTCCCTCCATACCTCTCCCTCTCCTTCCCTCTCTACTCTCTATCTCCCTACCTCTCTATCCATCACTCCCTACCACTCTCTCTACACCTCTCTATCTCACTTCTCTCCCTCCCTCATTCTCTCTCTACACCTCTCTATCTTGCTTCTCTCCCTCCCTCATTCTCTCTCTACTTCTCTCTCTACCTCTCCTTATTTCTCTAATTATTTTTATCTCCCCTCCCCTCTCTCTCTCTCTCTCTCTCTCTCTCTCTCTCTCTCTCTCTCTCTCAGTAGAGGGTAAAATTACAAAGTTGTGTTACACTTTGTAAAGGAAATGACCAACATTGATCCAACTCTTAAACTTGAATCACTAAAAAGTGACATATATGTTTCAAATTTTGAAATGATGTAAACTAGTAAAATATGTAATTTTTAGTATATATTATGCTTGTATTTAAAAAAAGAATAAAAAAATATTTTAAACTAGTTTTTAATAAATTAGCACTATAATTTAGTTATTGATAAAATGCTAAAAAATGAAGTTGCAAGAGACGTCAAGCTTTTTATAGTAATTTTTTTTTCCTTTCAAATTTTTTGTGTGTATTTATAACTTGAAACTTTAGTGCATGGATATATTTTTTTCCAATTTTGATAAACATATATTTTTAAATAGATATTAAAATGTGTGTGAATCAAAAAATAGTTGTTTCCATGAGTCATCAACTTTCATATTAAATATTTATCTAAAATAGAAAAAGAAAATACACTATCTTGAAATAGATTCTTTTATCTAGTGCATCATTATTTTTTATATTTTTTTAATAATATTTAGTATTTTTCCATGGCATGGTAATAAACCTAATATTTTGTACTGATAACCTACTTTTAGTTAAAATAAAAAATAAAATATAAATAATAATTAAACTATTAAAATAAATATATTTTTGAAAACTACACTTATAGATCTATAAAAGGTTAATTTTTATATTTTAAAAAAATGTTATTTACATTAGTAGGAGTTATTGAAACTTTAAGTTATTCAAATAATTTTAATTTTTTGGTAAATTGGACTCAAAGTGTTGCTCCATATATTTTTAGCCAACAACTTTTAGTTGAAAAAGTTGTGGAAGTATCTAACTTAGCTAGAATGAATCTTACTACATCATATATTTGACCAAAATTGATTTTTAGTTAGAAATACATAAATTCAGTTGTATTGATAAGTTCAATTAGAGTGTGACACAACTTTTTGCTTTTACCCTAGATGTCTCCCTCCCTAACTTTCCCATATCTACTATTTATCTCTCCTCTCCCTCCTTGTACCTCACTCTCTCTTGCTCTCTCACTCCTCCCTCACCCTCTTTCTCTCTCACTCTCTCCTCTCTATCTCATCATTCTCTCTTTCTCTCTCTATAACTCTCTCCTCTCTATGTCACCTTCTATCTCTACTTATCTTTATCTCACCTATCCCTCTTTACCTCTCCCTTCCTCCACTCTCTTGCCCACCATCCCTCCTTCCCTATATCTATATCTCTCTCTACTTCTCTCTATCCCACCTATCCCTCTCTACCCACATATCCCTCCATCACTCCGTACCACTCTCTCTATTGCTCTCTATCTCACCTATCTCTCACCCCCTCTCTCTCTCGATACATTTCCCTCTCTACTCTCTATCTCCCTAGTCCCTCTCTACCTATCTCTCCATCCATCACTCCCTACCATTATCTACAACTCCTATCACTTCTCTTGCTCCCTCATTCTCTCTCTACTTATCTCTCTCTACATCTCATTTCTCTAATTATCTTTATCTCCCCAATTCCTCTCTCTCACTAGATGCCTCCCTCCCTACCTTTTCTCCTATCTACTATATATATCTCCTCTCCCTCCATCTACCCCTCTCTCTCTCTCTTTCTGTCTCACTCCTCCACCCTCTTTCTATCTCACTCTCTCATCTCTATCTCATTATTCTCTCTTTCCCTCTCTATAACTCTCTCCTTCTCTATATGTCACCATTCTCTCTATACTTAATCTTTATCTCACCTATCACTCTTTACCTCTCCCTTCCTCCCCTTTCTAACCCACCCTCCCTCCTTCACTCTATCTCTATCTCTTTCTAATTCTCTCTATCTCACCTATCCTTATCTACTCGCATATCCCTCAATCACTCCCTACAAAACTCTCTTTATTCCTCTCTATCTCACCTCCCTCTCTCTCCCTCCATACGTCTCCCTCCATCTGTCCTTCCTTATCTACTCTTTATCTCTCATCTCTCTCTACCTCTCCTTCCCTCTCTACTTATCTTTATCTCCCCTTTCCCTCCCAACCTCTCTCTCTCTCCTCCTATGAGGGTTGAGGGTGTAGAGTTTAGTGTTTAAGGTATAGGGATGAGGTTATAAGGTTAAGTGTATAGGGTATAGGGATTAGGGTTTAGGATATTAGGTATAAAGTTGAGGGTATATAGGGTACATGGATGAGGGATGATGGTTTAAGGTTTAAGGTATAGGGTTGAGGGTATAAGGTTAAGTGTATAGGGTATATGGATTATGGTTTAGGATATTGGGTATATAGTTGAGGGTATTGAGTTGAAGATATTAGGTTTAGGGTTAAGGGTTTAGGGTTTAGGATTTATATATAAGTTTGAGGGTTGAGGGTTGAGGGTTGAGGGTTGAGGGTATGAGGTTAAGTGTATAGGGTATTAGGATTATGGTTTAGGGTGAGGGGTTAAGGGTATAAGGTATACGGTTAAGGCTTGAGTGTTTAGGGTTTGTCGTTTAAGTATAGGGTTGAGGGATAATGTTTAGGGTTTTGGATATAAGGTTGAGGGTATAGGGTATAGTTATTAAGGATGAGGGTGTATATTTTAGGGTTTAAGGTATAGGGTTGAGGGTTGAGGGATAGTGTTCAATGTTTATGGTATAAGGCTAAGTGTATAGGGTATAGGGATTAGGTTTTAGAATATTGGGTATAGGGTTAAGGGTATTGGGTTTAGGATTGAGGTTTAGGGTTTAGGGTTTAGTGTAAAAGGTTGAATGTAGGGCTTAGGGTTTAATTATAGGGTTGAGGGATGATGTTCAGGGCTTAGGTTATAAAGTTGAGGGTTGAGGGTTAAGGTATAGTGTTCAAGGTTGAGGGTGTAGGGTTAAGTGTATAGGGTATAGGGTTTAGGATATTGGGTATAGGGTTGAGGGTATTTGGTTTAGGGTACAAGGTTTAATGTATGGTTTAACATTTAATTATAAGGTTAAGGGTTCAGGTATATTGCTTAACATTTAGGGAATAGGGTATAGTGATGAGGGTTGAGGGTGTAGGGTTTATGGTTTAAGGTATAGGGTTGAAGGTATAAGGTTAAGTTTATAGGGCATAGGAATTAGGGTTTAAGATATTAGGTATAGGGTTGAGGGTATTGGGTTGAAGGTTTAAGGGTAAGTTTATAAGGTATAGGGATTAGGATTTTAGAAAGAGCTACCTTAGAGAGGGTGAGGGGGTGTTAGGGAGAGACATGAGAGAGAGAGAGTATTCTCTAGTAAGGGTGTGAGGGAAAGAATTGAGAGAGGGGGAGGGGGTGGCAGGGAGACACCTGAGAGAGAGAGATGCCCCCATTTCTTGGACCCATTTTTTCAAATATGCCACTACATTGTGAATTCACTGAATTGGCAAGCCAATGGGCTTGCTAGCTTTCCAATTCATTGACATTGGAAAACTAACTTGGCTTGTTTGAAAAAATGGGTCCAAGAAATGGGGTCTCCCAGTGATTTACATCACTGAGAGACCCCATTTCATGGACCCATTTTTTCAAACAAGCCAAGTTAGGTTGTCAATTTAACTGAATTGGTAAGCTAGTGGGCCTAGTAGCTTTCCAATTCGATGAAATTGGCGATGTAGTGGCCTATTTGAAAAAATGGGTCCAAGAAATGGGGTCTCTTGGTGATGTAAATCATTGGGATGCCACATTTCTTAGACCCATATTTTCAAATAAGCCACTACATTGCCAATTTAACCAAATTGGCAAGCTAGTGGTTAAAATTGGAATCCTAACTTGCTCTGTTTGAAAACCCCTTTGCTCTCCAAGTGCTCCCACAATTCTTTCAAATCTAGAGGTTTGATGTCTGTGTCTCTCACATTTAACAGGTGATTTCCTATAGCAGTCTGCATAAGTTCTCAACTTTCGGGGAGATAAACATATTGACATAATGAGAGAGATGAGTACAAAACACAGTATGAAAATATAAGTGTAAATCTCCCACCACCTCACATTTAAGTTGCCATCACATCTGCATGTACTATATTTATTAAATTCTCAATTTCCAATTTTTGAAAGAAGGAAATTGATTTTAAAGATGCACACTTTTCGATATGATTATACATCTCTAGGTTTTATGACACCTTGAAATGAATGAAAAAGGAGGCATGTTACCAGATCACTTGGATTGGTAACTTGGTATCCAAATTATAGAGTTGACAGGTTATGATAACCTCTGACTTTGCAACTTGCTTGAAGACAACATGGGGGCGGGCTATGACAAGACTTAAGCCGCTAAGACATGAAGTTATGAAACTTGATAAACCAATGACTAGGTTACGAACTCAAAGAAAGTGACGACGTGAGTTACATAACTTAGGAAACCCATGACAAAAGTTATGAAAATTGGGAGATTGACGACCTCAAGAGATAAACCCTAGGTAAAAGACTTATAAAATAATAAAAGTAATTTAAAGAGGGTAAATAGGGAAAACAAAGTCCATGGCTTGAAAATTTTAGAACATGAGTAACAAAAATCTAAGTATTTACTTTGAAAAATCTGAGCATAGTTTATGTAGTGATCAATTTTTTGTGATGAAGATCATTATGATAGTGAACCTGATTATTCTTTTGAGGGTTATTAATGCTCCTATAAGGATGAGCTAGAAGCTTTTTCTACACATGAAGGATGCAATGATACAAATTCTTATGAAGTCACTTGTTTGCAAGTGAATGAAATAAATTCCATTTGATGGATACATGGAATTTAGTTTAGGTCTACTATCAATGGAGCACACTAACTGTATGACTGATGATGAATTTGAAGACAAGTAGGTTTTTTTCTGTATTATAATTGTAAACACAAAAGTAGAGATGATAAAGAGGTTGATTAATGTATTTATTTCCTTACTGCTCATGATTGTTTATATGAAGTAGAGATAAAAAAAATTGTGATGTATGAAGAGGATGATGATATGCACATTGATGAAAAAATTGGTTCATGGTTGAATGATCAAGTTGTACATTATGACAAGCATAAGTATCTTGAATTGACATTATTACCTATTGATAACATTGAAGGTTTTATTGATTTATATGAAAATAAAATTTTAGATTGTGTTGATATTGCAAATTTTTTTGGTCTATGTGTAGAATAGCCAAATGACTCAAACAATGGTGGGTCTCATGTTAGTAAATATGAAATTGAGTCCTTTTTTGATGTTCCTTATCTTCATAGTATGATTATGAAAAAAAATTCACCCAATGAGGAAAACATTTATATGAAAGAAAACAAAGATGTTTGTTCAAGTTCGAGTAAAAAAAATTTAAATAACAATGAGTCTTTGGCACATAGGTCAAATTGTCTATCAACTAATAGTGGACATGAAGTTACTAGTGCACATGAAATTGTTTTTGCTGATCATGTAAGTCCTAAGAGTGATGGAATTCAAAGTGATTAATATATTCACATTGACATTATGGAGCTCAGTAATATTGAACATGTTATGAAAAATCAGTGTAAAATTTTTGACTTAGGGTTAAATTCTGAACTATTTGAATTTTTATTTGAAACATTCCATATGGGATTGCATAGTGACATGAAGAATGAATTTGACATTATGTGTGCACCTGAGATGGAAAATAGTATTTATTCATTGGAGTTGGATTTCTTTTGTGAGTAACCTAATTTGAATAAAAATGAAATGAGTGGAAATGATGCAGCCTATGCCATTTGGTTGCCATGTGACAGTAAAGTTAAAATTAAAGGCAGATTTCCAATTATGTTTATAGGAATGTAGTCACTCAAGTTTTTGTGATATGATAGAGGAAAGCGTGGACTGATGGCAATCAATTCTTTTAAAAGATTGGTGTTTGAAAGAGGTAAACATTGGATTTTCTTTTTGGTGGCCTAGGCCCATCAACTATTGTTTGAAAATTCAAAAATATTCTATTTCCTAAAGGATAAGATACCTAGTTTTCTCTCCAATTATTCTAGGATCTCACCATTCCTACGAGAGGCATGTGTCCCCAATAGGAGCCATTGATGGAACCCCTAAAAAAAATCTTGGTTCTATTCTATGATTGTGCAAAATTTGTTTTGAACCCTTATGTTTGGCTTTAGGTTTTGTTCCTCATAAATGTTTTGGGGTCTTATAAATTAAAACCCTTCATAATTGGCCTACAAAAATTGAAAAGACCCTTGATCATTGTATTGTTGCACTAATAGGTTTTCTCTCTACTCAGTCATTTAAGTTATCACTTATGCCATTGAGGTCATTTTTTTACCAACCCCCTAATCTTAGGTCTATTGGTCACCCTGATCCTTTTCAATATTAAATTTTTGTATGGTCAAAGGCTTAATTTTATGAATATTTAAATCCTCATTCTATATGGGTCAATTTCATGTCTTCCTAGAGGTGTCTGCACCTTTAAAAAATAACTTTAATGGCATGTGCAAAATTGGGATTTTGTGTTGGCCATTCGATCGTCAAGAGTTGATCCCAGCCATTCGTTGTGTGCCCGTGTTGATTTATTGCTTCTTATTTTATTCACATGGGATGATAGGCTTCAACCACATGTCTGGTATATTTGTGGGACCAATCTCCTTTGTGAAGATGGCTAGCACCATTTAAAGAACATCAATGATCATAGTTTTAGAGATGTGGCCATAACTTGATGTTTCTCTGCGTACCTATGTTGGTTTATTTCATATTATTTTAAACACACAAGCTAGTGGGTGATGGCTATCTGTTAATTTTAGATGGTGGGGCTAGTGTTCCCACAAGGCTAGTGAAAAAATTTTGAGTTATGATTAACCATGGAAATCACAATAAGTGTTCTCATCATAACCGTTCCCCACGTGCTATCTATACTATGCATTAAGGAAAGATGATCACACAGACTAGTGGGTTGAACGACACTTGTCACTTGTTGAGAAACCCACCAAGTTTTGATGAGAAAAATTGCTTCGTAGGGAATAAAATTAATAGCTGATGGTGAGTGACGTGGGTAAACCTCAATCACCCCTGCCATCCCCTGTGGGGCCCACTTATATCCTTTATTCTTCAGTGGGCACATGGGCAAGTGCTATGTGGAATTTTTCTAAGGACTTAGATGATTTATAATAAGGATAGAGGCTACTGGAGATATTGGTTGAGACTGTTCTTTGATAAAAATAACGCTAAAATTGGAGCTATTTCTTGGGCACACATGAGAAATTTGCAAACATTTTTGTCACTATGAAATCTGTCAGGAGCTAGTACACATGGGAAGGTGAAATTGAAGTAAGGTGGGGTATAGGCTGATATTCCTATGGGCAAGTAGGTAAATGTGACAAGATAGGTTTGATTAAGCACCAAGTGTATGGTTAATGTGAAAATTATGCAAATGTTTATCTCACTTGAGTGTTTTGATTATAAAAAAATATCAAATTCATGCTTTTAATTTTCTCATAATTAATAATCTTGATTATCTAAACTATTGATTCACTTCATAGTATGATCAATAGTTGAGATTCAAAATCATGGTAACTGATTACCAATTCTATCACACAATTTTTCCTAGAAAATTAATGCAAACACACATTAGTTTCTCTATTTAATGAAGATCACCTACTTGATTATTCTCACCATCTAACTATTTATGAGAATTAATAGTTTGAAAGTAGGTGTGATTTTGAGCTTGTTATTTCTAAAGAAAGGCAGTGTCTTTGTTTTGAGAAAATTTGATAAGTTGCTAAGTGAGGAAATGGGAAAAGTGAGTGGGAACATTAGCCCATTCCGTGGGTCAAAGAGGCTTAACCATCTTGAAAATCGAGATATGCAAAAAATCACTATGACATCAAAGAGGAAAGTAAGAGCAACCAAAAATTCAGAATGGGGTGCTCTCAAATGTGCATATCATCTTAGAGGCCAAATTGTCTCGAAGGAGTTAGCCAAAGGTAAGGAGAAGAAGATTTAGAGGCCAAAAAGAGAAGTTACAAGAAGGAATATGTATCACTGACATTACATGGGAAATCATAATTCTCCCATTTGGGTCCCAGATAATTCCTCTAACAGTGGAGATGAGACTAATTCTAGTTATCGTCAATACCTCATGGTTATGAAGGATTGGATTGATTCTGAGAGTGAGGTAGTGATGGCTACTCTACTTATAGTAAGGACACCATATGGGCTCACCTACTTTGTTGATAACAAGGAAAAGTAGCATCATGTTTATTTTCCTAGTGGATGCTTGGTTTTTGGGTCCTTTGTGATAACTTGCATTCTTTGGTTGGTGCACCATGATATGGGTCTTCATTATATTTATGCCTTTGGTGTTGATGGTGAGGTTTCTAGGGTTGGAATGAATTTTATTTTTTTTGATATCATGACAATGACACTTTTTGAAGAATGGTGGGGCTGCTCTAGCTAACAATTTTTGAGTTTCACTTTTGTTCTACCTTGGATTACAAATGATTTTTTTGCAACTAATTGGGGAATATTCTCACTTTTTGTTGAAATTAATTTTAGAATGAAAGTGAAATGTAAAATTTAAGTATAATTCATCCTTGTGCTTGTTGCTCCCTTATCTTATAAAAGGGATTTCAAGGCTAGTTACACATGAGGTGAATAATTAGTCTTTTTTTTTAGAAGTTATAGAAAGGAACAAAATAGATAATAAACTTTATATTAGTATGATATAGGAAAAGTTAGTTGATATGCATATTATTTTCTAGATAAACAACAATGACAATGCAAGTAGCAGAATAGCATAAAATTTCCATATATTACTGTCCTATGTACAAATTATACAGACTATAAATAGTATAATCAATGGTTATCTTATTTCTCTCTGTTGGTTTCCAATAGATGTTGTGTACATTATTATTTCTTATCCATTCAATGAATGTAGGTAAATGTTTGAGCATAGCTGTGGATTTGAAATAAATCTTGTGTGAGAATGCTAGTAAGAAATAAGTTATGGAAATAACTGGGGGAAGTATTGTAATGCAATATTTTTAACACTTGGTATTGTTAGAATATAAAATTGTTATCTAGTTATATGGGTATCTAGTTTGACTCCATTCCAAGAGCATGCCACACTAGTTTAGCAAAGTAATAATAATCCATTCATGGTGACCAATTCAACTACTAATCACAAAATATAATCAACTTACTTATAAAGTTCTTTCTAGCCATGTGTGAATATTAATGGATTATATTTTCTCTTGTTTAGATTAGCCACTTCTATGAAGGTTAGAAAAACCTCCATGATGTTGTGTCTATCAACCATTTAAGGAGAATCATTTGTTATTTTATGTTTGATACTTACACACACCAGTGTCTACAAGCACAATGTTGTGGGATCACCCTCCTAGGTTTCACAGAGCCCAAAGTGAAGAAGTGAAGACCTAAAAGCCTTTACTTATGTGTTGGCCAATCCTTACCCCTATTGATAATTGTTCTTAGCAAGGTCACATGTCTATGGTAAGAATAATTTTGGTTCTAAAATAATAACCAAAAGGATGGATGGCCTTGATTGTATCTCAACTTTAGAATTACCTACAAAGTTATATCATCTAGTCTTAATGCAATATTAGCAAGTAAATCTTCCACTCTATTTTTTCCTCTCTCCATCCAATCAATTCCAAAAACATAAAATTGTTCAATAGAAGCCTAGGAAAAATTTCTTAAATTTTTTGGTCTGTTGTTTTTGCAATTATATTTGGCTCTCACCTAGAATATCATAAGCTCAAAATCACTAATTACCATCAACCTTTTTATCCCATTCTTTTTAGCCAATCTTAATCCCAACAATAGTGCTTTGTATTTTGCCACATTATTTGTACAGACAAAAGGAAAGGTGAAATAGAATTTGCATGTATTTGCAGTACGTGATACCAGTAATATTTTCTATACAAAATCCCTCCTTGGAACTTGCACCATCAAAGTAAATTTTCTAAAGTCCATTTGTGTCAAATAATCTCACAACTTCATTATCTATAGGTGTAGGTTATCTATCAATTTCCTTTGGTGCATATTTCACCTTAAAATCACTAATGTCAATGTCTATAAAAAGAATCATATCATCTTAAAGATCATGTTCCAATATATGTGGCACCTTTGGATCTTGTACCACTTGCACATCCTTACCATCAATAGGGAAGGTGGCATAAGACATGTCAAACTACATACTGCCTCCCATGGATGCACTCCATTTCCTAGACAATAAAATTCCATAATTAGGTGGGATATCTACTACCACCACACTCATCTTAAACTAGTTCTTAGGATATGCTACCAATTTGTAAGGAAGTTCATTGATTACACTAGTAATAGGGACTTCTCTTGAATCCATAGCATAACACTTACCATGAGTGCTATCAACCTTTAGTCCAAATTCCTCCATAATCTTGGTTGGCATTATGTTGTTAGATGCTCAAGAATCAATAATACAATATTTCAAAAAAAATTCCCTCAACAAATAGTGTGAGGAAGAATGGGTCTATCTTTCTAGGACAAGTAGTTACTGAATTTCCTAGAAAAATATGAGGGATCTCAATGATTACTCCCTAAATTTTTTTTTTTTTAATCCTTTCCACTCACTTTGGGTGGAGTGGGCATTATTAAATCATTATAGGCCATAGTAGCACAATTGATAATGGCTAGTGCGTTTTGCTTATGTTCATCTATTCCCATCATCTCAAGAAGGGGAACAAAGACTTTTACTTGGCTAAGTAGTTGAAACATATCAATAGGAGTGTACTTAGTTAATTAAATTGGAATCATACCTTGTTCTACTCCTAAAATCCTTCTATTGATTTTTGGCTGCCTCAGCTCTAGGTTTGACATCTTTTCTCATAGCTTCATGATTTTGCATTTGCGCCTTTGTTTGCATAGCAGGGGACTTGATCTCTGTATTTTTCTTTGGTTTCTCCATCTTCTTATCCAAAATATTATCTCCCCTACTTTCCTTAGCTTTAACTTCTTTTCTTTTCCATTAGATTTTTTCTCTTTACCTTTGGAATTTTGTTCCTTGATGAAAAGACGATGTCGAGATTACTTTGCTCACCACCAACCATTATATTCCTTAAGTGGTATCAACTTTTGGCTTGAGCAGCCAAAGCCAGAGTATATCTTGCAATTTCTTTATCTGAAGGACTTCTCAGTGATACACCATCTTCAACTGCTTCCAAATTATAAACTTCATTATCACTGTCCATATTCTCATCGGAGAGAATTTTCTAGTGATATGCACTAGAAATTTGTCTTTGGTTGTCCATGTCCATTTCATTGGAGTCTTTATCAGATGAGAATCCATTATCAACAAAATCATAATCATCCATAATCATATTTATATCAATATCCTCCTCATTTTATTTTTCACAATCCTTAGGCGCATCCTCTAAAAATTCAACCATCTGTGCAACTACACATTGATGAGGAGAATGTGGCTTCTCACAAATCACACACCAAGGAGTTTCATTGACAAAATTTCCTAGATTATTTTGCAAACGATTAGGAGGAACTTTGTTCTAAGCATTTCTCTAATTATTGGGGATAGGCTTCCCATTGTGTGATTTCATATTATAGGGATTATCTTATAGTTGAGGAGGTCTTTCATTCTTATGATAATTGTTTGACTAAACCTTGTCTTACCTTGCAATCCTATCATTTATACTTTTCATGAAGTTTTCAATCTTGTCTTCAAGACTACCTCCTTTAGCACCAGAAGTTTTATCCTCCATTTTTGGATTTTAGAGAATCTTTACATCATCTCTTCTTCCAATTTTACTAGTTGCATGACTAAAGTTATCAATATGTTCACCCATCTTGTAAGCCTCTCTCAATGTCTAAGGGTTCTTATCAATTAAGCAATAGCTCATCTTTGCATCAAATACATTGCAGTAATTCACCAAGCACATATTATCATTCAATTGTAAATGAGGAGGCAACCTTTTCCTAGCCTTTTGGAACCTCACATTAAAATCAGCCACAAACTCATTAAATTTTTAAGAAATTTTATTAAATTGATTCAACAAATATCTTGAATCTTTCTTATCACCATATTTCTCTCTAAACAACCTTTTAAATTATTCCCAAGAGCCAATAGTTTCAATGGGGAGACTTTGATACCACTCCCTGACATCCTCAATCAGAGACTACATGAACTTCATCATGATATCCTTTGCTTCTACCTAAAAATCTTCCATAACATTTGAAAAAACTTTGAGGTGGTCTTCACCACTCAAGGCATTGTTTCCAGTGAATCTAACTATAGTAGGCCTGAAATCTTTAGGAAATTGGTTAGGATAGACAAGTATTCTAGTGAAACACAATTGATGATACCTATTAACTTGCAATGGTCTTCTAGTGTTTCTATCCCCATGAGAATTTCTAGGCTCATTATCCTTTTGGTTGTCAGATTGATCTCTATCCTTACCCTTTCCATTTTCATCATCATGGTCACCTCCTTTTTTCTTGTTCTCTTCATCATCTTCAGGATATAAGTTCTTATTTCTATTATTTCCTCCACCTCCTCCACCTTGATATCCAGCCCCACCTCCATTGGTAGTGTGTCCTTCAGACTTCTTTTGTGACTCACTATCCTTGTGTCTAAATCTTGAAGCCTCTAGTGTTGGTGTGGAAATTTTAAGAAAGGAGTTCTTTCTTGCTATTTCTACATTAATAGTAGCTTCTTTTTCATCTTTTTTTTAATATTCTTGCAGTTTATCATTTTCCAACTGCAATTTCAAGATCTTGGGACCATTTGGGGGTGTGGTGGATGGAGCAAGATCAATTTTAGCGTTATTGGTAGGGTTTTTAATAGATTAAGTATGGGTGTTTGTATTCATCTTGGTATTGAAAGTATGGAAGGTAGTATTCTTTTTTTGATCAATGGGATTCTTCTCATGATCTATAAATGATGATTTCTTGGTAGAAGTAAAAGGATTTGGGGCTTTAGAAGTTACCACAGATGAATTATAAGTATTAGCAGTAGATGTTCCCATTTGAATGGTCACCTTAGTTAGATCAGAGGTTATGTCAACAACCAACTTGCAGACATTTTTAGTGAATGCTTTCCACCTAGCACATCTTCTCTTATCTATTTTTTGTTTCCAATTATCTCACTTTTCTTAACTCTAATTCAATCTTCCTTCTCCTTCAACTCCTTCTATCTATTCTATTCTTCTTCCTTAGGTCTAAGTTCTTCCTCCTCTCAGGCTTGCATGCCTTTGTCTATATATTCCTCATTTTCTAATATATTTCCAACCTCACTAAGTGCAAGAGTATAATAGGTTTGGTCAATTGGGTCTTCCTCAAGGGGAATGTGCACTTCTAAATTATGAGATTCACTGCTTGGCTTAAAATTCTAGCCATTGAAGACAAATCCCACACTAAGGGTTAAAGGTTTTGAGAACTTCCTATTGTTCTCCCAAAACTCCCACCTATCCTCCTCTCTTGATACATCTAATTCATTATCAAAAATTTCCTCAACAAGAAAACTTCCTTGATCTACACTAAGCCTTCCAACCTCATGTTTCTCCTTGGATATTTACACTATTTACTTCATTGTTAAAAGTAGGAGATGCATCAACAAAAGATTCAACAGACTTGATTCATCATGTTTCTTAATCCAAGTGGGTTGCTTATCCTTTGCAGGCTCAGACTCGACCTTCTTCTCAGGATGCTTCTTTACGTAGCTTCTAGTCTTCTTCATGGTGTCAACTATATTAGAGTCCTTCTTTTCACATTCCTCTTGAGAGTTTATATTTTCACTAGTATTAGAAACTTTAGAGTCGCCACCAAGAATGTTCAGAAATGAAAATTGATTGTATTTTATCTTAGTAATTTTTATTTTAGAGAAGGCTTTGAACATAACCTAACACAAAGTGATAGAATTAATGAGGACTTGATGTATAATACTAAAGTGGCTTGTGTGCTACAACTTTGAACCAATTATTTCTCAATAGTGAGAAATAATATAATAATTGAATTTGATTGTACCATATCTAAACTAGAGACTTTGGAATTAGAAAATCCCCAACAGAGTCACCAATCAATTGGTTATTTTTTAAGAACCAAGATAATCTTCAGAATTTCCTATGGACTTTTCTTTTTCTAGTATTTACATTGTGAATGGATTGGCCAATGAATGAGTAAAAGATGCAAAAATTTCACTCCTACACTTTGGGCTCTGTGAAACCCAAGAGGGTGATCCCACAATGTATACTCAAGAATTTATGAAACTAATATCTAAATACATTGTAAATAATAGATAATTCTCATTTAACTACTCAACATCAAAGTGTATCAAAAGTTTGGCAAGTCTTTTAGTAGTATACTACACTTGGAGCATGAAAATAGTGAAACTCAACATAACAACAATGGTAAATCATTTGAAAAGTTTGTAAAGAAAGAGTGATTCACTGATGAATCAACCTGGAATCTAAATTATGAATATTTTTTCTAAACCCATGCCTTATCCTAATGAACTCTTGATTTTTGGCTCTCTAGGACTTCTCTAGCTCTTCTAGGGTTTTTCACCTAAAAGGAGAGATGTGAGCCAAAAATACAAACTAGTTCAATCAAATTACATTATATATAATGTTTTCTAATCTAGATGAAGTGAAATAAATGTAACTGACTAATTTAAATGGATGAAAACGAATGCAAAAGTGAGATTTAAGCTATGTTTGAAAACACACTGTGATATGCAAACAATGAACTAAATCAAGAAAATATGCAGAACAAAAAGAAATAAGATGAATCTAAGTGCACCTAGGAAATTTTGGGTGAATCTAGAATTTTTTGGATGTCGGTTGAAATTGTTTAATTTTCACAGTAGGACTCATTCACCTAGTGTGGCGAATCAATCCTCCTTCTGGTGAAAAAGTGTTGGAAACTAGTTTCTTACTGTCGGGATCCAAAATCTGACAAAATTCATATTTTCAGTCTTGAGGTGGGACTCATTCACCACTAGTGGAGAATCATTCCTCTCCCTAATTTTTATAAAAAATAGGAGACAACTCTACAACACCAAATCTAGAAATCACTAATTGTCAGGTTGTTGAGGTCAATTCTATAGGAAATTAATAGAAAACCTTCTCCAAGCTTGAAATAGACTTGAGTTGACTTGAAGCACCTAGTTGACTTGTAAGTCAATCTTCAACACCCAAAAGGCTTGTTAAATCTGCATACCTAGGTCTACAAACACACATGCAATAGGGGAAAAATGGTTGAGGGTTAGTGAATAGGGGTTTTCCTTGGTCAAATCCCACTTTTAGTAAGCAAACCCTTGATGAAACAATTAAAGGAAAGAGAATGATAAACTAATAACATGCAATAGCTATCAACTTATGAAACTCTTGATAATGAAAATCTAAAGTAATGTCAATGGATGCTCGAAAGCACTTGAATAATTCTTTAATTGGTGTTGTAGAATGCTTGAATTCTTGAATACAATGTGTGAATGGTGGAGAATTGTAGCATGTGTAAAATGAGGTGAAAATCATGTATTTATACAATCTTGTGCATTAGTTACCTGTTCATACCTCATCACAGGCCGACATCAAGTGATTTTGAATAAAAACCTAAGAGGAAAATTTAAAAAAATTGAATTTGGATCCAAGGGGGACTCATTCGCCACCCATGGTGAATGGGTCCCACCTAGGACCTGAAAAATATGTGTCAGAAAATGTGTTGTATTTAATGTTGTTTGCCATGTTAACATTCAAAAATACACTTATTAAGTCATATGAGGGCATTAAGGGACTAAATAAAGCATGAGAAAGGGATAAATAGTGAAGTTGTGCCTAGAAAAGCCTAAAATCTTGTTACAAGACATTACAACACTTCAAAATAGGACTTAATAATGAATAAAAAGGTGATTTTTAGGTGAATTGTAATAAATAGAGTCTAGAAGAATGTGTAAATGTCCTACAACACTTCTCAATACCTAAATATGCATGTTCAAGCCATGTCACAACATAAAATTAGAGAAAAATAGATCAAACACCATGAAACAAAACCTAAAAGGCCATGAAAATGATAAGGGGCTATTTTTCTATGGCACATTTATCCCCCACTTTAGTGAGAGGATGAACTTGCTTCAAACTCACACTAAAGTATCCATGAACATCAAAAGGAGGGTTCAAATGCACTTACATTAGCAAGATGGAATGAAAACAATCAAAAGGGATGATCAAGCCCCCAGGATGAATAATTGAATGAAGCTTCGATCATCACACCAACTAGTTGTGGATTAGATCTAGCTAATTGTTTGAAAAAGAGAATGTGTACTCACTTTGGGGCCACAGAACTTCTGGCTGTCAACGGGGTGAGAAGGCCCAAAAGGTAAGATGCATAAACTAGTTGGTATGCACTCACAAACATAAAGGTGGCTATGGGGAAAATTCATGCTGCTAGGTGGGCTTCCCACTCAACCAAATTAAAGTTATGCATCTTGATAAGTTTAACAAGGAACCATAAAGAAAAATGTCTTCAACAAAAAGAAAGGAACCATGGGCATGCAAGTTATTCTATGCATGGTGGAAAAAGATGCAAAAATTTAAAGGAAGTTCAAAGGAGTCTTAATCAGTTCATGCAAGGTCAGTCACTTAGGTGCAACATTGTGTCTAATGTCTCCAAGAGAGGACCAATCAAAAAATAGTATATTCACAACTTAAGGGATGCAGTGCATCAAATCAGGCCACCGAGAGGAACGTAACATGCTAAGATAGATCACACCCAATGTTTTCCAAAAAGTGACAAATACATCATATAAATGACCAGGCTACACTAAGAACCAAGAATGAAAATGAATTAATGGTAATGTATGCCCCTTACCTTAAATGAATTGCTACACATCATTCTATGAGAAATTATTTTAAAGTAGAGAACAAAAGAAAATGCAAAAATAAAACAAGACATGAGAGCTAACTTGGAAATCCTTATGCTAAGGAAAAATGAAGAAAAAAGAGAGGGATTTTCCCCCCAGAAAAGAAATCACACCAAAGACATAAGGATTTATGGATTCGGGGTCAATATGTCCGTTTCTACAATGTTTGTATGAAAGAGATCAAAACTATCATCATGGGCCAAAGCACATAGAATTGGAAGAATGTCATAAAAAGAGTTGAAACAAAGGAAAAATAAAGTCTATTTTGGGTCAACATGGAAGATACATTGTGGTCTCAATGCTTTGAATCTTCGCAAAGCATTGAGACCATGAAAAAAAAAAATGAAAAAAAAAGAGAGGGATTTTCCCCCCAAAAAAGAAAGCACACCAAACACATAAGGATTTATGGATTGGGGGTATGTTCATTTCTACAATGTTTTTATGAAAGAGATCAAAACTATCATCATGGGCCAAAGCACATAGAATTGGAAGAATGTCATAAAGAGAGTTGAAACAAAAGGAAAAATAAAGTGTTTTGGGTCAACATGGAAGAGACATTGTGGTCTCAATGCTTTGCATCTCACCAAAAGAGAAAACACAAGTGAGAATGAAAGAAATGAAAAGGTAAAGAAAATTTAAAATATTTTGGGTCAACATGAATGAGACATTTTTGTCTCAATGCCTTACATCATCCCCAAAAGGAAAACACAAGAAAAGACAAAGTAAAAAGCAAAAGGACTGATTGGGTCAACATGGAAGAGACTTAGGACATCTCTACACTTTGCGTCATCTCCAAAACTAGAAACAAAAAAATGAAAATGACAAGGACCTTTGGGGTCAAAATGGAAGAGACATAAGGTGTCTCTACACTCTCCATCCAAAAAGGGAGAAACACAAAACAAAAATGAAAAAGACTAGGCACGACAAATGAAAGAATAAGAATATGAATAGAAGAACTGTATGAAGAGAGGGAACATAAAAAACATGATATAGGAGAACATGATACGTACATGAAAGAAAAATAAAAATAAAAGAGACATGGAAAATTCTAGCAAAGAATGCAAGTCAACCATCTAACAAGTCATCTACATCCCAATCATGTTCAGTGTAATGTGAGGGTGGTTGACTATCCAAAGGAAGAATTGTAAGCGTCGAACTAGGAGTTGTACTAGGTTCTTCACTTGGTGGAGAGGATTTATCTTTTAAGCTCATTGTAGATGAAAACAAAGAGTTTAAATCATTATGCACTTCTTCATCTTTCTATCATAACATCATCATCATCATCAAGATTAATGACAATAGGAGGAAAAAGGGTGATTTCTAAGGATGGATGTGTCAAAAGCTAAGGTTGTTGGATTGGTTCATTTTGTTCGGATTGTTGCATTGGACTATCTTGTGGTAGGTTAGGAGAAGTAGGGTGGTCATCTATTACTTTTTTCAAAGGTAAAGGTTGATTTTCTTTATCTTCTTCCAAGAGAGAATGATGATAAAGGAGATAATGACAATGCCTCCATTCCCTAGCACCATGGTTTTGTTTAATTCTATTTTTGATTTGGTGAGGTGTAAGAATGGATTGAGGCATCATAGGTTCTTCAACTTCTGAAGAGGGAAGAACATAAGAGACCAAAGAGGATGGATCAACCACTTTCTCTTTTACTTTATACACTTGTTTAATACAAGGAGGCATGATAGGAGTTTTTTCATTTTTCCTTGGTTGTTTAAACAATGGTGGGGAAGTGTCTAGGGATTGTTATTCATGAGGTTGTATTGTTTTCTCAATGTTAGACTTAGTTTGAAGCATGGTTTCATCTATGATAGGAGGTATGGAAGTATGCGGGGATGCATTATGAAGAGATAATTCAGCTATCTTTTTGACTTTGAATTTTTGGTAAGCTATGGAAAAGATGTCCTTTGGAGGTGTGATAGGTTCCATGGGCTCAAGCCAAAAGGATTCTAATAAAAAGTTACCTTTAGATGATAAGGGATTAAAGCCACTATGATGTATGGTAAATATCTCATTGCCATGTGGAAACTTCAAACACTTGTGCACAACCAATTGGACCGCTTTCATTGAGCGAAGCCAAGGGTGACCTAGCCACAAAAAAGAGTGGTAAGATTGTGGAATAATTAAAAATGTTAAATTTGAAGTTTTAGGTCCAACTTATAAGGGGAATATGATCGATCTGATCGAAGGGAAAGAAAAACCAGTATGTGTCTTAATCCATCCAGTTGCTTTATTATAATCATCTTGATATAGCTCATGTAATACTAGAAAATCCTCTATGATCACATTCTCACCAAAAGAAAGATCTATTAATATCCCGTTAGTGGGCTTATCATAGATTCTACTAGCTCTATAGAGAGGACCATTAGGAAGCTTTTGTAGCGTGTCTTTAGAAGAAATAGTGATATCAAGAGATTTAGTGGTTTAGTCCTTATGAGGGATAACATCTATCATAGACACAAGTTGATCCATAGGACCATCTTCAGTAATAGGTGGAGATATATCATGTTCTTCATTATGTGTATCAATGGTCATTACATCAGTGTTTGAAGGTTCACTAGCCTTTACAAATGAAGTATTGTGTTTAGGCATAGGATTGGTGAAAATTTGTAAGTTCTGGTTAGGGGGTGCAATGGACTGATTGCCTTGATAATTAACACCCACAATGGATAAGTGGCCTGAATCAATGAGGTCTTGAACTAAATGTTTAATACACTTGCATTGTTTAGTGTCATGTTCGTTCTAGCGATGAGAATGACAATAAGCATTACGTTTGAAAGTGGCTGGTTAGATGGGTGGCAAAGTGACCATGCATTGTTGAATTAATTGGTTCATTGTGTTATGGAGGGTATCAGTTAAGGGAGTAAATTCTCTCTTTGGGTCCCTATAGTTATAAGACATCACTGATTTAGTAGTTTCCACTTGAGTTTGATCTAGTTAGGTTGATTGTGGTTGTGAAGGAGGAAGTAGATTGAATTGTAAAAATCCTCTATTTTGTTTGTAAATTTTTTGTGTGTTATTTTGGTTTTGATTCTTGTGTTAAGGCTTTTTAGCTTGGTTAGAAGTAGATTTTGAATCACGACTTGAAAATGAGTTATGGTATCCACAAGGTTGTGCATAAATGCATAAACGAAGGGAATTTCATCATTGTTAGCTTATCCTAAAGGTGTATGTACAATTTTTTGATAAACATCTTTTGCAAATGTGAGTCAGTAATCTTGACATCAATTTGAGCATACAAGGATTGGTATCATGAGATAAAATTTGTTACTTTTTCATCTTTATTTTGTTAACATCGCATGAGGTCAACCATTGTCTTTTTAGGTGTCATGTGAACTTGAAAGTGAATAATTGGATGATGGAATGGTTGGGAAAGTTGGAAAACCATTCTAATGTAGTATCTTTCAAGGTCCTTGGAAACAATTTGAATAGAAATTTATCATCAAGGAAAAAGTCACTACACAAAGTTGTATAAGAATTAACATGGTTGGCAAGGTCTCCTTTACCTTCATATTTCTCAAACTGAGGCATTTCTATCCCTCGTGGCATTGGGGTACGTGATATTTCTAAGGATAAGGGGTTGCTATAGACATGATATGTGGTTGGAGCATATTGATAGGTTGTCTAATGGTGGAAATTTGATGGTGCATGAATGAAATAGTATTAAGGAGTTGTGTAAGAACAAGATTGGGGTAAGTGGGTTGAGGTGAAGAGAAAAGGGTTATGGAGTGTAGGTAATGTTAGGTGAAGTGAAAGGAATACTATGAGGTGTGAAGGTGGTGGGGGGGACTTGTGATGCAACAAGAGAAGTAGGAATGCTAGGTGGAATCAAGAAAGAAGTAGCCACATAATTAACCTATTGCAAAGTTGTGTGGACTTGCAGATTGGTATAAGTTGTTATAGATGCTATGGTTGAAGGGAGAGTAACTTGAGGTCCTCCTTGGCTTACAAGAATGTTTGTGGATTGAGTATTAGAAGAGGCATTTTTATTGTAAATCTTGACAATTATCTTCATCAGTTGCAAGTCATCATCACTTTCAATCAAATGATGAAGATTTTCAATGGAAGGTATGGCATTGGAGGATATGTTTTCTAGTGACAAATCTTGTTGTAAATGTGAAAAATTCTCATGAATATTAATGATCTTTTCTTGCATGGGAGGGAATTTTTTGGATGTCAACATTCATTGGATGGAAAGATGAAGGCATAGAAGTGGTATTGTTAGTGCCTAATGCACCATTGTCCATACTAGGAGTAGGAGCTCGTGAGATCCCAAGGTCCACAATGAAAGTGCTATCATGGGAAGCCATGAGTCTAGAACATCTTCTCACTAAAGTATTATCAACGAGGCACCAAACACTCATACAAGTACCACAAAGTAGAGGTGAATGTAAATGCAAGGTAATCTAAGATGTGTAATATAAAAATAATATAAATGTTGCTAACTATAATAGGGATCTAACTACAAAAAATAGAAATGCAAGAAAATGCCAAAAATGTTGTGTAAAAAGTGCAAAGGCACTAATTTTCCTAGGGTGACGAATGACTCCCAATATGATTTTTTTGTGTTTTTTAGAAATTTGAATGTGATTTTAATTCTCTACAGAATGCAATAAAAGATGCAGAATGCAAAATTTCATTTTTTTCAATGAGATGCAATGAAAAAATGAAATCTAAATGAAGTTTTCACTAATGTAATATGAAAAGTCCTAGAATGCAAGAACAAAACAATGTCCTAATTGAATTTTGATGCAAAAGTAATCTAGGATGCAATATGAAAATGGAATAAGAAATGTAAAGTGTTCAAAATTTGGGTTCACCAAAATGAACCATTGATTTTTGCCTCTCTAGGACTTCTCTAGTTCTTCTAGGGCTTTTCACCTACAAGGAGAGAGGTAGGGGAAAAATGCAAACTAGTTCATTCAAATTATGTTATATGCAATGTCCTCTAATCTAAATGAAGTAAACTAAATGCAATTGACATATTTAAATGGATGAAAATGAATGCAAAAGTTAGATTTAAGCTATGTTTGAAAACACACTATAATATGCAAATAATGAACTAAATGAAGAAATTATGCAGAACAAAAAGAAATAAGATGAATCTGAGTACACCTAGGAAATGTTGAATGAATCTAGAATGTTGTGGATGTTGGTTGAAATTACTAAATTTTCACAGTGGGACTCATTCGCCCAGGGTGACAAATTAGTCCTCCTCTTGGTGAAAAAGTGTCAAAAACTGGTTTTTGACTATCGGGATCCAGAATCTGACAAAATTAAAAAAATTAGTCTTAAGGTGGGATTAATTTTCCACTGGTGGTGTAACATTCCTCTCCCAAATTTCTAAAAAATATGAGACAACTCTGCAACACCAGATCTGGAAATCACTGATTATTGGGTTGTTGAGGTCAATTCTACAAGAAATGGACAAAAAACCTTCTCTAAGCTTCAAATGGACTTGAGTTGACTTGAAGCACCTAGTTTACTTGTAAACAAATCTTCAACTCCAAAAATCTTGTTAAATCTACATACCTAGGTCTGCAAACACATGTAATAGGGGAAAAATGGTTGAGGGTTGGTGAATAGGGGTTTTCCTTGGTCAAACCTCACTTTTGGTAATCAAACCCTTAATGAAACAATGAAAGGAAAGGGAATGATAAACTAATAACATGCAATAGCTATCAACTTACCAAACCCTTGATAATACAAATCTGAAGTAAGACCATTACTTCTTATGGATATCCTAGCACGTAAATCATATGAATCAACAATTTCATTCAAGAGTTTACATTAATTCCTTGAATTAACAACCAAGAAAAAAATAAAACATCTACTATAATTCAATAGAGATGAACAAAATAATTCTTAATTATAATATTCATGATTCATAGAACAAATAAAAAAGAGAGAAAATGCCCATGAGATTGCCATCTTTCTATATTGTATCTACTATATTTGTTAAAAAAGTTACATACGTAAAAACTGATTCAAAACCTAAGACAAAATCTCAAAATATTATGAGTATTCCTTTACAATTCACTGTGTCAATTGCAATACAACCAAACCCTACACAATCTTTATCACCCTAAGAGAAAATAATCAGTAAATAAACCATAATAAAATTATCTCCCAGATTCCCTATTATTTTTTAAGAATAGTACAATTTAGAATCTTTAACAGGATGAGGTACAATAGTTTTCTTACCCATGTGAACAACTAGTATCAGTACTACTACAATTCCTTGTCGAAGTTCTCCACACTATTTCCTTACCTTCTAGTTTTCTTCTCCTCTCCTAAGCAGTTGCAAATTCACAAGAAACAAGCTAGTCAACTTCTTTATCGCCGAGAAATGGGACATAACACCATTAATGTTTGATAGAAAGCTCACGTGAGTGAACTAACATTTAGTTGTTCTTGTTTAAAACTTGGTTGTTGATCATCTTCCTTTAAAACCATGTCAATGATTTTCCTCCCACCTCGCTACTTCCTTTTCCGCTTTAAACAATGCCCCCAAGATGTTGCCAAATTGTCTTTCATTTAAGATCCATCGCTCATCACTAATACATTTAACCTTCCATAGTTATTATCAGTGATGTGACTATTCATGTGATAAGATCTCCACTGTTGAATTCAAGACCCATCCTTGATCCCATTCACCTCTCATTGTGTATCTCTGGTTTATTTTTTGAATTTTGGATTACAGCAATGATGGGAGATAAGGAAATTAAACCAAATTAAGACATGTGCACTTGCATGAAAATGAGAGTTACAAGATGCATCACTCACAAAATCAATTCAAATTAGTGATAGAAGGATTGAATAAATGACTCCATTTCTCATTGCTATTTTGAAACTCAAATCTTGGAATGAATTTGTGATGAATGATAAGAGAAAATTCAAAAAGGACCAAGGCCCATTGCACATCGCTAATTCTCATCAAAATCCTTAGGGGAAATTAGCAATAAAAGAGATCCCAACAATTAGACTAAAGAATCTTACCTATCACACATCGCAAATATAAAACCTAGACACACAAGCAATTAGCAATATAAAGGAAGCTAGTGATAACACACAAAAAACATGTATCATGCATCACCAATACAATAATAAATATTCAAAACCCATCCACAATATGTGAAATGAAAGAAATACTTCTCATCACTCATCTCTATTTTGAATTTACATTTCAAATGCTATTCGTGATGAGCGGTAAAAGAAAATAGTAGGTGGAACTTAAGTAGGATAATTAAGCATGTGCTCACAAGTTGTTTTAAGAAAGGGGGCCATCTAGGACAACATATACAAGGCCTTGAAGAAATTAAAACATATTATTTCAATGGATGTAAAGGCCAAATAAGGTCAATCGATAAACCTTATAGAATAAAAGAATTTCAGACCTAGACACGAGGGGTTGGTTACTCCATGAGCTCTAATGGCATAAGATGTTTTAACATGACTAGGGACAAGCAATAGAAAGTCAACGGTGAAGTAGATCCTTGGAAAGGACGCAAGCTTGAAGATTACATAGGAAGGACCTTAGCTAACCTAAAACACTAAACACAAAGAGAGGAATCAAGCCAAAATTTTGTAGAATGATAAATGGATCTAGAACAATATTTAGGGGTTCCATCACTAAGGAAATTAGTTTTGCATTTATTTTAGAAAGTGTATAATATGAAGATGGTAAGGAAAAATGAGAAAAAATAAAGTTAATTTATTAAAAGGTGTAATTAATTATGTGTATCTATACTCATCATAAAGAGAAAAGTTATGGTGAGAACTCCTCCTTTCACTTGATAATAATGTATGGATTATTTTCCATTTTTGAATATTGAACGAATGAGAATGGTGGTTCTATTTTTAAGGCTTTTATTGATTTAATTCTAGATATTGAAAGCTAAGAGAGAGGGAGATATGGAGATCGAAAGAGGGAGAGATAGAGGGGGGGAAGAGGTAAAGATATAGAGATAGAGAGGAAGTTAGAGATAGATATGGAGATGTAAATGGAGATGGAGATGGAGAGGGATATGAAGAGGAGAGGGAGAGAGAGAGAGAGAGAGAGAGAGAGAGAGAGAGAGAGAGAGATATATAGAGATAGAAAAAATAAATATATAGTGAGGGAGAGAGATAGATGGAAATATAAAAATAGAGATAGGAAGTGATAAATAGAGAGGGGTAGAGAGAGATGGATAGATAATGAGATAGAGATAAAGGGAGATATGTAAGAGTTTAAATATGGGGAGATATCGATAGAGATAGATCTAGAGATAGGGAGGGAGAAACAAGGAGTGTGTATGTGTATGAGTAAGAGAGAGATGGAGAGGGAGATAGATATGTATAACTAGATAGAGAGGAAGGGAGATGGAGGGAAAGAAATAGAGATAGGAGAGATAAGTAGAGAGATATAGAAAGACGAAGTGATAGGGGGAGAGATAGGGAGGTAGAGACAGAGGGGACAAGAGTGAGAGAAATAAGGTGATAGAGATAAGTAATAGAGAGAGGTATATATAGGAGAAAAGATAGAGATATAGAGGTAAGGAAGGAGAAAGAGGGAGTGTGTGTATATGAGTGAGAGAGACATATGGAGAGATATAAAGAGGGAGATACATATTTATAAATAGATAGAGATGGAGGGAGAGGGGGGAGAGAAATAGAGATAGGAGGGAGAAGTCAAGAGAAATAGAAAGAGGGAGTTATAAGGAGAGAGGGAGAGATAGGGATAGAGATAGATGTTACATGGGGAATATAGAAGTAGTTTGATGTGCTTAGGACATTTTTAGGTGTGTGTGTGTCTATGTGTGTGTGTGTCCCTATCTCTACATCACTCTATATTCATATCTTCCATTAATTCTCTTTTTCTCCCTTTTCCTCTCTATATATTATCTCTATCCCCCTCTCCCTTCCCTCCTCTATCTTTTCTCTCTTTTTATTTTCCTCCTTAAGTGTGCAATGGCTAAACTAAAGAGGTCTTTAAGGTGAATTATCATATCCTTAATTATATGACATGCTCCATTGAGTATAAATCCCCATGGACATGTTCTATCCTTGGATTTTTTGGCATTCTATCTCCATAGACATTCAAAGAGATGGATTGTGATATATAGAGAGAGGGATAGAGGGATATATATAAATAGATGGAGGGAGGGATGGAGTAAATAAGAGAGAGAGAGAGAGAGAGAGAGAGAGAGAGAGAGAGAGAGAGAGAGAGAGAGAGAGAGAGAGAGAGAGAGAGAGAGAGAGAGAGAGAGAGAGAGAGAGAGAGAGAGAGAGAGAGAGAGAGAGAGAGAGAGAGATAGAGAGATAGAGATAATGCAATATAAATAGAGAGGGAGACAAAGATATGGGAAGATATATTTATAGAGGGGGAGAGAGAGAGATAAAGGAGGTGATAGAGATAATCAAGAGAGGGAGAGAGATAGATAAGGGGGAGATAGAGAGATAGATATAGAGATAGGAAGGGAGAAACAATGTGTGTGTGTGAATGTGAGAGTGAAAGAGATATAGAGATAGAGGTAGGGAAGGATAAATAAGGAGTGTGTTTGTTTGAGTGAGAGAGATATTGAGATAGATAGAGAGAGGGAGAGATAATTATGAAAAGATAGAGAGGGAGGAAGGGAGAGAGAATATAGAATTTTAGAGATATAGAAAGAGAGAGTAATAGGGAGATAGAAAGAGAGATATTTTATTATAATTTATTTTAGTTTTAATTTATATTTTTAAATGAATTTTTTTTTAAATCTTAATAATTTTCACCTGAAAAGAATGATTTATAATATTTTGGCTTTATTTAAACTAAAAAAACTAATTTAATTATTTAATTGAATACTAATGTTTTTGTCTAAGAAAGCAGGGTTAAAGGTCCCTAACCCTATACAATAGGAAGAAACATACCTCAAATATAGTAGTACAATTAAACATCTAAGATAGAATAGGCTCCAAGCCAACAAAATAAGCCTAAAAGCCACCCATAGAGCTGCAAATAGTAGCAACCCAACCACAACAAGCTACAATCTATTAGAAAACAACAACAACCACCGCAAGGGTGGACAAGACTATTTGACCATCAACCCATTACATACATGTTTTAAATAGATTTGAAAATCATAATGGGACCTAAAACCCAAACCAACCACAAGTAAAATATGACTCATGGCAAGTAAAATAGGCCAATAGACCACCCACAAAGCTGCAACACAACAATATTTAACAATCCCCCCAAGGGTGGAAAAGAAAAATCATACTTCAAAAATATACATAGAATATTAATGGGACTTGAATCCCCATCCAGAAGATTAACATTTATAGCAAAGGAGATTCCATCAACATTTCTTGAGACACCCATCTTACAACAAACCTGTCACACAAAGAATAAAATTTTAGAGCCAAAAACAACAACACCGATAGGGCATAGAGCATCTATCAACCAACTTACCTTTCCACCTCTATAGGAGAAGTCACCAAGAGTACCCTAGCCACAAAAAAAAGAATCTCTAACATATCCAAAATCCACCTCCATAAGAGTGGCCTCCATGTGAATAGGAGCTGCAAGTGAAAAAACTTGCTGAAAAAAAATGAGCAACCCACTACAGTCTCAAAACCTATCTCCACCTCAATAGGAGACACAAACTTTAGAGCTGGAAAGATTACACACTCTTAATTCAAGAGAGAAAACTTGGAAACCATGGCCAATAGAAGCACTTGGACCATCAAAAAGAACCTTGGATGGAGCTCAACTAGGAAATAAATGCAAGAATCTTGAGATTCCACAACACTCTTGAATATCATCAGCACACCATGATCCACAAAACAAAAAATATGTGAAGCTAGGTAAATTGTAACATCATTA
Source organism: Sequoia sempervirens (assembly GCA_007258455.2). Lineage (NCBI taxonomy): Eukaryota > Viridiplantae > Streptophyta > Pinopsida > Cupressales > Cupressaceae > Sequoia > Sequoia sempervirens. The sequence goes on from VDFB02047230.1 coordinate 214,205,412, forward strand.
GAGATCAATAGTAAACCGGCCACAAAGGGAGTGAGAAGACCATCCAAACTTAGCTTATCCAAAATAAACACTTCAAGCACACCAAGATTTATGGTGCCATAGCAAGAAGAAAGCTATTTAAAAACAAGTAAGTTCCCATTATACCACAATGTGAACATGATCAAGAAACCATCTATCAACATGAAGACTGTGAAAGTAATCACATTTGAGACTAGAACAATAATAGTGCACCACTAGGAAATCCCAAGCACCAAAGGGAATAAACCTAGCTCAAATAAAGAAGCACAAAACTCCATACATCAACAAACCACTACCTTAGCAATGTCCCCAACATATATTTGGAATACATGAAAGAGGGGTTACAAATTTAAATAGTGGCTCAACCACCCAACACTAGAAATGAGCAGTGCAAAAGAAAAGAAAAAAGAATTGAACCCAAAATCCAAATACACATCAAACCCTAGCCTCATAGCAAGGACACAAATAGGGGAGATGAGCAGTAAACCAACTAAAGGCATCATGAAATGAAGAATGGGAAGCAAAAATGGTCCAACAATCAACCAACCACTAGAAAAAACTGCATAGAATAGAGCTTGGACCATAAAGGGGCCAAGAGCACCACAAGCCCATGAGGGCCTATGAGAAAACCCAACAATCCCCAACTACAAAGCGAGGACAAGAACATGGGAGATGAGAAACAAAGAATCCAAAGTCATCAATAAGCCAAGACTAAGATACACAAATGGTCCAACAAACATCCATCCACTAGCAAAAGCAAAAAGCATAGACTATCCAACAAATAAATTATGCAAGAAGCCAAAACCAAGCCAAGTACAAGCAAAAAATCGTATGTAGGAAAAAGAAGGCAATGAGCTCAACCTAAAAACCAAAACTTTAATGTAAAATGGTAAAAGGGATTTACAAAATGCACAGAACCCAAACCAACAACAAAACCGAAGACCCCCTAGGGAGACAAAGAAAATGAAAACCAAGAACAAATGATAGGAGGAGAGAAGCACCATGGGTACAAAGAGACTTTGCAACCTTCAACCGAGACAAAGTAGGAGCACCCTGCAAGCACACTACACACAAAACAATAGAGAAATTCCTAGGACAAGAAAGATTTCCCAAGAAAACCAAAATGTCCCCCAACTTGGAGCAACCATACCCAATCGGGGGGACAAAGACCAACAAAGAGAAAAATGACCTATCAATAGCCAAAACATCCCTAACAAGGTCAAGGAGAAGCCACAACCACCTTTTCCCAAAACCCCGCAGGAAGAAACATGAACAAAACCCAACATGAACCTAGGAAAACACATCCTCATCCTCTAAAGCCACCACAATCACCTCCCCTTCAAAAGAAATCAAAATGTTGTTATTTAATTAAAAAATACTTACCCTATGATTAGCAAAACTGTAAAATTAATATTAAATTAGTTGTATTAATATTAATTTAAATATATTATAGATTTAGTTGCTAGTTTGAATATTAAAAAAACCCAAATTTAAAGATTAAACTTTCTTCACCACGCAAATAAAAATAATTTAATTGATAAAAATTAATTACCATAGGATTAGCAAAACCCCCAAATTAATATTAAATTAGTTGTCTTAATATTAATTTAAATATATTAGATTTAATTGTTAGTTTGAATATTAAAAGAAGCCCAAATTTAAAGATTAAACTTTCTTTAATCAGAAAATAAAACTAATTTAATTGATTACTATTATTATTGTATTCTTGATGATATATCTTAATATCATATTTAATTAAAAAAATTAAAACTAATTTAACTAAATACTAATATTATTACATAAATTTGAGAAAAACAAAACCCTCTAAGTAAAATCCTAGATGCTAAAGTAGAGTGAACTCCATTTAGTATACTTTTAACTATCTTTTTATAGCTACAAAAAGATGTGCACATTCTTTTATAAAGGTTGCTCACCCCTTTCCACAGTATTTCCAAAGCCATTATATCATGACAATCATTGAAAGATTACTACCTGCAGGTTTTGGTTAAGAAGAATTAGCTAAATCGTTCATTCAAAGTATAATGCAAACGATCCACAATGCAGATGATATGTTATATTTAAATAAAATATTAATATTTAAAAAATCATTTAACAGACAATAAATTATTTAATGCATGTTTGTTTGTCAATGACACAAATAATGACTGTAAATCCCAATAAAGCTAACCTCACCCAAACAATTTCAATCACATTAGACCGTTAAAATGCCATTTTTGCAACCGCCCTTGAAAGATAACCATTTCTTCACTTTCATTTACCAAACGGTAACACTGATCTCGGACTGTAGTCAAATTCTTCTCAAATCTAAATAACAACAAATTCCCAGAAAAATATATTGAAGGCAGGAGAGTTCAAATACGTTAACAATAAAACTTACGTCCCACGCTTTCTACTTGTGAATGCGGGGGCAATTAAAACCCGTTTTAAATCACTGTTTTAACACATAAATTATTAAAAATGGCGTTGTTCGCTACAGGAGGAATTAAAAGATAAACAAAAGTTTCATTCTATTACTTCTAGTTTGTGATTGTTCTTTCTTGTGTTTGTTTTAATATTTGTATTTCGAAACAGAAACTAAATTTTTTGGCTTCCTTTTCTCATATCGTTGTATCAAAGGGAGCTACTTCAATATTGAAGACAAGTAGGGAATGGAGGCCTACTACAAAATGGAGGCCAACTTTAGAGCAGAAGAATATGTTATAATGCATGTGGGTTGAGAAACTATCTCAACTATATGACTTCAATATTTACATTTAGTTTTGATTTGGAAATGGAAATAGTGTAGCCCACATATATGAGATAGTTTTCTGATTCCACTAAATTAAATTCTAATATGTGATTTTCTCTAAAGTTGACCTCCATTTTGTAGACCTTATTCTTTGATTATGCTCACCTTCCACTCTCCTCTACAGTCATTGGAAGAATTAACCTAGCCAATACAAAGAGAAAATTAAGGACTATTATTGTAATGCCAAAAAATAAGGGGATAAAAACTCGTAATCGAAAGAGTTTTTTACTCAAACAGCATTTCAAGTGAACCTTATTTTACCATCCATAGTAGAAGTCTGAAACTCTCTGTAGAGAAAAACTAATTCATTAATTGAGATTAGAAGTCCGAAATTCTAAGTGGTATTTTACGCCATCACAGTAAAATAAGACAATGATCATGAAAGAGTAAAATAAGGTTGATCTTTCAACTACAAATAACTTATTATTCTCCTCTTCTAAAAACCTTGTACAACGGATGAGTTTTGTTTCCTGGTCTATAATAAATCTCCTCTGTCAATGCAGAAGAAATAATTTCAAAGGTTCTCTTCTTCTTCCTATAGATAGGTTTTATAATACAATAATTTTCTTATCAAATAAGAAAAATTGTTAAAGAAATTATATAAATACCTCCACAAAAATCCCAATCTGATGATGCAAACGACCCACAGTGCAGATGAATGTTTCGTGGCTTATATTAGATAGGCATGTGTCGATTATTGTCACCGTGAATGTGGGAAAACCTGGAGCATACTCTTGATTCCTTGACCCTATACAATGTACATGTCATCATTACTGCACATACTTGCACTTTTTGTTACACAAAAACACACACCCATTAATAAAATCCATTGTTTTAAATAAATAAAAAACATTTAATTGGTCTTAAACTGCATTTTAGGTTTACTGTTTTACAGTGTATTCCTTGAGAATCTGGTATTCTTAACCATCAGATAATTTAATCAACTGCTGCTAATTTTTTTTTGAGGTTTCTATTTAATGTAAGCACAAATTAATAGTGAGAAAGTAAATACATGAGCCACCAGTTTGCATGCATTGGCATCTCCTGTACATGCACAAGTGATTTGTAAGCGACAGAAACAATAAACTCGATGCCCTAAGAAAAGAAAAGAAAAAATCTATTCTCTTTAGTATTATTTCTATATTTTTTCTTCCAATATAGATTTATTATAGCCATGAGAGAGTAAAACATGACTATTTAATCCCTGATTCCTTCTCAATCTTGTCCAACACAATGATTTGTATACTTTTACACTGCTGCTATGACTTACCCAACCTGGTCTAAGTTTAGATAGGTATTAAAACATAGCTTGAACATCATTAAACCCTATTGTGAAGGGTTACCATATATCTATTTATATACGCCAAAGAGAAATTCCAAAGCCCTATGGATTGAAAAATCTGTTTACCAAAGCAACAATACTTCAAGTAAAAGTAGCATCTTGTGAATAAATGGTGCGCATATCTTTACTTCATGAAAAAAAAAGTACTGTAAATAACTAAACTAAGGAGGAGAAGATGAAGTAACCTGAGGGGGAGGAGATATAGAAAGTAAGGGGAGAAGGCAAATACAACTTCATGAGAAACTGCTCAAACTATGTAAGACAAGAGCAACGAGTGCAAATAAATAGAGAAGGCCCACCGACTAAAGGCCTGTATTTAATGAGTGGCCAACCTAGAATAAAGATATGCATATTCCTAGGCTGCGCGTGAACTGGTCAAGCCACGCCGAACGCGTTTCCTTCCCAGGAATTCTATGGAGGGTAAGGTTCAATTGTTTTAGCATAATTTTTTTATGCTTTTTTTCAAGTTTTTATTTCGGTGGTTTGTTTTAAGATATTTACAATATGAACAATCTTAGTGTAATAAGAGTTTAAATCTTGTCAACAACCCAGTTCTTTTTCAAGCATCTTATCAAGATTATGGTCTAATTATTTTAGTATAACTTTCTTATTCTTTTTTTCATTGGCTTTTGTTTTAGTGGTGTTTTTCAAGATACTCACAATATGAACAATCTTAGGGTAATAAGGGTTTGTATCAGGTAGTTAGGTTTGAAGGGTTCCTCTTCCTATACGGATTGTCCATCTTTACATCATCTGACAATTTTCAATTTTCAAGATTTTTTGGAATTGGTGCACTCCATGCTTTTTAAGACTGGGAATCCTACTTTGTAATCAGTTGTTGTTTTAATATATTTGTTTTTTTCTTTATATTAGAAAAAAAATTACTAGAAGTTATGGTTCAATTGTATAAAAAATTGTCAATTTTAACAATAAACTAAGATTATTTATTTTTAATACAAATAAGGTGTAAAAGTATTATTGATTGTTTTATCATTGAATTTTTCATAGTTAATGATAATTTTACCCTTTCTATTGATCAATTCATTACAAATAAGGCGCAAACAATAAATATATAATTGAATTGTAAAATTTAAATAAATTAAATATGATATTTGGTTTTGAATTTGAATGGATGAATATATTTGTAACCATAGTAGCATATCTATCTTTAGGAAAATATATTTAAAATATGTGAATAAATGTGCTTCTCCAAGAATTTGTTTAACTTTTCTATGACTAAATATAGAAGTTTGTATATCTATACATATAGATTTATATTTAATCTCTTCAATACATCTATCAAACAATGGTTTGTCTTAGTTGTAAGCATAATTTAAAGACTCAAACTTGGGAAAGAATTGGTAGGCCAAATTTTGACTTGGCCAAAAATTTGGGTATCAAATTGATGACAAGAAACACAACACTCAACCCAAATTAAAAAAACCTCATATTACAAAAACTCTATTTAAACGAATAACTCAAAATTGATAAATACTAGTGTCAATTTAAAATTGATATTTGATTACACAACCAAATACTCAGAATTGAAATTAATTCAAATGATTTTATTTATGATTTCATGAAAACAATAAACAATTACAATTTTTGGCCACTCCTTTGCCCCCTCTACTCTATCCTATCTTTCGTCTCCCATCACACCTTTTCTATTTCACCCATCTACATTTTTTATTGTTGCATACATCTACAATGACATCCATATTTTATGTTACCTTTTTTTCTCCAAATCTATAATGTTTTATTCCTTTTAAATTCTAAAAATGGGGATTATTGTTGCATACATCTACAATGACATCCATATTTTATGTTGGCTTTTTTTCTCCAAATCTATAATGTTTTATTGCTTTTAAATTCTAAAAATGGGGACTCTTCTTCCTGATACTATGCAACCCCTTCTATATTCTCTTGTTGGCAACCCCCTTCCCTTAATCTGAATTCATTCTATTTCATTTCTCAATATTTCAATTCACTTATAATTTTCTATGCAACCCTTCTTTACTCCACTTTGAATCGACCCTCCTTGAATGTTCCTTCAAGGCAACCCTCCTGAACATCAATTTTTGTTTGCAATTTAAATAAAATAAGAAAACAATATTTGTCAAGAAACCTCCCCTATTGTATTACTGTACATACATATGTTGGCCTATCTCCCTTATCATCCTTTTAACTACCTTTGAATGCTTTCCAACTTCTTAAAATTTTCCTCTAATATGTGCATCTTCTCTCCTTGTTTGGGCACATATTTTTATTGGCTTGGTTTCTAATTGCATTTCCTAGGCATCAATTGTGAATTGAAATTATCTTTAACATGCTACCTTTTATCTCCTCCATGTTGGCCTACCAAGGGTCTTTTAACTCAAGCATAAATTTTCTTGAGTCATGCCATAGGTCTTCTTCTTCCCCTTAGCATCCCCTCATGATCCTCAAATCTGCAATGTTATATTGTTCTGTCTCTTTCAATTCTGAAACTCTTCATTTCAACTAGCATTACCTCGGTTTTTATTTGTCATTCATGACTCCATCCACTCACTATTTATTTTTATCAATTTATATATATAATCCATGATGGCCTTGGTCTTTTTAACTTCTATGTTTATTTCCCCTTTTGCTCATATGTTGAGTAGAATTTAATTGGAACTCAAATAAAATAAATAGAGTTTAGAAGAAGTTCAATTTTGATATTTCATCATTCAAATGACAACAATGTCTAGAACTAAAAGGAAATGCCCACAGAAAAAGGAAAACAAAAGTGAAACAATAAAATCAAACTAAAATTTGTTTGGTCTATATAGATTGCATTTGACCCAAGATGCTCTTGCATTAGACACATAGGTAAGGAATTTGTGAGCATGGTCTCACAAAGGTGTAGTTGAGTGATAGAGCTACTCTTTGAGACTACAACCAATTTCCAATGAACTTCATCGTTAATAGCCCAACCTCCTCGGCCAATAGCCTGACCTCCTCTACCAAGTACTTCCTCTCCACTCTACAAGTGACCTCTCACATTCCTCTTCTAGTTTCCTCTTGGATATACATTACAATTCATAACCTACAAGTTCATACACACTGTCTAATGGCTTTGCTTTTTTTGTCTTCACCTTAAAACAAAGATTTCATTTCTTTCTCGACTTCTCAGCAAATCTTCCCTTACAACCTCCATGCTTCAATCGTACCTCAATCTCATGAAGATTCCACTTCACCTGCCATAATCTTCAATCACATAACACTTTCCCCTACGCTTTCCACTCTCAAGTGTTTGAGACTCCACTCACCTACAACAATGCATTTTAGCTTCTCACTCGTGCTTCTAATTTTCTAGTTTCTAGTCCTCAACTGCCAAGACTCTCTTCATCTACAATGGTACTTTTGGACTTCACTCATGCTACTATCCACTCATGTTTCATCACAAGCTACCTCATGTTTGGATCTTCTTTTGCCATCGAAACCTTTGATCACTTCCCTCTTCACCCATAAGTCCTTGTGTGAACTGCCTCTCTCTCGGCACTCTATCTGCACACTCAATACCACTCGGTGTGATACCACTTGATGGAGAAGAAACACAACACTCAACTCAAATTCATTAAAACTCATATTACAAAGACTCTTTTTAAATAATTAATTCAAAATCAACAAATACTTGTGTCGATTTAAACTCAATATTCGATTGCACAACCAAATACTCACAATTGAAAGTAATTCAAATGATTTTATTTATGAATTCATTAAAAAACTAATAATTACAATTTCTTACCAATCCTCTGCCCCTCTACTCTGTCCAATCTTTCGTCTCCCATCACACCTTTTCTATTTCAACCATTTTCATTTTTTCTTACTGCATACATCTACAAAGACATCCATATTTCATGTTACCTTTTTTTCTCCAAATCTATAATGTTTTATTATTTTTAAAATCTTAAAATGGACACTCTTTTTCCTGATAATGTGCAACCCCTTTCATATTCTCTTGTGGTCAACCCCTTCCGTTAACCTACATTCTTTCCATTTCATTTCTCAATAGTTCAATTTTCTTACAATTTTTTGTGCAACCCTTCTTTACTCAACTTTAAATCAACCCTCCTTGTATGTTCCTTCAACGCAGCCCTCCTCAGCATCAACTTTTGTTTGCAATTTAAATAAAATTAGAAAACAATCTTTGTCATGGTGCGACAACCTATACAGGAAACCTCCTTTATTTTATTGATGCACATACATATGTTGGCATATCTCCCTTATCAGACTTTTAACTACCTTTTAATAATTTTCAAATTCTTAAATTTTTCCTCTAATATGTGCATCATCTCTCCTTGTTTGGGCACTTGGTTTTTGATTGCATTGTTTGGGCATTAATTGTGAAATGAAATTATCTTTAACATATTTCCTTTTATCTCCTCCATGTTGGCCTACCAAGATTCTCTTAATTCAAGCATAAATTTTCTTGAGCCATGGCACGGGTGTTCTTCTTTCCCTTGGTGTCCCCTCATGATGCTCAAATCTACAATGTTATATTGCTCCATCTCCCTTCAAAATTTGAAACTCTTCATTTCAACTCTCATTACCATGGTTTTTCTTTGCCATCAATGACCCCATATTTTTATCAATTTATATATAATCCATGATGGGCTTGTTAGAGATATGTAATCTCAACTATTTTATTATGCAAATTCCCTCCAGCTAAGGCTACATACCAGCATTTAAGGAAATCTAATATGAATTATTTTTGGAGAAGATTTGGGAGATTTGGATTAATTCACATTAACTTCTTAGTTACTCTCACACACATTGTGGGTAGTAAAAGATATTAATATTTTATTACTTCTTAGCTGTCCAACGTAGCTTTTAATTTTGATTCCTTTTTGTGGTCATTTTGTTGTATGCAAGAAGCAGGAAAGAGAACAATGCAGCTTTGCATCCAAGAATATAGTGTAAAGAAGAACAGGGCATCGTAGCTATTGTATATTTTAGATTGATGAATATATATAAATCTAATTGTTGTCTATTTTATGTTGTGTAAATTGTGTGTGTTCCCAACAACTCTTAATTGCATTTGAATGTGTTTCTTTTATTATTGTGTATGTTTCTTATTTTCTGCTATATTTTCCATTTCAATTCCTCTACCCCTATTCCCACATTTGGTATCAGAATCACTGGTTCAAATTTCCAGTCTCTTTCCTGGGTCTACACTTATTTTTTGTTTAACAGCCATCAATTGCTTCCACAACTTCAACATTTGGTGCTTCCTTGTCTAGCCTGTAAACTCCTCTTTTCACAAGAAAAAATTATGAATATTGGTCATTGACCATGAAAGCCCTGTTTAGGTCTTAGGATGTTTGGGAAACTATTGAGAATGGTTATGCAAAACTAGTAGACCAAGTAGCTTACAATTCTCTCACACCGATGGAGATAGATCTCTTGAAAGATCAGAGAAAGAAGGATGGAAAATCCATTTTCTACATTCAACAACCAATGCATGAAAGCATACTACTAAGAGTTTTAGCAGCAACACAAGAAAAGGAGGCATGGGACACACTACAAACAACCTATCAAGGTAAGGAAAAAGCTAAAGCTACAAAACTCCAAATACTTAGAAGAGAATTTGAAAATATAAGTATGAAAGATTCAAAATCTGTGGAGTTATTTTTTACTCGAGTTGTTGGGCTAGTAAATCAGATAAAATATCATGGGGAAAGATTAAAAGAGAAAAGGATAGTTGAGAAAATATTAAGGTTTTTTCCTACTAAGTTTGATCCTTTAGTTATTTCCATATAGGAAACTAAGGATTTAACCTAGCTAACAATGGATGAATTGCATGCATCTTTGATAAATCATAAATATAGGATGAGTAGATCACACACCTCTATTGAGAATGCTTTCTCATCTTAGACTTCAATAAGCCATGGGAGAGGTAGAGGTAGGTTCACACCTAGGGGTAGAGGAAGAAATTCATTTAGACGATGTAGTAGTAGTCCTACAACCCAAGGTGGAAGATGACATAACAATGAACACTTTCAAAGTCATCCAAGTGGTCAAAGAAAAGATAAGTCACATGTTCAATGTCATTACTGCATGAATTATGGTCACCACTCTTCTGAGTGTTGGAAGAAACAACATCATCAAGGAAGACAAAATCAAAATACCCCAGAAAATTCTACAAAAACTATGTTTATTGCATGTGCAAAGATTGCTGAAGTAATTTCTATAAAATCACCAGTTGAATGTAATATGGTTCAAGACTGTCCAAATGATATTTGGTATTTAGATTATGGCTGTAGCAATCACATGTTTAGAAATCTAGAGTTATTTTCAAGCTTGGATAAATTAGTCACTTTAAATGTTACTCTTGGGAACAATAATAAAGTGAATGTTATGGGAAAAGGCACTGCTGATATTCTAACCAAAAAGGGGGAGCAAAAATTCATTCCTAATTGTTTTTATGTTACTGGTCTGAAACATAATTTGATGAGTATTGGTCAATTAGTGCAAAAAGGATACAAAATTTACATGAAAAATAATGCATTTGTTGTTCTTGATAAATATCTAAGTACTCAGCTGATAGTAAAGGTATAAATGACAAAAGATTGAATGTTCCCATTAAGGTTGAAACCTGGCATCAAAAGAAACACAACTAAAGCTTATCATATGGTAGAAAAAACATAAGCTAGAATAGCATTAAAGGCTGAAAATTTTCAAGATGCCTGTTAAGGTTGCTCCGGAAAAGAACAAAGCTACAAATTTGCTCCAGAAGGTTGCTCTAGAATAGAGAAAAGTTGCTCTGGAAAGAAAAAAATTGGAACCAAACATGAACAAAATGGTAATGTAACTAGATTCAAACAACTTTTTAGTCAGTGGCAAAGAATGAATCTTTGTTATGGCATCTAAGATTTGGTGATTTAAACTTTGGAGGTCTGAATTTCTTGCATAGAAAGAATATGGTGAAGGGGCTGCTATTGATTCAAAAACCAGAAAGGGTATGTGAAGTGTGCATCTTGAGTAAAGAGCATAGAGAGAACTTCCCTATTGGAAAATTAGAAAGAGCATGTAAACCACTTGAGATTGTTCACTCTGATATATATGGACCAATGCAAACTCCTTCCATTGGAGGTTGCCCATATTTTTTGACTTTTATTGATGATTATACAAGAAAGACATGGGTATACTTTTTGAGGCATAAATCTGATGCATTTGGAGTCTTTCAGCAGTTCAAGGCTCTTGTAGAGAAGCAAAGTGGTTACTACATCAAGATATTGAGAAATGATAAGAGGTAGTGAGTATAGTTCTAATGATTTTCTGAATTTTTGCAACCAACATGGTATTCACAAATAATTTACAGCCTGTTACACACCTCAACAAAATGGTGTGGCTAAAAGAAGAAATGGAACTATCATGGATATGGCAAGGAGTATGCTAAAATCAAAGAATTTACCAAATGAATACTAGGCTGAAGCAGTAGCAACTACTATTTATATTTTAAATAAATGTCCAGCTATAAGTGTAAGAAATGTGATTCCTCAAGAGGCTTGGAGTGGTAGAAAGCACAATGTTGCTCACTTCAAAGTCTTTGGATGCATTGCATATGCTCATGTTCCTTAAGAACTGAGAAGAAAATTAGATAACAGAGGTGAGAAATGTAATTTTGTTTGGTATTCAGAAGATACAAAAGCTTACAATTTGTTTAATCCAATTACAAGAAAATTTATAATCAGCAAGGATGTGCAATTTGTGGAGAATGAAGCATAGGATGGAAGTGTAGAAAAAATAATAATTGTAGTAGTAGCTGATCCACATTATGATATGACTGATGAATTGATAGAACAAGGTATTCCTCAAGCAATACCTCCTTCCACTCCTAGACATGCAACACAAGTTGTAGCACAAGATACACCTCATTCTACAACAATAATTTCAAGAAATCAAAATTTTACACCTACACAACAAACTCCACAAAGAACACCAACCATAACACCATATGGAAGTCCATCAAAATCAGTTGATATAAGCAGCTCATTGGATCCTACATTAGCAAGCTTATTGCAGCGAAAAACAAGGAGTTTAAGAGATATATATGAAGTTGATTTTAGTGTTGACACATCAAATTCTTTTTTTGTTTTTACTTTATTTTTAGAAGTTGTTGATCCAATGTTGTTTTATGAAGCAATTAAGGATGAAGCATGGGCTGAAGCTATTGATGAAGAGATTGAAGGTATTGAAAAGAACAATACTTGGGAGTTGGTGGATCACCCTCAAGGAAAGGATGTAATAAGTGTAAAGTGGATTTACAAAAAAGAGTAAGGAATGGATGGAAATGTGTTGAAGCATAAGGCAAGGTTGGCTACTAGAGGTTTCACTTAGCAACCTGGTATTGAATACAATGAAAAATTTGTACTTGTAGCTCACATGGATAAGGTAAGAAGTGTTTTGGCCATTGCAGCTCAAAAAAGTGGCATGTTTTTCAAATGGATGCAAAATCTATACTTTTAAATGGTTTGATTGAAGAAGAAGTTTATATTGAGCAGTCAGAAGAATATGAAATTGCAAGTCATGAAGGTAAAGTATATAAGTTGAAAAAGGTGCTCTCTGGACTCAAGCAACATCCTAGAGCATGGTATAGTCGAATTGATTCTTATTTAATTAAGAATGGTTTCAGTAGGTGCAACAGTGAGCCTACTTTATATATCAAGATGGATGAAGAAGGTAAAATTTTGATAGTTTGTCTTTATGTGGATGATTTGATCTTTATGGGAGACCTTTCTATAAATCTCTTTAAGGAAGCTATGATGAAAGAGTTTGAGATGACTGATATGGGTCTTATGAAATATTTTTTGGGAATAGAAGTTAAGCAATTAGCAGATAGTATTTTTATTTCTCAGTCAAAATATGCAAGTGATGTGTTGAAAAGATTTAATAGGCTGAATTGAAAATCAACTTCTACTCCAATTGTGGTAGGACTGAAGTTAAGAAAAGAAGATGATGGTTCATTAGTTGATCCTAGATTGTATAAAAGGATGGTTGGTAGTATCATGTACTTGACTGCCACAAGACCTGACATCGTGTATGGTGTAAGTCTTATCTCAAGGATCATGGAGTCTCCAAAAGACTCTCATTGGAAAGCTGGAAAAATGATATTATGGTACGTATGTGGAACTAAGAACTATGGAATTCTATATTCAGTTATAGATGATTTCAAACTCATTGGATACATGGACATTGATTATGCTGGTAGCATAGATGATATAAAAAGTACTCCTGGTTATGCCTTTAATTTTGGATTAGGAGTTGTATCATGGGCTTCAAAGAAACAATCCATTTTCACACTTTCTTTATCAAAAGTGGAGTATGTTGTAGCCACAACAACATCATGTCAAGCCGTATGGATGAGAAAAATGTTAGCAGAGTTGATGCATAAACAATATGAAGCAACAAAGATATACAGTGATAATAACTTAACCATTGAATTGTCTAAAACTCATATTTTTCATAAAAGAAGCAAGCACATAGACACTAGATATTATTTTATAAGAGAGTTAGTGATTAACAAAGAAATATGTTTGGAGTTCTATAGATCATAAGATCAATTTGCTGATATTTTCACTAAACCATTGGCAAGAGATGCATTTGAATACTTGAGAAGTTGTTTGGGTGTTTGTGTTGAAGATGAATGCTCCATAAGTTTATGTGCTAGTGCAGATGCTCTAGAACTTGAAGGAAGATGCTCTAGAACTCTTGAACATAGTTCAAGAATAGAAGGAAGATGCTCCGAAAATTGAAGTAAGATGCTTCGAAACTTGAAGGAAGATGCTTTAGAAGTTTTTTGTGCAGATTGTCAGCTAGTTGAGATTATAGGGGAGTGTTAGAGATATGTAATCTCAACTATTTTATTATGAAAATTCCCTCTAGCTAAGGCTATGTACCATCATTTAAGGAAATTTAATAGGAATTCTTTTTGGAGAAGATTTGGGAGATTTGGATTAATTCACATTAACTACCTATTTACTTTCACACACTTTGTGGGTAGTAAAAGATATTAATATTTTATTAATCCTTACCTGTCCATTGTAGCTTTTAATTTTAATTCCTTTTTTTGCTCATTTTGTTGTATGCAAGAAACAGGAAAGAGAGCAATGCAGCTCTGCATATAAGAATATGGTGTAAAGAAGAACAAGGCATCGTAGTTGTATATTTTAGATTCATGAATATATATAAATCTAATTGATGTCTATTTTCTATTGTGTAAATTTTTTTTGTTCCCAAAATCTCTTAATTGCATTTGAATGTTTCTTTTATTGTTGTGTATGTTTCTTATTTTCTGCTTAATCTTCCATTTCAATTCCTCTATGCCTATTCCCAACTAGATGCTCCTAAACTTGAAGGAAGATGCTCTGGAACTTTTGAACAAAATTCAAGAACAGAAGGAAGATGCTCCGAATGTTTTTTGTGTAGATTGTTAGCTAGTTGAGAATAAGGGTGGGTGTTAGAGATATGTAATCTTAACTATTTTATTATGCAAATTCCCTCTAGCTAAGGCTACATACCAACATTTAAGGAAATTTAATAGGAATTCTTTTTGGAGAAGATTTGGGAGATTTAGATTAATTCGCATTAACTACCTATTTACTCTCACACACTTTGTGGGTAGTAAAAGATATTAATATTGTATTACTTCTTAGCTATCCACCGTAGCTTTTAATTTTAATTCCTTTTTGTGGTAATTTTGATGTATACGAGAAGAAGGAAAGAGAGCAACATAGCTCTGTATCTAAGAATATGGTGTAAAGAAGAACAGGGCATCGTAGTTGTTGTATATTTCAGATTAATGAATATATATAAATCTAATTGTTGTCTATTTTCTATTGTGTAAATTTGTGCGTGTTGCCAGTAGCTCTTAGTTGCATTTGAATGTGTTTCTTTTATTGTTGTGTATGTTTCTTATTTTCTGCTTTGTTTTCCATTTCAATTTCTTTGCCCCTATTCCCACATTTGGTATCAAAGTCATTGCTTCAAATTGCTAGTCTCTTTTTTGGGTCTGCACTTATTTCTTCTTTAACAACCAACAATGGCTTCCACAACCTCAATGTCTCATGCTTCCTTGTCTAGCCTACAAAATCCTCTTTTCACAAACAAAACTTATGAATATTGGTCATTGAACATGAAAGCCATGTTTAGGTCTTAGGATGTTTGGGAAACTATTGAGAATGGTTAGGTAGAACCAGTAGACCAAGTAGCTTACAACGATGTCACACAGGAAAAGAAATATCTCTTGAAAGATCAGAGAAAGAAGGATGGAAAAGCCATTTTCTACATTCGTCAAGCAATGCATACTACCAATATTTCAACAACAATGCAAGAAAAGGAGGCTTGGGACATACTGCAAACATCCTATCAAGGTAAGGACAAAGCTAAACCTGCAAAACTTTAAATACTTAGAAGATAATTTGAAAATATAAGTATGAAAGATTCAAAATCTGTGGAGTTATTTTTTACTCGAGTTGTTGGGCTAGTAAATCAGATAAAATCTCATGGGGAAAGATTAGAAGAGACAAGGATAGTTGATAAAATGTTAAGGGTTTTGCCTACTAAGTTTGATCCTTTAGTTATTTCCATAGAGGAAACTAAGGATTTAACTCAGCTGACAATGGATGAATTACATGGATCTTTGATAAATCATGAATATAGGCTGAATAGATCACACACCTCTATTGAGAATTCTTTCTCATCTCATACTTCAATAAGCCATGGAAGAGGTAGAGGTAGGTTCACCCCTAGGGTAGAGGAAGAAATTCATTTAGAGGACATAGTAGTAGTCCTGCAAACAAAGGTGGAAGAGGACATAACAATGAACACTTTCAAAGTCATCCAAGTGGCCAAAGATAAGATAAGTCACATTTTCAATGTCATTACTGCATGAAGTATAGTCACCACTCTTCTGAGTGCAAGAAGAAACAACATGATCAAGGAAGAAAAAATCAAAATTCCCTAGAAAACTCTACAAAAACTATGTTTATTGTATGTGCAAAGATTGTTGAAGCAATTTCTATAAAATCACCAGTTGAATGCAATATGGTTCAAGACAATCCAAATGATATTTGGTATTTAGATTATGACTATAGCAATCACATGTTTGGAAATCTAGAGTTATTTTCAAGCTTCGATAAATCAGTCACTTTAAATGTTACTCTTGGGAACAATAATCAAGTGAATGTTATCGGAAAAGGCACTGTTGATATTCTAACCAAAACAAGGGAGAAAAAATTCATTCGTGATGGTTTTCATGTTGCTGGTATGAAACACAATCTGATGATTATTGGTCAATTAGTGCAAAAAGGATAAAAAATTTACATGAAAAATATTGCATGTGTTATTCTTGATAAATATCCAAGTACTTAGCTGATAGAAGAGGTACAAATGACAAAAAATCGAATGTTCCCATTAAGGTTGAAACCTGACATCAAAAGAAACACAATTGAAGCTTATCATATGGCAGAAAACAAACAAGATGGAACAACATTAAAGGCTAAAAATTCTAAAGATGCCTATCAAGGTTGCTCCAGAAAAGAACAAAGTTGCAAAGTTGCTTTGGAAAAGAACAAGGTTGCTTCGAAATAGAGCAAGGTTGCTCCGGAAAGAAAAAAATTGGAACCAAAGATGAACAAAATGGTAATGTAACTATTCAAACAACTTTTCAGCCAGTGGCAAAGAATGAATCTTGGTTATGGCATCTAATATTTGGCCATTTAAACTTTGAAGGTCTGAATTTGTTGCATAGAAAGAATATGGTTCAGGGGTTTCAATTGATTCAAAAATCGGAAAGTGTATGTGAAGCGTGCATCTTGGGTAAACAACATAGAGAGACCTTCCCTATTGGAAAATTAGAAAGAGCATGTAAACCACTTGAGATTGTTCACTTTGATATATGTCGACCAATGCAAACTCCTTCCATTGGAGGTTGCACATATTTTCTGACTTTTATTGATGATTATACATGAAAGATATGGGTCCATTTTTTGAGGCATAAATCTGATGCATTTGGAGTCTTTTAGCAGTTCAAGGATCCTGTAGAGAAGCAAAGTGGTTACTACATCAAGATATTAAGAACTAATAGAGGTGGTGAGTATAGTTCTAATGATTTTCTAAATTTTTGTAGCCAACATGGTATTCACATATAATTTACAGCTAGTTACACACCTCAACAAAATGGTGTGGATGAAAGAAGAAATCGAGCTATCATGGATATGGAAAGGAGTATCATGAAATCAAAGAATTTACCAAATGAATACTGGGCTGAAGTAGTAGTAATTGTTGTTTATATTTTAAATAGATGTCCAGCTACAAGTGTAAGAAATGTGATTCCTCAAGAGGCTTGGAGTGGTAGAAATCACAATTTTGCTCACTTCAAAGTCTTTGGATGAAATGCATATGCTCATGTTCCTAAAGAGCTGAGAAGAAAATTAGATAGTAGAGGTGAGAAATGTAATTTTGTTGGGTATTCATAAGACACAAAAGCTTACAAGTTGTTTAATCCAATTACAAGAAAAGTTATAATTAGTATGGATGTGCAACTTGTGGAGAACGAAGCATGGGATGGAAGTGAAGAAAAAATAATAATTGTAGCAGCAGTTGATCCACATGATGATATGAATGATGAATTGGTAGAACAACAAGGTATTCCACAAGCAATACCTTCTTCCACTCCTCGAAATGCAACACAAGTTGTAGCACAAGCTACACCTAATTGTAAAACAAGACTTTCAAGAAATCAAAATTTTATACCTACACAGTAAACTCCAAAAAGAACACCATCCATAACACCACCAGCCATAACACCATTTGGAAGTCCATCAAACTTAGTTGATAGAAGTAGCTAATTGGATCGTACATTGGTAAGCTTATTGCAGTGAAAAACAAGGAGTTTAAGAGATATATATGAAGCTAATTTTAGTGTTGACACATCAAATTCATTTTCTTTTTTTGCTTTACTTTCAAAAGTTACTGATCCAATGTTCTTTGATGAAGCAATTAAGGACGAAGCATGGGCTAAAGCTATGGATGAAGAGATTAAAGGTATTGAAAAGAATAATACTTGGGAGTTGGTAGATCACTCGCAAGGAAAGGATGTAATAAGTGTAAAGTAGATTTAAAAAACAAAGTATGGCATGGATGGAAATTTGTTCAAGCATAAGGCAAGGTTGGTTTCTAGAGGTTTCACTCAGCATCCTAGTATTGACTACAATGAAACAGTTGCACCTGTAGCTCGCTTGCATATGGTAAGAAGTGTTTTGGCCATTGCAACTCAAAAGAAGTGGCATGTTTTTCAAATGGATGCAAAATCTGCATTTTTAAATGGTTTGATTGAAGAAGAAGTTTATGTTGAGCAGCCAAAAGGATATGAAATTGCAAGTCATGAAGGAAAACTATATAAGCTAAAAAAGATGCTCCATGGACTCAAGCAAGCTCGTAGAGCATAGTATAGTCGAATTGATTCTTATTTAATTAAGAATGGTTTCAATAGGTGCAATAGTGAGCCTACTTTATATATCAAGATGGATGAAGAAGGTAAAATGATGATAGTTTGTCTTTATGTAAATGATTTGATCTTAATGGGAGACCTTTCTATAAATCTCTTTAAGGAAGATATGATGAAAGAGTTTGAGATGACTGATCTGGGTCTTACGAAATATTTTTTTGGAATAGAAGTTAGGCAATCAACAAATGGTATTTTTATTTCTTAGTCAAAATATGCAAGTGATGTGTTGAAAAGATTTAATATGCTGAATTGAAAATCAGCTCCTACTCCAGTTGTGACAGGACTAGAGTTAAGCAAAGAAGATGATGGTTCATTAGTTGATCCTAGATTGTATAAAAGGATGGTTGGTAGTCTCATGTACTTGATTACCACAAGACCTGACATCATGTATGGTGTAAGTCTTATCTCAAAGTTCATGGAGTCTCCAAAAGACTCTCATTGGCAAGATGGAAAAAGGATATTAAGGTACATATGTGGAACTATGAACTATGGAATTCTATATTCAATTGTAGATGATTTCAAACTCATTGGATACATAGACAATGATTGTGCTGGTAGCATAGATGATAGAAAAAGTTCTTCTGGTTATGCCTTTAATTTTGGATCAGGAATTGTATTATGGGCTTCAAAGAAACAACCCATTGCCACACTTTCTTCAGCAGAAGCAAAGTATGTTGTAGTCATAGGAGCATAATGTCAAGCCGTATAGATGAGAAGAATATTGGTTGAGTTGATGCATAAACAATATTAAGCAACGAAGATATACTGTTGTAATAACTCAGCCATTGCATTGTCTAAAAATCACATTTTTCATAAAAGAAGCAAGCACATAGACACTAGATATAATTTTATAAGAGAGTTAGTGAATAACAAAAAAAATATCTTTGGAGTTCTGTAGATCAGAAGATCAATTTGCTTATATTTTAACTAAACCATTGGCAAGAGATGCATTTGAATACTTGAGAAGTTGTTTCGGTGTTTGTGCTAAAGATGAATGCTCCATAAATTTAAGTGCTAGTGCAGATGCTCTGGAACTTGAAGGAAGATTCTTTGGAACTTTTGAACATAATTCAAGAACAGAAGGAAGATGCTCTAGAACTTGAAGGAAGATGTTCTAGGTGTTATTTGTGTAGATTGTTAGCTAGTTGAGATTAAAGGGGAGTGTTAGAGATATGTAATCTCAACTATTTTATTATGCAAATTTCCCCAAGCTAAGGCTACGTACCAGCATTTAAGAAAATTTAATAGGAATACTTTTTGGAGAAAATTTGGGAGATTTGGATTAATTCACTTTAACTACCTATTTACTCTCACACAATTTATGGGTCATAAAATATATTAATATTTTATTACTTCTTAGCTATTGACTGTAGCTATTAATTTAAATTCCTTTTTGTGGTCATTTTACTATATGCAAGAAGCAAGAAAGAGAGCAACACAGCTCTACATCTGAGAATATGGTGTAAAGAAGAACAGGGCATCATAGCTGTTGTATATTTCAGATTGATGAATATATATAAATCTAATTGTTGTCTATTTTCTACTGTGTAAATTGTGTGTGTTACCAATAGCTATTAATTGCATTTGGATGTGTTTCTTTTATTATTGTGTATGTTTCTTATTTGCTTCTCTATTTTCCATTTCAATTCCTTTGCCCCTATTCCCAACTAGATGCTCTGGAACTTGAAGGAATATGCTCTAGAACTTTTGAACATAATTCAAGAATAGAAGGAAGATGCTCTGGAACTTTAAGTTAGATGCTCTGGAACTTGATTGAAGATGCTCCAAAATCTTTGTGTAGATTGTCACCTAGTTGAGATTAAGGAGTGTTAGAGATATGTAATCTCAACTATTTTATTATGCAAATTCCCTCTAGCTAAGGCTACGTACTAGCATTTAAGGCAATTTAATAAGAATTATTTTTGGAGAAGATTTGGAAGATTTGGATTAATTCCCATTAACTACCTATTTACTCTCACACACTTTGTGGGTAGTAAAAGATATTAATATTTTATTACTTCTTAGAAGTCCATTGTAGCTTTTAAATTTAATTCCTTTTTGGGGTCATTTTTTTGTATGCAAGAAGCAAGAAAGAGAGCAACATAGCTCTGCATCTAAAAATATGGTGTAAAGAAGAACAGGGCATCATAGCTGTTGTATATTTAAGATTGATGAATATATATAAATATAATTGTTGTCTATTTTCTAGTGTGTAAATTGTGTGTGTTCCCAATAGCTCTTAATTGCATTTGAATGTGTTTCTTTTATTGTTGTGTATGTTTCTTATTTGCTACTCTGTTTTCCATTTTAGTTCCTCTGCCTCTATTCCCATAGGGCTTGGTCTTTTTAGCTTCTCTATCTATTTCCCCTTTTTCTAATATGTTGAGTAGAATTCAATTGGCATTCAATTCAAATAAATGAAAAATTTAGAAGAATTCCAATTTCATATTTCATATTTAAATGACAACAATGCCATCAAATGATCACTGAAAGTAAAAGGAATTTCCCACAAAAAAAGGGAAAAAGTTGAAACAACAAAATCAAACTAGAAATTTTTTTGGTTGATGCTAAAATTGTTTTTCCCAAGATGCTCCTGCATGAAACATGCTAGGTAAGAAAATTTTGAGCATGGGCTCACAAAGGTGGAGTTGAGTGATAGAACCACTCTTTGAGACTGCAACCAATCTCCAATGAACTCCATCACTAATAGCCTGACCTCCTTTGCCAAGTACATCCTCTCCACACTACAAGTGACCTCTCACATTTCTCTTCTAGTCACCTCTTGGATATACATTAAAATTCACAACCTGTCGATTCATACGAACTGTCTGATGACTATTCTTTTTTTCTTTGTTCTCACCTTAAGAAAACCATTTCATTTCTCTATGAACTTCTTAGTAACTCTTCCCTTGCAACCTCCACACTACAATCATACCTCAATCTCATAAAGATTCCACTTCTTCTATTGTAATCTTCCCACACAACACTTTCCTCTGTGCTTTCCACTCTACTATCCACAGGTTCTGTCATAAGTTGCCTCACTTTTGGTGATCTACTTCTACCCTCAAAACCTTTATCACTTCCCTCTTCACCCACAAGTCTTGGTGTAAACTGCCTCACTCTTGCCACTCTATCCTCATAGTCAAGACCACTAGATCTAATACCACTTAATGGAGAAGAAGCACAATACTCAACCTAAATTCACAAAAACTCAGATTACAAAGACTGTTTATATGATTAACACAAAATTGACAAATAATGGCGTTGATTTAAAATCAACATCCAATTCCAAAACCAAATGCTCAAAATTGAAAGTAATTCAAATAATTTTATTTATGATTTCATGAAAAAAATAAACAATTACAATTTCTAGCCACTCCTGTACCCCTCTACTCTATGTAATCTTTTGTCTCATGTTGATGTGTTTTTAATGCACTTCTCAACATAGGAAATGCATAGATGCATCACCTCTCTTGAAACATGATCTTCCACAATCAGATTGCAGAACACTATCCCAAGGTCTCTAATGTCAAGTCTTGACAGTGCTTGGAATATCTCAGTTGATTTATGTGATTTGTTGGAATCACAAGGAAAACTTATGGATAAATTACAAAGCATGGGAAGTTGGGTTTACAAATGCAGTTTCAAAGTGTTGAAAGTGAATGAACAATGGTTGTCCACTCAAAATAGCAAACTGAAACTCATCAATTTCATCTAATTTAGCTTTATGGTGATGTTTTTTATCCTACTCTAAGCAAGGATTAAAAGAAATAGAAAAAGGAGAGGGGTTAAGAAATTTGTTCTAATCCTAAGCTATGAATGAATAGTAACAATGGTGGCTGCTACAGTAGAAAAACTCCTTAAACTGAGTTTTGCTTGACCAAGAGAAACCTATAGCTACACAAAACTAGTGCAATCTTCTAAGGTCTACTGATTTTCAAATTACACATAGACATCATGAACATGCAATTGAACTAGGTTGCAACAATGACATAAAGAAGCCCAAGATAACTTTGCATAGCAGTTTGTCATCAACAAGTGCTAAAAGTAGGGGTTGGAAGCTCAACAAATACTATAACAACAACACCATCATGATAACCATTCAAGAAAATAATACTAAAACCAACATAGAAGGTAGAATCATGCATGCAAGATGAGAAAAATCAAAGAGAACATCCATAAAATCATGCAATGTTGTCTTCTATTGCTGTAAAAAAAAATTACAATAGCTCTCCAACCCTTACAAATGATGGGCAAGCCCCTATTTATAGTTTTCCAAAGCCCAAATGAATGGCTAGGATTAATTCACAATGAGTGGCCCAAATTTGATTACATTAGGGTTTCAACTAGCCCCCATTATCCAACAATTTAAAATACATCATTTGTCCTTTTCCCTATTTTTTCACCTAGTTCCCAGGTGTTGTACCAGCTTTGTCATTTAGCTAATTGCCCTTTTACTATAGCTGAAACTGCCTGAAATTTGTCTTTTTACTTGATGTGTTTGCAGTGTTCTTCCTTGGATCAAATAAGCCCATCGACAATTGGTATTAATAGATTGGTCACCCCTGATTCGGGTGGACAACTCCCTTATGCTTTCTTCAAAGCCACCCCCTTATATTTTTGTCCTTGACTTCCTTGGCACAGGCCTTCTTCTGACATCGACCATGTTGGTGGGTGCTAGCGAGAGAGGCGAACATGAAATGAATCGTGAGAGAATCTATGTGGATTCCTTGTTCAACTTTCTTGATGGATCTCTTGACGGACCTGTAGTAGGCTCCTTGAATTCTATGTACATGAAAGTCTGTAAATTCTTTCATACACAAATCAATGAAAACATTAGTCAAATCTTACAAAATCCTTGTTAGATACATCCATGCATTATCAAAAGATCATAGTATTCATATTGGGAGCTCATTTGGACCATAAACATTAATGTGGTCCCAAGGGGGCAGGCAACGAATGGGGGATAGCAAACCAGAAGGGAAGTTTCTAGACCCCACAAAACATAGAAAAACTAATATTTTTCAATTATAGCACATGGGAAAAGGGGAAGGAAGAATGCACACAAAAACTTCTTCAAGATTGGATTCATTTGAAAAAATTGGAAGCTTGAAAGGGGAATGTTGGAGAGTCACCGCCCTTTTGAAAAGGTAATGAGCACACGGCGGCCCGGAAGGAAAGTCCTGGATGACAATGGAGGGGTGGAGTCTCAAAAATTACTACGAAGGGATGAAGTTCTAGAAACGGCCACAAAAGCGTTGGGTTCTGGAGGCTGGGTTGCCAGGGGTCCACGGATGTTCAAAACAGCCACGGAGGGGCTAGGTTCCGGAGGCTGGGTCACTGGGGCTCCACAGATGTTCAAAAAGGCCACAAAGGAACAAAGTCTCAGAAATGGCCACAGAGGGGCCAAGTTCTGAAGGCCAGGTCGTCGGGGCTCCACAAATGTTTCAAAATAGCCAAAGAGGGACGAAGTTCTGGAAGGAAAGTTCTGAACCTTGGCAATTCACTTAGGAACCAAAAAAACATCCCAAATCCACCAGAAAGTTGTCCCCAAAGTCAAAAATATAGAAAGTGGACTGTTGGGGATCATGTTAGTAGGAACAAGACAAAAGGTAGAAAAAGGATGGGGGACTTCATTTCTCTTCACATTTGAATACCCCAAGTAGGTGAATTTTGTCAGGGAAATTTGATTGTTTGAAGGCACATGACCAATTTGGGCTTGAAGAATGGGGCATGCAAAAGAAGACAGGAGAAAAAAGAGGGGGTCCTACCTATGGTGGGGCATGTGTGCAAAACATGCACAACAAATGGTGACTCGCTCAGGAAATGCTCTAGAGTATTTCAATGACACTGGAATCACAAACCCAAAATCTCTAGTTTTGACCTTCACGCTAGGGAAGATAAACTAGACACCCAACTAAAGGATCAAAACCACTAGCCAATCCAACCTTTAGTATGATGGAAATCCAATTGTGTGCAGTTGCATTAATTCCCATCCTTTAGTTGCTACATGAACCCAAGCTCCATCAAGTAAAGCTACGTAGTTTATTCTAACTCCAAAAGCATCTGGGACAATGCCTCGCTACTAGTGAGGTGTCCATAGCCCTGACGTGGTTGTCACTATGATTCTCCTGACCATTGCTCTACTACTGGTCGGGCATCCATAGCCCCGGTAGAGTTGCTCGGATACCCCTAAAAAGTTGAATTTTCTCTTTCTTTTAATTTTCAATGTTTTCTTTCTTTCTTTCTTTTCTCTTTTTAGCTCTTTTATTTCAACCCACAAGCATTGAAGCTCATGCTTAGGGCTGAGAATTACAGTGGCACTGAAGCAAAATTTTAGATTTTTCACTTAACTAAACTTCACAAAAGGCCCTACAGTGATTTTCAGATTCCTAAGATGTGTAAGAGCTGTAAGATTTCAGAATACATCAGAGTCAGATTAAACCAACAACTTATCCTCTTTGAATTAAACAACTAGATCACTTGACACTAACATAAGACCTTCACTATCCACTTTAAAGATTTGATTAGAGTTTGACAAAAAATGCGTAGAACAACCCTAGTTGATAAGTATGGTTGTTGTCCACACAAATGTGCCCAACTAAAAGTAGAGGGACCCCAAGCAAAGTAGTAGCAAAGCGAAAGAAAACAAAAATAAAACAACCTACAAAGCAAGCAACCTACATCAAACCAACTAACCTAAGGAAAGCAGGAAAGTGGAGTATTTATAGGAAACCTATACTACTCAAAACGGGCTATGTACAAATATATTTACAAAGCACTATGTTCTGGTAGGACGAGCTGACATTAACATTCATTGGATTTTGCGGTGCATGCACAAGCAAATGGGTGATCATTATCATTCTTAACTATGCAAATTTTATCTTTATATTCTGAAAAAAGAAATTTAGCGTTGCAACACTCAATTTCAATCACATAATCATGAAAAATCAGCAATTGAGGAGGCTCGCTGAACCCATGGTTAATCCATAAACATGTTTGTTTTCCCTTGTTCCCATAATCAAAATAATAACTGTAGTTATGAGAAATAATATGGGTAAGGAAGGATTGAACCTAGATGTCATCACATGGAGGTGGCAGCATTGTACAGTCGAGAGCAAGCACAACATCATTCATCGTTGCATCGGTAGCCTAGAGTGGGTGCGGTAGAGGGTGCAACACTTCAGACATTAAACTTGCATAAGGCTGGGAGGATGGGGCAACAAATAACTATTCAAATCTACCAATGGGACCTACAACCCTAGTTGGCAGTTCTTCAAAAAGAAATATTTCTCCACATTGATCATTTGCAAACTTGGGATCCACTTGGTTGTTGTCCTCAAGGGGCAGCATGTTGTCTTGTCTCCTTCCCCAAGTATCAAGCTCCTTTTTATGATGTTCAATTTCATGGGATAATGACATGAAAAATCTATCCTATTGTAGCTCCCTAAATATGAAGGAGGATCAACAATAAGCTTGGTGGAAGGACTCCAAGTTGCATCTTGTAGTTGGTTAATTTTGTCATACTTGTTGGAAGACATCAAAACACCCCCACCTTTGTCTTCTTCCCTTTGTTGTTCATGCATCTCATTATGATGTTCACTTGTTTTATCTTGCTCATTATCACTATAAATGGAGGAGCTCCTCTCCCAATCTGGAAACTCTGGTGCATCACTATTCGGGGGCTCAAGGAGTATGTATTCATCACTACCATTTTTTGGTTTGTGCTCTTCCTCAACATGAGCATACCTTCATAGTACAGTTCCCAATGGAAAGAAGTCATTAATTGATGGCACCTCATCAAGGGGACCAAAATTCACTATGCAATCTCCCTCTAAAGACTCGCCAAGAAGCCTATCAACCATGGTGCACAACTGCTCTTCAAGAGGAAGAACTTCTTGATGACTGGTGGACAACATTCCCACTTGATCTACTTCATCACTTAGAGGCTTGAGATTGTGTTGTCATCCTTCTTCTATTGCTGCCCCAACATCCTCTTGAGGTCTAACTTCAGTTGAGCCATCACTTGATTCAGGATTTTGGTCTTCTTCTTTGATATGGGTAGCAAGTAGATGAGGTCAAGCACTTGGTTTCTTTGCTTGTTCTTTGACTTTCTTGATGTCTTCTTAGCACAATTCGCATGTGAACTCTGAGTGTGATGACTCATGGAGTCTACACCAATTTGGGAATAGTAATACCTCCAAATCCACTTGACATCTTAGTTTAGACCAATCCTTTGCTAATTTGGAGATGATTTGGTCATATCTTTCAGCTACTAGGTCCTCATCATCACTTGAAAAAGAAGCTTGATGGTAGACAACTGTGGTGAGTGGTTGTTCACACTCCTCCAAACTTTGATTTTCAGATTCTTGATTATTGTCATTGATGAAGGAGAAGCCTTCCAATATGATTTCACTTATGTCTTCATCATCATTTTCTATTTTTGCAAGGTTGTCATCCCTTTCCTCTTTCTGATTTTCAACATCTGAGTTGGCTGTCCTAACATCCATGGCTATAGACTTCACTGGTTCATCATCGCCTAGGACCATTTACTCTTCTTCTGGAGTGGAGGACTACCTTTGATTGGTTGAGGGAAGACCTTCTAAATTAGTTTCAATTAGATTTTCACCAAGGCACCATGCTATCCTAGTGAAATTTGCCTCTTCCTCTTGGTTTTCAACTTCAATGTTTGCTACTTCAACATCAACTTGTATCAAATTTCTTTGTCCATCCTTACTTTGTTGTCCTTCGGATGTTGACAACAATTTTTCCTCATGGGATAACTTCTCTTCATTGGGAGTTGGCTGCTCCAACTTGCCCGAACAACCCTTGGCTTGAGCGATGTTTTTTGTGCATGATGAGTAAGTGAATTCAAAGTGGGGTGCATTGTGAAATTTGCACCAACTAGACATCAATATTTCCTCCAATCTTGTTCCATCCTTGCTGCTCAAATGTTCCTGGATCAGCTCCTTAAACACCTTGGCTACCATGGTTTGCAATTCTTCCTTTAGGTCTTTGGGGGCCAAGGGCTGGTATATTTTCCAAAAGAGAATTTCTCCCTACAACATCCTTTTGATTCTGCTCAAGAAAGTAAAACATCCCAATTTGTTGTGCTTGCAAATGCAATGGATCCAACATCTATGTACCAATGCAAATTGCTACAATGGCTTCTTCAGTCTCTTATTCAAATATCTATGCAGCTGAGTGATGTCAATTTGTGCATGTTGCTCCATTTTGACTCAGCTCCTACTTGCCTTAAGAATATTCTAATTTTTGGCATTAAAAGAGATCTCCCTATCTCAGATTTCTTCTTTGAAAGTGCTCTTTTTGATTTCCAACTTTCAACTTTGTAGCCTCAACATGTCATGCCCTCCTTCTAGCGCCAGTTATGTTGATATGTTTTTTATGCACTTCTCAACATAGGGAATGCATAGATGCATCACCTCTCTTGAAAGACAATCTTCCACAATCAGATTGTAGAACACTATCCCAAGGTCTCTAATGTCAGGTCTTGATAGTGCTTGGAATATCTCAATTGATTTATGTGATTTGTTGGAATCACAAGACGGACTTACAGATGAGTTATAAAGCATGGAAAGTTGGGTTTACAAATGCAGCTTCAAAGTGCTGAAAGTGAATGAACAATGGCTTTCCACTAAAAAAAAACTCACTAAATTCATCTGATTTAGCTTTATGGTGATGCTTTGGATCCTACTCTAAGCAAGGATTAAAAGAAATAGAAAAATAATAAGGGTTAAGAAAGTTGTTCTAATCCTAAGCTACGAATGAATAGTAACAATGATGGCTACTACAATAGACAAACTCCCTAAACTAAGTTTTAATTGACCAAGAGAAACCTACAACTACAAAAAACTAGTGCAATCTTCTAAGGTCTGTTGATTTTCAAATTACACATACACATCATGAACATGCAATTGAATTAGGTTGCAACAATAACATAAAGAAGCCTAGGCTAACTTTGCACATCAGCCTGTCATCAACAAGTACTAAAAGTATGGGTTGGAAGCTCATCAAATACTATAACAACAACACCATCATGATAGCCATTCAAGAAACTAATACTAAAACTAACATAGAAGGTAGAACCATGCATGCAAGATGAGAAAAATCAAAGAGAACATCCATAAAATCATGCAATTCTATCTCCTATTGCTGCAAATTCTTTTTACAACAGCTCTCCAACCCTTACAAATTAGGGGCAAGCCAATATTTATAGTTATCTAAAGCTCAAATGAATGGCTAGGATTAATTCATAATGAGTGGCCCAGATTTGATTACATTAGGGTTTCACCTACCCCCAATTATCCAACAATTTAAAATACATAATTTGTCCTTTTCCCTATTTTTTCACATAGTGCCCAAGTGTTGTAACAGTTTTTCATTTAGTTGATTGCCCTTTTACTATAGCTAAAACTGCCTGAAAGTTGTTTTCTTACTTTATGTGTTTGTAGTGTTCTTCCTTGGATCAAACGAGCTCGTCAATGATTGGTATCAATAGATTGGTTGCCCCTGATTTGGACAGACAACTCAGTTATGCTTTCTTCAAGGCTACCCCTTGCATTTTTGTCCTTGACTTCCTTGGCACAGGCCTTCTTCTGATGCCAACCTTGTTGGTGTGTGCTAGCAGGAGAGGCGAACATGAAATGAATGGTGACAGGATCGATGCGCATTCCTTGTTTAGCTTTCTCGATGGGTCTCCTGAAGGACTTACATCAAGGAAAACATTAGTCAAATATTGCAAAATCCTTGTTAAATCCATCCATGCATCATCAAAAGATCATAATATTCATATTTGGAGCTGATTTGGACCATAAACATTAATGCAGGCCCAAGGGGGCGGGCAGGGAATGAGGGACAACAAACCAGAAGGGAAGTTCCCAAGCTCCACAAAACATAGCAAAACCAAGATTTTTCAATTATAGTGCATGGTAAAAGGGGACATAAGAGTGCTTAGGAAAACTTCCTCAAGATTGGACTCATTTGAAAAAACCAAAAGCTTAGAAGGGGAAATTTCGAGGGTCACCACCCTTTTGAAAAGGCAATGAGCACACAATGGCCCAGAAGGAAAGTCTCAGATGATGACGAAGGGGTTGAGTTCTGGAAATGGCCATGGCAAGACAGAGTTCCAGCGGCCAGGATGGCGGGGCTCCACAGATGTTCAAAACAACCATGGAGGGATGGAATCTTGGAAACGGCCACAGAGGGGCCGAGTTCCAGAGGCCAGGTCGCCGAGGCTCCACGGATGTTTCAAAACAACCAAAGAGGGATGAAGTTTAGGAAGGAAAGTTTTGAAACCACTGAAACTTAACAAAACATTGACGAAACCTTGGCAGTTCACTTAGGCACCAAAAAAACATCCCAAATCCACTAGAAAGTTGTCCCCAAAGTCAAAAATGTAGAAAGTGGACTGTTAGGGACCAAGTGAGCAGGAATAAGACAAAAGGTAGAAAAGGGATGGGGGACTTTATTTCTCCCCGGATTTGAATACCCCAAGTAGGTGAATTTGGTCAAGGGAATTTGATCGTTTGAAGGCACATGACCAATTTGGTCTTGGAAAATGGGGCACGCAAAACAAGATAGGAGCAAAGCACCCTGTCAGGAGTGAAAAGAGGGGGTCCCTACCTATGGTGGGGCATGTGTGAAAAAAATTCACAACATATCCCATCACACCTTTTCTATTTCACCCATCTGCATTTTTTATTACTACATACATCTACAATGACTTCCATATTTGGCCTTGCCTTTTTTTATCCAAATCTATAATTTTTTATTGTTTTTAAAATTTGAAAAATGGACACTCTACTTCCTAATACTGTGCAACCCCTTTCATATTCTCTTATTGGCCACCCATTCTCGTAATCTACATTTATTCCATTTAATTTCTCAATAGTTCAATTTGCTTAGAATTTTTTGTGCATCCCTTCTTTACTCCACTCTGAATCAACCCTCCCATGTTCCTTCAATGCAGCCCTCCTCAACATTGATTTTTGTTTGTAATTTAAATAAAATAAGAAAACAATCTTTGTCATGGTGTAACAACCTACGTAGGAAACCTCCCTTATTGTATTTATGTGCATACATATGCTAGCCTATCTCCCTTATTAACCTTTTAACTACCTTTTAATTCTTTTCAACTTCTTAAATTTTTCCTCTAATATGTGTGGCCTATCCTTGTTTGGGCATTGATTTATATTGACCTGGTTTATGGTTGCATTGTGTGGGAATCGATTGTGAAATAAAATTATGTTTAATATACCGCCTTTTATCTCCTCCATGTTGGCCTACCAAGGGTCTTTTAACTCAAGCATAAATTTTCTTGAGCCATGGCATTGGTCTTCTTCTTCCCCTTGGCGTCCCCTCATGATGTTCAAATCTGCAATGTTATATTGTTTTGTGTCTCTTCAAATTTGGAAACTCTTCATTTCAACTGGCATTACCATTTTTTTCTTTTCCATCCACAACCCCATCCATTCACTATTTATTTTTATAGATTTATATATAATCCATGATGGGCTTCATCTTTTTAACTTCTTTGTCTATTTATCCTTGTTCTTATATGTTGAGGATAATTCAATTGGAATTCAATTGAAATAAATCAAATTTAGAAGAAGTCTAATTTGATATTTCATATTTTAATGACAACAATGCCATCGAATGATCACCAAAACCAAAAGGAATTAGCCACAAAAAAAGAAAACAAAAGTGAAACAATAAAATCAAATTGGAAATATTTTTAGCCAATATTGATTGCGTTTTTCCTGCTCTTGCATCACAAATTAATACAAAAGTTTTCAAAAAAAAAAAATGATAGGTTAAGTGTGGCATTGGGGGCCAATCCCATTGAATTAACCATTAGAATATAAATATAATCAGGAGTCCTACAGTTTTTAAAGTTCACCCTTAAACAAGGATAACCACAGTACCCTTGCAAAAAAAAAAGGGAAACAAAAATGACCGTATGCCTAACATAGCCAAGACTCGTCAAAAACCAAAATACAAAAAGGAGATTATTTGGTAAGGGGTTGAAAATGCAGATAGCACAAGTGTAATACAAGTAGGGCCATATGCTATCGTGAAATATTGAAGCTTGTTAGTCATCACTAGAGTTAAATTACTCTACAAATGTAAGGTTCCAATCAATCTCACTCAAGTGTGCCAAACCCACCATAAGATTTAAGAATTTCATAGCCTTCCTCACAATATTCTAGTGACTTTTTTCCTTTCAAAATGTTAGAGATAATGATGAATGATATTCATAGACCAACAACTACATAAAATTCAATACAAGAAGCCTCATTAGTGGTAGGGAATCCAAAGGCATAGATGGACCCAAGTAGAGTGTCCTCAAGGTCATGTAAAATTCTTTTCTTCACCAAATTTATATTAGAGTTTTCAAAATCTTGTTCTACTTGCCCAAATCCATCAACATTGCGAGACACATAGAGATTATATTCTTATTTACCCTACAAAGATGCTCTATAATCAAGGAATCTTCTCTAAGATGCATTTTGGGCACATGAATGACCACAACAACATCAACCTTCAAGACTCTCTTTATGCATGTTTTTGTGATAGCACCAAGGAAAGTGATTTTATTTTTCTTAGAAAATATTCCAATCATATGGATGAGACTAAAATTTCAAGCACACATGGGGAAGAAAATGAAATTCGCCAATTTTGATGAAACAAAGAAAAATAACACAAGTGTATTTTATAGGAAAATAAGTTTTCCATGAGCTTATTTACATAAATGGAATATATATATATATATATATAGTACTCAAATTTGTTTTGAAAGGAGTTGTAATGATTATTGTGATTGTAATTTATATAAAATAATCTATAAATTAATCATTAATTAAGTCTATTATTGTATTTCTATAGTATTATCCATTATACAATAGAAACAAAAATACATATATTAAATACATGATAACATTGAAATACATTTCGATAAAATCATTAATCATAAAATAATTTATTCATCTAATTTAAATTCTATAATAAATTTTAAAATTAAAATGAATAGATGAATGAAAGAAACACATGTATGTTTGAGAACTCAATTGAATTACATACCTTACCAATTGACGAGATTCTAAACTTCTTTATTGCAATGTAAATTTTGATTCAATGTTGAATACCCTAAATATTCTTCTTAGATAGGAAAAATTAATATCAACCTTTACTAATATAATACCCAATATACTTTAATATCATTATTTAATTATGAAAAAATATCTAAGAAAGAACAATATAAATAATTCATTTATTTAAACTAATAAAATAAAACTAAAATTTAAAAAAATAGATCGTACATAAGACATTGATGAAAATGTATATATTTGTATATATTTTGTGTATAAAATATTTTTCAAATATACATTTCCTAGATAGGATATACAAAAAGAGATAGTATAAATAGAAATCTTAACTTAAAAATAGATTGTACATAAGACATTCATTAAAATGTATATATTTATATATATTTTGTGTATAAAATATTTTTCAAATATACATTTCCTAGATAGGATATACAAAAAGAGATTGTATAAATAGAAATCTTAACTTATAAATAGATTGTACATAAGACATTGATTAAAATGTATATATTTGTATATATTTTGTGTGTAAAATAATTTTCAAATATACATTTCCTAGATAGGATATACAAAAAGAGATTGTATAAATAGAAATCTTAACTTAAAAATAGATTGTACATAAGACATTGATTAAAATGTATATATTTGTATATATTTTGTGTATAAAATATTTTTCAAATGTACATTTCCTAAATAGGATATAAAAAAGAAATTGTATAAATAGAAATCTTAAATTAAAAACTGTGACATTTGGTAAAGATATTTCATGAAAAATTACCTACTGCTTCCTAAATCTGTTAGGAACACTTTGAATGAATAATTTAGCTAATTCTTCCTAACCAAAATCTATAGCCTTTAGAAAAGGAATGTGTGCACAGGTTTTTGTAGATTTATGTAATAATATTAGTATTTAGTTAAATATAATATTAAGATATATCTTGAAGAATATAATAACAATAGTAATAAATTAAATTAGTTTTTATCTACAATATATTTAAATTAATATTAATACAATTAATTTAATATTAATTTGAAGATTGTGTTAATCTTAAGATAAGTAATTTTTTAATTAAATAATGATTAACGTATATTACGAATAACATTAGTATTCAGTTTATTTAGTTTTTCCCATTTAATTAAAGTCTAAATATTACAAATCACTATTTTGAAGTGAAAATTACTAAGATTAAAAAATAAAAAAATCTTTTCATTTAGAAATAAATTAGTTTTTTCCATTTAACTAAAGCTAAAATATTGTTAAAAAAAACTTAATGAATTTGATTTTGATAATATTTTAAAAACATTAATTTAATATAATATATGCATTTAAAATCCATATTAATTACTTTCAACCCACCGTCCAGTCCTTCAAACGATAAAAACAAATGAGAAGTGACGAAGCACGTAACTGGGAAAATACAGTCTGAACATTTGTGTAGCAAAATAAGGCAATGGGCAGGTATGAAATACAATAAAATACAAAGTAAATGCTTTTAGAATGTATTACATTGATCACCGACGAAACGCACAGTTTTCCTGAAGTAGAAGACAGAAATAAAGATTTGAAGGTATGAAAATATGATTATTTATTCTCCGACTACTGAGAAATGGATTGTCAAGATTATGTTATGATCTTTCACTAGAAAAATGACAAAATGTCACTTTTAACTTCTCTTCTACAACAAAAGTAAACCTTCAACTAAAAAATTCTCTAGCTGTGCAATATTCGTGTCTATCTATAAGTATGCTTCTTATTTTTAAACCAATAACTCAAAGCAAAATCTCGAAAGCCAACCACAGGGCATTAAACGTGAAAGAGATGAGACTAAACAAACTGGACAGATTTAACACTCAAAGGGTACATATAAGTATTGGAGTATGTAAAATATATGGAATCATATGGCTCCATAGGTCTTCCATCATTGATGAGGCAATCATCATCAGAAATGCGCTTGATATTGGAAGGATCCACCCAATCTGATGATGCGAACGACCCACAATGCAGATGAATGTTTCGTGGCTTACATTTAGATAGGCATGTGTTGAATATTGTCACCGTGAATTCGGGAATCCCTGGACCATACTCTTGACCCTGTATAATGTATATGTCATCGTTACTACACATACCTGCATTTTTTGTTACACAAAAGCAGACACCCATTAATAAAATCCATTCTTTTAAATACAGAAAACTTTTAATTGGTATTAAACTGCATTTTGGGTTTTCTGTTTTACAGTGTATTTCCTTGACAATCTGATATTCTTATTCGTCAGATAATTTAATCAATTGCTACTAAAAAGTCTATGAGGTTTCTATTTAACGCAGGCACAGATTAATAGTGAGAAAGAACATACATGAGTCACCCAGTTTGCGTGCACTGGCATCTCCTGTACATGCACAAGTTATTTGTAAGCAACAGAAACAATAAACTCAATGCCCTAAGAAAAGAAAAGAAAAACTGTAACCTCTTTAGTATTATTTCTATATTTTTACTTCCAATATAGATTTATTATAGCAACGAGAGACTAAAATATGTCTTTTTAATCTCTAATTCCTGCTGAAGCTTGTCCAACAGAAAGATTTGTATACTTTTACACTGCTGCTATGACTTACCCAACCTAGTCTAGGTTAAGATAGGTATTAAAACACAGCTTGAACATCATTAAACCCTATTGTGAAGGGTTAGCATATCTCTATTTATATACACCAAAGAGAAATCCCAAAGCCCTACGGATTGAAAATCTGTTTGCCAAAGCAAGAACATTTCAAGTAAAAGCAGCATCTTGTAAATAGATGGTGTGCATATCTTTTACTTCTTGAACAGAAAAGTACTGTAAAGAACCAATCTAAGGAGGAGGAGACGAACTAACCTGAGGAGGAGGATATATAGAAAGTAAGGAGGAGAAGGCAAACACAGCTTCGTGAGAATTCCTTTCCAGCCATTGTTAGACGTTGTACCGATCAAGCTTTGTAGGCTACGTAGCAGATCAACAAACACAAATAAACTGCTCAAGCTGTGTAAGACGGGCAACGAGCGCAAATAAATAGAGAGAAGGGCCACCGACTAAAGGCCTGTAATTAATGAGTGGCCACCATAAACTAAAGATATGCATTAAATGCTGATACATTTGCATATTCCTATGTTGCGCGTGAACTGGTCAAGGGACGCGGGACGCCTTTCCTTCCCAAGCATTCTATGGAGGTTATTGTCCAATTGTTTTAGCATAATTTTCTTCTTCTTTATTATTAGTGTTTATTTTTTATTTTTTTTAAGATATTCATGATATAAGCAATCTTACGGTAATAAGGGTTTATATCTGATCAAGCGACACCGAACATATTTCGTTTCCAAGTATTCTATGGAAGTTATGATCTAATTGTTTTAGCATAACTTTCTTGTTCTTTTCTTCATTGACTTTTATTTTGGTTGTTTTCTTTAAAAATATTCATAATATGAACAATCTTAGAATAACAAGGGATTATATCTGGTCAAGCAATGGTCCAACTATTTTACATATCATTTTTATTCTTTTCTTCATTAGCTTTTATTTTGGTTGTTTTCTTTAAAGATATTCACAATATGAGCAATCTTAGGGTAATAAGGGTTTATATTCGGTGACTCCACATGCACTTCCCAAGCATTCTATGGAAGCTATAGTCCAATTGTTTTAGCATAACTTTCTTATTGTTTTCTTGGCTGGCTTTTATTTTGGTGGTTTTATTCTTAAGATATTCACAACATGAACAATCTTAAGGTAATAAGAGTTTCTATCTTGAACCCTCTTCTTGTAATGATTGTCCTTCTTCACATCTGGATTTTCAAGATTTCTTGGAATTGGTGTGTTCAAGATTCTTTTAAGATTGACAATCCTGCTTTGTAATTAGTTGTTTTTAATATTTCTTTATCTTTATATTAAAAAAACAATTAATGGAAGTTCTAGTTCAATTGTATAAAAAGATGTAAATTTTAACAATAAATAAAGAAACTTTCTTATTCTTTTCTTCAATGGCTTTTATTTTTGTGGGGTTTTTTAAAGATATTCACAATATGAACAATCTCAGGGTAATAAGGGTTTATATCTTGTGATTAGGTTTGGAGGTTTCCTTTTCTTTAATCAGTTGTAGTTTTAATATATATATTTTTTCTTTATATTTAAAAATATTTAAAGGAAGCTATGGTTCAATTGTATAAAAAGATGTAAATTTTTGCAATAAATAAAGAAAATTTCTTATTCTTCTCTTCATTAGCTTTTATTTTGGTGGGTTTTTTTTTAAAGATATTCACAATATGAATAATCTTAGGGTAATAAGGGTTTATGTCTTGTAATTAGGTTTTGAGGGTTCCTCTTCCTATAGTGATTGTCCATCTTCACATTTGGTTTTTCAATTTTTTTTGGAATTGGTGTGATTAGATTCTTTTTAAGACTATGAGTCCTCCTTTGTAATTAGTTGTTTTAATATATTCTTTTCTTCATTGACTTTTATTTTGGTGGTTTTCTTAAGATATTCACAACATGAACAATCTTAGGGTAATAAGGGTTTATATCTTGTAATTAGGTTTGGAGGGTTCCTCTTCTTGTAGTGATTGTCCTACTTTGTAATCAATTGTTGTTTTAATATATATTTTCATCCTTATGTTAAAAAAAATAATTAATGGAAGCTATGGATCAATTGTATAAAAAGATGTAAATTTTAGCAATAAATAAAGATTATTCATTTTTAATACAAATAAGGTGTAAAATTATTATGGATTGTTTTGTCATTGAATTTTTCATAGTAAATGATAATTTTACCCTTTCTATTGATCAATTAATTAGAAATAAGGCCCAAACAATAAATATAGAATTGATTTCTAAAATTTAAATACATTAAATATGATGTTTGGTTTTGAGTTTGAATGGATGAATATATTTGTAACCAAAGTAGCATACCTATTTGTAGACCTGCAGGTACTTCATTCCCTATCTTTCCACTATCCTTTTACTTAGCATCTCACAAAGCTCTATCCTAGCACCTTTTTTCTGTCCTCCTACCATAGAACACTTAATTGTCCCTATCAACACATTATCATACTCTTCCTTCCCTTTCAAAGGCTCTCAACTCTCATGCTACCTTATACTAGTCTGAGACACATTGCCATGCATTTTCTTCTATCATATAGAGGCATTCTTCTTCCTTTTTGTTTGCACATCACCTTTATCCTTCCTATTCATTGTTCTAGCATCATTTGATTGTGTCTTTGTTCTTGTCCCCACACCAAAACCCTGCTCCACATCTACAAACACATTGTCCCTGCTATCCTCAAGCCTTAAAGATTATTTTTCTCCAAAATTCACAACCTTGGATTTACCTTTATCTCTTGCACTTCCTTGCAAAGGAGTCAACTTAAAAATTTTGTCATCCTTCTCAACAGAATAAGTCTTTTCTCTACCATCATACATTAAACTCCTATCAAATTTCCATGATCTCCCCAATAGAAAATGGCAATACAATCCATTGGTAGCACATCACATAAAACCCTTTCCTTGTACTCCGCAATCTAAAATTCTACATATGCTTGTTAATTCACTACTAGAGTTTGACTATCATTTACCTAAGAGGCTTTGTATGGTGCTACATGAGGTATTTTCTCTAGTTTTGACTTATCTACCATCTCCCTAGACACCATATTATTTTGAGAACCTGAATCAATGACAACATGACATACCTTACCTCTACATGTGCATGAGGTTGTGAACAAACTCCTTCTTTGGCTCATGTCTTCCTCCTTAGGTGATTGCAACAAGGCCCTTCTCATCACGAGTGCTTCTCCCATCTCTGGGTATGCAAGAGTACTTGAACTTTCATAGTATTCCTCTTGGATCAGTTGTGTTCTTCTCTCACTCTTCTTATCACCACTTGATGTTGAACCTTGGTTTTGAGGACACTTGAAAGATGGGTGTCCAAATTCATTGCATCTATAAAACCTACCTGTGAATTCATTGTAATATCTCCTTTGTTTGAAGTTTGTCCTTCCACCTCTCCATCCTCCTCTTGCTTTAGGAACTTGTTCCTTGTTTTTATCAGCATCTTCATGGTCTTCCTTGGTCTACCTTGATTTTGAAGTTATACCTCTTCTCGTAGAAGTGTTGTCTCTTCCTCTTGTTTCCTTCTCTTGTCCCCTCTTGAGTTTTTCTTCAATCTTAACAGCCATTTGAAAATAGTCCTCCAATGTTTTTGGTGCCAACACATTGATTTCATCTTGAATATTATATCTTAGACCATTGAGATACCTAGTCACCTTCTCTTCTTCATCTTCTTCATGTTTTTTCTCTTATACTTAACCTATAAAGCTCTTCACTATATGTTTTCACATCTAGATCT
The DNA here is from genome assembly GCA_007258455.2 of Sequoia sempervirens. NCBI lineage: Eukaryota > Viridiplantae > Streptophyta > Pinopsida > Cupressales > Cupressaceae > Sequoia > Sequoia sempervirens. The sequence continues at coordinate 214,244,601 of VDFB02047230.1, forward strand.
ATTTGCCTAAGATTTTGAAGCCTTTCAAACAACTGAACATTATAATCTTTAGGTAGGAACTTACCTTTGATTTTTTTCTTCATTCCCTCCTAGGAATTAATCCCACTCTTTCCTTGTTTCTCCCTCTCATCTTGCACAAAATTCCACCACAATGGGCATGCCCCTTCAACTTGGTTTTTGCTTTTTTACCTTGTGTTCTTCACCTACCTCCTCACTTTCAAAATAGTTCTCTAAAGCCCCTATCAAATCCAAGAGATATTCTCCATATAATTTACCTCCATACATGGAAACATCCATTTTACTATGACCATCTTTCTTCACAGCTGACATAAGCTTCAAAATCCTTGCATCATCTGGATCCATCTCCTCTTCATCACTAGTGGATTCTTCTTCCTTTGTTTCACTCTCCTCCAACAGAGCCCTACCTTTAGCCTTCATCATAAAAATTTCCCTATCCAAGGCTTCTATCTTCTTACCTTTGTTTTCAACTTTCTTTGCAACAACACTTCCCTTAGGAGGAATTTTGATTCCTCCAAGTATACCTTCTCCTTGCACAAAAACTCTGAACCTATTTTTCCTCAAGAGAACTACTCCCTTGCTCTGATACCACTTTGATGTAGTAGGTGGAGCCCTGAAACACACAAGCACACAATTCCTACCTTCAAACACAATTTTCAAATCACAAACTCATTAATGTCTCACCATCTCTACAAATTCACTCTTTTCCCTTATAGCACTAGGAAATCACCAAATCGGGTATCTTTTCATGATGACCTATTCTCAAACCAAGGTCTAAACCACTTCAAAGACCCATTTAAATGGAAAAGAACATATCAACAGATCACTTATGGTTTCTTTGTACCAAACTAGTCAAAACAGGGACTTCTCACTTTTGAGGCCTTAAATTAGGCCACATTTTCAAAGGGACCACTCTCTAGACTTGTCAAAACCTTACCAAATCTTGGGGAAAAATTCTAATGTATTAAAATAATTGAATCCACAATCAAATCTCAGAGAAATCACCATTCATAGGGTAAACTATAACAGCCTCCTTTTTAGCCAAAACCCTAGGGCCTTATTGAAAAACACCTTTTCCTCACTCCTACAAACTTTCCAACACCTCAAATAGAAATTATTGGACATTCACATGCTTGAAACATAATAAAATAATGTTTCCCTTTCACAATACTCTATTTGACATACCAAAACCTACACATTTCATGAGAAAAACTCAAAATCCTCTCATAGGGCCTCACACCCAAAACATTCCAGATCTCCCTTGCACAAAATTATCATTATATCACCTTTCCCAAATGTGTTATGTCTGTACCACCAAGTAATAGATCATACAAAAAAGGTGGGATGGTTTAAAACATTCCTTTAGTCCTTCAAAACCACAAGTGCCTTGTTTAGGTTGGTTAGAGAAATATGGCAATTAAATGCACAAAACCCAATATAGAAACCTCAAAATGGATTCAAAGGAAAGTAGAAACACTAAAATACAAATTACAACAAAAATTTGAAGCCAAAAGATCATGCATGGATTGAATAATCTACCATTATAACTGAAAAAGTAGAGAAATGTAGAGAAATATGATTTTTAATCAATTCTCAATCTTCAAAATGACTCAAAAAAAAATCCATTTGACTTTCTTAGGGTTAGAGATGGCAGATATCTAACAATTAAATGCAGATTTAAATAATAAACAAAGAAACTAAAACATACACAGAATAAATCATAACACAGAGAATTTAACGTGGTTCACCCAATCTGGGCTACATCCACCGAACCGCAGCCATCCAATACTTTTATTATCCAGTGCAAAACCTATTACAATCTCGTGAATAATCGCATTTTTTTTCATACTGTAACCCCCATCCCAACCCCTTTTAACAAGCTTTTAGAAGCTTCCAGAATTAGGGTTTTTACAATGTCGGTTTTCTTTATTTTTCAGAGATTTTTCCTTTTTCGCTGACGACGCAAAAAAAATGGGGGGCCAGGGTGTACAGTATACCATGGGCTATACAGTATAGCATGATCAGTCACCACATACCAACAATCTCCAACTTGGAGGTGATCGGGCTCCACACCATCACAACCTCCCACTTGGTGATCCTGAACAACAACTGCACTTACGGCTCACTGGAAATAAGGACCTTGGACCTTGCTGCTATGTTATACTTGAATTCAACCTTGAAGGCCAACCGAAGCTGAAGAGGAGCTCAGCTTCTCCCTTGGCACTGCCTTCGTAAACATATCTGCTGGATTAACATCTGTATGTATCTTGGCCAGCTTGACCTATCCATCTTCCAACACCGACCGAATGAAATGATATCTCAATTGTATGTGTTTTGTTTTAGAATGCAAGGCAGAATTCTTTGCAAGATGTATAGCACTCTGACTGTCTGTAAATAAGTAATTTCCATCCTGTTGTTTTCCCAACTCATCCATGAAAAATTGCAGCCATATCATCTCCTTTGCAGCCTCTGTTGCAGCAACATACTCTGCCTCTGTGGTGGATAAAGCAACCACCTTTTGCAATCGAGAAATCCAACTCACTGCTGTCCCACCAACTGTAAATACATAACCTGTGGTACTCCGCCTGGTATCTATATCCCCTGCTAAATCTGAGTCAACATAGCCTTTTAAATCAGTATTAGAGCCCCCAAAACATAAACAATTATTGGATGTTCCTCTCAAATACCTGAGAATCCATTTTACCGCATTCCAATGCTCAACTCAGGGATGACTCAAATACCTGCTAACAACTCCTACAGCATACCATGACATACATTAAACTGCCACCACACGAAGCATATGGTACCTTGGACATTTTTCTTCACTCCTCTTGTGTCTTTGGACACATATCATAGTCAATTTAACATGACTAGGCAAAGATTGTCAGCGGCTTGACTTTGCATTCTCATATGAAATCACGCAACACCTTTTCAACATGTTAGCACGAGATAAAAACAATTTTCTGTTTTTCCTATCTCTACAAATTTTCATACCAAGGATTTGTTTTGCTGCCCCCAAATCCTTCATAGCAAAAGATTTTGCTAACTGTTGTTTTAACTCACTGATGTGATCCATGTTAGACCTAGCTACAAGCATATCATCAACATATAAGCATAAAATAATGTAGCTGTCATTAGCCAACCTCTTAAAATAAACACAATGGTCAGAATTACACCTATTGTAGCCTTGCTTAGCCATAAAACTGTCAAATTTTAAATACCATTGTCGAGGTGCTTGCTTCAAGCCATATAAATTTTTTTTCAATCTGCACAATAGTTTCTCCTTACCTTTGACCTCAAATCCTTGTGGCTGTTCCATATATATTTCCTCTTCCAAATCACCATGGAGAAAGGTTGTTTTAACATCAAGCTGTTCTAAATGCAAATCTTCAACATCCACAATACTTAAAATAAGACGAATAGAAGTCATTTTAACAACAGGAGAAAAAATCTCATCAAAATCAATACCCTTTTTCTGTGCAAATCCCTTTACAACTAATCTGGCTTTAAATCTTTTCTTACCTCCATCCTCCTCTTTCAACCTATAAATCCATTTGTTTGGTAAAGCCTTTTACCTGCAGGCAACTTGCATAAATCCCAAGTCTAATTTTTGAGCAAGGAGTCCATTTCTTCTTTCTATTCCATGTTCCCATCAACCTTGGTATCCACTGATGTTTCATCATAACATTTTGTTCACCAACATCGGGCTAACAAAATAGTATACAAAGAGGGAGATAATCGCTCGAGGTTCCATTTATCCTGAAGATCGCCTAATAGGAGTTTGTGGTATTTGTTGCCCAGCATGAGGAACCACTGAAAGATCATTGTTGGGAATATCATCCAACACTACATAATCTTTTTCTTTCTTCTCATGCTAAAGCAACAAATCTTTGTACAACACTTTCTCATTGAATATGACATCCCTGCTTCTCACAATTTTTTCATTTTCAAAATCCCAAAGCCTATAACCAATTCATCAATGCCATATCTAATAAATACACATTTCTTTGATTTTGCATCAAGCTTGGTTCTATTTTCAGAATCTACATGTGCAAATTCTTCACAACTGAAGGTTGTGAGAAAAGAATAACTCACCTT
>VDFB02047230.1:214251044-214555483 GCA_007258455.2 Sequoia sempervirens
CCGAGTAGTTCTGCCCATTAAACTTCTCAACCTTCTTACCCTCGATGCGCCATTGCTCCCACTCAACCGTGAGACTCCCACTCAACCGTGAGATCTTCCTACAGACGATAATAAAAAACACAACTCGCTCTGATACCACTTGTTAGGGTTAGAGATGGCAGATATCTAACAATTAAATGCAGATTTAAATAATAAATAGAGAAACTAAAACATACACAAAATAAATCATAACACAGAGAATTTAACGTGGTTCACCCAATCTGGGCTACATCCACCAAACCGCAGTCATCCAATACTTTTATTATCCAATGCAAAACCTATTACAATCTCGTGAATAATCACATTTTTTTTTCATACTGTAACCCCCATCCCAACCCCCGCCCGGGGCCCGGCCCGGCCGCGGACCCCGGCGAGGACGGGGGGCCAGGGTGTACAGTATACCATGGGCTATACAGTATAGCATAATCAGTCGCCACATACCAACAGACTTTCCATCACCTTTTTAGAGTTTTCTCCCTACAAACTGAAAACCTATAACCACCTAACTACCCCTTTAATCACTAATTTCCTCATTACATTCTAAATATTGTAAATTTGACAACTTTTAGTGTCAACATTTGCATTTTTTTAAACATCCTTTTACACTGTCATCTTAGTGACCCTATAAGACCTAAATTACATTTCCAATGATCTTATTAAACCTTATTTGTGCAAAATTCTTCAAAACCTATAACCTAAACCTTAATAAATTGTATTGATCACCTTGCTCCAATGGTACCCCTAAACCAATGACTAAGTCCTAAGCAACTATTGAAGGATTTCTACTCAACAATTGCAAGTATACAATAATGAATCAAGCCTAAAGTATAAAGCATGAAATCATGAAGTCAATAGGTTAAGAGATGTCTAATTGAGGTTGAAATTGCCTTTTTATAGAAAAGTCATTTTTTGATGAATGGCTAGGATTGGAAGTTTGACAAAGCCCTAAGATCAAACATTGATATTGCATGTGACAAGTAGCAATTAGGATTAAGGAAAAATTTGAAATGAAGGGTTGAGATTTGATTTTAGGAAAATCAAATCATAACTCAACAATGCATGTGACAAGAGGATATTGGGCACGAAAAAAGAGACTATTGGAAAATCAAATAATAATTTAAAATTATTTGATTTGAGTTGACTTTTTGAATTAAAAATTAATTTAATTCAAAAGTGGTGGGTTCATGTGACTATAAATAATGATTTTAAATTATTTACTTGGTGGGAAAATAGAAAGTGGGCAATTTTAAATAAATAATTTTATTTAAACTTAGAAGAAAAATCAATAAGATAATTAAATCATTCATAATAATTATTTAATTGTGGAGAAAATGGACAAGGTGGACAATAATTAAATAAATTATAGGAATTTATTTAATTATAAGAAGACATAAGGAATTAATAACATATTTAAATAAATAAATAAAGTTTATTTATTTAAATAATTAGGAGGAAATAGTTAGGAATTATGACATTAGTACATAATTAAATAATTTAATTATGTGAGGAGGATGTTTGACATAGAGGAATATGGTTTGCAGGTCTAGGACATTTTTATGTGTCCACATTTTTCCCCTCTTTGTCATATTGCAATTTATCACATTGTGACAAATAAAATAAGTAAAAAATATGCCCCAGTGCAAAATAGAATAAGGAAGAATGACAAGGAGATAGCAGTATGCTCCCTTGAGAGGATAGACGAGTTCAAAGAACACAAGTGTCCTCTCGAAATGGATGAGAAGACTAGAGGATGAAGGAATAGAATAAATGTTAGTGCGAAAGACATGGATGATGGGACAAGAAAGATACCTTCACTATTTTCCAAATTACTAATAGGTATTACATAATAATCATTGGGAGATAAAAATGTTACAAATGGATGACAAACACCTTGATATGACATAGACCAAGGTGTGCAAGGTTATCCACTTATGAAAATAGATAGTCATAGACAAGGAATTTCCTAACTCATACTAAGGGCCAAGATGCCCTAGTCTTTTTGTCAAGACACACCAAAGATAGCAATCAAGGAGAAAAAAGTCATGAGATGTCATCGCACCTCTAAATGCTTCATGGGACATCCTCGAGGTAGCTAGTAACATAACCAAGAGACAAAACAACAAAAATATAAGACAAAATAGACCAAAAAAATTAGGAGTCATTCAAGGTGTTTGCCATTAATTGTTTGTCAAAGGTTAATTGTTTGACAATTTGATAGTTTTGATGATTGGATGGTGCCTATAATCAGGAAGGACACATCTTGAAAAGGAAAATGAAATTTTGATGATGTCCAAGTCCAAGGAGGACACATCTTGGAGGGGACTATAGATTGATGAGATTGAAATTGTTTTGGCAATTTGACTAATTTTGACTTGATGAGTGATTGGACTATTTTATCTATTCGTTCACAATTTAAATGTTGATGAGATGACTGTCTTATATACGATTTTGACTATGTTTGATTTATTTGACTAATGTGACAAACAATAACTCTATTTTGGGATTTTTGAGAGTTATTTGGATGTTTTTGTATTTTTTGGATATTTTGATATTTTTGTATTTTTTACATTTATAATTTTTTTGGATTTTTGACATTTTTTGATATTTTCATTTTTTTTAAAATATTTTTATTTGTTTAGATTTTTAACATGTTTTAAGAGGATCGAGACAAATGCAAGTGAATGGTTCCTACACACAAGACTCCAAGAACAAACATGATTATGCCCTAGTCAAGTTGAATACCAATTGATAGGCGATGATGATAATGACATGGTTGACATGGGAAGGACACTCCTAGAAATAACGTGAGGATGATGTTAATGTGACTAAAGGTAGACCAAGGTTTATGAAAAGAATAGGAATAAGACCAAGGAATTTTTTGGATGATACACTAGGATGTATAGCAAGATTGTATGTGTAAACACTAAAATCTACAAAATAGCTTAAACCTCAACACACATTAGCATGGATTAGTTTAAACTAAGAAAATAAAATAGTGCTCCTATGAGATATCCCAACATGCTTCATAATGTAGAAAAAACAACAAAAGATCAAATAAAATAATTGAGAGCATTCAAAAAGCATGGTGCATACCTATCCCATATTGGATTGGTGCTTCTTTGAGGTGGAAAGAAGCCCTTTCCCAATCCCTTGATAATCTCTTGGATGAAATGTGTGCTTCTTAATGCAAAATTCCAATAACCTAGCTATGAATGATGAATTCTATGCCTAACTTGTGGATGATGTTGTGGATAATAACCTTGCATGCAATTGTTGATGATTGTGGATGAACTTGTGGATCTGAAATCAATAGAGAAGGCCTCTATTTATAATGAAGAAGGTTTGAAGAGTGAAGAATGAGGAGAAAGTGGGATTAAAAAAAAGGACCAATGGCATTGTGTCACTTGTCAACATGCTAATGAAGGGAGTGGAGTACATTTTGAACAATATGCATGTAGGTGAAATTTGAATTTGAAGAGGTGACTTGTGCAAGAGGGGATACAAGAGGAATTAATGCCAAGTTGGCTTAAGGAGAGGACATGTAAGAGCCTTTTAATTCCAAGTTGGAGGACAAAAGTCCTTTGGGAGGGAGAATTCAAATAAGTGGAATATTCCAAGAATATGCCATATTTGAATGAAAATAGGATAATTAGTAAATCAAATAAATTAATTTACATGTGCAACTTGCGAAAGCTAGAGGATTGGAGGATTAGTGTTAGGAGTTAATTAATTTATGATTAATTAACTTAGATTGAACTTAGTTTATTATGAAATTTAATTTAAATATTTGGATTTATTTGAATCAAATTGGAGGATAAAGAAAATTAGTAATTTAATTAAATAAAGTTTATTTACTTAATAAAAGAGAGAACATTAGGATTTAATTAATTGATTTATTTAATCAAAAAGAGAACATTAGGACTTAATTGAATAAAGTTGATTTATTTAATCAAAGAGAGAACATTAGGACTTAATTAAATAGAGTTGATTTATTTAATCAAAGAGGAAACATTAGGATTTAATTAAATAAAGTTGATTTATTTAATCAAAGGAGGAATTTTGATGCAAATTAATTAAATAAGTATTATTCAATTAATTTGTTGTAAAGAAGAATTGAAGTTAGTGAATCAGAATTGAGTGCATTATATCAATCAGGATATTTTGAGTGTCTACATTTTCCCCCTCTTTAAAGCAATGTACCTATTGCGTTGGTTCAAAGAATAACTTTTTTGAGATCAAAATTCTTTTTTCTTTTTTTTTTCAGATGCCCCGATGGAAAGAAGTATACTGGTGAACTACCCCCTTGAGGGATCGAGCAAAAAGTTTGATTTGAGGGTCGATCTCATGACAAAGAGGTTCAAGGTGGACATATGGATATGATGATAATTCAAATGAGATGGTTTTAAGATGCTTAGAATAACCAATCTATATTATGGTGCAATGATGGAAATGCAATGCATGTGAAATGAATGGTGTTTCCTATTATATGTGATATGCAATAGGCTAACAATTTGTGGATGTAGCATGGATGCATGTTTGGTTGACTATCATGGTACCATGTTAGTGCAAAGATAAGAAAGAAGAAATGAGATGATAAAAAGAAGATCCAACAATCCCATGATCTATCGAGACTTTATTAGAGATGAAAATGAATGATGATGATGTATTGATTATTAGGGATTGGGATTTTTAATGAGCTTACTTACCTTATGTTTGATAACACATGTAGACATGATGCATCAAGGTATAAAGAACCAGTATGAAATTGTACCTAGTGTTATGGACTTTGACTCGACAATTAGATAGGAGTATCCTTGTTCACACCTAGCATACGAAATCCTATTTAGAATGTAGTTTAGATATTTTAACGTCTCAAACCAAAACATAGAAAGGAAAGCCTTATTTTGTGGTCAAAAAGACACCTAAAACACCCTCCTTATGAACCAAACAAAACATGCATGAAAAAAGTTATATTGCAAGAACATTCAACAAGCATAATGGATAAAAAGATAATGATCAATGCCCCATTCCTTTCTCTCTAAATCATTTTCATTAGAAATTGAAGTACTCTAAATTTGCAAGTAAAACCAACCTCAAATATTCATTAGAAGGGTTAGTCTAAACATACAAATCAGTAAATACCTCTATGAAATAAAATATCTATGCTAAAGAAATGCCACAAGTAACAAAAACAACATCAAGAAGACATTTCAAAAGCAAGATAATCACCTATTCCATATTGGATTGGTGTCACATGTGCTAGTGACCATTTCCCAACCCTTGCTAAGAAGCCAAAATGGTGCAATGTAAATGGAGATGATGAGCAAGATGAGTTCTCAAATCAAGAGAGTAACCTTGCATAAAAGTTGTGGATACATGAATGAGAATGAAGGCCTTCTTTTATAGATTTTCTTGATGAGAGATTGGCCAAGAGGGTGAATGCGGGACTAAAGATCCTCCAATGAGTTTAGGCCACTTGTCAAGTGATGATAGGCCAATGGTTGTGCAAGATTTGGGAAGAGTGCCTAGTAGAGGGAGAATTTGAATTCAAATTTTGCAATAAATTTTGAGAGGGGGACAAGAAAAACAGCAATAAATGCTATGTTGGAGGGACAAATCAACTTGTCATGTTGAGGGAAAATGAGGGTTTTTTAATAAATCGATAAAATTGGTTTATTTGTGCAAGTGGCTAAATCTAGATAATGCAAGTGGGTGAGATTAGTATTTAATCATGGTTAGATTAAATAAATGATGATTATGTTAGTTTAATGATGATTAGGTGAGTTGAATTTTAGGACTTTGATATTTGATTTATTTAAATCAGAAAATGATGGAATATGATTTAGGATTTGATTTAAATGGATGTTTGATTTATTAAAAGGTTGATGATAATGTTTGCTTGATTTTAAGTAAATGACCTTAGGAAATGGAGATTAATGAAATTACCTGATAAATGAATGAAGGTGAATCTGATCAAATGCAGAATGTTAATTTTGCATGTCTACATTTTGCCCCTCTTTGAAGCAATGTACTTGTTGTGTTGGTTCAAAGAATAAACTTTCCGTGATCAAAATCAAAAAAATTCTGATTTTTTGAATGCCCCAATGGAAAGTACACTGGTACATTGCCCTCTCGAGAGATCGAGCGAAAATATTCTACTTGAGGGTCGATCTCACGATAAAGAGGTTCAAAATGGGTGGTTATGGATGACGATGCAAATGAGATGATTTTAAGATGCTTAGAATAACAAATCTATATTATCCTAAACAACTTAAATGATGATATTATATGAGATGGATGAGATTGATGATGTGATATGCTATGGATGTTTTATGAGATGCTTAGACTAACAGATCTATATTATGATGATGATATGAATGCACGATGGATGCATGATGGATGAATTGGTGATGAATTGGTGTTAGTATGGAAATGAGATGATGACAAGAGGATCCAACAAGCCAACATTATGAGACATGATGATGAAAAATGATGATAAGAAATGATGATGATAGATGGATGATTTTGCTTTATCAAGGATTGGGATTTTCAAAGGGTCACTTACTTTATGTTTGATAACACGCCTAAGTACGATGCATCAAGGTATGAAGGACTAGGATGGCGTTGTACTTAGTGTGATGGACTTTGAATCGACAAATAGATAGGAGTATTCCTGTTCACACCTGACATACAGAAACCTTGCTAGGATGTACTTTAGAAGTTTTAAACATCTCGGACCAAAACACGGAGAGGTATAACTAATCAATGCAATAGTCAACAAGCCATCCAAAACATCCTCTATACATATCTAACAAAGAAAGTATTCACCAAGTTATTTTACAAGAATATCCAACAAGCACAACAGATAGAAGAATAATGATCGTTGCCCCATTCCTATCTCTCTAAATCCTTCATTTGGATATCATCGAGAGGTCCTTGGACTTAGCGCAATAAGATAAGTCAAAAGAAAAAGACCAAGTATGCAAACAAGTCAATGTTCCTCAATACTGCTAACCAAAAGGGAATGTGTTTTTAAGGATAAGAACCGAAACTTATTGCCAAAAGATAATGCCCATTGTAGGAAGGATACATCCTAGGACATGTTAGTAGATGGGGGCATGTCATGTCATTTATCAAAAGTGTTCTTTCTGATAAATAATGCCCCTTGTAGGAAGGATTCATCCTAGGACATGATGTTATCATATGATTGATATGGGTTTATTTGGATGATGGACTATCGACACAAAGACTTGACCAACTTGTTTACGTACTAACTTAGACTTGAGGCTTGATGCTTTTGAGATTTACTTTTAACCTGCTAGACTTGCGTCAAAATGTTTCACCAAAGGTTGAGGATGACAATAAATTTATTATGAATGGTGTTTATTGTACGTGTAAGTGAGATGAGGTAGATCAATTTTTTCAAATATTTGAATGTTTTTGATGTTTTGCAATGTTTTGAGGCTGTTTTGGTATTTTCAAAGTTTTACAAATGTTTTGATTTTCAGTTTTCCAATGTTTTTGGGATTTTATAAGATTTTGACCAAGATACTAACCTAAAGACCTATCCTAGGGGCCTCGGGCACTAATCGACAGATCAACCTTGCCTACGTTATACACGCAGAGACCACGTAGTTCAACTGACGACTTGACCGATTTACAAATGACGATATACATGATGAGATGTCAATTTATTACGACAAACTCCTATAGTACTAACCTAAATGTCTCGGGGGATGATCAAAGATCAACCTTTCCTATGTTCAAGCTCAGAGACGACGTAGTTCGACAAGATGACCTTGTTTTTGGCTTTTTGAATAACTTTTTGATCTATTTTTGGATTTTCTGATGTTTTAATGTTTTTGGATTTTCTAATTTTCTGATGTTTTTGATTTTTTTCTAATTTTTTGATGTTTTTGGTTTTTTCTAGTTTTCTGATGTTTTTGGATTTTCTGATGTTTTGAGAACTTTAAGACCATACACGAATCTGATCTGATGGGAACATGCCCCCAGCATGATGCAATATACTACTCTGATAAAGGCAAGACAAACTAACCTTGAGAATGGGCCAAGTAGTACTAGGGGGGATCATGATACGAACACAGGACCAAGCTATGGTGCGGATGTGAGTGGATGAGTGATGAATGGAGATATGGATGAGATGGATGATGGAAGCGAAATGGAGGGATAATGACGAACAAGCCATAAAGATCTTGGTGGATGGAAAGTGCTTATTTACACAAGGTGCCTGTTTTCCAGGTTTTCACTAAGGTACTTGCCCAAAGTGCCACCAAAGTGGTTTTCACTAGAGGACTATTTTTTTGATCCTTTTTCTGATTTTTTTGGATTTTTAATTTTTTGATTTTTTTGTTGTTACCAAGATGCCTATTTGCCAGGTTTTCACCGAAGTAACCATTTTTTAAGGACATTTTTAGATTTTTTAGATTTTTTGGTTCTATACCTTGAAAGAATTAAGCATAATTTTTTTTGAGATGGGAGCTATTCATGGGCTCTAGTAGAGGTTCCCCTTCGGGTGTTGATAGCTGATATGCCCCTGATTTGTAGCTTGCTGTGATGATGAAAGGCCCTAACCAATTGGGTTCGAACTTGCCTTTGCTACTAGGATTTGGGACATTCTTCTAATTTTCTTTTAAGACCAGTTCTCTGACTTGGAATGTCCTGCTTCTGATCCTCTTGTTGTAGCTTCGTTTGAGTCTATTTTGATAGACTTGTAAGTGATTCAAAGCATTGATCCTTCTCTCATCTAGTAACTCCAGCTTGTTTAGTCTTGAAACCTAATATTCTTCATCAGTGATGATATTTTGTAGTGATATTCTAAGGGATGGGAGCTCAATCTCAATTGGGAGTACAACCTCTAATCCATAGACCAAGGAGAATGGGGTGGCACCAGTGGGTGTGTGGATGTTGGTTTGATAAGCCCAAAGGGCAGGATTAAGCTGTAGATGCCAGTCATGACCTACGTCATTGACTGTTTTCTTGAGGATTTTGAGGATGGTTTTGTTTGTGGCTTCTGCTTGGCCATTGCCTTTGGGATAGTATGGGGTGGAGAAGCGATGTTGGATTTTAAATTTCTTGCACAAGTCACGAACCTCCTAGTTCTTGAATGGTGTCCCATTATTTGAGATAATGGCTTGTGGGACACCATAATGACATATGAGATAGTTCAGGATGAATTTTGAGATATGCTTCCCAGTGATATACGTCATGGGTATGGCTTCCACCCACTTTGTGAAGTACTCAATTGCAGTTATAATGAATTTGTGGCCATTGGATGAGGTGGGTGAGATTTTCCCATTGATATCGAGTCCCCACTGCGAAAAGGGCCATGGTGTGATAATCGGGTGAAGCTCTTGAGCTGGAGCATGGATGAGGTCCCCATGCTGCTGACATTGTAAACACCTTTTAGCATGATCATGTGCTTCTTGCTCCATTGTGGGCCAATAGTACCCCAGCCTCAGCAGTTTCTTGGCTATGGTTATTCCTCTCGAGTGTGAGCCACAAATACCATTATGAACCTCGGTTAGAGTGGTTAATGCCTCCTCAACATTTAGATAGTGCAATAAAGTAACCTCTATGCTTCTAAAGTATAAGGTATCACCTAGGATGACAAATCTAGACACCTTTTTGATAAAGGTTCATTTTAGGCTCGATGGTAGGTCAATGGGTATGACTCCTATGCGAAGATATGTGTAGATGTCGTGATACCAAGGATTGCTAGAACCAACAATTTGCCACACATATTCTGATTCTGATACCTTTAATGTGGGAATGAGAAGCTGCTCGATCAGAAATTTGTATTTCAGAACATTGTGAGGGATGTCTACTAGAGACCCAATTGTAGCCATGGCGTCAGCGGCTCTGTTTTTGGTTCTTGGAATCTGCTCAAATGTTATGTTGATGAAGGATTCCTTTAGAGTCTCCACCAATTTCTTGTATGGGGTTAGCTTGTCATCCTTTGTCTGATATTCATTATTGACTTGATTTATGATCAACTATGAGTCGTTGTAGACCTTGAGAGCTATGATATTCCATTGCACTGCTATCCTGAGACATATAGTCAAAGCCTTGTATTCCGCAATGTTGTTAGTGCAAGGGAATGCTAGTTTGTATGACCTTGGTATGCAGTACCCTTGTGGGGTGATGAAGAAGACACCAGCTCTTGATCCATGTTGGGTATATGAACCATCGAAGTATAATTTCCAATGGTCAGCTACGTTGAGGTTAAAGATGGATTCGTCTGGAAATTCAGATACAAGAGGATTCTCCACATAAATAGGTACCTCTTCCAGTTGATCTACAATAACTTGACCCTTGTTGGCTTTCCTCTCTACATACTTGATATCATACTCTAACAGTATCATTACCCATTTTTCCATTCTACCTATGAGCATTGCCTTTGATAGTAGATACTTGAGGGGATCAATTTTTGCAATGAGCTTTATCTTGTGTGCCAACATGTAGTGTCTGAAATTTTGGGATGCAAATACTACTGTGAGGTAAGCTTTCTCGATGAAGGAGTAATTTAGCTCGTGGCCAACTATTGTCTTACTGATATAGTAGATAGCCCTCTCCATTCATTTTCATCATGCTGAGCCAAGAGAGCTCCTAGGGCTGTTGCTATTGCTGACACATATAAGATCAATGGATTTCTCAGGATAGGTGGCATTAACACTAGAGGTTTCAATAGATATTCCTTTATTTTGTTGAATGCCTCTTCGCATTTTGTATCCCATTTGTATGATACCCCCTTGTGGAGAAGGTGCGAATATGGGTTTTGCTTGTTTTCCAGTTGTGCTATGAACCATCAGATGGATTGAAGTTAGCCCTGGAGGCCCCTCAATTGCTTTAAGTTCCTTGGTGATTCCATCTCAAGGATTGCTTTGAATTTTGCCAGATCCACCTCAATACCCCTCATGGAGACTATGTATCCTACCAGTTTATCTAATTGTACGTCGAAGACACACTTCTTGGGATTTAGTCTGACTTTGTATTCCTCCAATTTGTCAAAGATAGCACTTAAGGTTGCTATATGATATTTTCCTTTTCTTGATTTGGATAGGATGTCATCGACATAGTCTTCAACTGTCTTGTGAATCATGTCATGGAAGATCAATGTCATGAATCGTTGATATGTTGCTCCTACATTCTTGAGGCTGAATGGCATCATGTTCCAGCAATAGGTCCCCCACGGACAAGTAAACATTGTCTTATGTTGGTCTTCTTTGGCTATCATAATCTGGTTGTATCCTAAAAATATGTCCATTAGTGATAGCATCTCATGCTCTGCTGTCATATCCACTATCATATCGATATTGGGAAGTGGGAAATCATCCTTGGGACATGCCTTGTTCAAATCTCTAAATTCTGTATAGATTCTGATGGCTCTGTTAGGTTTTGAAATAGGTACCAAATTTGACACCCATTTTGGATAATCAATTGGTTGTATGAATCCTGCATCTAATAATTTTTTGAGCTCCATTTTGACTAACAAAGCGATTTGAGGATGCATTTTGCGAAGCTTCTATCTAATAGGTTTTGTATCCGGATACACTGCCAAGTGGTGGACCACAGTCTTTGGATCGAGTCTTGGCATATCAGCATAACTCCATGTGAAGTTTATTTTCCTTTCTTTTAGGAATGCTGCTAGGAGTTCCTGTTCATCTGATAATAGTGATTTCGCATAGAATGTGATATGTGGGGTCTCCTCTGTTCCTAGGTTGATTGGGTTGCATTTTTCGGCCAAGACTACTAACTTCTCTTGATGAATAGCTCTTAGGGGAAGATTGAATCATTCATCCTCGGGCACCTCAAAGAGGTTTTCACCATTGGATATGTCCTTTCTTTTTACTATTTTCTTGTTAGAGAGTGCCACAGTGTGGTTTTCACTCAAGGACTTGGATGTGATTCTTTGTTTCTCACTTTTGCGACTAAAGGATTCAAATGTTTCCCCATAATAGACGTGTGTGTCCAACTCCATTATGAATCCTGCCTTGTGATCTCCATCTAGAATGTTATCCCTCAACCCCATGAATTCTGAAAGCGCTTCATCATTTTTGAATGTATCGAGAACTGGTGGTCCTCGTTGGTCATAGTCGATCAGTTGCGGGTAGACTAAGTGGATCTTGTGATTTTGACTATCTAGTTCAAAGGATATGGTACTAATCATACACAGGGTGGTATCTTTGAATAACCTAGGTAGGTTGGATAAGGTATCTTCGTCATCGCTACTAATGTAGGGCTCAGTGATAAAGTTATGCATGTCCGTCCCTATGGGTATTGGGGAGTGCACTTGTACTAGGATTGGCTGAGGAGAAACATTAGCGGCTCTAACCGGAGGACTTCGGCCACGTATGGTTATTCTCAGAGGGGTAAATCCAAGACCAAGATTTGTTATAGGTTGCATCTCAGGCATGATTGGTATTAAGAGCCCATTGTCATTTTGTCCCAGTCTTTGATTGCAATCATAGCCCATCGCAAGCATCATTTGTAGGCCTTTGCTTCTTTCATCCATTGGTAGATTAGCTGCCAGTCTTTCATCTTGATCCAACATGTTTGATGGATCTGCTTCAATTACCTCATGGCCAAGGTCTCCCCATCTTGTGAATTCAGGATAATTTTGAGGATAGTTTTGTGATGTGGGAGCTTGATTTTCTTGTGGGCATCCTCGTGATCTTGGAGATTATGGTAACTCTCCTATCACAAAAGAATTGTTAGGGAGTCTATAACTTCCACAACTATCCTCCTGGATGATGAGTTTGATATCAGATATGGTGGGAATGGCAGGTGTCTTTGTCGCAGAAGTGGACGTGAGAGTGGCGGGATCAATGTATGATGTGGATGGGCCTTCATCATTTTTTGGCACTTGGGGGATTTTTGTAATATTTGGCTTCAAGATTCTTGTAGTATGAAAACAGCTCAAGATCTCCACGGATGGTAACCTCTTGTCCATTATGTGTGAATTTCACACATTGGTGGAAGTTTGATGCTATGGCTTTCATTGCATGAATCCATGGGTGTCCTAGGAGGATATTGTATGGCAATTCAAGGTCCAAGACCTGACATGTGGTTTCCATGAGTGTTGGGCCTACTTGGATAGGGAGCTTAATTGTGCTCTGAGACACTCTTTCTTGGTGATCATATGCTCTTATTGTGATGCCCTTGCCTTTGTCAATGGAATCTTTTGATATTTTCAACTGCTTGATGAGGCTAAAAGAACAGATGTTCAAACCTGCACCTCCATCCACCAAGACCCTTTTGATTTTTCTTTTGTTGACAATGACCTCCAAGTGAAGTGCATGATTGTGAGATGGTTGGGCAGGAAAATCTTGGTCAGAAAACGTAAGGAGATTAGGTGTTATGATGTTTCTGACCATAGCTTGGAATTGTTCCGCATCAAGGTCTGTGGGGATGGTAGATGAGGCTAATGCTTCCTCAAGGATCTTTTTATGTGCTGATGAGATTTTTAGCAACTCCATGATGGAGATGTGTGCTGGCCTTCTTTTGTGTTGGTCTACAACATTGTAGCTATACAGAATGACTCTTGATGTAGGGACTCTATTTGGTTGGGATGATCCTGCAATGGTGATTTTGCCGCCTCTTGTGGCGACTGCAGAATCTTCGGCATGGACACCTTTGATGGTGATGACCATGCAGTTTTCATTGAGGTTGGAAACAACTATTTCGTATACATGATTTACACTACCTTTTCCTTTATCCTTGTTATTCCCTTTGTTTCCATGATTTGACATCGGATTCATGTAGATTGTAAGGTCCTGATTCCCTATAGGTGGTTCCACGTTTATGATTCTTTTGTCGATGAGATCTTGTATGATGTTCTTGATTCTCATGCAATTATTTGTGGTGTGGCCTTAGATTTTGTGGAATTCACATAGTTGATTCTCATTGTACCAAGGAGGTTTGACATCAAGTTCTTGGTAATTCTCAAATGTAAGAGCTTGGATGAGTTTTTCGTCGATTAGCTTTTTCATGATGTACTCAAGTGGTTCCCCTAAAGTAGTGTATTTTCATTTGGGGTATGTTTTGCATTGAGATGGTCCTCTTTGGTCATTGATGTTATTGATGGTGGGATTATTGAGTTGGTATGTTGTGTGATGAGTGTTTTGGCATTGTGGTTGGATTTGAGGTGTAGGTGTATTTTTCCATGGACCACTAATGACCACCTTGGCATCAATGACACCATCATTAGTGATGTTTTTGTTTCTCACCCATGTATGAGGTTTGTCATTGTAATTTGATGGTGGGTGATTGTTTTGCTGTTCATGATATGGCGTTGATTCGACGAGTTGGGTTGTAAGGGCTCTTTCAATGCTAAGGGCCTTGGAGATCAGTTGATCAAAGGTGGTGATTCCCTGAACCTTGAGGTGGAATGAAAAGTGGCTTTCAAGGTTGGTGATGATTGTGCAGATGTGTTGCTCTTTTGGCATGGTCCACTTGCTTCGATTGGCCTTGGATCACCATTGTTGAAGAAATGAAGCAAAAGATTCATTTTTTCCTTGTTTTAGAGCATATAGTTCTTCGAGAGTAACATCCATTGTAATGTTACATGCGTAGTTTCTAATGAATTCATCTCTAATTTCTTGGAATGTTGTGATGCCTAAGGGTAAGTGAGAGAACCATTCTATAGCATTGCCTGCCAAGCTCCTAGGGAATAGCCGCATCAGATAAGTATCGTCATATGCAACCTCCATAGAATGAACCTGGAATTCTTGAATGTGATATTTAGGGTTTCCCATCCCTCGATATTTGTGAAATTTAGGGATCTCAAATCCCTTAGGGAATGGTTTCATGTCTAGGCTCCTATCGAATGGATAGGGACACAAGTTGCTTTGCATTTTGGTTGTCCACCCCGATTGAAGGTCAAGCACTTGTTGTGAGAACAAACTAAGTTGTGTCGTTACATAATTCTGGGGATCATGGGGTGGGATGAATGTGTTTTGAGGTGTTGCAATCATGGTTTGGATGGATGGGTTGGTTGGTGCATTATTCAATGGTATCGGTATGTTGTGGTGGGTGAAGTAGGCTTCTACTTGCTTTTGGATGAACAATGCTTGTTGATGCTCTTGTTGTTGTTGCACTAGGATTTGTGCTTGTTGTTGTGCTTGTTGTTGTTCTAATAATTCTTGTTGTTCTGCTTGTTCTTGTTCCCACAACGCTTGTTGTTGAGCTACCAATTCTGCTGCTTCTTGCGGCTCTTGGTATTGCTTTAGTGCTTCCTGATATGCTTGCATTTGCGCTGCTTGTGCAAGAAGTTATGCTTGAGCTTGTGCTTGTGCTTGCGTTGCTTGTTGTTGTAATAAAAGTTTTTCTTAAGTGACCCTTTGTGCTTGTAATCCTTGGGTGACTTGGGTGGCTTGTTGTTGTTGCTGTTGCAATAAAGCTTTGTCTTTTTGTGCTTGTTACGCTTGTAATGTGGCTTGTGCAGCTTTGGCAGCTTGCATAGCTTGAGTGGCTTGTTGCACAGCTTTTTGTTTCTGCACTTGTTGGTATCCTCTTTGAAAATTGGCTTGTAATGCTGCGTCGAATTGGTTTGATGTAGTGAATGTTGGTGATGGTGGGGGTGGTGGTGGGTTTGGTGTGGTGGTAGATGATGATGCTGTGTTGATTATTTGGTTGATGGATGGTGTTTTCGTGTTGATTATGTGATTGGTGGATGGTGTTGTTGATGTGATTGGCCCTTGAGATACCATGCTTTGCAATGTTGTGGGGGTGTTTGATGATGTTACCATTGCTTGTGTGTTTGTCGTTTGTTGTTGTGATGTCAACAATAAGTTTTGAGCATTTGGAAAAATGTTTTGATTGATGGTTGGGATGTTGTTTTGATTGATACTTGGTAGAGGGGGAATCCCTAAACCAAGGAGTGGTGTAGATGACAATGGTGATGGTGGGAGAGGTGGAAATGTAACGGGGGTGAATCCTTGTGAGACTATTGTGGTGTTGAAAATGCCCCCTAGTCCGAACATGTCTCCCTCCTCTTGTGAATTTGTAAGGAGGGGGATTTGAGGTGCTCCGTGAAAAGATGTTGATGATGGGTCATAATGTAAAGTGAGAGGAACATTTTTTTGTAATGGATTATGGGGGATGTTTTGTTCCAATGTGGTGTTTACGTCCAAGTTTTGATTATTAACAAGGGGATGTGTTTCCCTTGTTAACATTGGGTTGAGTTGGAGCAAATGATGTTGTGATTTGCGGGATATTTTCAGTGACGTTTTGAGATGGGGGTGTAGATGAAATGGGGATGGTGGATGAGATTGGTGGAAAAGATGTCTCTACTATAGTGCTCACATCAAAATTTGAAGGCAACTTGGCCCCTTGTTTTGCTAGTTCAAGCATGTACAATGAAGGGTTAAGTCTTATCATGATGTTGATGATTCTATGGTTGTCTGGATTTTGGAGTATTTTAGCTACTTCTTCGTGAGACATTCCAAAGGTAAGATCCTCCCCTTGGGTTTTATGATGATGTTGGAAGGCTAATTGTGAGATTTCCATCCCCAATGGGATTCATTTTATGAGTGGTTTGGCTAAGATCACTTGAAGCAAGTGTTTCTTTGTGGGCTTCCATACTCTTCTTGTGTTGAGATCTAGTTAGAACCATAAAACGAGGATCAATCTTCAAGAATATGGGAGATGAATCTCTTGATTCCTTGGATTAATCTCTATTTTATGTCCAAAAGTGAAAGTTTTTAGGATGCTTTTTAGGATCAAAAGTGACGATGATATGATGATGATGTTTAAGGATGTTATGGATGTTTATGGGTGTTGTTTTTGGCTTTTGATAAATCTTGAATGAAATACTAGGCTTTTAGGACTTGAATTTGATTGGATTTCAGATTTTGGATTTTGTCCTTGAGTTTGATTTTGATTTTGTTTTGGATTTTAGACAAAAGGACCGTAAGATGTTTGATAATGATCTAAGGGATAGTTTTGTTCAAAGGATGCATCTACCCACACCTATCCAAATAAAATTATAGTTTCACTAAGTTAGACAAGATGATTTTGATAACTTTGACTAAGTATATGCAAAAGGATGCATCTACACATGCCTAGCCAAAAGTGTCTTGATAAATGTTTTCAAGGACTTGGTCACAATGTTTTTGGATGATTTTGATTTTTTTTCCACAAAGTCTAGTATCAAAGATGATTTCAATATTTTTCAAAAGATGATTTGTGAGATGGATTTGATGTTTTGAAAGATAGATGAAAGAGGTTTGATTTTTTTTTATCCTTAGGTGAACCTAAAAAGACATTTTTTGTTTTCCTAGACCTAGGTATTGAAGAGCATGCATATGCTTCCTAAAGAACTTTGTAACCAAGAAATTATTTCATTTGAACATTCATTTTTGGATTTCCAATGATTTTTGTTTTGGGATTTGTGAGTCTCCAATCACACATGAAAATTCATTTTGCTTAGCTTTGCTTAATGGCTTTATTTTACCAAAAACAATATCTTTGATTAAAGTTTCAAACTAAGATGTCCAATGTCTCAATTTCCTTAAACCCCACAAGATAGTTTATGTGGAAATTTAATGAACTTCAGGCAAGGGTTTTCATATTGTTTACTCAAGAAGACAAATTGAGATATAATCCAATGCTTAGAAACCTCTAAGGGCATAAGTCCCAAGGGAAAGTAATAACATATGGATTGAGTCAATTATATTTGTCTTCAAAAGGGTTTGAAATTTTGATGATGTTAAGTGTTTGTTTTTTATTTGTTTTCGAGCGAGCAATGTATTTTCAAATTGACTCACAAGCAATGCAACATCCTAGCTTAATGGGTACATTTTTCTTAGTGGGCTTGCCTCATGCCTTTCATAGAAGAGATGATTTTACATGTAACCAAGGAAAAATATAAAGGTATGATGAAATCCTAACCTCTATATTTCAACCAAGATCGGATATGGCAAGTAACTTCTTGGAATCAAAGTTCCAATGCACCACTTTGATAAACTCGCTCAATGGATAAATATGCCACTACAAAACAAGGTTTCTAGTTCGGACTTTCTGTTCGTAGGAGTTGACCCAACGTAGCAAGAGTCCCCTTTCGGATCCATCTTGTTGGAGTCAACTACGTGATATTGGCGTTTCTTCCAATATCCACATTTATATTCCAGCTAGAAATACTCTCGGGTTCAGAGTGTTACCAGTTGATCCATTCCCTTGGTTGATTACTTTTTCCAACAAGGAAAGCCCTCTAAGATAAACAAAAGAAAATGAAGAACAAAATCCGTAACTCGATCAATCTTTGATAGCAACAAAGAGAGAATATATGCGAAAATTCCCCCCACTCACACTCGCACAAGATATTGTTCAATTTTAAGCCCAAATCGAAGTGTGGAGGTGATCACTTTATCTTATGCCAAAATCACCAAAAATACCTTTTGATTCTCAAGATCGCTTGGAAGCGCAAGAGAAGCGCATACATCCTTTTCAATGACTTTAGTTTAAGTAAGTAACCAAAAAACAAGGCAAACACACATTCATTTTATCCTTCCAAAGTAGTTGTTTGATTCGTTTTAAGCACCAAATGAAATATGAAGATTGCTTGTCCAATTTTTAGCCCAAAACAAAATCTAGTAAGTGTCTAAGCTTGAATTTTAACCTTTTACGAAATGGAAAAAATCAAATTGTTCTTTTTAGACCCAAATGAAAATTAGTGTCCTAGGACCGAAAAGGTAAAAATTTCATAAAGAAGTGTTGAACAAACACTTAAAGCATTTAAAAACACTTTGAGTTTTCAAAAAAAAAATCCTTTTGCTTTCGTTTTCCTTGTGCCTTGTGCCTTCGTTGTTTTTTTTTTGTACCTACAAGATGGAAAATAAAATAATGTGAGACTAAGATATTCAATTAACTTAAATGATTTCACATAATGACACATTAATAAGGGCCTTGATTTCAATGAATGTAAGGAAAGACTTATTCAAAAGTAGGCAATACTTGCTAAGAAAGACTTTTCTTGCTAGTAGACCACTCTGTTCAAACTAAATCCTCTATCTTTCTTTGTTGAGACCAAAAGAAAATTCCTTAAACCTTAAATAATTGAATTTTTATTACTAATTTCATTCTTTAATGACAACAAAAAAATATATGAACCCATAGATTATACGATACATAAAATTTATAGTCATCCCTCATAAAATCTTTCTAAATCTGATCACGAAGAATTGTATTTAGCAAACATAGAGCATAACACGTTACAACCAAGTGGATAACCATTCTAGCTTGAATCTACTAGGTTTTCTTTTAATCACCCATGCTATTTTGTTGATCATTAAATGTAATAATGATTTTCTTTTCTAAGGCCCATCAAAGAACATTATATGATCAGGTTAGAGCTCCCATTGTCAACAAAATCTTAGAGTGTTGACCACGATATGAAAGTGATGTTGCTGGAATCATATAATGGAGAAAATTTTGTACTTACATTGTAACCGATAACTCTCCTATGTGTTCAGATAATAGAAGAAAAATAAAGAAGAAGCAACAATGTAGTCAAATCAAAATAGAGTAATGCACGCCAAATACCACCGAATGACAAACTATGTAAAAAGCCTAACAACGTTGCAAAGTGCAAACAGTATAAAAGACCATCCCCTCAATGTGTAAAGTTTAATAGTGTGTAAAACATTGCAGAGGGTTTTGTCTATTGAATGATGACGGATGTAGGCTGCACGACACCTGTCAACACAATTTGGAAACAAATAAACAATTACTTCTTACATTAAATGACTTGACTTCCAACCTCTCTCGTGCATTCAAAGATGTTTATAGATGGAGTTGTTGGCTGTTGACGACTTCAAGCACGTGTGAGATAAAGTGGATAGGTCTATGAGAGGTGGCGTCCAGAGTTTTTTTAACACAAAATGTTGGTAGATAGCATACAATATATGTGCTTTCTTACTATTCCTGATGTGGCAATAGTCTACTCCTGT
Source organism: Sequoia sempervirens (assembly GCA_007258455.2). NCBI lineage: Eukaryota > Viridiplantae > Streptophyta > Pinopsida > Cupressales > Cupressaceae > Sequoia > Sequoia sempervirens. The sequence goes on from VDFB02047230.1 coordinate 214,271,051, forward strand.
CATCTTTCATAACTGTCTATATGACATTAATCATAGAACAACATAAATCTATTGAAAAGTCCATAGAAAATTTTAAGAAAATGCAAATAGTAGTCATAAAACCACGCCCAAATGCTTTTTTAGAAAAGAACATAAGCTTTCAAAATAAATGCAGCTGTCAAGAGTAAAGCCGAATTCCACAACCTATGTTGTCATCCTTCCAGCCCACGCCCAAACAGATCTTGTAGCTGTAGCTGCTATGGGAGATACGTATGAAAAATACGGAAGCTTACACAAGGCTTGTGAACATTTTCATAGAATTCCTCAAAAGAAATGTGGTCTCAGAGAATGCAATGATTGTGTGATATGCACAAAATGGATTTGAAGAGGCTTTACAAAAAGATTGAAGGAAAAGTGTTTTAGTATGTGTAAAGCCGAATACAGACTAGGTGCATTAAAAAGTATGTCTGCACGTAAAGAATACATTCAAAGCCCATTGAAAGAGTAGAACTGTGCATAATAAAGATCAAATGACCTTACAAGAAATAGCACATGGGTGAAAGAAAGGAGTCAAAGTGACTTTAAAGACTTCTTCTTAACTGCAATCAATGAGCAATATGTCAGCCAGGCAACAACCACCTTGAATATTTAAACATAAACGCAGATGAGTGAGAAGGCAAGTCCATATACATCAGAGATGGAAGATGGCAAGGGTTAAATGGTCAACATAGAATGAGTGACAAACTGTTGCAATTAAAGCCATTAAATTATTTGATAGGACGCCTCAACAAAACATTGAACTTAGTTGACATGACACCTTCATCAAAGGAACATTCAATGTGCTAAGTAAATATTGAGCATTTTTCCAAATGGTGCACATAGTTGGAATCCCATCGCATCTTTCACATAACCAAACCCACTCCCCATAGTAGATTTTTGTACCAACCATGATTACATACTTGAAAAATATAAATCAGGAAGGATACACAATTATGGGAATAAGGTGTGATCTAAAAGAATGGAACTACATGGCCTCTATTTATATTGAATGACATTGCACACAGCTGGAATCGTATGACCTCTATTTATGTTGAAAGGAAAATGAAGGATTCTATTCAAAAAGCTTTCAAGCTACTGCTTATTAGTAAGCATAAGAAATCAGCGAATAAAATCATTTGGACACCTTCAAGCACATATATTTGTTAGGTGTAAAGTGATGCCCCTATGCCAATTAAAAAAGAGCTTTCAAAATAATGCATTTTGGCAGATAGACTTCACAACTTTTTTCAGAACATCTGGCTCAAAGTTTGACAAAATTGTGTTGCAGTATATCCGCAAAATAGATTTTTAAAAGACTTTAAAAAAAAACTTTCCTACAAATGTGACTAATAGGTGCATAAAAGGTAAAAAGGCTTTAGAAACTTTGCCAACATATTTCACTAAGCAAAAGTACTTTTGATCTTATGCATCGCCTATTAATAGAATGCCACTGTCGGAGGTTCAACCCTCCTTCTAGCGGCATAATGAAGTACCCTAAATCTGCAAGTAAAACCAACCTCAAATATTCATTAGAAGGGTTAGTCTAAACATACAAATCAGTAAATACCTCTATGAAATAAAATATCTATGCTAAAGAAATGCCACAAGTAACAAAAACAACATCAAGAAGACAATTCAAAAGCAAGATAATCACCTATTCCATATTGGATTAGTGTCACATGTGCTAGTGACCCTTTCCCAACCCTTGCTAAGAAGCCAAAATGATGAAATGCAAATGGAGATGATGAGCAAGATGAGTTCTCAAATCAAGAGAGTAACCTTACATAAAATTTGTGGATACATGAATGAGAATGAAGGCCTTCTTTTACAGATTTTCTTGATGAGAGATTGGCCAAGAGGGTGAATGTGGGACTAAGTTCCTCCAATTAGAATAGGCCACTTGTCAAGTGATGATAGGCCAATGGTTGTGAAATATTTGGGAAGACTGCCTATGAGAGGGAGAATTTGAATTCAAATTTTGCAATAAAATTTGAGAGGGGGACAAGAAAAATAGCAATAAATGCTATGTTGGAGGGACAAATCAACTTGTCATGTTGAGGGAAAATGAGGGTTTTTTAATAAATCAATAAAATTGATTTATTTGTGCAAGTGGCTAAATCTAGATAATGCAAGTGGGTGAGATTAGTATTTAATCATGGTTAGATTAAATAAATGATTATTATGTTAGTTTAATGATGATTAGGTGAGTTGACTTTTAGGACTTTGATATTTGATTTGTTAAAATTAGAAAATGATGGAATATGATTTAGGATTTGATTTAAATGGATGTTTGATTTATTAAAAGGTTGATGATAATGTTTGTTTGATTTTAAATAAATGATCTTAGGAAATGGAGATTAATGAAATTACCTGATAAATGAATGAAGGTGAATCTGATCAAATGCAGAATGTTAATTTTTCATGTCTACAGAAATCATTAAGAGGTCATTGTAATGATCAAAATAAGATAAATGAACAATACAAGGGCCAAGTAAACAAACAGGCTAATGTTCTTCATATCTCTAGCCAAGAATAAAATACAGTGATTCCTGATGTTGATGTCCATTGTAGGAAGGATGCATCCTAGGAAATGATATTGTCATATGATTTGGGTCAAACTAGATGATGGGCTCTCAATACCAATAGTTTACCAACTTGTTTACCTTGACCTAGACTTGAGACATTTGACATTTGAGTTTTCACTTATGATCTTCTAGACATGTTTTCAATTGTTTCACCAAAGGTTGGGGGTGACTATGACTTATTATGAGTGGATTTTTATTGCGGGTGAAAGCAAGATGGGACAGATGGATTTTTTTTCAAATATTTGGATGTTTTTCGTATTTTAAAATGTTTCGAGTGTCTTTCTCGTATTTTTCAAGATGTTCTACAAGTGTTTTGATTTTCCAATTTTCCAATGTTTTTTTTATTTTCTGAGATTTTGACCAAGAAACTAACCTAAAGACCTATCCTAGGGGCCTCGGGGGCTGATCAAAGATTAACCTTGCCTACTTTATACACGCAATGACCACATAGTTTGACTAAAAAAACCTCATTTATTGATGAGATATGAACAAATGGATTGCCAATTTATTGTGATGAACTCCTAAAGGACTAACCTAATGTGTCTTGGGGGCACATCGATGATGGCCTTGCCTACGTTCAGAGGTTAGAGACCCAAAGTTCCACAAGATGACTCTATTTTTTGACTTTTTATGTTTTCAACCAATTTTTTTATTTTTATATGTTTTGGATGTTTTTGGGTTTTTTGATTTTATGAAATTTTTTTGGATTTTTTGATTTTCTGAATGTTTTTGGAATTTTTTATTTTGAGGAATACTTCAAGAATATACATGAATCCCATCCAATGTAGCTATAAGAACATGCCCCCAACATGGTGCGATAGACTACTCTGATATAGGCAGGACAAACTAACCTTAGGAATGTGCCAAGTAGTACTAGGAGGGAACATGGTACAAACACAAGATCAAGCCATGATGGGGATGCAGATGGGTGATGGATAGAGATATGGAAGGCGATGGATGAATGATGCAAAAAAATCTATAGAGATCACATGGTGGATGGAAAGTTCTTATTTACACGAGGTACCTCTTTGCTAGGTTTTCACCAAGGTACTTCCCCAAAGTGCCACTGAAGTGGTTTTCACTAGAGGATGATTTTTCTCTTTATTGTTTTCAATCCTTTTTATGATTTTTTTGGATTTTTAAATTTTAAATTTTTTTGGATTTATACCTTGTAGGCTTAGGCATAAAACTTTTTGAGATTGGAGCTATTGATGGGCTCCTACAAAGGCTCACCTTTAGGTGTAGATAGTTGATATGCTTCTGACTTCTAGCTTTCCGTGATGATGAAGGGTCCCAACCAGTTGGGTTCAAATTTTCCCTTGCTATCTAGATTTGTTACATTTTTCTAATTCTCTGTCAACACGAGCTCTCTGACTTGAAATGTCTGACTCCTGATCTTCTTGCTGTAGCTCATCTTGAGATAGTTTTGATAGACTTATAGATGGTTTAAGGAATCCATGAGCCGCTCATCTAGCAATTCTAGCCTATTCAATCATGACACCCGATATTCTTCATCTGTAATGAGATTTTGCAATGATACTCTTAAGGATGGAAGCTTGATCTCAATCTGGAGTATGGCTTCTGATCCGTAGACTAGGGAGAAGGGTGTTGCACTTGTAGGTGTGCAAATACTCATTTGATAGGCCCATAATGCAGGGTTCAACTATAGGTGCCAGTCATGACCAACTTTAATGACTATTTTCTTTAGGATTTTCAAGATGGTTTTATTGGTAGCCTGAGCTTGGTTGTTGCCTTGGGGATAGTATGGAGTAGAAAATTGATGTTGGATATTGAAATTTTGGCATAGGTTTCAAACATCCTAGTTTTTGAAAGGTGTCCCATTATATGAGATAATGGCTTGAGGGACTCCATACAAAAAAATTAGGTAGTTCAAGATGAACTTGGAAATATGCTTTCCTATGATATAGGTCATGGGAATGGCCTCTAACCACTTCATGAAGTACTCTATGGCAGTGATAATGAACTTGTGTCCATTGGATGAAGTGGGTGTTATTTTTTCAATGAGATTGAGCCCCCATTATGAAAAGGGCCAAGGTGTTATGATAAATTGGAGCTCCTAAGCTGGTGCATGGATGAGGTCCCCATGGTGTTGACATTGTAAACATTTTTGGACATAGTCATGAGCCTCCCTCTCCATTGTAGGCCAGTCGTACCCAGTCCTCAATAGTTTCTTGGCCAAGGTCATACCACTCGAATGTGAACCAAAAATGCTATTATGTACCTTGGTTAAAGATTTCAAATCTTCCTCACGATTAAGGCATTGTAATAGGGTCCCCTCGATATTCCTACGTGATAGGGTGTTTCCTAAGATAACAAAGTGGGGTGACTTCTTAAAAAAAATTATTTTAAGGTTCAAGGTTATATCAGCGGGGAGGACTCCTATTTTTAAGTAGGTGTAAATGTCATGATACCAGGGATCACTAGGACCAATGATTTTGCACAAATTCAGACTCTGGTACCTTGAATGCTAGTACAAGAAGCTTCTCTATGAGGAATTCCTAATTAGGGACATTGCATGGGATATCGAGTAGCAATCCAATTGTTGCCATAGCAGTCATTTCTCTATTTTTTTCCCTGGGTTTTTTCTCAAGCATGATGTCAATGAAGAATTCTTTGAGGCTTTCCAAAAGTTTCTTGTATGGGGTCAACTTTTCATCCTTCGTTTGGTATTCATCATTGACCTGGTTGATGATTAGCTATGAATCTCCGTATTCTTTTAGTGCCATCATCTACCACTGTACTACAATTCTAAGTCCTATGACAAGGGCATCGTACTATGCAATATTGAAAATGCAAGGAAAATACAACTTATATGACTTGGGTATGCATTCTCCTTGTGGTGTAATGAAGAATACTCTAGCTCCTAACCCATGATATGTGTTGGATCCATTAAATAATACTTTCTAGTGATCTGCTACGGTTATGTTAAGGATGGAATCATCAGGGAACTCTGATACAAGTTGGTTCTCTAAATACATTGGTGCTTCTTCCATCTAATCTGTAATTACTTGGCATTTAATGGCCTTCCGCTGTATGTAATCAATGTCATATTCTGTGAGGATCATGACCCATTTAGTTGTTCACCCTATGAGTGTTGCTTTCGAAAGTAGATAATTGAGAGGGTCTATCTTGGTAATGAGTTTTATCTAGTGCACCAACATATAGTGTATGAACTTCTATGCTACAAACACCACTGCTAAGCAAGCCTTTTCAATGTATGTGTAATTTAGCTTATATCCCACCATGGTTCTACTGATATAGTAAATATCTCTCTCCATCCCATTTTCATCATGTTGAGATAAGAGAGCGCCAAGGGTTGTTGATGTTTCCAATATATATAGGATCAATGGCTTGTTCAGAATTGGTGGCATAAGGACTGGTGGTGTTAACAATTACTCCTTGATTTTATTGAACACCTAATCACATTTCTCATCCCATTTGTATGCTATCCCTTATGGAGTAGATGAAAATATGGGATAGCCTTATCTACTAATTGTGTTACAAATCAACGAATGGATTGGAGTCTTCCCTGCAAACCCCTTAGCTATTTCAAGGTTCTTGGTGCCTCCATCTAGAGAATTGATTTAACTTTGGCAGGGTCTATCTTGATTTCCCTCATAGATACATTGTACCCTAAGAGCTTTCTGTATTGTACACCAGACACACTTTTTTGGAATGAGCCTAACCTTGTATTCGTCTAGCCTGTCAAAGATGGAACTTAGTGTCGGGTATGTGCTTGCGCCAAAAAGTGGCAATATTTCAAAATTAAACAAAAAGGGTTTTTAGAGGAGATTCTCAGCTTTCCAAAAATATAAATTATGATTTAATTTGAATTTAATAAATAATTATTATTCATTTTCTATTAGAATTACGACTAAAGTCCCGATCAATAGGCTAATTGAAAAACATCTATAACTTTCAACGGTATCTTATTTTTGAATCCAAAACATGCGTCACATTCTATGCTTCACATAATATAGGATTAAAAAGAAAAATTAAATTTCATGAAATTTTGACCAAGTTAAGGTGGTTAGAGAGAAGTTTTTATATTTTCTAAAAGTTGTAATAAAAAATTCATAATTAATTATTTACTTGGAAAAAATTACAAAAAAATATGCATCACATCCAAACATGAGTCCTCTACTTATATATAAAATCTTACAAAAAAAATATTATCATTTTATTATGGTTAGGGTGGTCAGACAGACATCTACTTATTTTTTCCCTGAAATTTAAGTACTACTGCATTGAAATTTCAATTTTTCACCAAATAGATTTTATTTATTTTTAAATAAACCTAGTATTTTAGAAACTACATTCAATTTTCTAAAAATTCTATAGTTACATATTTTTGAAATAATATAGATAACCTATTGAAATATTTACGTCTAGTTGCCTAACACTGATTTTTTTGAATTTTTTGCCACTTAAGGGCCTGTTTTTTGCATGATGATCCTGCACATACCCTGTCACTATGTGATCTCGACACTTCTTTGATTTTCCCAATATGTCATCCACAAAGTCTTCCATAGCTTTGTGAATCATGTAATGGAATATTAGCGTCATAGCTCTCTAGTAGGTAGCTCCTATATTTTTCAACCCAAATGGCATCATGTTCTAGCATTAGGCCCCCAATGGACAAGTGAAAATTATATTGAGTTGGTCATCCTTGGCTATCGTGATTTGATTGTACCTTGAGAATCTATCCATTAGTGATAGCATTTCATGCCCCATTGTCATATCCACAGTCATGTCCATATTTGGGAGAGGAAAATCATCCTTAGGGCATGCTTTATTCAAGTCCCTAAAGTTAGTGCAGTTGTGGATGCCCCGAGTGGGCTTAGAGATAGGTACAAGATTTTAAACCCACTCTAGATAATCAATTGGCCCTATGAAACCTGCATCAAGGAGCTTCTGTAATTCAAGTTTTACTAGTAATGCTATTTGTGGATACATCTTTCTTATTTTTTGTCTTACTGGCTTTGTTTCTTGATGGATAGCTAGATGGTGAACCATAATTTTTGGATCAAGACGATGCATTTCAGTGTAGGTCCATGCAAAATTTACCTTTCCTTCCCTTAGGAATGAAGCTAGAAGTTCCTGTTCTTATGTCAAAAGTGATTCTACATAGAAGTTTATGTGTGGTGTTTCTTTTGTTCCCAAGTTAACCGGATTGCACTTCTTTCCTAAGACTGCTAACTTTTCTTGATGAATAGCACTAAGGGAAATATTGAATCCCTCATCCTTTGGTGCCTTAGAGAGGTTTTTACTATTGGATGTGTCCTTTCTTTTTACTATTTTCGGGTTAGAGAGTGCCACCATGTGGTTTTCACTCCAAGAACTAGATATTATTCTTAAATTTTTTGTTTTGCGACTAAGGGATTCAATCGTTTCCCCATAATATGCATGTGTGTCTAGCTCAATGTCAAACCTAGTTTTGTGATCTCCACACGGTAGAGTATATCAAAATGACATGAATTTCGAGAGAGCCTCACCATTGTAAGAAGGATGCAAATGTCTCCCCCTTGGCTTGTTTTAAGGAATATATTAATTCTAGACTAACGTCCATGCCTATGTTGAATGAGTAGTTTTGTATGAATAAGTCCATAATTTCTTGGAACTTTTTGATTCGAGTTGAGATGAGAGAACCATTCCATTACTGGGCTAGCCAAACTTTGAGGGAAAAGTTGCATTAGATAAGAATCATCATATGCAACTTCCATTAAATGTACCTAGAAAACTCTAATGTGATCTTCAGGATTACCCGTCCCATGATATTTGTCAAATTTGGGGATTTCAAATCCTTGTGGGAATGGAACCATTGTAATGCTTTTATCAAATGGATAAGGGCATAAGTTCTTTGGTGTTTTTGTTGTCTCTCCTAATTGGAGGTCTAGCACTTTTTGTGAGAGTAACTTGAGTTATACAGGCACATCATTTTGTGGATCAGGGGGTGGAATGAATGTGTTTTGAGGTGGTTTGATCATTTGAGTGATGGGTGGATTGCTTTGTGTGTTTGTGGGAGGTGGTTGCAATTTTTCTTGTGCGACCAGTGCTCCTTGGTATGCCTACAATTGTTGTTGTTCCAACAATGCTTGTTGTTGGGCTAGTAGCTAAGCTACTCCTTGTTGTGCTTGGTATTGTTGAAAACCTTGCTGATAGGCTTGTTGTCGAGCCACTTGTTGTTGTGCTTGGTAGTGTGCTTGTGTTTGAGCTTGCACTTGTGTAGCTTGGGCAACCTGTGTGGTTTGGGAAGCTTGTGCAGCTTGTGTGGCTTATGCATCTTGTTGATTGTTGTAATAAAGTTGGTGCTTGCACTGGAGTAGCCTATTGTGCTCATTGTGCAACTTACTGTTCCTATGCTTGTTATGTAGCTTGCTGAGTAGCTTGTGTAGTTTGTTGGTTTTGGAATTCTTGTAGTGATTTTTGATAGGCTTGTTAGGCTACTTTTAGTGTGATGTTGAATTGATTCACCATGTCCATATTTGACAGTAGTGGTGGAGGATTTGAAATGGTGTGAGATGGGGTGATGAGATTTTTTGAGGTGGTTGTTGAGATGTTGTTTGAGTGATGATGAGGGTTTGTGTGGTAGATGGTGCAATTTGTTGAGATGTTGTTTAAGTGATGATGAGGGTTTGTGTTATGGATGTGTTAATTATTGATTATGTTGCTTGGATTGATACCACCTATTGTTGTGATATTGATGGCATGTTCAAAGGATTTGGTATGTTGACTTGATTCATGATCGGTGGATTTTTTTTCACTTGGTTGATTTTGTATCAGTATGTTAGGTAAAGGGGGTTGCCTTAAACTAATGGTTAATGTGGGTATTGATGTAAGAGGAGGTAATGGTGAGACTATTGGTGGTATGTTTCCTTGAGAAACTAATGATGAGGCATCAAAGATTCCACCTTGTCCAAATAGACCCACTTCTCCTTGTGATACCATGGAGAGAGAGACTCATGCATCAAAAGAATATGTCGGTGATGCAGCGAAGGTAGGTGGATTATTGGTGTCATGGAAAATGAGTGGAACTTATGGATGCTTTGGGTCTTGAGGGATAGTATTTGGTAGACCCAAGATGGTGTTTGTGTCTAAGTCCTGGTTGTTTACAAGAGGATGTTTTTGAAGAGCATGGAGCAATGAACTTCCCTTGGTAACCATAGGTTGACTTGGATTGTAAGATGATATTGGTTATGGGATCAGTTGGATGATGTTTTGGAAAGAAGGTGAAAATGATACTAGCGGAATATTCCCAAGAGGTTGTTCCACAATAGTGGTCACATCATAATTAGAAGGGAGTTTAGCTCCTTCTTTTGCTAATGCTAACATGTATTGTGAGGGGTTAAATCTCATCAATGTGTTGACAATCTTATGGTTCGTAGGATTTTGGAAAAACTCCATTATCTCATCTTCGTACATTCCTTGATAATTGTTGGTGACATCCTAGACCTGGCAACCTTCCTCTTAAGGATTTTGAATTATTTGAGGATGATTAAGCAAAATTTTGATGGATATCCTAGGGTTGAATTTTGTTTCGGTTTGACTCAAATCACTTGAAGTGGATGTTTCTTTGTTTGGTTCCATGTTCTTCTTGTGTTGAGATCTAGTTTGAACCATAAAATAAGGATAAAATTTTAGGAATATGGGAGGTAAACCTATAACTTGTTAGGTTGGTCTAAACTTTAGGTACAAAAATGAAAATCTAAGATGTTAAGTATCAAATGATGGTAATGAGATAAATGCAAGATGGATGATGTGAATGATTGAGATTTTAAGAAACCTTGGAGGGATACTAGACTTTAGGGATTTTTGGATTTTATTTGGATTTGATTTTGAGTTGGATTTGATAATGAACTCATAAACTTCAAGAGGTGGGTATGTGCAGGATCATGATGGGGTGAAAAGTGGCAATATGATGGGTATGTGGCTGATGACTTCTTTTTTACCCAAAATTGATGAAATGAAAAGGGTTTTTAAATGAGATTTTCAACTTTCCACCAATATAAATTATGCTTTAAGTTCTAAATTTAATAAGTACTTATTATTCATTTTCTATTTGAATTATGATTAAAGTCCTGATTGATAGGCTGATTGAAAAACATCTATAGATTTCAAATAGTATCACATTTTTTTAATCAAAACATGCATCACATTCTATGCTTCACATATTATAGGATTAAAAAATAAAAAATAAATTTTATGAAGTTTTGACCAAGTTAAGGTGATTAGACATACGAGTTTTTATATTTTTTAAAAGTTGTAATAGAAAAATTCATAATTAATTATTTACTTGGGAAAAAATTACAAAAAATATGCATCACATCGGGAAACGAGTCTTGTACTTACATCTAAAATCTTATAATCAAATATAATTATTTTATTGTGGTTAGGGTGGTCAGACAAAAACCTACTTATTTTTTCCCTGAAATTTAAGTAATACTGCATTGAAATTTCAAATTTTCACCAAATAGATTAAAAAAAATAGAACCTGGTAGTTTAAAAACTACATTCAATTTGTTACAAATTTTATTCTTACATATTATTCAAATAATATAGATAAATTATTCAACTTTTTACATCAAGTTGCCTAACTCTAATTTTTCTAAATTTTTTGCCACTTAAAGACCTATTTTTTCCATGATGATCGTGCACATACCCAGGTTAGATGTTGTCTTTGAATAAACTTGTCCACAAGATGATGGGGTGAAAAGTGGCAATATGATGGGTATGTGGCTGATGACCTTTTTTTTACCCAAAATTGATGAAATGAAAAGGGTTTTTAAATGAGATTCTCAACTTTCCACCAATATAAATTATGCTTTACTTTGAATTTAATAAGTACTTATTATTCATTTTCTGTTTGAATTATGATTAAAGTCCTGATTGATAGGCTAATTGAAAAACATCTATAGATTTCAAACATTATCAAATTTTTTGAATCCAAAACATGCATCACATTCTATGTTTCACATATTATAGGATTAAAAAAATAAAAATTGAATTTTATGAAGTTTTGACCAAGTTAAGGTGGTCAGACATACAAGTTTTTATATTTTTTAAAATTTGTAATAGAAAAATTCATAATTAATTATTTACTTGGAAAAAAATTATAAAAAAATATGCATCACATCAAGACATGAGTCCTCTACTTACATCTAAAATCTTATAAACAAATATAATTATTTTATTGTGGTTAGGGTGGTCAGACAGATGCCTACTTATTTTTTCCCTAAAATTTAAGTAATACTACATTGAAATTTCAATTTTTTACCAAATAGATTTAAAAAAAAAAAACATGGTAGTTTAAAAACTACATTCAATTTTTTATAGATTTTATTTTTACATATTATTGAAATAATATAGATAAATTATTCAAAATTTTACGTCAAGTTGCCTAACACTAATTTTTCTGAATTTTTTGCCACTCAAGGGCCTATTTTTTCCATGATGATCTTGCACATACCTAGGTTAGATGTTGTCTTGAAATAAACTTGTCCACAAGATGATGCGTATGTGCAGGATCATGATGGGCCAAAAAGTGGCGATATGATGGGAATGTGTAGGGTATGTAGTTGATGAATTTTTTTCTACCCAAAATTGATGAAACAAAAATGATTTTTAAAGGAGATTCTCATATTTTGACCAATATAAATTATGCTTTACTTTCAATTTAATAAATAGTTATTATTCATTTTCTATTTGAATTACGACTAATGTCTTGATTGATGGGCTGATTAAAAAATATTTATAGCTTTCAAACGATATCACATTTTTTGAATCCAAAATATGTGTCACATTCTATACTTCATATACTATAGGATTTACAAATGAAAATTAATTTCATGAATTTTTGACCAAGTTAAGGTGGTCAAACATACAAGTTTTTATATTTTTTAAAAGTTGTACTAAAAAATTCATAATTAATTATTTATTTGAACAAAAATTACAAAAAATATGCATCACATCAGGACATGAGTCCTCTACTTATATCTAAAATATTATAGAAAAATATTATCATTTTATTATAGTTAGGGGGGTCAGACATACACCTACTTCTTATTTTTTCCTTGAAATTTTTACTACATTGAAATTTCAAAATTTCACCAAATAGATTTTTTTAAAATAAACCAAGTAGTTTAGAAACTACTTTCAATTTTTTATAGATTCTATTCTTACATATTTTTGAAATAATATAAATAACTTATTCAAATTTTTACATCAAGTTGCCTAACTCTTATTTTTCTAATCTTTTTTTCACTTAAGGGCCTATTTTTTCCATGATGATGATCCTACACAGAGCCTGATAATTTAAATAAGTGTGTGAAGAAGGATGCATCCACATACACTCAATCAAGCAAGATGACTTTGATTTGATTTAAAGGATTTTCCAAAAGTCTAGTATGAAGGATTTTTTCCAAGATTCTAAGAGTTGTTTTTGAGATGGGATTTTATTGATGCTTTGGGATGGATGAAAGTATTGATTTTGATCCTTAGTAAACTTAGAGAGACTTTTCTTCACAAGACCTAGGTATTAAAAAACATGCTATACTTCCAAGAATTTGTTAACCCTACAAAGTGAGATACTCAAAATGTTGGAAGAGAGTTGGATTTTGAGAATAATAAAATGAGTGCAAGTTTGGGTTGTCATTTGATGCACATTTATAAAAGTTATAGCGCAACCTATCTCTAACTTGATAAAGCATACACTAACGTTTCTTGAGATTTCATGGACTAAGAAGTTTGTGACGATTGATGGATTTTGATTTTGGGATTTTGATCTTGTGGGAAATCATTTGAGAAAGCACGTGTAGGATTCAATTTGTCTTTTATCTTTGCTTAATGGATTCTTTTTACCAAAAAAAAATTATTTCTTGGCTTTTCCACTAAATGTCTATGTCTCAATTTCTTTTCATACCATAAGGTCCATTATGTGGAAATCAAGAGAGTTAAAGCAATAGTTCCTTAATGTTGACTTTAGAGAGAGAAAATTGAGATATAGGTCCAAATATTTACAAGCATCTAAGGATAAATCCCTAGGGACAAGCAATAATACTTGGACTTTTCAAAGGTATTTTCCTCTACTAAAGGGTCTTAAATTTGATGACCTTGTTAAATGTTTGTTTTCAAGATTTTGGATCCAAGCAATGTGTTTAACTGACTCAAATATTGCACAACCCTAGGATGGAAAAGAAAATATTTGTTGAATTCCCACTTGGATAAATCTAGCTATGTTTATTTAGAGCAGCTAATTAGAAGCTTGACCACACTGGCTCCTGTCCATGAAACTCACTTCTATAGGTCAACCAAGCTTCAATTCTTATGAATCTCCCATGAAAAAAAATTCATCTCTACAAAGAATCACATATATGTGGGATAGCTTTAGAGGTCCAACTTCCTGATGCCAACAAATATTGGAATTTTTGGATACTACACAATGGTTCGTAATAAGGGAATCTCATTCAAAGGACACAATGATAAACTCCCTCAAGAGGTATCCCAACCCTTAGAACAAGGTATTTACACATAATAAATATATTGGGGGAGAGATATCATGCATCACTCAGTTGATTGCAAACTTTCCTTGCAAGCACAAATTTATATAGTACTTTGAAAGAGCCTGGCTTATACTCGTTACTACTTGTGTTGTTCCCTTGGGGTGAGTACTTTTTCCCACCAAGGAAGGACCTCTAAAGGTAAATAATAGTGAGTAAGTACATTAATATTTTGATCAATCCTTGTTTGCATGAACAAGGAGAGAACACACGCGATGCCTTTTCTCACACTAGCAAGCTTTGTTCAATTTAAAAAACCCAATTTTGAAATGTGGAGGCAATCTTTTAGAAAAGCTAATATCACTATAATGATTTTGATTCTTAAGTTCACCATGAAGCATGAGATAATTGCATAGAAATTTGAATGGTATTAGTTAGTAAAGAAGATTACAAAAATAAAGTAAGCACAAGTTTGTTTTAAATCCTCAAAGGCAATAATGAGTTATTTTTAAGGAACCAAACTTGAGTGTGAAGTTATTTGATCAATTTTAGACCAAATTGAAATCTAGTAAGTGTCTAAGGTTCATGATGTAGGTGTGGAGCTCCTGCAATCTCACTAAACACAATTCCCAAATCATAAATTCATCAAAATCTCACCATCTCTTCAAATTCACTCTTTTCCCTTGTAGCATTGGGAAATCACTAAATCGGGTATCTTCCCACAATAACACCTATTAAAACAAAAAATCAGCTCACATTATGGACCCATTTTAGAGGTAAACAACATATCAACATATCACTTATGGTTTTTTTTATTCAACTTCACAATATCAGACTTTCCCCACTTTTTAGGGCTCTAATTAGCCCTCTTTTACAAAGAGACCTATCTCTAATCCTTTCCAAATTATTTGAAAACTTGTAGAATAAATTCCTACATGCCAAAACCTCATAAAATTCAATCAATTCCTAGAAATACCAACATTCATTAGGTGAATTACCAAACCCTCTTTTTTAGCCTAAAACCCCTAGGACTTATTGAGAATGGCACCTCCAAGTCTCACCAAAACTCAACACCACCTTGAAAAAGTCTAAAATGATCTGTTAAAACTTAATTCAACACCAAATAACACTTTGGCTCAACAAAATCACACTTTTCAATGAGGAAAACTCATATTTTCACATTAGGGCATCACACCCAACGCACTATCAGACCTCCCCAACTCAATGTAACCATATCCACACCAAAAAATAAATTTTTCTATCCATTCCACTGAGTTACAAGTTTCAAAGTAGGTGGGATCGAGTTCATTCATAATTGAAACTTACAAAACTTGTACCCTATTTTAAACCTAGTTTGAGAAATCTAACATATAATAGCACAAAACTTGATGAGGGTCCTTCAAAATGAACCAAAAGAAATTTAGAAACAATCTAAAACACTATACTAAGCAAATAGATTCAAAGGTTTACTATACGGGCCACACAATCATTGAAAAAGAAGGAAAACACAAAAAAACACAAAAAAATACTAAAAATCAAGGATATTCTTTATTTAATTTTCTTCCAATATCTAAGATCAACCTCCATTTGAACTTTCACATCACATTTATATTGTTTCCATTTCAAACTAACTTTATAATTTCCTAAAACTAACTTTTAAAATCTTATGACCCTTTTCCTTCCTTTAATCTGCTATTTTACAACTTTATTATTGACAACTTGCCAAAAATGCAATTTTTTGCAATGTCAAATAATTTGACTACCCTAAACACCTAAAATGATTCAAAATTAACTAAATACATAAAATAATGGTCTCATAGACCTTATTTTAATACAAAATCTCAAAAACCCTATAAACTACTCCTCATTAACCTTGATGGACCAAATTTAACACCCCAACTTGAAGCTTTTCCAAGTCTCTTGGAAAAATTAACTTGACTTGTCCTCCTTTGTATTATTCATGCCTTTTTCTCCCTTTCATTCTTTCATCGGGTTCATATTGCATCATGTTGTCCTTGTCTTCTTTTGTAACTGGATTCTCATTGTCACATAGCACTGTGGGTTGCTGCACTTCATTTGCAACCTTGAACATTGACCCTTCACCTTTGTCTGCACATGTGCCTTCATCTCCATTTATTTCCTTCACTTAACTTTTTCCTTCATTCATCATCCACTTTCCAAGAGTCCTCTTTTCTACAACTTTCCTACTGTCAACAATTTCATCAGTCCTTGCAACCTCTTGACTCACTATCACATCACCTTTCACTATCCTTTCTTTACCACAGCTCAAATTGTCACATCACCAATCACTGTCTTCTTTTCTACTATCTTGCCAATCCCATCAACCACTATGGATTCATCTCTTGAATGCCCACTTGCTCTATTTTTTGTTATAGGGCATCCAACTACCCCAACCATGATACTATCGCTCATCTCACCTTTTCCCACAAGCACTTTATTCTTACATTGCTCTGTCTTAGACTAAGACACACTTCCACTTATTTTGTCCTTCCATATAAAGGTATTCTTCTTTTTCTATAAATATTCTTCACTCCTCTTATCGACTCCCCTATTTTAATTAGATTGAGTACTAGCTTCCAAACTCATGTTTTCATCAACATTCATATACTCCTTTTTCCCTAGCATTATGATCTCACCATGCTCCTTTTCCTCTTCATCCAATGGAGTTAAGATGAATTTCCTACCATCCTTCTCAATTGTATATATGTTTTTCCTCTCGTTGTATATGACTGACCTATCAAATTGCTAGACCCTTCCCAACAACATATGGTAGCAATTCATTGGAAACATGTGGCAAACTCCTCTATCCGTGTATTGGCCAATCCAAAAATCAACTACTACTTGTTTACACACCACCATAGACTGATTATCACTGACCAATGAGACTTTATAGGGCTTCTCCTTAGGTAATCTTTCCAAATGTAACATATCCATCATTTCACTAGATACAAAATTATTAGAGCACCCTGAATCAACTATTACTTTGTATACCCTATTTTTGCATCTACAGGCTGTCTTGAATAAGACTCTTCTTTCAATTTTCTCTTTCTCCTTTGTGGACTTCAAAAATTTTCTTCTCATTATCATCATCTCACCAACTTCAAGAGTTTCATGTAGAGTGTTTGAATTTGAACTGTTTGCCTCCTCCTCTTAGGCAATTTGTGCTCTTCTTTCATTCTTCTTATCTCCTCCACTTGAAGTTGATCCAATCTCCTCTAGACACTTGAAGAATGGGTGACCATACTTGCCACATTTATAACATCTACCTAAAAACTTATTGTAATCTCTTCTTGGTCTGAAACATGTCCTTCCACCTCTCCATCCTCCTCTTGGTTCTGGTGCTTGTTCCTTGTTCTTTCTTGCACTATCTTTTTCTTCAGTGATCTGCCTTGTGCCTCTACCTCTATTCACGTTACCTCTCCCCCTTCCTTTCCTTTCTTGTCTTCTTTTGATCCTATCTTCTTCCCTTACTGCCATTTAGAAACATTCTTCTACTATCTTAGAAGGGTTCAAACTGATTTCATCTCTTATTATCAAACTTAAGCCACTCAAATATCTGACCACTCTTTCAATCTCATCTTCATGGCGACCTAAACTTATGCATAATATATGGAATTATTTAGTATAATAAATCACATCCATCTCACTCTTCTTTAATTCTTGCAATTTCATGAAATTTTGAATAGCATAGTCTGCTGGTAAAAATTGAGCCTTAACTTTTGCTACCATCCTATCCCAAGAACATATTTTAGACTTAACTTTCTTTACTCTATCCTCTTCAAAAAAAATTCTCCATGTGAGAGCTAGTAATTTCAAAATTTTCTTTGCATGCTTAACCTTCTTGATGTCCTCAATGTCTTCAAATTCAAAAAAATTATCTAAGGCATCAATCAAAGCCAAAACCTCTTCACTATCCATCTTACCTTTGTACATTGGCACATCAACTTTCCCCTTTGGAGTGTTGTCACCCTTTACTACCTTTAGAATCTTCATTATTCTCCTTTCATTAGGATCTAAACCATCTTCATCATTTTGGATTGGAGGATTTCCTTCTCCTTCATCTTCCTTATCACTCTGGTCTTTGTTCACCATTCCTCTTCTCAGGATATTTTCCAAGGCTACTATCCTAGATATGGTGGTTTCTTGTGGCTCTCTATAAATCCTATCCTTCTGTGACAAAATCTCTTTCAATTGTATTATTTCCTTTTCCATTGCAATGGCCTTTGGAGGGATCTTTCCCAACTTGTCTTTTCACCTTCCAAACTACAACTTTCTTTGAAAGGAACTACTTCCTTGCTATGATAACACTTTTATGTGGGTGGGGAGGTCTTGCAATATCACAAAACACAATTCCAATCAGTAATCACAATTCTCAAATCAGAAATTTATCAACATCTCACCATCTCTTCAAATTCACTCTTTTCCCTTGTAGCACTGGGAAATCACTAAATCAGGTATCTTCCCATAATCACACCTCTTCAAAAAACAAATAAACTCACATGAAGGACCCATTTTAGAGGTCAAAAACATATCAACATATAACTTATGGTTGTTTTGAGTCACCTTCACCAAATCGGACATTCCTTGTTTTCTAGGGCTCTAATTAGATCTCTTTTACAAAGAAACCCATCTCTAATCCTTTCCAAATTTTTTGAAACCTTGGTGAAGAAATTAATACATTCCAAACCTTAGAAACTTCTATCAATTCTAGAAATACCAACATTCATTGGGTTAATTACCAAACCCTCCTTTTTAGCTAAAAACCCTAGAGCTTAATGAAAATGACACCTCCAAGTCTCACCAAAACTCAAAACCACCTTGAAAAAGTCTAAAATGATCTATTACAACTTAATTCAACACCAAATAACAATTTCCTAACTCAAATCACACTTTGAATCAACAAAATAACACTTTTCAACAAGGAAAGCTCATATTTTCACATTAGGGAATCACACCCAACGCACTATCAGACCTCCCCAACTCAATTTAACCATATACACACCAAAACCTACCTTTTCCTATCCATCCAACCAAGTTATAAGTTTCACAATAGGTGGGATGGAGTTAATTCATAATTGAAACTTACAAAACTTGCAAATACCCTATTTCAGACCCTGTCTTAGAAATATGTGAAATACTAGCACAAAACTTGATGAGGGCCCTTCAAAATGAACCAAAAGAAAGTTAGAAACAATCTACAACACTTTCCAAAGAAATTAGATTCAAAAGGTTACTGTATGGGATGTACAATGATTGACAAAGAAGGAAAACATAGAAAAACACAAAAAAAATTTAAAAATTAGGGATATTCTTTATCTAATTTTCTTCCAAGCTCTGTGATCAACCTTCATTCAAGCTTTTACATCACATTTATATTGTTTCCATTTCAAGCTGAATTTCTAACTTCCTAAAACTAACTTTTAAAATCTTATGACTATTTGCCTTCCTTTAATCTTCTCTTTTACAACTTTATTATTGACAACTTGCCAAAAATGCTATTGTTTCAATGTCAAATAATTTGACCACCCCAAACACCTAAAATGACCCAAAATTAACTAAATACATAAAAGAATGGTCTCATAGACCTTATTTTAATAAAAAAATTGAAGAACCCTATAACCTACTCCTTATTAACCTTGATGGACCAAATTTACTTAATGGTGCTCCTGCACCAGTTCAATTTTAGCCAACTTGAAAAGATAAAATTAATGGTTAATTTTAAACCCCAAAAAGAAGTGAGTTGTCCTAAAACAAAAAAAATAGTAGGAATGAAATCCCTAGGCTATTACAATAAGTATTAAGAAATGATTTTCCTTCAAGTTTAATTTCAATTCTCCAGCTCCAATTTGCTTGCTTTTGCTCAATTCCAATGCTCAATTCCAATGTCAACCTTCTTTATGGAAACTTCCCTTCAAACAGTACAATGTAAAGTCTTAGAAAATGAGATTTAATTTAAGGAATCAATGATAACTTATCATAATTTGATAACATAATGAATACCTTCAATGATAACTTTAATGCAACAATTCCTCTTCCTTGAAAACTTATAAAAAAGTCTAAATCATGCATTTATATAATATCTTAAATGAATGTCAGCCCACAATAAAGCTTGTTTGGATTTTAAGCATCCTCAAATCATAAAGCCACATAAAGTATTCCTGATATAAAGTAAAATCGAAGCCGCTGATCTCAATTTTTTTTTATAAACTCCTTGATAAACCTGTAAACCCACTCTCAACTAACAAAGAAGTGTACCATCAACACAATGCACAAGGCCAAAAGGATAATATTATCAAGTATGGGACAAATGTGATTTGATCTATAAATCAGTAGAGTCCTACAACCTTTGAATGATGGTATCAACAAGAAGCATTCATTACTTTTGTCATTTAGGTAGAACGTCAATTTTCACAAAGTCGCAGCTATTACCACCTTATCAAAGTAATATAAAATACTAGTTCTAAATGATAGCTTGTAAGAGATTAGGCATTGAACAAAGTGATAAAATCAGATAGATCTTTATGTAAAATGGTAGAGATATAATGCACTAAGAAGGCTATCTACCAATTGGGATAGTGAATTCAACCGAACCTTCAACTTGTTACCAAACATTTTCCTACTAAAATAAGATTTGTCTACATGCTAATAACTTGCATGAGTGTGAAGTAAGAGAAAGCACGATAAGTTGTAAATTTTAGAGCAGGTGTAGGTATAGGAGCAGGACGTCTTAAATTCACCACTTACAAGTTAAAATTTAACAGCTTAGAACATTTTTAGCTTAATTAACTACTACAATGTTCTAATTCTTTGTAACACACAAATGTTCAAAACAAAATAGACCATACTTGAATTTTCGATTCGAAAGAAAATACAATGAACTAACCACAATTCTATTTGAATATGCTATGATAGACATATATGCAATATATGCATTCTTGGACAAGCACGTAACTATATGGTAGAATGCCTAAAGAAATGTAGCTCGCATGGATTACTATGATCATAGGATACACACAAGATGGACTTGTTGAAAAGGCTTAGAAACTTTTAAGAAAATTCTATAAGGTAGCCAGTGTATGCTAAGAGGTCAATGTATATCATTTGATGTGTAAATAGTTATGCGCGGTAGGGGGATAGTTAGACATGACAGAAATAGAGTTGACAATGAGTAAAGACCGCCATGATAATATGTAGCAAAAGAGCATGATAAAAGGTTCACTGTGCCTTCCTTCAAGGAAAGATCACAATTTTTTCTCTTTGATAAGAATCCATGTGATTACTTCTTAACGGGAAAAGCTAAAGATACAACACTTACTTAACTGTGTTGGATGCAATGGAGTATCCAATGTATTAAATTCATTGGAAAAAGATCAAGCAACTATCATAAATACCAGTGCATTTCAAATTGACGATAGACAAAAGGTAAGAGTAGTTATAGTTACGAGTCTATAGAAGACATAATGGCAAAGGATAATACATCAAGACATTCTCAAATTCCATGTAGTTCATGAAAAATCCTAAGAATCAAGTCTATGAGAGACATGTAATGGTGTATTCAATTTTCAAGAATGATTTTTTGATCACATCTTACTGGAGGAAAACATGCCAAGCAATTGTTGCAAAGAATTTAGCATGTCTTAAAGTTATATCATAAAAGTTGCGCATGTGAGTGATTTTGATTATAAAAGCAACAAGGTTAGTATGAATGAAACTACTAAGTATGAGCTAGAGCGGATGAAAGCAAAAGGAGTTTCATCCAAGCTGTACAAAACGTTTTCAAAATGCAAGGAAACATACCCACCGTTATGATCATAAATAGAGAGATCATCAAAATAAAAATCTGAAATGAATAAAGGTCTATTGTCCATCACGATCATGTGTCAATGATTTTCCTACAAGAAAGAGATATGTTAGATGACACTGATTGTGTCCAACCGATTGTGATCCTCTAGACGTAATTATCTTGAGGTCACCATACTTTGAATACCCTGACAGTAACATAAACACACCTAAATAATATGTAGGAAAATATTTTGAAAATGGGGAAGCATTTATGGAATCATGGGCTCATATTTAAGATCGATTTATTCAAATGTATTCAAAATATTTGCAACCTCATAAAGAAACAGGTAGATGGAAAGGTTTGTATGCTGAAATTATAGATACTGAGAATTCAATAGTCAATCTTACAAAGTGATACTTGAATAAAGCGTCAAGCAATTTAGGGCTTAAATAAAGAGAATATCATTATTTCTTAATAGTCAATCTTATAATCATTCTAAGTTAAATCGGCCACTGCAAATTAGTAATCCATTACAAAAGTAATTATAACAGCAAATTATCCAAACTAATTGAAAGATGCACATTTCATGAGATTGCGTAACTTGATTCCTATATGTTTTGAGTATAGCTGCACCAAAATTCCAAGAGTTTCACATTTGTTTGTGTCAACTTCACAATTACTTGGTCACAGTGTTGTGAAAAAGTGAAAGCAACTAGTTAACAACATCAGGAGTAAGAGTGCAACCAATAAAGATTGTATACATGAGACATAAGAGTGCAACTAATCTTTGAATTTTACTAGTATCCTACTTTCATTTTCTCTATGGATGACAGTTTCACTAGAAAAGCAAAAAATGTAAATCTTAAAAATGTTTTTTTTTTAATTTTGGGCATTCAAAACTTTAATAATCTATCAGATGGTTTACAAACAAGATTCAAAAACATATGCATCCATGAATGAAAGTCTAAAATAGATTTATTGCAGAGGTTTGAGAAACTTTATAGCAAATGAAATCTAAGCCCTCCTTCTAGCACCATTTTGTAAGAAGTAAAATATGCAAAATAGATTAAAACTCAACACACATTAGCATGGGTTAGTTTAAACTAAGAAAATAAAATAGTGCTCCTATGAGATATTCCAATATTGCTTCATAATGCAGAAAAAACAACAAAAGAACAAATAAACTAATTCAGATAATTCAAAAAGCATGGTGCATACCTATCCCATAGTGGATTGGTGCTTCTTTGATGTGGAAAGAAGGTCTTTCCCAATCCCTTGATAAGCTCTTGGATGAAATGTGTGCTTGATGCAAAATGCCAATAACCTAGCTATGAATGATGAATTCTATGCCTAACTTGTGGATGATGTTGTGGATAATAACCTTGCATGAAATTGTTGATGATTGTGGATGACCTTGTGGATCCTAAATCAATAGAGAAGACCTCTATTTATAATGAAGAAGGTTTGCAGAGTAAAGAATGGGCAGAATGTGGGATTAAAATAATGGACCAATGGCATTGTGCCACTTGTCAACATGGTAATGAAGGGAGGTGGAGCACATTTTAAACAATGTGCATGTTAAATGGATGTAGGTGAAATTTTAATTTGAAGAAGTGACTTGTGCAATAGGGCATGTAAGAGGAATTAATGCCACATTCGCTCAAGGAGAGGAAATGGAAGAGCCTTTTAATGCCAAGTTGGAAGACAAAAGTCCTTTGGGAGGGAGAATTCAAATAAGTGGAATATTCCAAGAATATGCCACATTTGAATGAAAATAGGGGAATTAGTATATCAAATAAATTGATTTACATGTGCAACTTGCAAAAGCTAGAGGAATGGAGGATTAGTGTTATGAGTTAATTAATTTATGTTTAATTAACTTAGATTGAACTTAGTTGATTGTGGCATTTAATTTAAATATTTGGATTTATTTCAATCAAATGAGAGGATAAAGAACATTATTAATTTAATGAAATAAAATTAATTTATTTAATCAAAGAGAGAACATTAGGACTTAATTAAATAAAGTTGATTTATTTAATCAAAGAGAGAACATTGGGACTTAATTAAATAAATTTGATTTATTGAATCAGAGAGGAAACTGTGTCATACAAAAATGGTCCCTTATCATTTTCATGGCCTTTTAGGTCTTGCTTCATGGTGTTGGAACTATGTTGCTTTAATTCTATGATGTATCATGGCTTGAACATGGTTATTTAGGTACTAAAACTCAAAGAACGACATCTTGTCAAGGTGTTGTGAAGTGTTGTTTACAAGTCATTTCTACATTCTTCTAGACTCCATTTAATGCAATTCACCTAAAAACTACCATTTTACTCATCAACAAGTCTTGTTTTAAAGTGTTGTAAACTCTTATAGCAATATTTCATGCTTTTCTAGGCAAATATTCACTATTTACACCCTTCTCATGCTTTATTTTGTCCCTTTATGCCCTCATATGCTTATATTAAGTTTATTTTTGGATTTTATCCTAACAAACAACATTAAACACAACATTTTTCCTCATGCATGGTTTTAGGTCCTAGGTGGGACCCATTTTCCATGGGTGGCGAATGAGTCCCCCTTCGCCCAAAATTCAAAATATTTCAAATTTCCTTTTGGGATTTTATTCAAATTCACTTCATGTCGTCCTATGATGAGGTATGAACAGATAGTAAGGCACAAGAATTGTATAAATAAGTGACTTTCAACTCTTTTTAATGCCCATTCTTCAAGATTCACTCATCCACCCATACATTTATGCATTCAAGCAATCTCAAGCATTCTACATCATCAACTCAAGCACTTTTCAAGAATTTTGGAGCAGCCATTGACACTATTTCAGACTCACATAGACAAGGATCTTGGTAAGTTGGTAACACTTTCATGTTGTTCATTTATGATTTCCTTTTCATTTCATTCATTTCTATTGGGTTTGATTACCAAAGTCGGGTTTGACCAAGGAAAACCCCTATTTACTAACCCTCCAACATTTTTTCCCTTTTGCATGTGTATTTGCATCCTTTGTTTTGCAAATTTAATAGGTGTAAATGTGTTGAAATGTGGAAATTAAGTCAAATAGTCTCTTCGAGTCAACCTATCATTCTTTCAAGAATTTTGAGTATTTTCTGTTTGTTTCCTATAGAATTGTCCTCAACAGCCTAACATTCAAACATCTCCAAATTTGGTGCTGCAGAGTTATCTCTTGATTTTCTAGAAATCTTGGGGAGGACTGATTGGCCACCCTTGGCGAATGAGTCCCACTTGAAATTTGAAAATCTGTATTTTGTTTGATTTTGGATCCCAACTGTCAAAAATCGGTTCCCGACATGTTTTCACCAGTTGGAGGATCGATTCACTACCTTAGGTGAATGACTCTGGCTGTGAAAAATTAGTAAAATTCATCATAATTCTAGATACTCTAGAAAACTCGTATTTCATCTAGGTGCACTCAAATTTACCCCTGTACCTTCTATTATGCATAGTTTCTTCATTTTCATAGTTGTTTGCATATCATAATGTGTTTTCAAACATAGCTTAAATTGCACTTTTGCATTAATTTTAGATCATCTTAATTAGTCAATTGCATTTATTCAAGATCATTTACATCATACCACATTCCATACATCCTAATTTGAGTGTTACATAAGCATTTTTGGAACTAATATCTCTCCTTTTAGGTGAAAAACCCTAATATTCATATCTTCCATCCTACTTTGCATTTGCATCACAATTCAATTAGGGAATTTATTTTCTCTTGCATTCTAGGACCTTCCATTTTGAATTAGTGAAATATTCATTTACTTTTCATTTTTTCATTCCATTTCATTGAAAAAAGTGAAACTCTTTATTCTGCATATGTACTTGCATTCTATAGAACATTTAAATCATCCTTAAAATTTTGAAAAACACAAAAAACTTGCATCCTAGGACTCATTCACCACCTAGGGTGAATTAGTCCCTCTACACATTTTAAACAATAGTTCTATGCTTTTTCTAGTATTTTCTTGCATTTCTATTTTCTATATTTGAATCTATGTTATAGTTAGCAAATTTTCTATTCTTAGCATTTCAAATTTTTAGATTAGTGAGAATTTCCATCCACCCTTCATTTATGATACTTGCATGAGTGTTTGGTGCCTCATTGATAATACTTTTTGCCTCATTGATAATACTCTAGTGAGAAGAAGTTCTAGACTCATGGCATCCCACAAGAACACTTTCATTGTGGACCTTGGGATCTCACAAGCGCCTACTCCTCATATGGACAATGGTGTATTAGGCCTTGAAAATACCACTTCCATGCCTTCACCTTTCCATGCTATGCTTTTTGACAATTAAAAAAAATCCCTCCCACAAGAAAAGGTAATTAATATTCATGAGGAATTTGCACATTTACAAAAAGATTTGTCACTTAAAAACATGTCTACCACTACTATACCTACTATTGAGAACCTTCATTGCTTAATAGAGAGTGATGATGGCTTGTAAGTGCTAAAAAAAATTGCTGAGATTTACAATAAGCATGCCTCTTCCAATACTCAATCCACAAATATTCTTGTAAGCCAAGGGGCATCCCATGTTCCTCCCCTTCAACTATAGCTTCCATACCAACTTACACCAATCTGCAAGTCTATACAACTATGCAACATCCTAATTAAATAGATACTTCTTTCCCAATTTCCACTAGCATTCCTACTTCTTTTGTGGCATCACAAGCTCCTTCCATGACTTTCACACCCCTTAGAATTCCTTTCACCTCCCCTAACATCACCTATACTCCATCACCATTTTCCCTTCCACCTCAACCCAATTATCCTGATCCTTTTATTACCCAACTCCTTAACACTATTTCATCCATGAAACACAAACTTGCCACCATTAGTCAAGGTCAAACCATTATGCCCACATATCTTTTCTGTAGCAGCCCCTTACTGTTAGAAATCTTATGTACCCCAATGCCACAAGGGACAAAAATGTCGAGGTTTGAGAAATACGGAGGAAAAGGAGACCCTATCAACCATGTCAATGCTTTTACCATGTTGTGTTGTGATTTTTTCCTTGACAATAAACTTTTAGCAAAACTTTTTCCAAGGCTCGTAAAAGACACCACTTTAGAATGGTTTTCCAACTTTCCCAATCATTCCATTCGTTCATTTAATGAATTGATGAAAGCTTTCATTCATCACTTTCAAGTGCACATGACATCTAAAAGGACAATGGCTAACCTTATGTGATGTAGACAAAAGACCAATGAAAAAGTGGCAGATTTCATCTCCTATTACCAATTCTTATACACTTTTGAGTTGATGTCAAAATTCCAGATGCACATCTGCAGAAGATGTTTATTGAGAATCTACGTACTAACCTTCAAGATAAACTTATCATGATGAAATTTGCTTCATTCATGCATTTGTGTACAACCTTATGTGATTATCAAAATTTGGTTTCAAGTCGTGAGTCAAAATACACTTCTAGCTGAATTGAAAAAGCTGACCATAACAATCAAAACCAACACAACACAAAATTTTTTTGTAAACCTAATCGAGGCTTTTTACATTTTAATCCATCTCCTTCACCCCAATTGCAACCAACACCACAAGTTCAAAATTCAATGGTCACTTCTAAGACAACTATGCCTTACCATTATGGTGATCTAAATAGATAGTTCACCCCTTTACCTAACACCCTCCACCATACAATGAACTAATTAATAAAAAAATGCATGCTTACCTTACCACCTATTTGACCACTTGATCCTAATCAACCCTTACCACCTACCTTCAAACCTAACGCTTATTGCCATTTTCATCGTCAAAATGGCCATGGCACCAAACATTGCAAGCATGTTAAACATTTAGTTCAAGACATCATTGATTTAGGTGAATTGACCATTATGGGTTTTAATGATCAAGGCAATAAGTTTTTCGCACCTACTAACCAAAATTTACAAATTTTCACCAACACTATGCCTAAACACACTACCTCATTTTTTAAGGCTAGTGAACCTTCAAACCTTGATGTAATGAGTGTTGATACACACAACAAAAAACCTGATACACCTCCTATTGTTATACAAGCTAGTCCTATGGATAAACTTGTTTCTATGATAGACGTTATCCCTTGCAAGGGCCAAACCACTAAATCTCATGATATTACTTTTTCTGCTAAGGACATACTAGAAAAGCTTCTTGATGTTCCTCTCTACATAGCTAGTAGAATCTCTAATAAACCTACTACTGGGATATTAATAGATCCAACTTGTGGTAAGAATGTGATCATAGAACAATTTCTAGTATTACATGATCGATATCAAGATGACTATAATAAAATGACTGCATTGATTAAAAAAAGTCATGGTTTTGCATGCCCTACGATTGGATTGATCATGCTACCTTTGAAAATAGAAACTAAGACTTTGGATGTAACAGTTTCTATTATTCCACAATCTGACCAATTTCATTTATAGCTAGGCCTTCCTTTCCTTTGCTCAATGAAAGTGGTCCCATTAGTTGTTCATAAGTGCTTAAAGTTTCCACATGGGAATGAGGTAGTAACTGTACACCATAGTGGATTTAATCCTTTATCTTCCAAAGGTAAATTTTCATTAGAAGCCTTTTTTCCTACACCCATGGAACCCATCACTCCTCAAAATGACTTCTTTTACATTTCTCATCAAAAGTTTAAAGCCCAAAAGATCATTGAATTATCTCTTTGTAACACATCTCCATCCACCTCCACCTATCTTATCCTAGATGAAACCATGATTACACCTAAACCTAATATTGAAAAAACCACCAAAACTTCTAAACAAATCCCTCTAGACCCTTCCCCACCATCATTTAAATGAACAAGGGAACCTGACACAAACCCTACTCAGCCTTCTAGAACCAAACATGTATATAAAGAAAAAGAGAAAGTGGTTGACCCATCCTCTTCGGTTTCTCCTGATCTTCCCCCTTAAGAAGAAGAAGACCCTATGATGACTCAATCTGCTCTTACACCTCAAAAAAACTAAAAAAGAATTAAATGAAACCATGATGCTCAGGAATGTAGGCATCGTGGTCGTTTCCTTGCTCATCAATCTTGTACGGAAAATGATAAAGAAAATCAACCTCCACCCTTGACAGAAGTAATAGATGACTACCTTCCCTCTCCTGACCTGCCACATGATAGCTCTACCTAGTAATCACAAGAAATTGAACCCATCCAACAAACAACACTCTTGATACATCCATCCTTAGAAATCACCCTTTGTCCTCCTGTCGTTATTAATATTGATGATGACGATGATGAATCGACGATTTCCAAAATAGACAAAGAAGTACACAATGATTTGAACTCTTTATTATCATCCACAATGAGCTTAACTGATAAATCCTTTCCACCAAGTGAAGAACTTGATACAACCCCTAGTTCAGCACTTGTGATTCCTCCTTGGGATAGTCAACCACCTTCGCATTACACTGAACAAGATTGGGAGGCGGTTGACTTGTTAGATGGTTAGCTCACCTTTTCCTAGCTAGCCTTTTATCTTTTCCTTTTTATTTTTATTTTCATGTGTGTATCATGTTCCCCCATATCATGTGTTTAATGTTTCCTTCTCTTTGTACACCACTTCTATTTGTATCTTTAGTCTTCTATTTGTCGTTCTTTGTTTTGTGTTTTCCTTTTGGGGATGACACAAATCATAGAGATTCCTTATGTCTCTTCCATGTTGACCCATAAGGTCTTTGTCTTTTTCTCTTTTTATTTTGTTTTTTCCTTTTGGGGATGATGCAAAGCGTAGAGATGCCCTATGTCTCTTCCATGTTGACCCACAAGATCTTTGTATATTTCTCTCTTTTTTTTTGTTTTCCTTTTGGGCATGACGCAAAGCGTTGAGATTCCCTATGTCTCTTCCATGTTGACCCAAATGGTCCCTTTCCTTTTTCTTTTGTCCTTTCTTGTGTTTTCCTTTTGGGGATGCACAAGGCACTAAGACCAAAATGTCTCCTTCATGTTGACCCAAAAGCTTTATCACTTTTCCTTTTCATTTGCTTTTCACTTATGTTTTCCTTTTGGGGATGATGTAAAGCGTCGAGGACACAATGCCTCTTCCATGCTGACTCAAAATAGACTTTTTTTTATTTATTTTTGTTATCTTTGTGTCATTCTTCAATTTCTATGTGTATTTGGGGGAATGATGATAGTTCCATGCTCTCTCATCAAAAAATTGCAGCAACAAACATACTAACCCCAAATTCATAGATCCCTTATGTGTTTGGTCTACTTTATTTTCTGGGCGGCAACTCCCTTTTGTTCTTTATTTTTCATTTCTCCCTGACATGACGTAGCCGAACTTTGAAACATATGACTTGGCATAAGGCTTTCCAAGTTGTCTCTCATGTCTTGTTTTCTGTTTTCATTTTCTTTTCCTCTCTACTTTCAAGTAATTGGTCAAAAAATTATGTGTAGAAATTCCATTAAAGTGTGGGGCATACATTACCCTTATTTCATTTACATTTATGCTTCTTAGTGTAGCCTTTCCATTTATGTGATGTGTTTGTCACTTTGTGGATGAAATTGGGTGTGATGTCCTTCATAAATGTGATATTTCTTAGAATATTACATTACTCTTTATGGTTTTATGTGACAAACTACATCCCCTAAGTTGTGAATATACTATTCTTTGATTGTTCCTCTCTTGGAGACATTAGACACAATGCTCTCTAAGTGACTAACCTTGCATGAACTGAAAAAGACTTCTTTGAATAATCTTTCACATTACATTTTTGCATTTTATTTCTTGGCCACCTTGCATAACACAACTAGCATGCCTGTAATGTCGCATTGTTTAAAAATTAACACTCACACTTCCTTTTTCTTTGTGGCACCTTGTTAAATTTATTGAATAGGTATAAATTTAACATGGTTGAGCAGGAAGCCCACCTAGCGACATGACTTTTCACCAAAGCCATTTTTGTGTTTGTGAGTGCATACCAACTAGCATATGTATTTTAATTTTATGGCTTTCTCACCCTATGGACAACTAGTTTCATGGCCCCAGAGTGAGTATACAGTTGGGCCTTCTCACTCCATGGACAACCTAAAGTTTTGTGGCCCCAAAGTGAGTACACATTTTCTTTTTCAAACAATCAACCTAGATATCTTTTCACAACTAGTTGAATTGACGATCAAAGCTTCATTAAATTAATTTCAACACTTGTGTGTTCCTTTGTTCTTATGTTCATTTTCCATGGGATGTCCATCCTGGGGGCTTCATCATCCCTCTTGATTATTGTATTCCATCTTTCTAACGTAAGTGAATTTGAATCCTCTCCTCGATGTTCATGGCTACTTTAGTGTGAGGAAGCAAGTTCATCCTCTCACTAAAGTGGGGCCAAAATGGCCCCTTTTTATTTTCATGTCCTTTTAGGTCTTGTTTCATGGTGTTGAAACTATGTTGCTTTGATTTTATTATGTATCATGGCTTGAACATACTTAATTAGGTGCTAAAACTCAAAGAACAACGTCTTATGAAGAGTGTTGTGAAGTGTTGTAAGACATTTCTACATTCTTCTAGACTCCATTTAATGCAATTCAGCTAAAAACCACCTTTTTACTCATCAAAAATTCCTATTTTGAAATGTTGTAAAGTCTTGTAACAAGATTTCATGCTTTTCTAGGAACATCTTCACTATTTACACCCTTCTCATGCTTTATTTTGTCCCTTTATGCCCTCATATGCTTATATTAAGTGTATTTTTTGATATTATCCTAAAAACAACATTAAAAACAACATTTTTCCTAACACATGGTTTTAGGTCCTAGGTGCGATCCACTTGGCATGGGTGGCAAATGAGTCCCCTTTGGCCCCATATTCAAAATATTTCAAATTTCCTTTCAGGATTTTATTCAAATCCACTTCATATCAACCTATAATGAGGTATGAACAGATAGTAAGGTAGAATAATTATATACATAAATGAATTTCATCTCGTTTTAATGCCCATTCATCAAGATTCACTCATCTAGCCATGCATTTAAGCATTCAAGAAATCTCAAGAATTCTACATCATCAACTCAAAGATTTTTCAAGCACTCTGCAACATCAATTGACTCTACTTTAGACTCACATATACAAGGATCTTGGTCAGTTGGTAACACTTTCATGTTTTTCAATTATCATTTCCTTTGTATTTCATTCATTTCTATTACGTTTGTTACCAAAGTGGGCTTTGACCAAGGCAAACCCCTATTTAATAACCCTACAACATTTTTCCCCTTTTGCATGTGTATTTGTAGCCTTTGTTTTGCAGATTTAATAGGTATAAAGGTGTTGAAAAGTGGAAATTAATTCAAATAGGTTCTTCAAGTCAACCTATCATTCTTTCAAGCATTTTGAGAATTTTTTGTCTGTTTCTTACAGAACTGACCTCAATAGCCCGACATTCAGACATCTCCAAATCTGGTGTTACAGAGTTGTCTCCTGATTTTCCTGAAATATTGGGGAGGAATGATTTGCCACCCTTGGCAAATGAGTGCCACTTGAAATCTTAAAATTTGTATTTTTCCAGATTATGGATCTCAACTGTCAGAAATCAGTTCCCAACACTTTTTCACCAGTTGGAGGACTAGTTTTCCACCCTAGGCGAATGAGTCCCACTGTAAAAATTTAGAAAAATTCATCAGCATTCCATATAATCTAGACATCTCATATTTCATCTAGCTCCACTCAGATTTACCCATGTACATTTTGTTCTGCATAGTTCCTTCATTTTCATAGTTGTTTGTATATCACAATGTGTTTTCAAACATAGCTTAAATTGCACTTTTGCATTCATTTTAGATCATCTTAATCAATCAATAGCATTTATTCAAGATCATTTACATTATACCACATTTCATACATCCTAATTTGAGTGTTATATAAGCATTTTTGGACTTAATATATGTCCTTTTAGGTGAAAAACCCTATAAGAGTCAGAGTCCTTTGGGTCCAAAAATCTATTGTAGAGACATTAGGATTTAATAAAATAAAGTTGATTTATTTAATCAAATGAGGAATTTTGATGAATTAATTAAATAAATATTATTCAATTAATTGGTTAGTAAAGAAATGATCAAGGAAGAATCAAAGTTTGTGAATCAGAATTTAGTGCATGATATCAATCAAGATATTTTGAGTTTCTATGGTATGGATTAGACTCATTGCATTTGGAATGACTTATTTTAGGATTTAATGGGATGATGGAGGATCCTTAGACTATTTGACAAGGGAAAACCAAGATAGGTGATAGACATGAAAGGATGATAGGTGGCTTTGATAAGAGATATGAGACTGGAGGAATTGTCATATGATCTCCAAGGACTATGTCATGTAAGAATAATGAAGCTATCAAGGTAATGGCATCATATTTCATGGATAGTTTATGACCAAAGGATAGAAATGTCAAAAAAAATTCAAAGCCTGATTTATATTTATATCCCTATCCTTATCAAGATAAAATTAAGCGGGAAAAACAGATGGAAATGCCATGACGAAGGCATGGGAGATGAGATGACTTTCCCTAAAGTGTAAAAGTCCACATAGATAATTGCTCTTGCACATGATGCCTATTTTCTAGGTTTTTATCATGGGACTTATCCAAAGTGCCATAAAAATGGTTTTCACTATTGGACAAAATTTTTCTCTTTACTATTTTCTTGACTTTTTGTTTTTTTTTTAATTTTTCTTTTGTTTTTTTTTTTCATTTTTTGTTGGTATTTTTATATGGATGAGATGTCTTGGATGATTATTGATTGTTCTGAAATTGTTGACAGTGTTTAAGTAGAGACTGGTGTCATGATATGACAATAATGACCCTCCTGAAGTAGTTTCCTTGTCAAGATCATAGCGCTTGCATACAACTGATTGATTTCATTGTTATCCTTTTTGATACTAGAGTTCACCTTATCAGAATACACACATCATGATAGAGTACCATGAGAGCCCTTATAATAAAGACATGCTGCCAAGATATGATGGATTTGTGAGGTATGTGTTTTAGACTTTAGGTGTGATGTAGGATTATGATGGATGAAGATAAATGTGGAAGGGTTGATTGGAAGTTTGGACGAATCACTTTTTATTTTCCAAGCTTGGGATGTTGGATGATAGAGTTTGGAATTTTGATTAGAGTAGCATTTGGAACCAACACTTTAATATGCCTTGCTTGATGACCATTTTGAAGGAGGTGGACATTTAATATATGTGGGAGTGCTCTTTTCTTGTGGCTCCACATTTTGATTGACTTTTGGATTTAGCATATTTTCTTTTCTTGATCCATTTTTCTTTGGGATCCATTTTAACTTCATTTGTCCACTGGGTATTTTTTTTTATTCAATGACCTTTGAAATTTGATTTTGAGCCTTTTATTTCTAAGAATTTTCTTTTTGTTGGTTCCAAATGGGAGGTTTATTGATGTTGGAATGATGGTTTATGGTGTGGATGGAAGGAGTGTTGGTAACAACCTTATGACAAGTATTACTCATGGCCCCCATTTTAATGTTTGTATCAGATAATGTTGCCCCAAATGTCGAGGAGGTACCACTAACATCATTAGATTCTTTGACTGAGGAATAACTAAGACCTTGATGTTTAGGATTTTCATAAAAGTGTATTGGTTCTTGAATTCCTTGCTCATGTATGCCTATTCCTTTTCCTTGACACTGCATGCTTTGAAATATTCTCTTTGCGATGGGGTATTTTTCATTTTGGAAGGAAGATGCAACCCCATCATTGTATATGTCAAGGTCATTACTTAGTATTTTTCATTTTCAAGAAATCCTACTCTGACAAAGATAGTTGATCCTAGCTGGTAAGATGTTGCTTTGTTGACATGGGGTATAGATTTTTTATTAACATGTTTGGTCTGATTTTGTGACATATCTAATTTAGATGATTTTACAGGTGCTTCCAAGTCGATGTTTAAACCATCTTTATCGTCATTGTCATAGAGTCTATTGAATTCAACTATAGATTGATCATTTGAAAATATGTCTACAGTAGAAGACTCTTGTTCTAGAGGAAGATCATCTAGATATGTGGAGGATCATCATTGAAAAAAAAGGCCCTTAAGTGGCAAAAAAATTAGAAAAATTAGAGTTAGACAACTTGATGTAAAAATTTGAATAAGTTATCTATATTATTTCAAAAATATGTAAGAATAGAATCTATAGCAAATTGAATGTAGTTTCTAAACTACTAGGTTTATTTTAAAAATATATATACATATTTTATGAAAATTTGAAATTTCAATGCAGTAGTACTTAAATTTCAAGGAAAAAATAAGTAGGTGTCTATCTGACCACCCTAACCACAATAAAATGATAATATTTTTTTATAAGATTTTAGACATAAGTAGAGGAATCATGTCCTGATGTGATGCCTATTTTTTTGTAATTTTTTTCTAAGTAAATAATTAATTATCAAATTTTTATTACAATTTTTAAAAAATATAAAAAACTCGTATGTTTGACCACCTTAACTTGGTCAAAACTTCATGAAATTCAAATTTTCTTTTCTTAATCCTATATTATGCAAAGCATAGAATGTGACACATGTTTCAGACTCAAAAAATGTGATATCGTTTGAAAGGTATAAATGTTTTTCAATCAGCCTATCAATCAGGACTTTACTCATAATTTAAATTGAAAAAATGAATAATAATTATTTATTAAATTCAAAGTAAAACATAATTTATACTGGTGGAAAGCTAAGAATCTCCTTTAAAAACCCTTTTTGTTTCATCAATTTTGGGTAAAAAAAAAGTTGTTAGCCACAGCCTACAAATAACCATCATATCACTACTTTTTGGCCCATCATGATCCTGCACATACCCATCTATGTGTCCCATGCGAGCAAGTGTCTCATTTTAGGAAATGGTGATGTTTGGAGTTTGGGTAGGATTAACCTCAAATTTTTGATCATGTATGGTATAAAGGTCGACAAGAAGATCATTTTAGATTTCTTGATCAAGGGTAGTGTATTGGTCAACGAAGGGTTTTTATTGGATGACATGATTGGGAATGGGATCTTGATCAAGGATAGGTGTATTTTTGATGAAATTAGTATTTAGAAGGACTTCTTGAATGGACTTAAAGATGGGGTCATGGGATGGACTACTTCAATCTTGAAATGAGGGTGAAGTTATGATATCATGCTTTGGACTTTCTTTTTTACATGTATCCTCAAGTTTATGCACTCGAATATGATTTTGGACAATGATATAATTTTCATGACTAAATGTGTATTGAGATGGAGTGGGTTGGAATGGATTAGTGGATGAAGGACTAGGATAGGATGTGGAGGCTTGGATAGGTTTAGTGGAAAGTTGGCTTCCCTGGTCAAGGTTAGGATAAGGGAAATAAGTGGATGTCTATTATGGATTAATGGCATGAATTATGCTAAGGGACTCTTGATAGTGAGGGTAGATGGAGGACTACGGTTTATGAGTTTTTGGTAAGAAGGGTATTGGTATTTGGATTATATGAAATGTCTTTTGAAGTCTACGGCTTGTTGGTATTGACCATTACAAAGTAACTGGTATTCAACTTGACTAGCAAGAATATCAAGGTGAATTAAAGACATGATAGTGAAGTCTGGAGAATGACAATGCATAGGTATGACTTAAGCCTAAGGTATGCAACCTAAACTATGTTATTTTTCTAGGTAGCAGGCAATTGCAATTTATGACAATCAATTTGCATTGCAATAAAGCAAATGTGGTGTTCTAGGTAGCAATTGCATTGAAAAAAGAAAATGCATTGTTTTAGGCTGCAATTGTGTTGGAGTAAAGAAAATGTGTTGTTTAAGGCATAAATTACATTACAATAATGCAAATGCATTGTTTAAGGAAGCAATTGTGTTACAATAAATCAAATGTATCCTTTTAGGCAACAATTGTGTTGCAATAAAGTAAATTTGTTGTTTCAAGCAACAATTGGTTGCAATGAAGCAAATGCATTGTTTAAGGTAGAAATTGTGTTGCAAAAAAGCAAATGCATTATTTCAGGTAGCAATTGCATTGCAAAAAAGAAAATACATTGTTTCAGGTAGCAATTGTGTTGCAATAAGGCAAATGCGTTGTTTAGGAAAAAATTGTGTTGCAACAAAGCAAATGCATTATTTAAGGCAGAAATTGCATTACAATAAAGCAAATGCGTCATTTTAGGCAACAATTGCATTGCAAAGAAAATGTGTCATTTTAGGTAGCAATTGTGTTACAAAAATGCAATTGCATTGTTTAAGGCAGCAATTGCATTGCAATAAAGAAAATGCAATTTTTAAGGAAGCAATTGCGTTGCAATGTGAACAAGGTCTAGTTTTCTTGCAATTTTGACAAATTTCTTATGTTGTTTTAGTTTGAATGTGATTTCCCAAATTTGTGAAGGATGTTATATTTGTTCATTGATTTAGAAAACACTGGAAAACACATGATTTTGTCTTGAACTATTGGAAACAAACACATTGAAGACAAGCACAAATCCTAGGGATGGCAAGGACTATATTCACTGGATTCCAACTTTGATTTCTCTAGCCACACTTATTCTTAGCAAATGACTTAGAATCTTGGCCACACTATTTCCCCATTCGAGTTCTCATGAATCTCCCATGAAAAACTCTTCATCTCTACTAAGAACTGCGAGAATGTGGGATGGCTTGGGAACAACCATTACTGCACCAATGAATAAAAAAGAATTTTGGAAACTACAAAAATGGTTTTTAGTTTAGGAACCCATTTGGGTGGCTATGCATGAGGCAAGAGTAACTTTTCTACATAAAAAATCTACACCTATAATGCTAAGTTTTCCATTAGCATTCACATTTGTATACCGGTCGGGAGTAGCTTGGCCTTAGCTTCATTGTCAGTTTGAGTTGCCATGGGGTGAGTACTTTTTCCCACCAAGGAAGGCCTAATTCCTTGAGTCAATAAAAAATTCTCTTGCACCCAGGTTCAAACAAGTGCGTAAGGGGAGATGATACTTTTATTATTGAATTGGGGTTACACAAAAGTGAAAAGAATATTTTTCATTTTAATTCCCAAATTTAAATATGTGGGTGGCAAAGTAGCAACCTCTAAATGTTTTTGTTTATCCAGATTGTAGCAAGGTGCAAGAGAATTGCATACACACTAAGAAGGTATCACTACACCATAAGACACATCAAACACTTATTCATTTTACCCCAACTTATTGTGACACAAGAAAAGTTCTTTTTAAGCCAATGCTATGAGAATGCAAGTGAATTTTATCCTTGATAAGTTTTAATGCAAGTTGTGTTCATTTTAATCCCATGAGTGTGCATGCATGTTCATTTTAAACCATGAAGTGTGAATGTAAGTTGTAGTTATGACTATTTGTTTGTTTACTTTAGAATTGAAAAAGATTTATAAAATCAACAACAAACAAGGGTTAGTATCTCCTTCCAGCTTGCCACAAGCTACCAACAACAACTCAATAACCAAAAATCCCTAACCTACTAAGAATGAAAAGAGAAAACTAGAAAATATGATCACAAATCGAAAGTATACCTGCAACAGGAAAATATGTTGCTCTACTTGTAAAATGCATTGCAATAGATCAAATGCGTTGTTTTGGCTTGTTGCAAATATGAGCTAGTTTGGTGGTGTTGTCATTGATGTCATCATAGTTCAGTATGTTGATACTTGCACATGTATAGTTGAGATACTTCTAAGATGTAGTGAATACATGGACCTATCTTTATGATATTGTAATTGTGTAGTATTGGTGAGTTTCCGAGTGCTTTTGAGAAAATTAAATAAATACGAGAAGTCATAGTGTTGAATGTGTTCATAACGTGCTCCAATATGTGCTTCACGTTTCTCCTCTACTGATCCTATGCTTGTGTAGATCTGAAGGTTTGTTAATGGTAATCTTGTGGTAACATATGCTGAGTTTCAACTTCTAGTGAGATGGTACATGAAAGTTCTATTCACCGGTAGGTGGACTGTCTGGCAAGTTTTGATCTTCTATGGATTGGGAGAAATGTTTCTACTTTGTACTCCTCTGTTTTTTTGTTTGAGATCGTGCAGAATTGGGATATGTCTTGTGAAGGTATTTCCTATGATCTAGTGAAGAGGTTTGGAGTTTGGTAACAAGGAAGTCATGTTTCAGTAATCTTGTAAGAGTTTCAATAGTCTGAACTGTCCGGTGAAAGGAATTCAGTGATTGAAGTTTGTTGTTCTTGTCCTAGATATATCTAGAAGGTTCTGAGATGTTGTATTCTACTTAATGAAGTATGTTGTGGTGTCTGTGTGTCATCTTCTTGTTGGGAAGTGTGTGCATCAATGTTTATTTGTGTTTTCATTAGGTTTTGTCGACCTAGTGTTTACACTTCATTTGAAGAATAAAATTCAATTAAGGAAGTGTGTAGTTGGTTCAAGAAAATAATTTTATTGGTCCACTCTTATTCCTTTCCACCACAGGAATTTTTGAGTTCTCGACCTAATTTTAATTTATGAAACATTTTTTTGTGGATAACCTTGGTAAATGTTTCTAAGGTTGATAATGGTATAAAAGTAAGTTGAATTGTGAAGATTTGTATGATAGTGTGATGCAAAGTGATGAAAGTAAGCAACAAATCATAAGAGCAAAAGTGTGTGTGCAAGATGTGTTCAAGATAGTGAGACGAGGGTTTTTGTAATCTTGTGAATGTGCTTTAACTGCAGTGGTGGATATTGTATTCTTTTTTGTATCTATAGATAGTGAGCCTCTCTATTGGATAGTGAGTCCTTTCTGTAGGAGTGAGCCGTTGTACTTGGATAGTGAGTCCTCTTTTTGGAAATTAGCCTTTTTCTATAGTATTTATATTGCAAGTTAACCCTCATTGTGGCTTTTCCCTTATTGGGTTTTCCACATAAAAATATAGTGTTCATTGTGTTGATTTACTTTATGTTATATGTGGTTCATGCTTATTTTTAATAACAAAATAGTGTGGATAATGAATTGATGAGTGATAAAGCTTTTAAGTATAGATCTATGTGACAAGTGATTCACCACCCCTCTTAGTTCTCATGCACCTATTTAACAATTAGTATTAGAGCTTGTAGTTTCTTGTGTAGAGCTTAACTCCTTAAGGAAGATTTGATGGCACACAAGTTGGTGATCCCTATGTCTGGTGGAACTGACTATAACAACTAGAAGGGATAGATGAGAGGATACATTATCTCTCTTGGTTTTAAGAATTGTAAGGCTATTGAGAACAAGTATACACTTTTGTCTAGTGGTGTTAATTCTGCAAATGAAATCTTTTCTTATGAATAAAATGAGAAGGAGAAGTATGTGATTTGTAGTAGATTATCTTAAACTGAGTGAGTCAAGGTTAATTCTTTGGATACTACATAAGACATCTGGAAGAAGTTGGAAGAAATGTATGAAGTAAATGAAAAGGTGAAATTGACAAAGAGGTTGGCAGAAAAGTGTAGATTTTTGAACTTGAAGATGGAAGATGGTTAAGAATTTATAAGTTTCTTTCAGAGAGTTGAACTGGCACCAAATGATGTTAAGAATCGAGGAAAACTAGCAGATGAAGATATAATCAAGAAGATCCTAATCACTTTACTGGAATGTTACAATGACAAGATCTTTGTTACTTAAGAGATGTATGATCCTAAAAAGTACACTCTAGAAGATTTATTTAGTACCTTGCAAGCATTTGAGATAAGCAAGTTTCAGAAAGAAGAAAAGGTAGAAGAGAAGATGGAAATGAAATATAAG
Source organism: Sequoia sempervirens (assembly GCA_007258455.2). Classification (NCBI taxonomy): domain Eukaryota; kingdom Viridiplantae; phylum Streptophyta; class Pinopsida; order Cupressales; family Cupressaceae; genus Sequoia; species Sequoia sempervirens. The sequence goes on from VDFB02047230.1 coordinate 214,311,736, forward strand.
GCTTTGAAGATTGAAGAGACGGATAGTGATGATGAAGAGTTGGAAGCAAATTTCACTAGGAAATTGAAGGAATTGGAAAATATAAAGGTATGTTACCCTTTAAATGCTTTAGTTGTGGTAACATTGGTCATTATGCTTTGAGATGTCTGAATAGGGCTACACATAAAAAGAACAAGGATTATAAGGATAAGGATAGGAAGGATAAAATATTAATAAGTTGTACTATGTTAAGGAAGAGGAGGGTATTTCTAATGAGGAATCTAATAATGAGGTTGATGATAGTGAGTTTTTATTCTTAGATTTGGAAAATAAATCTATATCCACTAATTTTGGATGGTAAAGGTTCAATCAATTTTGATGGAGTGCATAATACTGATGATGTATATTATGTGAAGGTTTGAGACATTATATTTTGAGTGTTGGTCAGATGTACAACAGTGACTTCAAACTTGTGTTTCAAAACTATACCTATGAAATCAAAAATGGATCTGGAAAGGGGGATATGATTGCCACTGGAAGAACTCATGGAAACATCTATCAATTGAAGGAAGTTGATGGTCATTTCCTTGTATCTCAAATCAATGAAAGTTGGTTATGACATCGAAGAATGGGACATGTAAACTTTGATAACCTATTCAAAATTAGTGCTAAGGAGATTGTTTGAGGAATACCTAGAATCACAAGACGTACTAATGCTATGTGTAGAAGTTGTCAATTGGGGAAGCAGACAAGATGTAGCTTTAAGGAAAAAGAATATTCTACTTCTAGAATGTTAGAGTTGATTCATAGTGATCTCTATGGTCCTACCAGGACCAGAAGCCTAAATGGAGATAGGTACTTTATGTTGCTTATTTATGATTATACTCGAATGACATGGATTTATTTTCTCAGAGAAAAGAATCAGGCCCTGGATATATTTAAGGTATTCAAAGTGAGAGTGGAAAATGAAGTAAATCTAAAAACCAAGTGTTTGAGATCTAATTGAGGTGGTGAATTCACTTCTAGTGAATTTAGTGAATTCTATGAGAAGCATGGTATAAAAAGATAGTTCTTTACTTTAAGAACCCCTAAGCAAAATGGAGTTGTTGAAAGGAAAAACAAGACTACTTAGGAAGCTAGTAGACCTATCGTGAAAGAGTCTAATGTACTAGATGTGTATTGGAGAGAGGCGATACATACTATTGTTTATGTTATTAATAGATTTTAGATCAGACACAACAACACAAAGACACCTTCAGAGTTATGGACGGGTAAGACTCCTACTATGAAATATTTTAACGTATTTGGAAGAAGATGCTATATTAAAAAAAAAGATGAAAATTTTGGAAATTTTGATGTTAGATGCGATGAAGGAATATTTCTTAGATACAATACTACTAGCAAGGCATACAAATTCTTCAATAAAAGATTGAGAAAAAATAGTGAAAGTTGATGAAGACATATGCAGACCTATTGAGATAAGTGTAGTTGAGCCTCATGATCCTATCCCTAGACATATACCTGAAGAAAATAATGAGACAGAAGAAAAAGAAGAGAAAGAAGAAGAGGAACAGGTGGAAGGAGAAGAAGAGGATGAACTAGAACCTGCTGCTAGGACTCCTAAATATGGATAGAAGAATCATCCACAAGATTAGATAATTGGATACAAGAGTGAAAGAGTAAAGACAAGAAGCAAAGTTGCAGCTAAGGTAAATTTGTGTTTACTTTCTAAAATAGAACCTAAATTTGTAAAAGAAGCATGTGAAGATGAAAGTTGGATGAGAGCTATGAAAGAGGAATTGCAACATATAGAAAATAATTAGACATGGGAATTAGTCCCTAGACTTGAGAACAAAAATGTGATTGGCTCTAAATGGGTTTTCTAAAAAAAATTGAATAAATATGGTGAAGTAGTAAGGAATAAGGAAAGACTGGTGTACAAAGGATATTCACAAGTTGAAGGTATAGATTTTGAAGAAACTTTTGCTCCTATGACTAGAATGGAAGCTATCACAATGCTTTTGGAATTCTCTTCTAACAAAGATTTTGAGGTATATCAGATGGATGTTAAGTCATCTTTTTTGAATGGTGGGTTGGAGGAAGAAGTGTACATGGAGCATGTTAGAACTATAAAATTTTGAAAATTTTCATGGATGCATATACCCATTAGTTCCCAAAATTCCCATACCATAAGCATAAGAATCCTCTTTGCATAACATTTTTCCCATGCATTAGTTGGTTTTCATCGTTTGGTCTAATGAAATACACCTGGCCTTAAGCATTCGAATGTATAAACCATATCGGTGTAACATGATGCAGGTCTCACCAATCCTTAAAGCATTTTATACTAATGTATGTCTTTTTGCAGTCTATCAGTAGGAGATCAGGTATGTCATACCGATAAGTTTTCATCTGAGGATTGATATCAACAAGACGTAATGCACAGTCTCAGTGACAACAGGGTCCTATTAGTGAGACAACAGTTCTTGGGGTGAGTCATAGCAAGCATATATGTCTTATCGATGAAAAAAAAAAGTGACATGTCGTTGAGACAAGAGCCATCAGTGTAATTTCCTGGAGTACTCACTTGGTCTTACCGATAAAACAAAGGTGGGTTTCATCGTTGTCATCGGGGTGAATTCAAGGAGTCCCACCGACCCCCTATGTCACACTGACAAGATTACATTAGGACTTGGCAATATATTTGGACATAATGGATTCGGCGAGACTGGCTTCAGCAGGGAGAGATACAGAAGGTCACACCGAGTATTTTTCCACTAGTAGGAAAATTGTTAAGTCCTAGCGATAAAAAAATGAACTGAAGGAGATGTCTCGACAAGACACAATGTAAGTTGTGGAACGTTTTTCTGACCCCCTAAGTCACAACGATAGTTTTCATCGGCGAGAGTCTCAATGATACACTCATGACGAAAGGATAAATATCAATGGGACTGCAGGACATCAAAGTGATATACAATATGTGGTAGTCGAAGAGACTCAAGGCATCAACGAAACTACATGATGTCTTTGCGGGTGTCTAATGGATGTTAGTTAAAGCCCAAATACAATAGATCACTGAGATTTGAATACGAAATGACACGTCCTTTCAAATACTGATGTATAAATGTTCATTTTCGATTGTGAAAAGGAGAGGGAGAGAAAAGTAGATAGTGAGTAAAAAATATAGTAGGATACAAAATATTTACAATTTTGAGACTATGATGCATGTTTGAAACAATGGAGATTTTAATTGAATTCATTTGATGTGGTGACATTTTTTTGGTATCAATTGTTTGTTGTGTTAATTGAAAGTATTGCTGAAGTTGTCTCTAAGGTTGATGTTTTATAATTATTTAAACTGATATATCAAGGATATTTTTTTAGTTTATCAGTGCACACTTGTTGTATTTGTATGGTTGAATTAATTGGTTCTTTCAAGGAGAGATTAAATCCTTTTACTCAATCATAGTAATTAGGGAATCTCATTTGGATCATTATGAAGATCTTGGTAATCACATTCATGCATGTTTATACTAGTTATAAACATAAACCTATATGTCAAACAATTTGAGTTTCTGGCAGAAAGAAGTTACTCATTTCATATTTTCATTTGACTCCATATACCCAATAAGGCACTAGTCTCTACCATTCCACTGTTTAATTTCATTCATTTTTACATATGAACACATTAGATTTTTGCCTTGATATTGCTTATACATTTTATACCAAAATAAAACTCATTTATCCACTCCCATTTGCCAGTGTGGGTAAATTGGATTAGGAAATGAACAGAGGTTAATTCTACTTTATTCAAATAGGTATACCCGCCTAGGTCTAGCAGCACCTAAACAGAAGAAGGTTCAAATCATTTGGCCTTGTCTGTTGCCCTATAACGTTGTGAGAGCTTGGCAACCTCTTGTGGTTCAAACTTGCATTTTTGGGAGCTAATAGAGCAACCACAAGGGTTTCAATTATCTAACAAACTAGATATGGTTTGTAAATTGAAGAAAGCATTGTATGGACTGAAGAAATCTCCCAGAGCTTGGTATGCAAGATTGGACAGATATCTGACAAAGCAAGGATTCAACAAAGGTTCTACTGACAATAATCCTTACTTCAAAGTGAAAGGTAATAAGATGTTGATTGTAGTTGTTTATGTTGATGATATCATTTTTGGTGGAAATGATGGCATGTGTAAAAGTTTTGCTGAAGAAATGTATAAAGAATTTGAGATGTCTATGATTGGTGAATTGAATTTCTTCCTTGGTCTACAAGTGAATCAAATCGATAAAGGGATATTCATTTCATAATCTAAGTATGTAAAAGAGTTGTTAAAATTTTTTGGGATGAAAGATTCTAGAATCGCTTGTACTCCTATGGTAACTAGATGTAAGTTGAGCAAGGATGATGAATCTACTAAGACTGATTAGAGAAAATACAAATCCATGATTGGTGGATTGTTGTATCTCACTGCTACCAAACCAGATGTTACCCATGTAGTGTGTTTAGTTGCTAGATCTCAAGAAGATCTTAGAGAAGTACATCTTATGGCTGTAAAAAGGATATTTAGATACCTAAAAGGTACACTAGATTATGGACTATGGTATCCTAAGAGTAATGACTTTACCTTGAGTACTTATGCATATGTTGATTGGGTTGGATGTGTAGATGAATAGAAGAGTACTAGTGGTGGTGATTTTGTTCTTGGTGGGAGATTGGTTTCATGGTTGAGTAAGAAGCAAGACTCAATTTCTCTATCTACTATAGAGGAAGAGTATATTATTGTAGCATCCTTCTGCACACAAGTTTTGTGGATGAAGCAAACTCTGAAAGATATTGGTGTAGTATGTGATGAACCTATCTCTATCTTCTACGAAAATACAAGTGCAATAAATATTTCAAAGAACTCGGTTATGCATTCAAGAATGAAGCATATATCTATCAAATACCATTTCTTGGGAGAAAAAGTGCTAGAGAATGAAGAAAGATTCGAGTATGTGACTACAAAGGAACAAATTGTAGACATATTTACCAAGGCTCTTCCAAAGGATGCTTTTGACCATCTTACGAAGATGTTGGGGGTTGTTGGCTCTCCTAACTAGGTGCACATGAAGGTGCATCAGTCCAGTGAATTCACAGATTGTTCATTTATCTGGACTGATTGTTGGGTCTACTCCACAGGGGGAGTAGAAGTGGTTTCATTTTGGTAGTATGTGTGTACTTCTAAGGGGGAGTAATCAAAATCATTGTTCTTTTCCATTGATGTCAAAGGGGGAGAATAGGTTATGTGTTTCCATCAATGACAAAGGGGGAGATTATTGCAAATGTGAGCTAGTTTCATGGTGTTGTCATTGATGTTGTCATTGATTTCAACACAATTAAACATGTTGATGTCTGTACATGTATAGATGAGATACTTCTGAGATGTAGTGAGTACATGGAGCTATCTATATGATGTAATTCTGTAGTATTGGTGAGTTTCCAAGTTCTTTTGAGAAAATTAAATAAAGAAGGGAAGTTAGAGTGTTGATTATATTCAAAACATGCTCTAGAATGTGCTCCATGTTTCTCCTATGTTGATCCTATGCTAGTGTAGATCTAAAGGTTTTTTAATGGTAATCTCATGGTAACATATGTTGATTTTTAGCTTCTTGTGAGATGGTACATGGAATTTTTGTTCACCATTAGGTGGACAATCTGGAAAGTTTTGATCTTCAATGGACTAGGAGAAATGTTTCTACTCCGCAATCCTCCATTGTTTTGTTTCAGATTGTGTGGATCTGGGATATGTCTTGTGAAGGTATTTCCTATGCTTTGGAAAATAGGTTTAGAGTTTGGAAATAAGGAAGCCATGTTTCAGTATTCTTGTATGAGTTTGCATAGCCCAAACTATCTTGTGGAAGGAATTCATTGATTGAAGTCTATTGTTTTTGCTACAGATGTATCTAGAAGGTTCTGAGATATTGTCTTGTGCTTAATGAAGCATATTTTGGTGTCCACATGTCATCTTCTTGTTGGGAAGCATGTGCATCAATGTTAGTCTATGTTTTCATTGGGTTTGGCTAACCTGGTGTTTACACTTCATTTGAAGAATAAAATTCAATTAAGGAAGTGTATAGTTGGTTCAAGAAAATAATTTTATTGGTCCACTATTATTCCTTTCCACCATGGGAATTTTGAGTTGCCGACCTAATTTGAATTTAATAAATGTTGTTTGTATGCCAACCCTGGTAAATGTTTCTAAGGCTAAGAATGGTATAAAAGAAAGTTGAATTGTGAATATTTGTATGATAGTGTGATGCAAAGTGATGAAAGTAAGCCACAAATCATAAGAGAAAAAATGTGTGTGTGAGTTGTATTGAAGATAGTGTGACAAGGGTTTCTCTAATCCTGTGAATGTGCTTTAATAGTAGTTGTGGATCTTTTATTCTCTTTTGTATCTGTAGGAAGTGAGCCTAGCTATTGGATAGTGAGTCCTTTCTATAGGCAATGAGCCTTTGTACTTGGACAGTGATGTTGGACTCAAGCAACACTGAGATGGGAGGAATCAATATTGTACAATTTGCAACTTTTATTAATTTGTTCTCTCAAGCGCTTAAAAATTTTGATCAAAAGAAAGATGCATGAACATAGAATAATAAGCCACAACACCATAACACAAGGATTTTTATGTGGAAACCCGATTAAGGGAAAAACCATGGTGGAGGTTAATCCAAAATTTGAGTACTCAAAATATAAGTGTTTTACAAAAGATAATGCACTTGCATTTAGGAACACTGCCTAGATCTCATTGCTCAAAATTAGGAAGGCTCACTACCTTACAAAGATTTGGATTACAAAAAATGGTTGAACTGAGTAGATAGCGTCTACAAATGCCTAATTATAGTTCTGGTTAGGTGCATATATCATATTCTAGACCTCCTATCTGATTCTGCACTTCACTATGCTCTGCCTTAATTCACTTCATAGAAACCTCTTCTGTAAAAATTAAAATCACTCAAATTTTCTCCAATATTCGTACATACATCAACACCTATCGAATTCTCACACATGCACACCAAAACGAATTAACCGATCTCATATATATATATATATATATATATATATATATATATATATATATATCCACTACCAAGAATTCAATCGATATATGTCGACTCTAATGAAATATAAAATATATTCCATCTATTGCCTCAAATCATGAAAAACATTTAATGTGCACCCACCAAAGTTGGCCATAGCATAGTTACGACCCAAAAAAAAATCCAATAAAAAAAGACTTTAACAATTCCATCTTAAACATCCACAACACCCAACATTCGCTTAGTCAGCCTTCATATACTGATGAATAGAAAATTGAATAATCGAATATCCTAGCTTGTACACCACTTGATGTGACAACATGAAACTCGAGAATAACACATTTCTGATACCCAACAACCTTCCCTGAGATCCACAACCAAAAGTGATAAACTAATAATGCAAACTACTTGATAGATTCAATCTACAGCTGGATACACTACTCTTGATTCTATCTTCTGGTATAGTCAGATACTATAGTGTGGATCGGATCAATGACTTAGGTTTCAATCAATGACAACACTAGAAGCCATATGCCAACAATCTCCCCCTTTGGAAGTGATGGCAACACTAAGTGAAAAATGACTAAGTGTCGACACCTATGAAACTTCATAGGTGACAAAACTCCCCCTAAGTTTGGCAAGGCATTTTTCACTACTCTCTCTCCCCCTTTGACATCAATGCAAAGATAATAAAATATTTTATTTTTCCCTTTGTGCCAACAATTTCTCCTTATGAATATATAACCAAAAACAAACTTGTGCAAAAATTGATTCAAAGACTTGAATAAATACACCTGCTAATTGAACATTATTTTGTACTTTTCCTTCATCTCTGGAAGGAATTTCTTCCATGCTTCAACTACAATCCTAGTGATTATGATCATGTTGTTTTCAAGTGTTTGGTTGATAATCTTGATGAGGGATTCTAGAATGGTGAAGGCATCTTCCAATACCTCTCCCTTCTTCAGTATCTCAATCAATTGTTCCAACCTGCATTCTATTATGTCCTTCACTTTCCAAAAGGTGTCCACAATTTTGTTCCTAGTGCTCTAAACATTTGTATGCTCTATCTTCAATTCCTAAATCCTTTTCCTGATTGCAGCATCTTGATCCTGAGAGATGTTAAAATTTTGACCAATATTGTTCAATTTTGTTTTAATTTGTTCCAACTTCTCCTTATACTTGTTGATTACATGAGGCCATCGAAGAGAATAGTTATAAATGTTGCTTGCTATGCTTATGCATTGCCTTAGCACACTCATGTGCCTTTTTAGCTTAGTAAGTGACAATTTGTACTACTTCAAATGTAGAATCACTTCTTCTTTTTCCTTATTCTGAGACTCAGAGGCCATGATTTCCTTGATACATTCAATCATCTCTTCTAGCAACTTATTCTGCAAACTCTTTGGTTTGATATGAATATGCACAAAATGACCACTTAGAATGCTTAACATCATATACTGCTCATATGAAGGTCTAATAGTCCACATTTTTGGTAATTTTCTACATTCTATCTTCCTCATGAATAAGTTGCAATAACTCTTCTTTAGTTAAATCACCTTCTCCTTCACTTCCTTCTATCAATGCCTTTTCTTGTTTTGGTTCAACTATTTTGAATTCTTTTCCAAGGGTGTCCTCAATTTCCTTATCAGATTCCTCATATAGTATGTCTACAATCACGTTTTCTTTACCTTTCCCTTCAACTTTTGAAGTCTTGCATGTTGGTGGAGTACTAACAACAATTTCCTTTGTTCTTCTCTTATTTCTCTCCATTTCATTGAAGGAGGATCCAACATCAAGTTGTCTTACTGGAATTGAAACACCAGTTGATCGAAACTTCCTTAGCAAATACTTAAAGAAAATTTCATACAATTGATCAAAGTTTGCCAATTTTTTAGAGTATATATAAATCTACTTGCAAACTGATTCACACTCTTCCCACATTACATTTTCATTTAGGGGTAAGCAATTCAGAAAATATATTACAAGGCATATAACCAGAGTACCAAACCTAAAAGGGTAACCTGTTTCCTTCGCCAATTGCATGTTCTCCATCAATTGATCTTTTAGTAATCCACAAAGATCAAAATCTCGATCTTCCATTCTCATTTTGTGTGAAATGTAGACTACACTTGTCGAAGTAGCACCTTCTCTATTTCTAAATAATATTTTGTAATATATTCCATATGCAATGTACCTTGTCACTAGATCCTTAATTGTGGATTTTATTAATGCCCTTTGATCTCTAGTTACCCTAGTTATGGTTTTTACTTCTCTGTTTTGGATTGACTTCTTCCTTGGTACTTCCCCAACCTTACATAACCCAGTTACAAATGTGATCACTTCTTTCAAGCTATGATAGGGTTTATCAAAAGTTAGAATGTCATCATTCAATTTGTTTAGAATAAACTCAATTATTTCTTCATTTCCAAAATAAGGAAATTCACTCCAAATGTCCATGCTTTTTTGTTTCACATATTTCAACCATTTCAATTCATCGTGCGACAAAATTTTTCCTTCAAATCTAATCTTTTCACTGTTGTATTCATCTAGGCTTTCCAATCCTTTGATTTGTTCCATTTTCCCTTTTGTGCACATGTCTCAAAAATTCCAAAGAAGTTCTTCAACAACCCACCAAATTAAAATTTCTCAATATAACTAAGGTACCTGATGGATTAGGGTTTCATCACCAAATTCTCTTCATGCATTCAAAATTCTAGTGTAGAGCACTCTCGTTCTTTTCTTCAACACAAAGTGGAAAATGAGGATTTCAAGTTGCCTTTTATATTTCACACACTTAACTTTTGTTTTAATAAATGCTTTTTCCATAACTTATCTGGATACCCTATTTTCTCAGTCTATGAGAAATAACTCTTCTATAGATCTTCAACTTAGGACACATCCTTACCATGTATTGCAACAACTTTTGTAGATCATCGATTGAACTATTGCAATCATCCATATTCTAGTGTTAATTATCAGTAGGGGGTTTGAAGGATTTTTCTTGACAGCTCTCCCTAGGCCAAAGGCCTAAAACTAATTCCTGGAGGAATTACCAGAAGTAGGTTCTAGTGATGGCTCATCAGATGAACTATTCTTCACCCATGTCATCTTGATTTGATCTCTTATTTCATCCACATATACTTTCCCTTTTCCTTTACCATCTTTTTGCACATTTCTTCCTTTGTATAACAGATCTCTTCTATCCATATTCTGGTTTCTACAAAATCTTGCAATGCAACCATATTTGTTGCAATTGAAACACACAACATTTTAGTTTTCAAACTAGTCACTCCATTGATTTCTTCTTGATCTGCACTAATTAGCAATATGCCCAAATCTTCCACAGGTATAACATCTAACACTCCTATTAATAGATTTTTTTGACACATTTCTACATTCAACTGACTTGTGACCAAACTTATTGCAATTAAAACACTAACCAAAAAATGATGATTCACTAGATTACATTTTACTTCTACATTGAAAATCCATATGACCAAATTTGTCGCAAGAAAAACAATATCCATTAAAATTTTGAGCATTAGGTTGTCTTACTAGAAGCCTTTGTGCTTTATTCATTAGATGTTAGGTTGCTTAAAATTTATTTTTCCAGATCTAGAACTTTCTCCTTTCTCATAACCAAGACCTTAGTTATCATTTGCACTCTTCTATCCTTGAGTCAGCTCATCAAGTTTCACAGAGCTAATCTTGAATTTCTCCTTGTATTCATTTACAATAGTAAGTTCATCCTTGAGAATAACAATCTATTCTTCAAGTTCTTCTTCATTGTTTCTAGATTGTTGTAGTTCCATCTCTAACTGAATGAATTCTCCATTAATTTTTCTACATTCATCAAATTTCTCTTTCAAGGATTGAGAAATATTTTCCTCATTCTTTGTTCTTTCTTCAATCTCCTTAGTCATCTTCATCACCATAGATTCCATCTCATTTTTTAGGGTAGCATTGTCTTTACCAAGATTTTCACATTCTTCAGTTATTTCCATCAAGTTCTTATTAAGGTGAACATCATCCATGCTTTTTCTTTATTTTTCCTTAATATGATCAGATAATTTTTTTCTCTTTTCCCTAGACTTAATAATCTAGTCCTTCAACTTCTAAATGAATTTCTCTGCATCCTTAAGATTTTCGCTTAATTCTTGAACTTTTTCTTTAGACTAATCAAGATCATCAAGTGCCACCAAAAGCTACTGCTGAAAACTACCAAAGTCAATTACATTCCAAAATCCACCTCAATTTGTAAAAATCCTTCTGAGGAACTTAGCTCCGATACCAATTGTTGGACTCAAGCAACACTAAGAGGAGGGGGAATCAGTGTTGTGCAATTTGCAACTTTTATTTATCTATTCTCTCAAGTGTTTAAAACATTCAATCAAAAGAAAGATGAATGAACATAGAAAAATAAGCCACAACACCATAACGTAAGGATTTTTATGTGGAAACCCAGTTAAGGGAAAAACCATGGTGGAGGTTAATCCACAATTTGAGTACTCAAAATATAAGTGTTTTACAAAATAGAATGCACTAGCATTCAGGCACACTACCTAGAGCTCACTGCTCAAAATAAGGAAGGCTCACTACCTTACAAAGATTTGGATTACAACAAAGGGTTGAACTGAGTATATAGCATCTACGTATGCCTAATTCTAGTTTTGGTTAGGTGCATAGATCAGATTCTGGACCTCCTATCTGATTCTACACTTCGCTTTGCTCTGCCTTAATTCACTTCACAGAAGCCTCTTCTACACAAATGAAAATCACTCAACCTCTCTCTTCATATCCACACATTCATCAACACATATTGAACTCTCATACATGTACACCAAAAAAAATTAACTGATCTCATATATATATCTACTACCAAGAATTCAATCACTATATGTTGGCTCTAATGAAATAGAAAATATCTTCCATCTATCAGCTCAAATCATGAACAAAATTTAATGCACACCCACTAAAGTCAGCCATAACATAGTTAGGACCCGAAACAAAATCTATAATAAAAAATACTTTAAACAATTCCATCTTAAAATTATGCAACACCCAGCATTCGCTTAGTTAGTCCTCATATACTAATGAACAAAAAATCAAATAATTGGATCTCCTAACTCGTACACCACTTGATGCAACAACAAAAAACTTGAGAATAATACATTTCAGATACCCAATGACCTTCCTTGAGATCCATAACCAAATTTGATAAATTGATAATGCAAACTACTTGACAGATTCAATTTGTAGTCGAATACCCTTTTCTTCATTTTGTCTTCTGATATAGTCAGATACTATAATGCGGACTGGGTCAATGATTTAGGTTGCCATCAGTGACAAAATTAGAAGCCATATGCCAACAATCTCCCCCTTTGGCATTGATGAAAACACTTAGTGAGAAATGACTAGGTGTTAGCACCTAGGAAACTTCATAGGTGACAAAACTCAACAAAACTCCCCCTAAGTTTGATAAGGCAGTTTTCACTACTCTCTCTCCCCCTTTGACATCAATGAAAAGGATAATAAAATATTTTATTTTTCCCTTTATGCCAACAATCTCTCCTTATGAAGACATAACCAAAAACTTATGCAAAAATTGATTCAAAGACTTAAAGAAATACACCTACTAATTGAAGATTATTTTGTACTTTTCCTTAATCTCTAGAAGAAATTTCTTCCATGCTTCCACTGCAATCTCCGTGATTATGATCATGTTGTTGTTTTCAGATGTCCAGTTGATAATATTGATGGGGGATTCTATAATGGTGAAGGAATATTCCAATACTTCTCCCTTCTTTAGTATCTCAATCAATTGTTCCATCATGCATTCTATTATGTCCTTCACTTTCCAAAAGGTTTCTGCAATTCTATTCCTAGTGCTCTAAACATTTGTATGTTTTGTCTACAATTCTTGAATCCTTTTCCTGATTGCACTATCTTGATCCCGAGACATGTTAAGATTTTGACAAATATTTTTTAGCTTTGTTTCAATATGTTCCAACTTCTCCTTGTACTTGTTGACTGCATGAGGCCATCAAAGACACTAGTTATAAATGTTGTTTGCTATGCTTATGCATTGCCTTTTTAGCTTAGTAAGTGATAATCTGTACTACTTCTTCAAATGTAGAATCACTTCTTCTTCTTCCTTATTTTGAGACTTAGAGTCCATGCTTTCCTTGATACATTCAATCATCTCTTATGGCAACTTATTCTATAAACTAACTGGTTTGATATGATTGTGCACAAAGTGACCATTTAGAAGGCTTAAGATCATATCCTATTCATATGAAGGTCTAATAGTCCATATGTGCCCACCCACCAAAGTTAGCCATAGCATAGTTAGGACCCAAAAAAAATCTCCAATACAAAAATACTTTAAACAATTCCATCTTAAACATCTGCAACACTCAACATTGGCTTAGTCGTCCTTCATATATTGATGAATAAAAAATCAAATAACTAGATCTCCTAACTTGTACACCACTTGATGTGACAACAAAAAAATTGAGAATAACACATTTTAGATACCCAATGACCTTCCCTAAGATCCACAACCAAAACTGATAAACTAATAATTCCAACTATTGTACAGATTCAATTTGCAGCCATATACCCTCTTCTTCATTTTGTCTTCAGATATAGTTAGTTACTACAGTGTAGATCGGATCAATGACTTAGGTTGCCATTAATGACAACACTAGAAGAGATATGCCAACAAGTGAGTCATATTTTGGGTATTGAGCCTTTTTGTATAATATTTATATTGTGATTTTATTTTTTAGTCTGCAGGAATCAGGTAGCACGACCCCCTATAAACTGCAGTGCGCTTGGTAAATTTTTAACATGACCAGTGGCCTTGGCGCGACACACCCTCTAGTACCACGGGACAAGGGAGACTAGAACTCATGACTAGCAGAGCTGCAACGGTATTACTTAGCCAACCGACCTAGGGCCCCTGCCCATTTATATTGTGAGTTAACCCTCATTGTAGTTTTTCCATTATTGAGTTTTCTACATAAAAGATTGGTGTTCATCGTGTTGATTTACTTTTTGTTATCTATGGTTCATGATTATGTTTAATAACAGAATAGTGTGGATAATGAATTGATGAGTGATAAAGTTTTTAAGTATAGATTTGTGTGAGAACTAATTCAACCCCCCTCTAAGTTGTCCTATGATTGTTTATCATGGATGTCAAATGAGTTACACTAGATCAAATGCGTTGTTCTAGCTATCAAAAGCATTGCACCAGATCAAATGTGTTGTTCCAGCTGTCAAATGCATTGCACATATCAAATGTGTTTCACTAGATCAAATACATTGTCCAGGTTATCAAATGCATTGCAAAAGATCAAATGTAGCTCATAAATTTGTGTTTGCAGCGTTTCGTACCTATACCTACAAAAAACTAATGAAAAGACTATATGAAAATCTAAAAAAATGTGTTTTTCACATCACGTTCACCAATGTAACTAAGGAAAAAAGTTTGGTCATCATGAAAAAAGATTCATGAACAAAACCCTTGCTAAAAAATGAAGTACAATGGAGTAAAATAGCATAAAATAAAGGAAAAGCTTCACCGAATAGCCTTCATTCCCTCCATGATTGACTTTTATTTCCCTTCTCCATTTGCTGCAAAATGATGTTTGCCTTCATATTTTTATGACCAACTATGACTATGACTAAGACCTAAGCAAATATCGAAGGATTTCTACTCAAGAATTGCAAGTATCCAAGTATGAAGCAATCCTAAAGTTTGAAGTATGAAATCATGAAGTTAAGAGGTTAAGAGATGTCCAAATGAGGTTGAAATTTCCTTTTCATAGACAAGTCAATTTTGGATGAATATCCAGGATTGGAAGTTTGAAAAAGCCCTAAGATCAAAGGCTATAATTGCATGTGACAAGTAGAAGTTAGGCTTAGGGCTAAATTTGAAATGAAGGGTTGAGGTCAAGAACACATAAGAGAAGAGGATATTGGGCACAAAAAAGAGACTCTTGGAAAATCAAATAATAATTTAAAATTATTTGCTTTTTAAGAGGTTGAGTTGATCTTTTGAATTAAAAATTAATTTAATTAAAAAGTGGTGGGGTCATGTGACAGTAAATAATGATTTTGAATTATTTACTTGGTGGGAAAATAGAAAGTGGGGAATTTTAAATAAATGATTTTATTTAAAATTAGAAGATAAATAAATAAGATAATTAAATATAATTAATAATAATTATTTAATTATAAAGAAAATGGACAAGGTGGACAATAATTAAATAAATCATAGGAATTTATCTAATTATAAGAAGACATAAGGAATTAATGATGTATTTAAATAAATAAATAAAGTTTATTTATTTAAATAATCAAGGGGAAATAGCTAGGAATTATGACATTAGTATATAATTAAATAATTTAATTATCTGAGGAGGATGTTTGACATAGAAAAATGAGGTTTGTAGGTCTAGGCCATTTTTATGTGTCTACACTATAATTTCATAAGCAATCAACAACACATTCACAAGAGTTCAGAAGAGCATTCAACAACATTCAAGAGCATTCAAAGGTATATTTGAAGAATATTTATTGCAACAATTCAAGATCCATCATCATCTCAAAGGTATAATGCATCAAGCATGTTGTTGAGCTGGTGTTGTGATGTAGCATTGTTCCACATCTAATTCAAGATCAAGATTTGTGTTCTTCAAGGCCAGTTCATGTTAGATTATAGATTTACATTTCAAGACATCATTCAAGGTATCATTGTTCATGTTTCATTGTTTCATTATAAGGTTTAATTACTTAAACAAGGTTTGACCAAGAAAAACCCCCACTCCCTAATAAAATAACACTTTCACTCTCTCTCTCTATTTGTGTGATTGTAGATTTATAGGTTGAAGAAAACGTGGATTTAAAGCCTTCAAAAGTGCCAAAATGACAAAGTTGCAAAAGTTGTCATAAAAAGTTATCAAGATTCATGAAAACTCAAATCTAGAGCACTATATCCAACCTATTTTCATGAAACTAGTGGGAAAGTGTTTATTTGATCCATCTTCAAAGGCTCACAAAGTTTCACTTCAAAAAATTTCTCCTAGAACACTTTGCAATAGTCTGGGCACATGAGTCTTGATACTGCCTTTTTACTAGATTTCAGTAGATCCAGACTAGTCACTAAGAGATTCTAGATCCCAATATAGGGTTTTTGGGAAGGATCTATAGATGTTTTTCAATCATCCTATCAATTAGCCTATAAACCATTTTAAATCTATAGATGTTTTTCAATTAGCCTATGAATCTGGACTTTAGTCGTAACTCAAATAGAAAATGAATAATAATTATTTATTAAATTCAAAGTAAAGCATAATTTATATTGGTGGAAAGTTGAGAATCTCCTTTAAAAGACCTTTTCATTTCATCAATTTTGGCTAAAAAAAAGTCATTAGCCACATGATCCATCATATCATTTACTTATCACCACTTTTTGGCCCATCATGATCCTACACATACCCAGTTTTGAAGTTTCAATTCTCTATGACATCAAAATTGATCTATCATTTAGACTACCATTAGGGTTCCACAAATAGTAAGGTGTCACACAGATGAAAGAACTATTGGATCACCACAGGGATAGAGAACAAGGTCTTGTTGATACAACACAATCCTGCCGATCAAAGGAAGAAATGTACAAAATTCTGATAATAACTAGTTAGCCAGTAAGTTGAGACAATTTTCCAATATGCTCCCACTTGACGAAGACTTATTGGCTTCTCCAATACTTGAGATTACTAAAAGTGTTAGGCCCCAAGGCCCATTAAACTAGCACACCACCTAAACTTGTTTATGCTCACTAGTTTCATTAATGCATCTACAAAATTTTCTAGAAGATCCACCTTTTCAAGACTAACCTTTCCATCTTTCACCATGTCCCATGCAAAATGATACTACACATCAATATCTTTCATCCTGGCATGGAAAGTTGGATTTTTTGCCAAACAAATAGCACTTTGATTGTTAGAGAAAATGGTAATTTTCCTTGCATTGAACCCAATATCAGAACATAAATGTCTAAGCCAAATGGATTCTTTACATGCATGTGTTGCTACCATATATTCTACATCTATAGTAGATAAAGTGACTACATCTTGTTGCTTGTTCATCCAATTCACTACACCACCATTCAACATGAAGATGTATCAACTGGTGGATCTCCTACTGTCAATTTCCCTTTCCTAATCAGAATCCACATAACATTGAATGTTGATGGATCTCTACGACACAACCGAGCTACCATGATATCAGAAAGTGTACTAAGAGGTACCTTTTAAATATTGGTATGTCTAGGATCATGATGGGGCAAAAAGTGGATGACGACTTGTTTTTACCAAAAAATGATGAAACAAAAAGGGGTTTTAAAGGAGATTCTCAAGTTTCCACCAATATAAATTATGCTTTATTTTAATTTAATAAATAATTATTGTAACATCATGAAAATAGGAAAGATTAAAGCAACTCAAAGGCAATAAACTCTAAATTAATATAAAGCTAAACAACAAAGCACAAAGGAAAGCATAAATGAAATGATCTCACCAAGCATCAATATAGTTCCATGAATAACCTCTTTTGTCCTTATCCATTTCACCATGATAGTATTCTTGCCCTCATATTATCAATATATGTACAAGTATATCCTCAGTAGATGTGCTAATAGTGAAATATCAAAGATTATAAAACAAGTGCTCCAAAAGTCATCAAATTTTGGGAGGAGTTACAATGATGAAGGTTAGGTCAATTTATAGAAAGTTGATTGTTTGAATGATAGGATCAGATTGAAAGATTGACGGATGATTAAGATTGAAAGATTTGACATGGATTGAGATTAGTGTCAGTAGTGATGTGAGTGATAAAACATGAAAGGTGGAAATTAAGATTAAATATGAAAGGTGTAAATTAAGATTAAATAATAATTTAATCTTTAGTTGAAAGTATTCAAAAATTAAAAGGATAATGATTGCATGAAAAGGATAAAGATAGAATAAAGGAAATGATATTTTTGAATGCATGCATTAATTAATTAATTAAATAAATTTATTTAATTAATAAATATCTACATGCATAACAATCAGAAATTAAATCAAAAGATGATTTACTCATTTAAATAGATCTCGAGTTAAGTAGTGAATGAATAATTAGATAACTTAAACAATTATCTAAATATAGAAGAATATGTCCAATATAAGCTTTTATGAATTAAATGATTATTTAATTCAACATTTGACATTTAAGGATTAAACTGTTTATTTAATTATAGTCAGAAATATGATTAAGATAAATTAAATAAGAATTTATTTAATTTAAGGAGGACAAAGTTAATTAGTGACATAATTAAATAAAGAACATTTATTTAATTATTCAGGTTTTTAATAAAGATAATATGAATTAATTAAATAATTATGTTTATTTAATTAATAGAGGAATTAAGAACTTTAGAGAATAATTAAATAATTAACATTATTTAATCACAACTATGAAGATATGAATTATGAAGAAATTGAACTTATAACGATGCAATTTTATGGGGTTAGCTGATTAGAGCATAAATCATAAAATCCAACATTAACTATGAAGCACAAAGGAAGAAAATTAAATTAAATAAAAATGATTATACCAAATCACCTTTGAAGCCTCCATGAATCACATCCATAAACCTTCTAACTTGCTGCAAATGTAATTGTTTATTGCCCTCAGATTTGTATGTGTGTGAGAAATAGACTATGACTATGTCCTATGCAAGTTTTGAAGGATTTGAATATCAAAATGCATATGACAAATGATAAATGACTATGCCTATGAGAAGTAATCAAATCAAATAAGCTAAATGCAAAGTAAATTCTAAGCATGAATGTCTATAATAATGAAGTGGTCCTGAGAATGTGAGCAAATTGGCATTTTATAGCAAATGCAATTTTGGGTGGATGAACGAGATTAAAAGTTGATAAAGCCTAAAATCAGTGGATGAGATTTCAAGTGAGAATCGATAATTAGGGTTAGGGAAAACTCATTAAATGAGAGGTCAAGATGTCATTTGAGAAAATAAAATTGGTGATCGAGAATAAATGTGATAATTAGTCAAAAAGATAAAGATTTTCAAAAATCAAGAAGATAAAGAATCTTGATTTGTAAGATTCAAAAAATCAAGAGGATAAAGGTTGAACTGAAAAGCAAATTTAAAAAATAAAGAATTTACTCAATTACTTATTTTTTGAAGAAGATTACCATTTTGAATTAAATAAATTCAAAATATGGATTTTGTGTGACAATAAATAATTGATTTTCAAATTATTTACCAAAATGAAGTGACAGTTAATAAAATGAGATCATTTTAAATAATTTCATTTATTGAAAATGAGAGAAATGTTAAATTAGGAAATTAAATAATTAATGATAATTATTTAATTTAGAGGATTATGACTGATAATTAAAGAAATTAATAAATTCATTTAATTATGAAAATTAGTGACCTACTAAATAAATAAATAAAATTCATTTATTTAATAATCAGGAAGAATAAAAGAGATGTGAATTAATAAAATAATTATGAATTATTTAATTAATAGTCAGAATTGGACCAGGACATAATTAAATGTCATAATTATGCTAGCATGAAAGTGGTAAAATAGAGCTTGCAGGGCTAGGTCATTTTTATGTGTCTACAGAAGTTGCAAGCTTAGACCAAATTTCAGTGTCTAAATTTTGCCTCTCTTTGATACAATGTCATTTTAGCATTGTGTCAAATAAAATTTATTAGAGACATGCCCTAGTCATGCCCCAATGTGGAATAGGTGAAGGTATGCTCCCTCGAGAAAATTGATAAATTTTTGAAAAAATCCAAAAAAATTGGAAATAGTCTCGATTAGTTAATTTCATGGCTTGAAGTTTGATGGTGTTGACAGAAATCAGTTTGGAGGAAGACATTAGAATGTGGAAAATTATGTATCTAGTTTTAAAGGTTTGAAAAATGCAACCAAAATCCCTAGGTATAAATACAAATTGGGTGAAAACCCAATTCATTTTCACCTCTCAAGTTCAAAATTTGTGATTTTGTGCTCTAGAGTTCTAGCCAACATGTCACCTATTCCTCACACTTCTCACCATGCATATCACATTCAGATGTTTCGACGCCCTACCAACGTTGGACTCCCAGTAAGTACTCATACACCAACTCTTGAAATTTTGGATTTCATGCATTTCTAGGAATTTATTGCAATTTTTCATCACGTGTCACTTTATTTTCCACCACATATGAATATGTAATGTATGCATCTACTTTTAGAATGTCTCATTTGAAAAATCACATCATAGGCTAGTGTAGGAAGTTTAATAATTGATCACATTTGTTTTTTATTGTACCACATCCATATAAACACAACACATGTGTGATAGACAGTAGCGCATATAGGTTTTAGCGACGCATGCATAATTTTAGTACGCATTTCCTTAATTGAATGTTTGTTTGATTACGTGTGGTCTACAATTGTACGCATTTGATTTATAAATTGACACATGTGATATTCTAACACGTATTTGCAAATTGGATTGATGCGAATGATTTTTGCAATGTATTTGTTATAAAATGACACATTTGACTGGAAATTTTTTTTGAAAATTTGGACTATATAACAGGTTGTTTGTATTCTAACATAAGGCATGCATTATGTCCTTGTAGGTTGTATTAGATTTGATCTATATGAGGGAGTTGAGACCATTGAATTTTGACTTTCGGGATCAGTTACGAAGTGGGGAGAAACGATTCCTTTGGCACCTGGGTCTACATTATGTCACCTTTATGCCCAATATTTAGGTAGATCGAGGTCTGCTGACTGCTCTCTGCGAGTGGTGGCACTTTAAGACATCGTCATTTTATCTACCTATAGGTGAGGCCACTATGACCTTAGAGGATGTATATATAATATTGATACTGTCGATTAGGGGTGCGAGAGTTATGTATGACACATAGAGGAGTTTCACAGAGATGTGTAGATATTATCCCCATGATGACATTAAATAGTTAGGGATAGACCATCATGAGATTAGATGGCATGTTCTAACTGAGAGATATAATAGGATAGATTGTTTATTATGTACACTAATTAGGGGGTTGTTCTTGTTGACCGTCGAGGTCATGGATTTCCAGTGGTATGGGGGGAGATGTTAGTTGGAATTTTAGAGAGATGGGTAGTATATGCTTGTGGCCCTTATTTGTTGGCCATGTTATATTTCCATTTGCATGATATTGCATATAGAGAGCCATAGTCTATGAACTATGATACCATGCTATTGATGGCATGGGCATGGGAACACATTAAAACTTTTTTTTTCCTATTACAACTGAGTTGCAGTAGGGGGATCCTTATGCCTTCTGTTATGTGGGGGAAAACACCTAGACTTATGTTGGAGACACTGGCTACTACTGGCATGATATTGACATGATGTTTCAGTTCATTTGGAGACCCTACATGGATTTCCCATAGTGGCCAAATGAAGATGGACATTTTCTTTTTTGTAGAAAGACACAGTATCTGATTGGTAGGATAGTATCCCATGCAAATATTATTGAGAGGCATTTGTCAGAACGGCTCTTGAGATAGTTTGGCGAGGTTTAGGATGAGCCTCGAGGACAAGTAGAGTATTCCCAACATTTCAAGGAGGTAACCTTATGGGAACCAGAGATTATTCTCACCATAGAGGAGGTGGATATTGATGACTTATAGCTGGTGCAATGGGGATGGAGAGGTGGAATAGGTGATCCAAAGCAAGATGCACCTATAGAGAGGTGTGATATAGAACCTCAAGGAAAGTGTGGCAGAGGTCGTGGTGGTAGAGGTGGTAGAGGTGGGAGAGGTGATGGTAGAGATGGGGGAGGAGGAGGTCAAAGGGGTGGTGGTAGGGGGAGACGTGGTCATAGGGGACAAGGCCCTCATTTGTCACCCATCTGGGAGGAGGGAGAGGGAAAGGATATTCCCATGCTTGAGGTTGGTGAGGGAGAGGAGGATGTTGATGTTGTGTTTTGTGAGGAGGAGCATGGAGTAGAGGACATTCCTGAGGATCATGCAAAGGAGAAGATAGTTAGGGGGAGGAAGAGATAGATGCTCTCAGTATCCTTTTTGGATACCAGGATGACGATGAGGAAGAGGAGGAGATGGATGAACAGGAGCAAGAGCTCTGAGATAAGATTCTGGAGGACTAGAAGGATGATGGGAGAGAGTAGCAACAATAGTAGGATACAGGTTATGTTGATTAGGAGGTAGCAGGTCTACAGGCCTAGGTAGCATCTTTGGAGGAGAGGATGAGGCCATTGATGGAAGAGTGGGACTCACTATGGATGGAGAGAGACAGGGCATACATGGATAGAGATCAAGCCATAACTCAAAGATAAGAGACCAAGCAGAGATTCACAGAGATTACAACTCTTTGTAGTGGGTCGACTATAGCTTTCACTCGGGAGTTAGTCAGGGCTACTAAGAGGGTCACTTATTACATGGATCTATATGAGGGAGAGATTCCTCTTGAGACACGAGCTCCTAGTTACTCTTAGGTACATAGTAGCAGGTCCCAGAGTAGGACTTAGCAAGTCCCAGAGTAGGACTCAGAGTATAGAGGGGGTCATGGGACCTCATAGGACTAGGCCATATGACAAGGCCCTCCTTCTACACACCGGTCATCAGGATCTCATCATGGGTCACCCTCACATTCTCCACATGGGAGTAGTGGGAGTTCCAAATAGGGACATGTTATTATAATAATTCATGAGACATTGTAATTTAATCATAGAGCCCGTGGGCTTCATTTTTATGATACATTATGATTCCTATGATATGTAGTTCTATTATGATTATGCAATCTTTATTTATGCTCATGTTCTATATGATATGTTATTGTCAATTTGATATGCATATGTTATGGATGATCACATCTACCTTTTGATGTTTTTATGTAGCTTATGATGTGATGTTGATTCTATGTGATGATGTATGCATTTACTTTCTATGATATTGTTGAATGTTATGCATAGATTTGATGTTCATGATTATGAGATGCAACATGATATATTTATTTATAATTGTATCTATATGTGATGCAATATGTTTCATGATGGTGGATGTAATGTGATGCATATATGCCCAACTGTTATATACATGCAATGCTTTTTTTATGTAATCTATGATGATGAATGCCTATTATGCCATGATTTCCTAGATATGATAGATGCCTATATTTTTGTGTTTTTGAAATGCAAGATATATGTATGATTTACAATGTGTGATATTTACATGATGTTTCTAGCATGAATGCATATGTAGGATGCTTTATATTTTTGTGTGTCACAAGACTCTATCATAATGCAAGAAAGAAGAAATGTTAGTACGGAAAGAAAGATGATAAGACATGGATATTAACATTAGCAATCTTCGATGTTTCGCTGAACCACAAAAGGATTTTCACTTAATCATCATTAGGTGGTAACTAATACAAATGGAGAAAAACACCATGATATGGCATAGATCAAGGTTTGCAAGGTTCTCCATTTGCTAAGAACATATAGTTGCATACAAGGAATGTCCTAACTCATACTAAGGGTAGAATTGCCGAAGTCTTTTTGTTAAGACAAACCATAAACAACAAACAATATAAGATGGGTCATGAGACATCATCACTCTTCTAAATCCTTCATGGGAAATCCTTGAGGAAACTAGTAACATGACTCAAAAATCAAATTTAAAACACAATCAACAAACAACAGTCAAAGAAAACAAAATATTGATACATCATTGCTTCTCTAAATCCTTCATGGGACATCCTTGAGAAATCTAGTAATAGGATTCCAATCATAAAGTCAAATGAAATAATAAGATAAATAAGCCACAAAGTTAAAGCCAATAAAATTACTTTCCAAAACTTGATCTGTTTAGTTGATTGTTTTGGTTGATAAGAGGATTGATTAATAGAGCCTGATTTCAAGAGAGACACATATCGGATAAGATGTTGAGTCTAGGTTCGATGTTATGACTATCTGTATAAGGCATGACAAAATCTTGGTTTAAGAAAAAATGTATTGTATAAGATGTTGAGTCAATGCAGTTTCAATGTATTAACCTATGTAGGGCTATGATGATTGTTTGCCTAATGTATGTTTCTAGAAAGGACACACCATGTATAATACATAGGTTGATTTTTTTGATGATGTTTTTTCTCAAGGAGACATCCTATAGGAGACATAATTTTATTGTTTTGATGATGTTTTTATTCAAAGACACATCCTGTAACTTAGACAAAGTTGATTTGTTTTGTTTGTTGCTTTGGAAATTTGTTTGATTTGACTTGTTCATTTTTTTTTTATGCATGACTTGATGTGTTATGTTGAAAATTGACTATGTGTGATGATGAACCCTAAAGGAATGACCTAGTGTGGCCTTGGGAGCTCATCGATTGATGGTCTTTCCTACGTTATACATGCAGAGATCTTATGGTTTGACCAGACTTTGATTGGCAAGACTAACTAAGAAAAGCTTGAATTGTATGAAGATATCTAACATGTGTCGTAGTGAATGTAACGAACCCTAGTGGAATGACCTAATGCAGCCTTGGGGGCTCATCGATTGATGGCCTTGCCCATGTTATACACATAGAGACCTCATGATTCAACATGACCAATGACCTTGACATATAGACAAATGGATTGAATCATGATTTTATATATACAAACCTAAAAGGACTGACCTAATGCCTTAGGGGAACATCCTTTCCTATGCCCAGTCATAGAGGCAACATAGTTTGACTAATGACAAAGACTAACACATGTGACTAACTCTGACTCTATTTTTTTTTGTATTTTTGACATGTTTTGATTTTTTAATCTTTTTGAAGTTTTCTAATGTTTTGTTTGGAAAATTTTAAGACATTTTATGATGTTTTGGGATATTTTCAGGACATTTTGTGATGTTTTTGTATTTTTCACAATGGTTTTACATCTTCAAAACATCCAATGTAAGAACCAATATAACGTAAGTCAAGTTCTTAACCCCAATCGAATATAAGACCAATTGATTATAAATAGGATGGGATGGGGGATACAAATTATGCTCGATATAAATCATTCCAAGCTATGGAAAAGACAACCATTTATTATGAATGGTATGTACAAATGATGGATGGGAAAGATATGTGATATGTATAGGGATAAGTGGTATGTACAAGGAAGTCATATTAGAATGATAGTAGACAAAAGAGCACAGTTAACTACACATGGCACCTGTTTGCCACGTTTTCACCATGGTACTTATCCAAAGCGCGACCGAAGTGGTTTTCACTATTGGATGAATTATTTATCTTTACTATTTTTTGGATTTTTTGTTTTTTTGTATGTTACCAAGACGCTTGTTTGCCAGGTTTTCACCTAGGTGACAATTTTTTTTTTCACATAGTCACAAAGGTTTCTTACCAAGTCTTCTTTTCTCTTTTTCTTGGATCTAGGTGGATTCTAAGGTGGACCCAATGCTAAGGTGTGGTTATTTCAAGTGGATTTTTCAGGTTCACAAGAGGTAGGATCAAGAGATTCCCAATAATAATGTTTAAACCATTCCTCTTTTGTCATATTCTTCGATGGACAAGAATTCAATGGATTTGGGGAGGATTTAAGCATTAAGTCAAGTTCTCCAAATAGTTTATCAAGGTCCATGACAGAGGTGGAGGATAGGGAATCCCACTCATATTTTTTAGAGTTAGGGGAATCATAGTAGGGTTGGTTAGATGGTTTTTCAAATGTCTCAATATCTTCTAAAGCACTTACTTCCTTTAGTAAAGGTGATGTGGTACTAGGAAAACCAATCTAGATTGGTTGAAACCCAAGCCCTAGGCCCTTCAACCATTTAGAAAAAATGATAGTTTTTGTCCTCCCATTCTGATGTAAACCTAAGCCACTATGTCCATTGTATCCCTTGCTCTGCATTATGGTAAAACCTTTACCATATTGATCTATAGGTATCTAAGAAAGTGGAGGAGGTTCTTCATTGTTTTCTATGTATATCCAAGAGGACACATCATCTTCATTGATGGATTCTTTGCTCAATTCTCCCCATTTTGTGAATGTTGTTGTGGGAGGGATGTGTATGGTGACTACTGACTATCTCCTATCTATTGTAGGTAAACCATATGATTTAGGAGGAATCAGATGGCTAACACAATATGATATCTTCATGTGATATTCTCCACAACCCTTGTCTTGGATCTCGACCCTAGGAGTGGAAGGTAGTGATGGAAAAGTGGATGTCTTGGTAAGGGTGGATGGATCGACATAGTGAGATAAATTGGATGATGAAGCTTAGTGGTTTATAGGAACCTAGCATTGGAGGATCTCTCATAGATTGGTGCAATATTGGAATAGATATGGATCACCATGTATTGTAATCTTAGTGCCATTGTAGGCGAATTTTAGACATTGATGGTAGGTAGAAGGGACTGCCTTCATAGTGTGAATCCATGGTCTACCTAGCAGAAGGTTGTATGGGAGGGTGAGATCCAAGACTTGGATGTTTGTCTCCATAACTATAGGACCAATTCTAATAGGAAGTGCTACAAAACTCTTTTATTTTCATTCTTCATTGGCATAAGCCTTAATGACAATGATTTTGGTGGTGTCCAGACACACTTCTGAGAAACCTAAAGCCTTGACTAGTTTTAAAGTGCAAATATTTAACCCTACTCCTTCGTCTACCAAGAATCATCTAAATTTGGCTTTGTGAACAAGGACTTCAAGGTGTAATGGGTCATTATGATTTATCTTCTCGGTTGCATAGTCTTGTTTGAAGAAGGTAGTGTGATGATTATTGGTTAAGTAGCCTACCATCTCTTGAAAATGATTGACATCGAGGTCATTAGGGAGTCATGTTTTGTAAAGTGTTGTCTAAAATGGATCAGTGATCAAGGGAGATACGCAATAGTTCCAAGATAGAGATTTGGGTTGGGGCCTTCTCTAGCTAGTCAAGTAAGTTATACTATGACTTGGAAGTCTTTGGTTTCTGGTGTGATGGAGGGCCTTGAACGGTGATCTTGGTTTGGTGAGTTTTGACAGTACACTCAGGAGTTTTATTTATGGTAATTGTATTTACATTCTCATCTGTAGCATGAATGTGGTGTATGATGGGGCCACTATAATCATGCTTCACACTAGCATAGTTGGCCAAAGTATTGGTATTGTTTCCTGGACTGGGGGCTTTTCCTTTCTCACGATCATGTAATGGATCAAAAAATACTTTATGAGTAGTGTTTGAAGATGACTATTTTTGTCCACTAACTTCAATGTTTTTGTTGTCAACAAGATCATGTATGATGTTCTTCAGTTGTCTACAATTTTGTAGGCTATGTCCCTTATTCTGATGGAAGTCACAAAAGGTATTGTCATCCACCAAGATGGTTTGAATTGCCCTGGATTGTATTGTCTTATCTCTTGAAGTTGTATGAGATTGTGTTTCAATAGTTATTTGAACATCAATTCAATGGGTTCCCCTAAAGGACTAAACTCACATTTTGGAAACCTCCTCTGTTTTTGTGGCCATTGGGTGTTTTCAGTAGTGTTGGGGGTTGTATTAATGACATTGAGTGTGTTGGTAGAGGTTTTATTTCCTCTAAGTGTGATAATCTATCCTTCTTGTAAAATTTTAGCATCAACTACCCCATCATTGGTAACGTTTTTAATCCAAGAAAAAAAATTATTTCTATCATTGCGGGTGTTTTGGACAAAGGGATTTCTATTAGGTGTCTTTAGTTCCCCTTTGTCAAGGAGACCTCTCTCTATTATCAAGCCCTTTTCCACTAGTTTTGCAAAGGATGTGCAACAATGTACTCTCAAGTCACTTCTCAATTTGGTGTTGAGGTTTTCTTGGAAGATAGTGACCTTTTGTTTCTCAGGTATCTTGACAGGACATCTATTGGCTATAGTTCTCCATCTCTAGAAGAAAGTGATAAAATTTTCTCCTTCGTCTTGTGTAGTGTAACACAAGGTTGCTATGTTGATTTCATGGTCGATGTTAAAGGAGAAGTGTTTAATGAAATTTTTAGCTAGTTCGCCCCATGATTTTATGCCATAATCAAGACCTAAAAACCATTCCAATGTAATTCCAATAAGACTTCTCAGAAAGAGTCTCATAAGGTGGGGTCATAGGAAACATTTATGCACATCATGGAAATTTCCCTTATGGGTTCAATAGGATTTCTTTTTCCATTGTACATGGAAAAATTAGGTATAACATACCCATGAAGGAAAGGTGTCATGTATAATGATTTGTCAAAGGGAAATGAGCACAAATATTTTGCTGAGAAAGTTCTCTTGTTATACATTGACATATTATCCATATGTGATTTAAGAGCATGCATTTGTGTCTACAAGATGTCAACTTGTGTTCATGGTTTGTTAGTTGGATTGTTTGGATATATGTATGTGTTTTGGAATCAAAAAATTTGTGATGGGTTTTGGTTGAGTGTCGGTATGTAAAGTGGATTTTGATTTGGAATGTTAATGAATGGGTTTTGATTAAGAATTTGTGTGAACGGATTTTGATTTGGGATTTGTGAAAATGGATTTTGATTCAGAATTTGTGAAAATGGATTTTGATTTGGGATATGTGAAGTGGTGGGCCGACTTCCATATTGAAAGGATGGTATGTTTCCTATTTGTTAGACCCCAATTTGTGGTATAGTACTAATGACATTGACACTTGGTATAGCTGTTGTCTGTGGAATAGTGCTAATGAAACTTGATGTAGGAGCTAACATTTTAAGTCTTTTGTTCCCAACAAAAGGATTGAATGGATTGGAAAATGATGCCCCATGTGTGAAATTTAGACCCTATGTCGAGCTAGATGTATCAAATGGAGATGTGTGTATTGTTGAACCATGCTATGTGGGTCCTTCAGATGGTATAGTGGTAGTCACTTGAGGTATAGTAGCACTATTAGTTGTGTTTGTTCCTTGGGTAGATATTATTTTCAAGGTATGAATGTTAAATCTATGGGGTGACTTGGCTCCCTTTGCTAGCAACTTAGCTAAGTATCATTGAGGATCATTTCCTAGATAGTCATCTACAAAGTAGGAAAACTTAGGGTCCTATGCGAAAACATCTCTGTCTTCCACTACAATGCATCCTTGTGCATCTCTAGTAACCAATATGTCTAACAAAGTCTTGTGAGGTCTCGATGAAGATGTCCCTAAAAAAGGGTTTGAGAATAGATTTATGAAATCATTTGTATCAACCATATTTTCTCTTTCCTTCCTTTTAGATCTTGTGTCAACCATGCAAGGTAAGCTCAAAGTGCAAGTGATGAAAAAACTAAGTCTATGGATGATTATGAATCTAATCTATGTGTTTAAGATTTTCTTGCAAATAAGGAATGAATGCAGCTATTTTTCTAGTATTTTCTTGCAAATAAGATATTCCTAAAATGATGTAATACTAGGATGACAACGTCTAAATATAAGTCTAAGTAATCAATTTTGGAAGATTCTAAGAGAGGTTATGTACTAGCTAAAGCTTAACCCACATTTAAATTTAGTTTTCACAAGGAACCTTAATTGGACTAGGACCAATAGATAAGGTGAGCTCTCAAACTAGACTACTGAGCTAGAAGAAATCACATGTAGGACAAAAATATATGATGAAAAGGTTCAATGACAAAGTTCGTTGTAGCAAGGGTTTATCGAAAGTGTGAAAGATTCCTATCTTAAGATCTGGAAATGATGAGCTCTCTAAAGGAAATAAAAACTCCTAAGATGAATGTTATATCTACAACTTGGATGCTTATCACTATGACTAAATGATACCTAAAGGATGCAATCATGAAAATTTTGAGAAAACTCTCTAGTTTCTATCCAAGAATCAGTGCAAAGGAGAAATCAGAGATTGGTATGATAGTTTGGTTTTGGTTTGTGACAATGAATTCTAGATTTTTGGTAATTAGGAGGATGTGTTGCAGGATGATAGGTGCATCATAGAATTCAACAGTTGTGATTTGTGTTGTTAGTTGTAGTCTACTGGTAAATTCAGTCTCGAGTATTAGAAAAATGTAGTTTTGTATCAAGCTGATGTGACTCATGGTATCAATTGCAACTGGGTATGTGCAGGATCATCATGGAAAAAATAGGTCCTTAAGTGGCAAAAATATTACAAAAATAAGAGCTAGGCAACTTGACGTAAAAAATTGAATAAGTTGTCTATATTATTTCAAAAATATATATGAATAGAATATGTAGAAAATTGAATTTAGTTTCTAAACTACTAGGTTTTTTGTAAAAAAATATATATATTTGGTGAAAATTTGAAATTTAAATGCAGTGGTACTTAAATTTCAGGGAAAAAATAAGAAGTAGGTGTCTATTTGACCACCCTAAGCACAATAAAATGATAATATTTTTTATAATATTTTAGATATAAGTAGAGGACTCATGCCCCAATGTGATGCATATTTTTTTGTAATTTTTTTCCAAGTAGATAATTAATTATGATTTTTTTATTACAACTTTTTAAAAAATATAAAAAATTGTATGTTTGACCACCTTAACTTGGTCAAAAATTCATGAAATTCAATTTTTCTTTTTTGAATTCTATAGTATGTGAAGCATAGAATGTGACACATGTTTTGGATTCAAAAAATGTGATACCGGTTGAAAGCTATAGATGTTTTTCAATCAGCCTATCAATTAGGACTTTAGTTGTAATTTGAATAGAAAATGAATAATAATTACTTATTAAATTCAAAGTAAAGCATAATTTATATAGGTGGAAAGCTGAGAATCTCCTTTAAAAACCCTTTTTGCATCATCAATTTTGGGTAAAAAAATAGTCATCAGCCACATACCCATCATATTGCCACTTTTTGGCCCATCATGATCCTGCACATACCTGACTCAAGATATAAAAAATGCAATTTTTGGACTCATACTTTATCAGAAAACTATGTCTGGCGGATGTGTCACTCCAAACTACAAATTCAACTCCAAAAATCAACTATGGCTTACTCGTAAAAAAATGTAGTATTCTGGTATCAGAGAATATTAACTGGGAAAATATATAGGATTTGTGACAGGGCATATGCATCATTCCAGACTATAGATGTGGCTCACCTATTCAGATGCGTCACAAAAAGTTTCAAATGTGAGTTTTCCAGTAACAAAAGCAGTTAACATGTATGACTTGGGATTATCAAATGTGGTTATCCAGCAGGAAAATGTGACCTATTCTAATAGATGCGACTCATTGATAAGAAAATGAGACTCAATTTCTGGTAAATGTACATTGGACTCAGTTTTGACAGATGTGGTAGACTAGTAAATAGATGTGACTCAAATTAACAGTTGTGTTTTTTTGGTGAACAATTGTGACTCTATAGTACATTTGTGGTTTTCTGATGAACAAATGCAGTTTTTAGATAAACTGTAGGTTTTTACTCACTATTTATGATCAAATTTATGGCAAACATCAAACACTAAGAAAACATAGTATTTCAGACATGAACAGTAATTAAATCAGGCAAGTACGATCCTAAGGTTGGAATGTGAAAGTATCTTACTGGGTTCTCACTTGGGTTTCCCAAACTATCCTATTCAAAGCAGATGACTAGAAACTTGACCCCACTAGCTCCCCTTGATGGCACTCACTTCTCTTGGGCATCCAAGCTTCAGTACACATGAAACTGCCATGGAATACTTCTCATCTCTACTAGGAACCATATGGATGTGAGATGACTTCAGAGGTTCGACCTCTTGCACCAACAAATAGAAGGATGTGGGTTTCTAAAACAAATGGTGTCTAGAAAGGGATTCTATGAACAGAGAGCCTATCTAAAATATCCTGAGATTGGGAGGGTCTCTCTCGCTCTCATCACTATCGAGTCTCGGTAGACTAAGGGACTAATGGCTTAGTTTCAAAGGAAACTAGCCACTCCTTGGGGTACAACTTTCATTCTCCTCCCTTTGATATAGCCTACTAGAAAATGTGCTCAAGGTCAAACCCTGAGGTGATGAAATCCCTAGGGAAGCCTCTCTTAAAAAAGAAAAGGATCAATGTGTACGTACACACTGATCGGCTAACACAAAGCATGCATGTACAAAAAACATGGTAGACAGATTTATTTTTAAGCACTAAATGAAATGTTATCTAATCTAAAATAGACATTCTTGTTTCAAAATAGTCTTCATCACACATCCTGCAAGATAGTTCATTAGTAATTTGCAATTTATCTTCAGAAATTGTCCTACAAAAAGGGTTTTCAAAAAATCGTCTTCTACACTATGTCCTACAAATACTATGTTAACTCCTTAAACACACGCTACAAACTAGAAATTAGTTGAAATAAAAAATAGTGAAAACTTTTAAATTCAAAATTGAACTAAAAAATATCACCAGTTAGACGCATCACATAAGGTAGTAGATGCGTCACAAGTTTTTTCCAATCAATTGCATCACAAAAAGCCATGAATACATTGAATTTGCTTAGATGAGTCGCTATATTCATTAGTTGTGGCTCATAATGTTAATTGCATCATTTTGTGCTTCAATTGCATCGAACCATATGATACTTGCAAAAATCAAATAAAAATTCTACGGATTTGCGAAGAATCTGTCTTCATGTTGGGTTCACCAATGTAACATCATGAAAATATGAAAGATTAAAGCAACTCAAAGGCAATAAACTCTAATGTATTCTAGAGCTAACCAACAAAGCACAAAGGAAAGCATAAATGGAACGATCTCACCAAGCATCAATATAGTTCCATGAATAACCTCTGGTGTCCTCCATTTTTCCATGATAATAGTCTTGCCCTTAGATTTTCAGTATGTGTGCAAGTATAGCCTCAATAGATGCGATAATAGCGAAATATCAAAAATTATAAAACAAGTGCTCCAAAATTCATCAGATTTCAGGAGGAGGTACAATGATGGTGGTCAAGTCAATTTATAGAAAATTGATTGATTGAATGATAGGCTCAGATTGAAAGATAGACAAATGATTAAGATTAAATGATTCGACATGCATTGAGATTAACTAGTGTCATTAGTGACGTGAGTGATAAAACATAAAAGGTGGAAACTAAGATTAAATAATAATTTAATCTTTAGTTGAAAGTATTCAAAAATTAGAAGAATAATGATTACATGAAAATGATACATATAGAATAAAGGAAACGATATGTTCAAATGCACACATGAATGAATTAATTCATTAAAGTTATTTAATTAATAAATATCTAAATGCATAAGAATTAAAACTAGATAACTGTCTAATTAAGATAGGAAGTTTACTAGTCAAAGGCAATCATACATTAAATTAGAAGATGACTGACTGATTTAAATAGATCTCGAGTTAAGTGGTGAATGAATAATTAGATAACTTAAACAATTATCTAAATATAGAAGAATATGTCCAAAATAAGATTTTATGAATTTAATTATTATTTAATTCAACATTCGACATTTAAGGATTAAATTAAATAAAGAACATTTATTTAATTAATCTGGTTTTGAATAAAGATAATATGAATTAATTAAATAATTAAATTTATTTAATTAATAAAGGAATTTATGTTAAAATGAATTAATTAAATAATTAAGTTTATTTAGTGAATAGTGGAATTAAGAACTTCAGAGAATAATTAAATAATTGACATTATTTAATCACAACTATGAAGATACAAATTATGAAGAAATTGAAGTTGCAGGCTTACACCAAATTTTAGTGTCTACAATTATTATTCATTTTCTATTTGAATTATGACTAAAGTCTTGATTGATAGACTGATTAAAAAACATCTATAGCTTTCAAACGGTATCACAATTTTTGAATCTAAAATATGCATCACATTAAATGCTTCAAACACTATAGGATTTCTAAAAAAAGAATTTCATGAAGTTTTTGACCAAGTTAAGGTGGTCAGACATACGAGTTTTTATATTTTTTAAAAAGTTGTAATAAAAAAATCATAATTAATTATTTACTAGGAAAAAAATTACAAAAAAATATGCATCACATCGGAACATGAGTCCTCTACTTATATCTAAAATCTTATACAAGAATATTATCATTTTATTGTGGTTAGGGTTGTTAGAAAAACAACTACTTATTTTTTCCCTGAAATTTAAGTACTACGGCATTGAAATTACAAATTTTCACCAATTTTTTTTTTTTAAATAAACCTAGTAGTTTAGAAACTACATTCAATTTTCTATAGACTCTATTAATCTTAAATATTTTTGAAATAATATAGATAACTTATTCAAATTTTTACATCAAGTTTCCTAACTCTGATTTTTCTAAATTTTTTGCCACTTAAGGGCCTGTTTTATCCATGATGATCCTACACATACCCATATTTAAAAAAACTTTTCACAGCATCCCAATGTGATCTACCTATATTTTCCATAAAACGGCTAAGAACTCCCACTACTTGGGGAATGTCTAGCCTTGTACAGACCATTGCATACATCAAACTACCAACTATACTTGCATAAGGCACTTTGGTCATGTTCTCAATCTCTGTAGGAGATCTTGGACAATCTTCAATAGATAGTTTTGTTCCCTACAACACTAAAACAATTAACTGCTTGCAATATATAATACCAAATCTATGTAGGATAGTATCGATATACTTACTCTGGCTAAGCCAAATCTTTCTACTTGCTCTATCCCTTTTTATTTCCATCCCCAGAATATACCTTGCTACACCTAGATCTTTCATTTCAAAATTTACTGGAAATTGAGATTTTAGATCAGAAATCATAGTCTAACTATTTCCTATTAACAACATGTCATCAACATACATGGAAATAATAAGAACTTGATCATTTTTAGTTTTGAAGTACACACACTGATTATATTTCGATCTTGCAAATTCTAATGAGAACACAAACATGTCAAAATTTTGGCACCACATTCTAGGTGATTGTTTTAAACCATATAGATATTTCTTTACATTGTAAACTATATTTTCTTTACCTTTTTCCGCAAAGTGCTCAAGCTAGGACATATAAATTTCTTCTTCAAAATATCCATAAAGAAATATTTTCTTTACATCCATTTTTTAAATCTCTAATTCATATGCTGCTGCAAGTGACAAAATAAATTAGATAGATGTCAACTTAGCTACAGGAGAAAATA
Source organism: Sequoia sempervirens (assembly GCA_007258455.2). NCBI lineage: Eukaryota > Viridiplantae > Streptophyta > Pinopsida > Cupressales > Cupressaceae > Sequoia > Sequoia sempervirens. Next base: position 214,346,999 of record VDFB02047230.1, read on the forward strand.
TTTCACCATAATCAATTACCTCTACCTAGGGATATCCTTTCACAACCAACTTAGCTTTATACTTTTCAACACTACCATCCAAACTGATTTTCTTCGTCAATACCAATTTATAACCAATAGGCTTTCTACCTTTAGGAAAGGGCACCAGATCCTAGGTTGCTTTCCTTTTTAAAGACGTCATTTCCTCATACATGGCTTCCAACCAAGAATTTGAACCAGACATTTTAATTACCTTTTTCACAGTCCTAGGCTTATCAGTGCTTGTAATGAAACCATATCCACAATTTACATCCAACATGGAAAAACCATACCTTTCAAGTTGTCGCTCTTCATGTGTAGACTTCCTCAAAGGCTAAGGCTAAGGTTGTGGTTCTTCTTCTTTAGAGCTCTCAAATCTATTGGAACTCTCCTCAGTTTTAGGTAAGGGTATGTGCAGGATCGTGATGGGCCAAAAAGTGGTGTTATGATGGGTATGCATAGAGTATGTGGCTGACGACTTTTGTTTTACCCAAAATTGATGAAACAAAAAGGGCTTTTAAAGGAGATTCTCATCTTTTCACCAATATAAATTATGCTTTACTTTGAATTTAATAAATTATTATTACTCATTTTCTATTTTAATTATGACGAAAGTCCTGATTGATAGGCTCATTGAAAATAATCTATAGCTTTCAAATAGTATCACATTTTTTGAATCTGAAAGATGCATCACATTCTATATTTCACATACTATAGGTTTAAAAAAAATAAATTTCATGAAGTATTGACCAAGTTTAGCTAGTCACACATACGAGTTTTATATTTTTTAAAATTTGTAATAAAAAAATCATAATTAATTATTTACTTGGAAAAAAATTACAAAAAAATATGCATCAGATTTGGACAGGAGTCCTCTAATTATATCTAAAATCATATAAAAAATATTATCATTTTATTGTGGTTAGGGTGGTCAGACAAACACTGACTTCTTATTTTTTCCTTGATATTTAAGTACTACTACATTGAAATTTCAAAATTTTCACCAAATAGATTTTTTTTCTTAAATAAACCTAGTAGTTTAGAAATTACATTTAATTTTCTATAGATTATATTCTTACATATTTTTGAAATAATATATATAACTTATTCAAATTTTTACGTCAAGTTGTCTAAATCTAGTTTTTATGATTTTTTCGCAACTTAAGGGCCTGTTTTTTCCATGATCCTACACATACCCGTAAACTTCGTAGTTCCTCTTTATCTAGATTTTGAGGAGTTTCAACTACTTTTTATTTCTTTTCTTCTTTCATATCTGACTGCAGATCAATTGAAAAAGATTTTAGCTCATGAAGGATTACACTTGTGTTGTATACAACCTTTTTTTAGTAACAAGATTCCAAAGCTTGTATCCTTTCACACCAATGTCATAGCTAATGAAGATGCATTTTATAGATGTATTCTCTAATTTAGATCTTTTCTCATTTTGCACATAAGCATATGCTTCACAGCTAAACACTCTTACATGTCTTAAAGAGGGCTTTTTACTAGACCAAGCTTCCATAGGCATTTTTCTTAAAAGGTGAAAGACAACTGAGAGGGGGAATGAATTAGTTGTGACCAAATTCAATCATAAAACTCCAAACACTTTTCAAGTTTACAAACACACTAATCTATTATTAATTATGAAGGGTATGTGCAGGATCGTGATGGGCCAAAAAGTGGTGATATGATGGGTATTTATAGGGTATGTGGCTGACGACCTTTTTTTACCCAAAATTGATGAAATTAAAAGGGTTTTTAAAGGATATTCAAATATTTCCACCAATATAAATTATGCTTTACTTTGAATTTAATAAATTATTATTATTCATTTTCTATTTGAATTATGACTAAAGTCCTAATTGATAGGTTGATTGAGAAACATCTATAGCTTTCAAATGGTATAACATTTTTTGAATCCAAGACATGTGTCACATTCCATGCTTCGTATACTATAAGATTATAAGAAAGAAGATTGAATTTCATGAAGTTTTGACAAAGTTAAGGTGGTTAGACGTACAAGCTTTTATATATTTTTAAAATTTGTAATAAAACATTCATAATTAATTTTTGCTTGGAAAAAAATTACAAAAAAAATATGCATCACATTGGGACATGAGTCCTCTACTTAATTCTAAAATATTATAAAAAAATTATCATTTTATTTTGGTTAGGGCGGTCAAATAAACACCTACTTATTATTTTTTTCATGAAATTTAAGTACTATTGCATTGAAATTTCAAATTTTCACCAAATAGATTTTTTTTTTAAATAAATCTAGTAGTTTAGAAACTACATTCAATTTTATAAAGATTCTATTCTTACATATTTTTGAAATAATATAGATAATTTATTCAAATTTTTGCGCCAAGTTGTCTAATTCTGATTTTTCTAATTTTTTTGCCACTTAAGGGCTTGTTTTTTCCATGATGATCTTGCACATACCCTGAACACATATACACAATTTACATCCAACATGGAAAAACCATACCTTTCAAGTTTTCGCCCTTCATGTGTAGACCTCCTCAAAGGATGAGGCTAAGGTTGTGGTTCTTCTTTAGAACTCTCAGATTTGCTGGAACTCTCATAAGTTTTAGGTAAGGGCATGTGCAGGATCATGATGGACCAAAAAGTGGTGATATGATGGGTATGTATAGGGTATGTGGCTAACGAATTTTGTTTTACCCAAAATTGATGAAACAAAAAGGGCTTGTAAAGGAGATTGTCATCTTTCCACCAATATAAATTATGTTTTACTTTGAATTTAATAAATTATTATTATTCATTTTCTATTTGAATTACGACTAAAGTCCTAATTGATAGGCTCATTGAAAAATCATGATCTATAGTTTTCAAACAGTATCACATTTTTTGAATCTAGAAGATACATCACATTCTATGTTTCACATACTATAGGTTTAAATAAAAAAACGAATTTTATAAAGTATTAACCAAGTTTAGGTGGTCAGACATTCAAGTTTTTATATTTTTAAAAAATTGTAATAAAAAATTCATAATTAATTATTTACTTGAAAAAAAATAACTAAAAAATATGCATCACATTTGGACATCAGTCATCTACTTATATCTAAAATATTATAAAAAAATATTATCATTTTATTGTGGTTAGGGTCATCAAACAGACACCTACTTCTTATTTTTTCCTTGAAATTTAAGTACTACTACATTGAAATTTCAAATTTTCACCAAAAAGATTTTTTTTTTTTAATAAACCTAGTAGTTTAGAAACTACATTCAATTTTCTACAGATTCTATTCTTACATAATTTTTTAAATAATATAGATAACTTATTCAAATTTTTATGGCAAGTTGCATACCTCTCATTTTTATGAATTTTTCACCACTTAAGGGCATGTTTTTTCCATGATGATCCTACACATACCCATAAACTTAATAGTTCCTCTTTATCTGGAGTTTTAGGAATTTCAACTACTTTTTCTTTCTTTTCTTCTTTCATATCTGACTACATATCCATTGAAGAAGGTTTCAGCTCATGAAATATTACACTTGTGTTGTATACAACCTTTTTCAGTAACAAGATTCCAAAGCTTGTATCCTTTCACACCAATGTTATAGCTAATGAAGATACATTTCATAGATTTATTTTATTATTTAGATCTTTTCTCACTCAACAAATAAGCATATGCTTCATATCCAGAGACTCTTACATATCTTAAAGAGGTATTTTTACTAGACCAAGCTTCCGTAGGAATTTTTTTTAAAAGGCACAAGACAACTAAGAGGGGTGGTGAGCTAGTTGTCACCAAATTCAATCATAAAACTCCAAAAATGTTTCAACTTTGCAACCACACTAACTTTTTATTAAGTATAAATAGGTAATGTAGATAACACAAAGAAAAATCAACACAATGAACACCATATTTTACATGGAAAACCCAGTAAGGGAAAAACCACAATGAGGATTAACTCACAATATAAAGTGATAGAAAAACTAAATACAAGAGGCTTGCTGCCTGAATACAAAGGCTCACTACCTACAGAAAGGACTCACTATCCAATAAGGAGGTTCACTACCTATAGATACAAAATATAATAGAAAGATCCACCAAAAAAAACTACACACATCTACAAATTTGATTAGAAGATTGCAGAAACCTTCAACTCATTGCTTTCAGGAATCTAACACAATAAAGTATTGTTGCCTCAACTCACTTTTGCACAACTCTATTCTTCACTTGTGGCTTACTTCATTACTTTGTATGTCTTAATCCTTCACAACTTGACTTGCATTTTATACCATCTTCAACCTTAGAAACTTTGTTCGAGGTTGACCACATACACTTCATTTCATAAATTCAAATTAGGTTGGCGAATCAACATTCATGCAGTGAAATGGAATGAGAGCACACCAATTAATTAGTTAACCAAGACCAAAAGCAACGTCTTTGATCAACCACATTCTTCCTTAATTAAATTTTAATTCTTCATATTAAGTGTAAACTTTAGGTCGGCCAAACCTAATGAAAACACAAATAAACATTGAAGTACACGATTTCCATCAAGAAGATAATATGTAGACTACATAACACACTTCATCATGCACAAGAACACATCTTAGATACTTTCAGATATATCCACAACAAGTGCAACAACTTTCAAACATGGAACACATTCCATCAGTCCATCTGGACTATGCAAACACATGCAATAATTCTAAAACTCAACTTTTGGAGTACTAAACAATAAACATCTCTGCCAAAACCCAAAAAACATTATTACAAGACATATTCCACATCCACAAGACCTGAAATAAAATAGTGGAGGACTACAGAGTAGAAAAATTTCTCCCAGTCCACAGATAAGCAACTATGTCAAACCAATTCACACACCGGTGAACACAACTTTCACACTCCATCAACCCATAAGCTACAAATTAGGAGAATACAACAAAAAATCTCTAAAAACAACCTTTTGGATCTACACAAGCATAGAAGCAACACAAAATAAATTTAGAGCACATATCGGAGTACATTTTGAACACATGCATACTTCTAAATTCAATCTTTATCAATTTTATCAAAAGCACTCAACATTTCAACACATCTAGAACATCATAAGGATAGTGCCATGTACTCACAACATCTCAACTATACATTCACAATATGCAACATTCTAAACTATGTTGACATCAATGAAAAAATTAATGACAACACCACCAAAATTTCTCATACTTGCAACAATCTGCCCCTTTGTCATTGATGGCAACACATTATGTGCAAAACCATCAAAGACAACACTCTCCTTTATTTTTCAGATTTGTGTAACATTCCTCTTCTACTATTTTTCACATGACTCTCTCTCCCCCTTTGACATCAATGGAAAAGATCAAAAACTATGATCACTCCCCCTTAGGAATGCACCCATGCAACTCATACTGCAAGAATGAAAATTTTTTACCCCCCCTTTGGAGTAGACCCATTCATCAATCTAGATAATTGAATAATCTATTGATCCATTGGACTGATGCACCTCCATATGCACCTAGTTTGGATGGCCAATGACCCCCAACCTCTCCCTAAGATACTCAAAAGTATCCTTTGGAAGAGCCTTAGTAAATATAGATATATGTTTTGTTCTCGTATGCATTACTAGATTCTTTGAAATGTTTATAGCACTTCTATTATCATAGAAGATAGGAATAAGCTCATCACATGTCACTCCAATATCCTTTAGTGTTTGCTTCATCCATAAAACTTGTGTGCAACAAGATGCTACAATAATATACTATACTTCTATAGTAGATAAAGAAACTGAGTCATGTTTCTTACTTAACCATGCAACCAATCTTCCACCAAGAAAGAAATCACCTCCATTGGTACTCTTCTGGTCATCCACACAACCAACACAATCTGCATCGGTGTAGACACTTAAAGTGAAATCAATATCCTTAGGATACCATATGCCATAATCTGGTGTACCTTTAAGATATTTGAATATCCTCTTTATAGCTATAACATGTGCTTCTTTAGGATTTTATTGAAATCTAGAAACTAAACATATTTCATGCATGATATTTGGTTTGGTAGCAATAAGATACAATAGTCCACCTATCATAGATCTGTATTTGCTATGATAAGCTTTAGCAAATTCATCATCTTTACTCAGCTTACATTTGGTCACCATAGGGGTACTAACCAGTTTGGAGTCATCTATTTCAATCTTCTTTAACAACTCTAAATTACAAATTTTGATTGTGAAATGAATATCCCCTTATTAGTTTGATTTACTTGAAAACCAAGAAAGAAATTCAGCTCACCAATCATGGACATTTAATTTATTTTTTTCATTTCCTCTACCAATCTCTTACACATACCTTCATTTCCTCCAAATATGATATCATCAACATATACTACCACTATCTACATTTTTTTACTTTTCACTTTGAAGTAAATATTGCTATCCATAGAGACTTTAGTAAATCCTTTTTGTGTCAATTATCTATCCAATCTTGCATACCATGCTTTAGGAGCTTGTTTCAGTCCATACAATGTCTTCTTCAATTTACAAACCATTTCTGGTTTTTCTGATAACTGAAATCATTTAGGTTGTTCCATGTACACTTCTTCTTTTAGTTCACCATTCATAAATGTAGAATTGACATCCATCTAATATAGTTTGAAGTCCTTGTGGACAGAAAATTCCAAAAACATCCTAATAGCTTCCATTCTTGCGACTAGGGAAAATGTCTCTTCAAAGTCTATTCCTTCAACTTGTGAGTATCCCTTGCATACAAGTCTTGCTTTGTTTCTTATAACTTCACCATTTTCATTCAACTTATTCATGAACACCCACTTTGAACCAATTACACTCTTATTCATAGGTCTAGGAACTAGTTCCCATGTCTGATTCTTCTCTATTTGTTGCAACTCTTCTTTGATAGCTCTAAGCCAACTTTCATCTTCACATGCTTCACACATAAACTTAGGTTCTATTTTAGAAAGTAAACATAGATTTACCTCAACTGCTATTTTATTTCTTGTCTTCACTCCTTCACTCTTATCTCCAATTATATGCTCCTCTAGATGATTCTTTTGGACACACTTAGGAGTCTTAGGAACAAGTTCTAGTTCATTTTCTTCTTCTTCCCTTATACTCTTCAGGTACTGGTGCACCAATAGGATCATCAGGTTCAACTTCACTTATCTCAATATGTCTTTGCATATCCTCATCCACCTTCACATTAACACTCTCAAAGATACTCCTCAATATTTTATTAAAGCATCTATATGATTTGTTGGTAGTTGAATATCCAAGGAAAATACCTTCATCACATCTAGCATCAAAATTCCCAAGATTCTCATCATCTCTTTTAATGTAACATCTACTTCCAAACACCTTAAAGTATTTCACAGTAGGATCCTTACTAGTCCATAACTTATAAGGAATCTTTGTGTCATTTCCTCTAATCTAAACTCTATTAAGAACATAAACAAAAGTGTGTATTTCCTCTCTCTAGTACACATTAGATACATTTTCTTCTTTTATCATGGCTCTTGTAGTTTCTTGTATAGTCTGGTTCTTTCTCTCAACCACTCCATTCTGCTAAGGGTTTCAAATACTTTATTCTTAGGTTCACTTCATTTTCTACCCTTGCTTTGAACACTTTAATCCTATCTGGATCCTGAGTCTTTTCTCTAAGAAAATCAACCCATGTTATTCGAGAATAATCATCAATAAGGAGCATGAAATACCTATCACCATTTAGGCTCCATATTCTATTAGGACCATATAGGTCTATATGAATTAATTCTAGCATTCTGGTAGTAGTTTTCTCTTTTCATCTAAAACTACATCTTGTTTATTTCCCTAACTAACAACTTCTCCAAACAGTATTAGCATGCTTTATGATATTAGGTAGACCTTAGAGAACATCTCTTGAACTAATCCTGACTAGATTATCAAAATTTACATGTCCCATTCTCCAATGCCATAGCTACCTTTCATTAGCTTGAGATACAAGGGACTGGCCATCAACACCCTTAAGCTAATAGATATTTCCATGTGTTTTTCTTGTAGCAACCATAGAGTTGGATCATTTTATGATCTCATAGGTATTATCCTGAAACACAAGTTTGAAACCTTTGCTACACATATGTCCAAAACTCAACAAGTTATGCCTTAGGCCCTTTATATAATGTACATCATCAGTGTTGTGAATTCCATCAAAACTAATTGTATGTTTCCGAATAATCTTTGCTCCAAAATCATCACCAAGCATGACCAAACCACCATCATACTTTTCAAGTTTAGTGAACTTAGTTTTATCTCTGGTCATGTGACTAAAACATCCACTACCAATCATCCAATATTCTTCATCCTTTCTAGCATGAAAGGTTGTGACCAAAGTACCTTCCATCTCATCCTTCTTGTTTTCCAAATCAATTTTCCTTGCACATTTTCTAGAGTTGGTAGGCACAAATTTACTCTCCAAAGCTAAGAAAAAGCATTCACTATCATCAACCTCATAATCAGATTCATCATCAAAGATTACAACTTATTCTCTAACATAGTGCAATTTTTTTGTATTTATTATCCTTTCTATCTTTATGATCTCTATTCTCTTTTTTATAGCTCTATTCGAACATCTTGAAGCATAATGACCAATATTACCACAAATGAAACATTTAAAAGGAAACGTACCTTTATACTTATTGGTACCTTTCTTCAACTTCTTGGTAAAGTTCAAATGCTTCCAACTCATCTAAACCATCACTATCATGATCATCTTCAATATTTGTTGCTTTAAATGTTGTTTCTATCTTTTCCTCCTTTCCAAACTTTCTCATCTCAAATGCAATCAAGGTTTCAAATAACTCTTCTTTAGTATATTTCTTAGGATCGTATGTTTCCTCAATAATTGAAACCTTGTCACTTTAACACTCTATTAGGGTCATTATAATCTTCTCATTTATATCTTCATCAGTTAGAGTACCCCCCCTAATTTCTAAATTCATTTGCTGCTAGATCAATCTTTGAAAATAGCCTGCAATATCTTTTCCTTCTTCCATTTTCATATTCTCATATCTACGTTTTTCCATCAACTTATTTGTCAATTTCACTCTATCATTTCCTTCATAATGATCTTCCAACTTCTTCCAAACCTCATAAGGAGTTCCCAAAGAATCAAGTTTCATTCACTCAATCTTGGATAAAGCATTGTAAATAGCATACCTCACTTTTTAATTCTCATCATAAGCAGAAACCTCATCTACAGTAGTAGGACCACTTGCTAGTGCAACATACTTCATATTAATAGCCTTCTAGGTCTGGTAACCAAGATAGATAATATATCTTCTCACTTGCACTTTCTAGTCACTGTAATTAGATCCACCAAACCTAGGGATCACCAACTTATGTTCCATCAGATCTTCCTTAAGTAGTTAAGATCTACACCAAGGAACCAAAGCTCTGATACCAATTGTTAAAAGGTGCAATACAACTGAGAGAGAGGGGGTGGATCAATTGTCACCAAATTCAATCACAAAACTCCAAACACTTTTCAAATTCATAACCACACTAATCTATTATTAAGTATGAACATATAATGCAGATAATAGAAAGAAAAATCAACACAATGAACACAATATTTTACATGGAAAACTCAATAAGGGAAAAACCATGGTGGGGATTAATTCACAATATAAAGTGATAGAAAAATTGAATACAAGAGGCTCACTACCCGAATACAAAGGCTCACTACCTACTAAAAGGACTCACTATCCAACAGGGAGGCTCACTTTCTACAGATACAAAAGATAAAAAAAAGATCCACCACAACAATTTACACACATCCACAACTTTGATTAGAAGATTGTAGAAACCTTCAGCTCACTACTTTCAAGAATATAACATAATAAAGTACTGTTGCCTCAGCTCACTTTTTCACTTGACTTTGTTCTTCACTTGTGGCTTACTTAGGTACTTTGTGTGTTTTCATCCTTCACAACTTGACTTGCATTTATACCATCTTCAACCTTTGAAAATTTCTCTAAGGGTGGCAACATACACTTCATTTCATAAATTCAAATTAGGTTGGTGACTCAACATTCCCACGGTGGAAAGGAATGAGAGTGGACCAATTAATTAGTTAACCAAGACCAAAAGAAATGTCTTGGATCAACCACATGCTTCCTTAATTAAATTTTAATTCTTCATATGAAGTGTAAACACCAGGTTGGCCAAACCTAATGAAAACACAAATAAACATTGAAGTACACACTTTCTAGCAAGAGCATAATATGTGGATTACATAACACACTTCACCATGCATGAGAACACATCTCAGATACCTTTAGATACATCCACAACAAGTTCAAAAACCTTCAAACATTAAACACCTTCCAGTAGCCCATCCAAACTAACCAAACACATACAACAAATCTGAAACTCAACTTCCAGAGTACCAAACAATGAACATCTCTTTCAGAACCCAGAGAACATTATTACAAAACATATTCTAGATCCGCAAGACTTGGAAGCAAACAATAGAGGATTGTGGAGTAGAAAAATTTCTCCCAGTCCATAGAGAAGCAACTCTATCAAACCAATTCATACACTGGTGAACACAATTGTCACACTCCATCAACCCAGAAGCTACAAATCAGGAGATAACACCAGAAATCACTGACAACAATCCTTAAAATCTACACAAGCATAAGATCAACACAAAAGAAACACAGAGCATATACCGGAGCACATTATGAACACACACATACTTATGACTTCACTCTTTATTATATATTGGTAACTCATCATTTCAGCACATTTGAAACATCATAAGGATAGCCCCCTTTATTCACAACATCTCAACAACATCTAAACTATACATGTACAATCTACAACATTCTAAACTACGTTGAAATAAATGAGACCATTAATGACAACACCAAAAAACTTGCTCATACTTGCAACCTTTCTTTCAACAAGTGCAAAAGAGGGAGATTGATTTAGTAAATAACATGTTGTAGCCACAGCCTCAGCCTAGAACTTCTGCTCTAGACCAACATTGCTCAACATACTTCTTGCCCTTTCCATCAACATCCTATTCAACCTTTCAACAACTCCATTTTGTTGTGGAGTGTAAGTTGTTGTTTTATGCCTTTTTATTCCAGGGTCTTTGCAATACCTTTTGATATCTGCTGAAAAAAACTCACTGCCATTGTCTATCCTCAAGCATTTATGTTTTCTTCCACTCTAACTTTCAACCAACTTTTTAAACTCTTTAAACCGACTGAACACTTCTAATTTAATTTTTTAGAAAATATACAAATTCTCTTCTTGAATAATCATCAATAAAGGAAACATAATATATTGATTTCAATAATGAAGGATGCTCATTTACTGGACCAAAAACATCAAAGTGAATATAATCCAGAACACCAGAAGATCTATGAGAACTACAATAAAATGAAACACGATGTTGTTTTCCATATATACAATTTCTAGAAAAATCAAACTCAAGGTTACAATCATCAATCCCTTCAACCAGGTTTTTAATTTTCAAAGATTTTAAGACTTTCTCACCAATGTGGCCAAGCCTTTGATGCCAGAGCATGGTCTTTTCTTCTCAGAGTTTCACCTCCTAAGAGTTTACACCTAGAGGAACTTCGTTCTCCTTCTCTACATGAGTTACCTTTTCTGAACTTACAGAGACAATATTGCATTGAACAACATGTGCATCCAACTTGTACAAAGTACTAATTCAAGTACCCCTTGCTAGCACCATTGAGCCTCTAGTCATTTTGCAGCCACTAGTAAAAAATGAAACTTGCACACCAACATCATTCAGATAACTAACAGAAAGTAAATTTTCAGCCAGACCTGGTGTATGAATTACACAACAAATTTCTTTAATTCTTACATCAAGACATTAAATGCTGACTCTTCCAAGGCCAACAATTTCAAGAGATGAGTCACTTGTTAGATACACCTTTCCACCAACATACCTTTTGTACTTCGTCAACCAATATTTGTGAGATTTCATGTGAAATTTTGTACCTGATTCAATCACGTAAACATCATTTGATGCCTGAGTTTCCAAGACTACAATGAAGGCATCTAGATAGCTATGAGAAGAATCATTATCTAAAAAAATATTTTTCTTCTTCTTTTTCTCCTCTTTGCAATCCTTACAAACATGACCAAGCTTCCCATAATTCTCAAATTTTACCTTGGACTTCTTGTGAGGAGACTTTGATCTCCCTTCAAACTTAGACTTAGACTTATTGTCTTTCTTCTCTCCTCTCTCCTTTGTTCTTCCTCAAATAGCAAGAGCCTCCATTTCCATCTTAGAATATTTCCTCTGCATATCTTCTAACAACAATGAAGCAACCACATCTTCCATCTTCAAAGTGGTTGCAATACTCCCAATAGCCATCACCAAATGATCCCACAAGTCAGGCACAAAACATAAAAGAAGTGTAGGGAAAGCTAAGTGCAAAACAACTCTCCTAACATCAAAACCCTAGGGAAGAATGAAAAGATACATTTAAATTTTCAATTACAGTCCAATTAAGATACACTTGAAAGAAATAACAAAAATAGAGAATTGAACATACACACATGAACACCAAATTTACGTGGGAAAACCCTTACGGGAGAAAACCCACCACACCAAGAAAAACCCCTTTGTATTACAGTAAATAAATTACATACATAGTACATGCTTCACTCTCTCTGATGTCAGTTTATAATAGCATTCACAATGATCAACCTTGTTACAAAATATTCAACACTTAGAATTACATTCACTGATCACTCATCGAACTGATCATCCAACTGTTCATACAACCATCGAACCATCCAACTGATCACAATCTTCAATCTTTGAGTATAACCATGATGCCCCTGTCTATCGAGCTTCCTCTCAGTAATGGATGCAACAGTCCAACTGCTATCGGTTCACATTTAGCTTCTTTGATTGGTCGAAGACACACCACATAGGATGGTCTCCCAATCAGTCAGAGGCATTCAACCTGTATTCGCATGTTGGTGAGACACTAACTGTGTCTCCCCAATGCCATAAGACCTGACTGTAGTTGTTGCCAAGAGTCCTCACTATCGGTAAGAGGTTACACCGAGTTCAAAAAGCTATCACTTAGACTTTGCCTTGTCAGCAAGACCTCATACCGATGATCATCACTTCTTTCGCTATTGCCAAGACAATCACTATTCGATGAGACATCATATCGAAGTCCCAAAGTCACATAGAAGTTAGCTTTCCATTTGGTGAGACTATTGCTACTCGCCAGGACATCACATCAATGTTCACAAGTTATTCCGAAGTGTCCAACAGTCAGCAAGACTTACCGCTATAGCCAAGAGGTTACAACAATGTTCACACCTATCGGTAAGAGAACCCACCATCGGCAAGACTTCTTACTGAGACTTCCAAGTTACCCCAATGAGCAATGGTGAGACAAACATAAGTCACCAAGAGTTCATAGTGAAGCTTCCATGTTACCCCGAAGACTCCAAGTGAAAGCTATCGGCAAGACTTCGACTATTGCTAAAACTTCATACTGAAGCAAGACTTTCAGCCAAGGGTCTCCCCGACACCGCTTGTCATCCAGAGTCTCCTCGATATTTGATAAGAGTGGTCTATCAGCAAGATATATCCACTCGGTAAAAGGTTACAACGAACACCACAAGTCATAGCAACAATAGTAGTTGAAAAGACATCAACAAAGTCACAGCGACCAGAACATTTCAAAAGGTTTCACATCTACTAGTCGGTTAGACACAATGAAGGTCATACCAACTTTACTCTTCCAAAGGTTTCAACCTATGAGATTGAGGCACATATTTCCAACAATCTCCCACTTGACGAAGATCACACAAACACCTCCAGAGCACAACCAAAAACTACTAAAATTCTGGGCACTAAGGCCCATCGAATTGTCACACCACCTGAACTTGTTTGTGTTCACTGGCTTCATCAATACATCTGCAATATTCTCTAGAGTATCCACTTTTTCTAATGAAACCTTTCCATCCTCCACCATATCTTGTACAAAGTGATAATGTACATCTATATGTTTTGTCCTAGCATGGAAAGTAGGATTATTTTCCAAACAGATAGCAGTCTAACTGTCACAATAAATTGTTATTTTCCCTGCATCAAAACCAATGTTACAACACAAACATCTTAACTAGATTGCTTCAATATAGGCATGCGTTGCTGCCATGTATTTTTCCTCTGTAGTGGACAAAGCGACTACAGCCTACCACTTACTCATCCAACTAACTGCACCACCATTCAACATCAAAGTATATCCACTGGTGGATCTTCTACTGTCAATGTCCCCTGCCCAATCAAAATCCACATAGCCTCGAATGCTAAGAGTCCTTTGTGATTCAACCAAGTTTCCATAGTAACATAATGCATATTCAGAAGTGCCCTTCAAATATCTAAATACTCTTTTCACAACATCCCAATGTGTCCTTCCAAGATTAGCCATAAACCGACTAAGTACTCCCACTTCTTGGGAAATTTCTGGCCTTGTACAGACCATTGCATACATAAGACTACCAACCGCACTAGCATAAGGTACACTAGTCATGGCCTCCATCTCCATAGGAGATTTTGGATAGTCTTCAATAGATAGCTTTGTTCCCTGCAAAACTGGAACAGCTAGCTGCTTGCAATCATTCATGCAAAATCTCTCTAGAACAGTCTTGATATACTTACTCTGACTAAGCCAAAGTTTTCTACTATTCCTGTCCCTAGTTATCTCCATCCCCAGAATATACCTTGCTACGCCAAGATCTTTCATTTCGAACTTAGCAGACAATTGAGACTTAAGATCATAAATCATCAACTTACTATTGCCTATGAACAACATATCATCAACATAGAGAGCAATAATAAGCACACGATCACTTTCAGCTATATAATATGCACAATGATCAGATTTTGATCTTACAAATCCCAAAGACAATACAAAAGTATCAAAATTTTGGTACCACATTCTAGGTGATTGCTTTAACCCATACAAAGAATTTTTTAACTTGCAAACCAGTTTCTCTTTACCTTTCTCCACAAAGTGCTCAGGCTGGGACATATAAATCTCTTCTTCAAGATCACCATGAAGAAATTTTGTCTTCACATCTATCTGTTCAACCTCTAAGTCATATGTTGTTGCAAGTGACAAAAGAAATCCTATAGATGTCAGCTTAGCTACAGGAGAAAAAATTTCCCCATAATCAATTCCCTCTACCTGGGAATAACCCTTTGCAACCAACCTTGCCTTATATTTTTCCACACTGCCATCTAGACCTATTTTCTTTTTAAATACCCATTTGTAGCCAAAAAATTTTTTGCCTTTAGGCAAGGGAACCAAACTCCAAGTATCATTCTTTTCTAATGATGCCATTTCTTCATTCATGGCTTCCAACCAAGAGTCTGAATCGGACATTCTAAATACCTCTTTCACAGTCCTAGGCTCATCAGTGCTAGAAATTAAAGCATAGGCACAAGTAGAATCTATCAAAGAGAACCCATACCTATCAGGTTGCTTTATTTCATGAGTTGACCTCCTCACTTACTGAGGCTGAGGTTCCTCTTCTTCTTCAAAACTTTCAGAACTACTTGAGCTCTCCTCAATCTCAAGTACATTTTGAATTTTGAATTCCTCTTTATCTAGTGTTGAAGGAACTTTAACTACATCCATTTTGTTTTCTGATTTTGTCTCTAACTGTAGATCCAAGGTAGAAGGCTTCAACTCACAAAAGATAAAACTTATGTTGTACAGAACCTTCTCTGTATCAAGATTGCAAAGCCTATATCCTTTTATGCGAGCACTATAACCAATAGAAACACATTTTACAACCTTGTTCTCCAATTTAGATCTTTTCTCATATGACACATGTGCATATGCCTCAGCCAAAAACACGAATATGTCTTAAAGAGGGCTTTCTTCTAGACCATGCCTCCAAAGGTGTTTTCTCAACAAGAGAGGAATTCAGAGAATGGTTTATCAAGTAACATGTTGTAGCAACAGCCTTAGCCAATAACTTCTCCTCCAAGACAGCACTACTCAGCATACTTCATGCTCCATCACTGTCTTGTTGAACCTTTCTGCAACTCTATTTTACTGCAGAGTATAAGGTGTAGTTTTATGTCTTTTAATTCCATGATCTTTTTAGTACCTCTTGAAATCATCAGAACAAAATTCACTGCCATTATCAGTCCTTAAACATTTTATTTTTCTTCCACTCTAATTTTCTACAAGGTTCTTAAATTCCTTAAACCGACTGAATACTTCTAATTTACTTTTCAAAAAATAAACAAATGTTCTTCTCGAATAATCATCAATGAACAATACATAGTACCTTGACTTAGACAAAGAAGGAACATTCACTGGACCAAATACATCAGAATGAATATAATCTAGCAGACCAGAAGATTTATGAGGACTGGAATAAAATGAAACACGGTGTTGTTTACTATATATACAATGTTCACATAATTCAAATTCGAGGTTACAATCTTCAAGCCCCTCAACTAGGTTTTTATTCTTCAAAGTTTTTAAACCTTTCTCACCAATGTGGCCTAGCCTATGATGCTAGAGCATAGTCTTTTCTACTGGAAGTTTAACTTCCATAGATTTTACAAAATCAGGAATATTTTCTTCTTTTCCTCCATGATTAGCTTTCTATGAGTTTGCAGAGACACTATTGCATTGAACAACATGTGCATCTAGCTTATACAAGGTACCAACACGAGCACCTCTTGCTAGCACCATAGAGCCTCTAGTCATCTTGCAGCCATTTCCAGAAAATGTGACTTGCACTCCAATATCATTCAGCATACTAACAGACAGTAAATTTTGAGCCGGACCTAGTATATGCATTACATCATTAATTTCCTTCACTCTTCCATTAGGGAATTGAATTCTGACTCTTCCACAGCCAATTATTTCCAATGATGAATCACTTGCCAAATACACCTTTCCACCATCGTATTTTTCATACTTCATGAATAAGTCTCTATGAGATGTCATATGGAAAGATGCTCCAAAATCAATTAGCCAGAAATCATCTGATGCATGTGTAGCCAAAGTCGCAATGCAGGTATTTACATCACTATGAGAGGAATCATTGTCGAAAGAATAATTCTTCTTATTTTTCTCCTCTTTACAATCCTTTTGGACATGACCAGGTTTCCCACAATTCCAGCACTTCACCTTGGAATTCTTGCCATGAGACTTTGAACTCCCCTCTGATTTTGATTTGGACTTCTTGTCCTTCTTTCCTTCATCTTTTGATTTTCCTCTAACATCAAGAACCTCCTTCGCCATCTCAGAAGATTTTCTTCTCATCTCTTCTGATAACAAAGAAGAAACATCTTCCATCTTGAAACTATATGTTGTACTCCCAATAGCCATCACTAGGTGATCCCATGAATCTGGCAAAGAACACAATATCAACATACAGTGATCCTCTTCATCAATCTTCACACCAACAGATGTTAACTATGCAATCAACATGCTGAATGTGTTCAAATGATCAACTACAGACCCTCCTTCCTGCATTCTCAAAGTGTATAGCTTCTTCTTCAAGAACAATTTATTCACCAAGGACTTCCGCTGATAAATAGATGCCAGCCTCTTCCACAAGGAAGATGTAGTCTTCTCTTCATGCACATTCAGAAGAACGGAGTCTACCAAATAGAGCCTTATCAGCCCCTTAGACTTTCTATTTGCAAGGTCCAAATCTTCTTGTTTCATGCCTATAGGATTCGTTCCAGACACAACAATCCAAAGATCACGATCAACCAACAAATCTTCCATTTTAAGTTTCCACAACTCAAAATTGTTGCCATTGAATTTCTCTATCTCAATCTTTCCTGATGTGCTCACCATCTCAATTTGTAATTCAAATTAACAAACTTCTACAAGACTCCCACTGAATAGAAATTGACTCAAAAAACCCAACGTACCTACAAAGATAACACAATTGGCCAGGCTCTGATACCACTTGTAAGGAAAGCTAAGTGTGGAAACAACTCTCCTAAAGTCAAAACCTCAGGGAAGAATGCAGAGATACATTTAAATTTTCAATTACAATCTAATTAAGATACACTTGAAAGAAATAACAAAAATAGAGAATTGAACATACACACATGAACACCAGATTTATGTACGAAAACCCTTACGGGAGAAAAAACCCACCACACCAAGAAAAAACCCTTTGTATTACAGTAAACAAATTACATATAGAGTACAGGCTTCACTCTCTTTGATGTAAGTTTACATTAGCATTCACAATGATCAACCTTGTTACATAATATTCAACACTCAGAATTACATTCACTGATCACTCATCAAACTGATCATCCAACTGTTCATACAACCATCAAACCATCCAACTGATCACAATCTTCAATCTTTGAGTATAACCATGACGCCCCTGTCTGTCAAGCTTCCTCTCAGTAATGGCCGCAATAGTCCAACTACTAGCAGTTCACCTTTAGCTTCTTTGATTGGTCAAACACACACCATGTAGGATTGTCTCCCAATTAGTCAGAGGCGTTCAACCTATATTCACATGTTGGTGAGACACTAACTGTGTCTCCCCAATGCCATAAGAACTTACTGTAGCTATCGCCAAGAGTCCCCACTATCGGCATGAGGTTACACCAAGTTCAAAAAGTTATCGCTCAGACTTCACCTTGTTGCCAACACCTCATATCGATCATCATCACTTGTGTTGATATTATTTTTATGCACCTCTAAACATAGGTAATGCATAGATGCACAACCTCTCTTCAAAAACAATCTTCCACAATCATATTGCAGAACACTATCCCAAGGTCTCTAATGTCAGGTCTTGATAGTGCTTGGAATATCTCAGTTGTTTGATGTGATTTGCTGGAATCACAAGGCAGTCTTACATAGGTATTACAAAGCATGAGAAGTTGGATCCTGAAATGGAGTTCTTAAGATGGGAGAGTTGTTACTTATTTGCTGTAGGTTCAAACAGCAATCTTAGACTCCATTTTGTCATTGGATTTGGCTTTACAATGTGTAATGAACCTTAGCATAGATCACTCATTAAATAAAATAAAAAAAGGGGCGGGGAAGAAAGAAAGTTCCTAGACCTGCAACTAACTGCCAACAGTGATGATGGAATTCCTGCAATGCACAACTTCTTAAAACAATATCCCACTTAACCAGAGAGCTCACAGTATCGTGGAACTTGTGCTATCTTCTAAGGTCTACAAATGTTTTGTCTTTCATTCACCATGTACATGCATGAAAAAAGATAAAAGTTTTGGAGCAGCTTCAAATTCAATCCCAGACTAACTTTACACAGCTATCTACCATCAACAAACAACAAAAAGTATGGACTAAGAAGTCATCAACACAACAAGGATTTTCATGATCACAGAACAACATTCCTAAAATCTACCAAAGCAAGAAAACAACTAACTAGAACAACAATAAAACCTAATTCAAACATTTAACAATGGAGATTGAATCAAGCAACATGTGAGAAACTTAGAAAATGCACCAAGTCAATGTCTTTTCCTTATAAATTTTTGCAGCATGTCTTTACAACAACTCAACTCTCTTTGCAAATGAGAGGAGAGCTCTATTTATAGTGCCCAAAAAAATCTAATGAATGGCCAGGATCTATTTTTATTGTGTGGCCAAGATTCATTACAAAATAGGGTTTCACTTACCCCCCAATATATCACAACTTAAAATTGCATTTTGTCATTTTCCCTATTTTATCCTCTACTGATGGCACTGTAGCACTTTTGTCTTTTAGATGATTGTTGTTTTACTATAGCTACTCTTTAGGGAGTTATTCATCTTTGATGGGGTTTCCCTCCTGCCTCTTAGAAGCTGTGTATTCTATCAACTTGAGAATGACCGCCTGGAGCTTGTTTATTTCAACGATTTCATATTGCAGGACCTAGTAGCTCCATTCTTTTGTGTTATCCTCCATCCTTTTCCAATCCTCATCATACTTTTCACCTTCGTCCCTGAATAGCTCTGATTGATCAAAGCCATGGGCAGCAAAACTCATGAATTCCACTGTGATTTCACCAGACATCCCATCCTTCATCTTTTTTCTAGAAGTAGGGCTATATCTTCTCCGAATCCATTTGCACTGTGGGCATGTCGAACTCTATCATCAGCTTGAGATACCGAGTGCACTCTGCCCTGATTTCCTTGATCCATTCAATGTCTAGATCCACCTTGCTCATGATTTGTTCTAGTCTTTCCCCCCAGTTGTCAAAGTCTCATCACCACACATCCATCAGCCAGTGATTGTCTTTCTTAAATGCAAGCTCCTTTTCCCACATGGCTTCTGGCAACTGAAGGATAGCCTCAATCCTCAGAAAGGTGAAGTCGTAGGTTGCAGGGAAGTCAGTGCAGAGCCTCCTCGTGCCCTCCAGAGACTACAACAGGTCTAAGAACTTGTTGGCTATTCACACAGCCTAACTAATTCCCATGTTTTTGATGTATAAGACTTGTCGGAACCAGTCCTCTATGGTCTTTTCCAAGTTCTTCCTTCTTTCCATCTTATCGATCTACTCTTTGGATAGCAGCTGGGGTGTGGCTGTGGATGTGGTAGGTAGGTCGTCCACTGAAGACCATTGTTGTATGTAATCCATTCAGGCTGTAACTTGTGCCTTGAGCTCATCCTTCAAGATCTTATCCTACTTTATCAAATGCACCATCGTAGCCACTGACTCCTCAAGGTGCCTGACTTTCTACTCTCTGGTGGTGGTCACCAAGTCGATGGTGGAGATGTTGTAACTCACCCCAGCTTGGCCAATCATAGGCATTGCTATTTGTGCTGCTCGAGACCTAGAAGCATCCATCGTCACCCTGGATCAGACTTTGGGATTCTTCTCCTTCTTTGTCATGATTTGAGCTCAAGCCAAGATGGCCACTAACCTCACCCTTGGGTCCTTTAGTATAGGGTTTTTTCTTTCGAGCTACCTCTCTAACCATTCAGGCACAGTAGATTTTCCCTTAGGTGAATCATGGCCACCCTCACCCCTCTGGGTCAAGGCCAAGGTTTTCACTCCCTTTTCTTCTGGGGACTTTTCTTTCTCCTTGGTAGCATCTCCCTCTTCCTCATCAGAATCTTGGACAAACATGAGGCGTTTGATAGGAAGCACGGTGGACTGTTGTTGTATGGGACTTTCTTTCTCTGTCGTCTCTTCTTCTTTCTTTTCATTAGAATGTTCAATCTCATGCACATGTTCTTTGAATTTCCCAACTTTGAGGCTCTCAATAGCTTGGGTCCCACCCTCAGTTTTATCTTCTTGCTGCTATTCTTCTTCTTCAAGGGGTGGCCTTTCTACCTCTGATTAGGTGTCCTTTAGCTACCAGGCCAATTTTTCTTCAAGATCATTGTCAAAGGCCTGCATGATTACCTTGCCACATGTGCTATCTTCCTCATTCATGCTCTCTGAGGAACCAGTTCCCTCCTCCTCATAGGCCACCCTGTCAGTTGCTCGGTACTCATATTCTGGGTGCTCTTGGTATTCATCAGCCTCCTCCTCATTGGCCCCTAAGGCTTCTCGTTCTCGTTCCTCCCATGTCTTAGAGATTAGCATGGTGGCTTCCATAGCCATTGGCCTTGTCAGTGGTTATGAAGGCTGAGTAGTAGCGAGGGCTTGTTCAAGGGCCGCTTAAAGAGCGAGATCCATTAGGATCTGGGATAGCTCAGGGGGGAGATTTTGCATGTGTAGATAGAGAGCCTCAGGCATGGTGGAAGTGCGAATAGGTGCTATCACCATTGCTAGAGGGAGCGATGTGGTTGGTGACATGGCGGTGGAGGAAGGGGTGTAGTTATGGCAAAATAGGAGTCAAGAATTATTACAGACTCAGCCAGAGCCGAAGGGTCAAGATGGATAGAAATGTCCACTATCAGCGGGGATGTGACAATCATAGCCAGGGAGGTAGGTGGTGCAATGGCAGGGGCAGGGAGAGCTAAGAGAGGTTCTAATTGATCCATACCACTTGCCTTCTCCTCCCGGGTTGAGGGCTATTCTGTGGTGCTCCCCGCTTGTTTGAGCCTTTTGGAGGGTGAGCCTCCTGTTTCTTTCCTTGCATAAACCCTGGGATTTGGAGACTCTTCTATTTTTGTCTCCTTTCTCTTCTTGGATCTGGTGACCAGAGGAGACTTGGAGGTCTCACCAGTTGAAATGGTGGCAGCGGCATCCTCTGTAGCACTTGGCTCATGTTTGAGCCCTTCGTAAGTCAAAATTACTCCTTATCGCTTTAATTGGGCTACTTGCCCATCAACCCACTCCTTGGTACAAGGCAAATATTGGCTTGGTTATAATGTTGAGGTCATCGACCTCGTGTTCATCCCAATCAATTGTTGGTATTAGCAAATTTGCGACCGTAGGGTACTTGGGTACATTATGGTGCTTTCGTCTTCCTCGACCTGGTTCGGTATGGGGAAAGGCTACAACTTCCTTACAAACTGCACAGTCATTCACATATAATTCCTTGCACGTACCTCTTTATCATCCTAGCAATCTCCCCAGAAGTCTTCAATGTGGTGGAGATGAGAGAATCACGGCCCTAGTTCCTTTCTGACATGGCCATACGGGTCTATCCGTGGGCAAGTGATGTGTAGGTAGAAATGGTAATCTTTCAGTTCTTTCTTAGAGTTACTAGCACAATAGGAAGTTTGCAGTTTATACATGCCCTAGCGCAGAGTCATGGGATAAGAAATCCCTACTATGTGTTTGCTGCTGAAGATTACCTATATGTGTTGGAGTTGCCGAGAAAGCTCCAGAAGGATGATTCGGTCATTGGGATATCGAGGCAACCTGTTTGGCCTTTCAGTGAAGCCCATGGCACAGATGTATGCAAACTTTGGGTACTGAATGAAGAGGAAGGCACACTACTTCAAAAATTCCCTAGCACTGTGGGACACCCCCCTCTCGAAGTCTTCAAAAATCACTCTAATAATAAGGCCAATGAAGGTGTCGTTTACTCTGCAGTATTCCCTTTCGAAGTTCTAGTACTAGAGCTGAGGGTACTTATCATAGGCATTGAGTCTTTGCCCCTGCTCCTGATCGCGTGCCACAAATAACCTATTGTACTGTCTCTGATCTGCCAAGGAATAGACAAGATAGGAAGTCTTATAAAATTTGGAGCTCTTCTTCATGTTGACGAATTGCTCATGGAAGCAGTTGCTTATTATACCTCCCCAATAGAATGAAATCTTTGTGGTGACATCTTCATTATGCTGAAGAAATTGCTCAATGAAGTACACCATCCATTTCTGAAAGAAGGCGACCGCAGGAAGACCCATAACCTTGCTTAATATGGTGACCAAGTCATGGTAATCTTCGTGGAAGTCACTGCGGAAGAGTTTGTGAGGAACCTTTGCAGCGTTTCCCCGATTTTCTTTGAGCCAATGCTAATTTATTAACCTTTTACAGCCTGATGAATTATCATCCCATGCTGCTTGGAATTCCTCTATGTTGGGCGTTTCCATTTCTTGAAATGTGGGAATATGGAAGGTTTTTGTGATCCCTTCAGCTGACATGTCGGTGAGGACATTACCCTCTCTATCAATGATCATCCTTGTGTTGGCTTGATATGCCTCCCGACAAGCCATGACCAACTTGGGGGCCATGATGGATGGAGGGAATCTAGCAACCTTTTCTATTCTAGTTTTCCTTATTAACCTTGCATTTTTGGTCATTGGATTGACCTTGACCCTTTCTGTGAATTCGTCAATATTGATGTGGCCTATGTTGGTATTGGTGATCTCCTTCCAATCTGTGGTGACTTTTGAGTGCAGAGGCCCACCCTGTAATTGGTATTTCATCTGGTCCTTGTCTTCCTTCCCTCGAGGAATCTTGCCTGACTTTTTCCCTTTGTCCTTCTCGACGGGCGTCACTGAAGGTCCGACGCTCGATTCCATATATTCTACAAGCAAAGGCGTAGTCAGCACAATGGATCACAAAAGCATTCATGTTAGTCGAAATCCTAAAGATGACATCTATTTTAAACAATCTATTAAGCATAACATGACCTTTTATCTCCCGATGTCATTGATATTTTGATTAAGGGAATTTGGACAGTTCGAGCCCGGAGGGCCGGACTTCCTCGGTAGGAATTCTTTTTACAATGGAAAATAGGTCAGAGGGCTCTCAGAGATTCTCTTCGATCAGATTTTAGTACTTTGAGAGGTTTGCAATGAAGAGGACCAAAATTAAGCACGTGGGTTGAAGTTAGATTTCAAATCTGGGCTCATTTGGATTGGTTTGGGAGAATCCGGAAGTCCCAAGCCAGAGAGCCATCCAGAGATGGTAGTTTAGAATAGCAAATCATAAATGAAATTCTAAAGATGGAACTCTGGGGTCTAGGGTCCGAAAGGCTACAGGGTGACTAATGGTTTGTATCTTCACCTTTGAGTGTTCAAGTCTGTGGTACCGGGAAGGCGTTCATCTTTCACTATTTGGGATGACTATTGTTGGGCGGAAGTTTGGAGGGGATAGCTCGACAGTTAGCACCCGACAGATTACAAATCAAGGTGAGGCCTTCATGGTAGGGTAAGGTTCTGGGAGATCCGCAAGTCTTGCTGACAGCGAGGAGCAAGATCGGACCCAGTACGGGCGTCCGCCATTTGATTTCATTTTTAGTTTGGAAGTGATTAGGAAGGTTGATCCTGGAGCTCGGAGGGGCAGGTGAGAATTTTGTTCAAAATTGTGGGTGAGGGAAGGAGTCCCGCACAACAGAGCCCGGCATGGATGAGGGTGTTCAACAGTTTTACATTACCAGGTCCAGAAGGCCAAGGGGTCGTGGTACACTTAGCATTTTGGATGGCCAATGTCAGATGGAAGTCCGGAGCCTTGGGTTCAGATGAAGAGGAAGCCATCATTTTGTTTCAGTCTTGAATTGGTGTGAAAATCCACCTCTGAGAAAGTTCTCGGTGAAAGCCTCATGTCTCGCTGACAGTCGGGAACAAGACCAAAAATGGCACAAGGCCCAGTCATTCAACTTTGTTTTTAGTCCCACAGTGGATGGAAGGGCAGAGCCCAGAGCTCGGAGGGACAAGTGAGAATTTCCCCTCAGGAAGGCAGATAAGGAAAGGATGGAGATCCAGTGTCTAGAGCCCGAAAGGGGAAAGGCCGCTTTGAGTTTAGCTAGGATTCCAATAGAGAATGGAGAGCCTAGACCCGGATGGTAGGGCTCTGCCAGAAACTCGGAGGTGGGCATGGTGGAATTCAAAATGAGCTTTGGAGGGAGGGATCCACGAACTCGAAGGGTGCCTGACCCATTTTGAAATGCCCATAGTAAGGAGAAGGGCAGGTCCCAGGGGATGGGTGGTTGGGGAAAGTTCACCATTTTGACACGACAGCATCCTTGCTAACTTCCAAACACGAAAGTCCGATGGCTCGGGCCTAAAAGGGGAAATTTCTGTCGGAAAGAAGGTTCGTCGCTTTGGTTTGGACGGCCAAGATAGGTCCCAAGGCCGAAGGGGATGATCTCCCTGTGGGAAGAATAGCCGCAGTGAGGTGGAGCTCCAGATCGATCATGAGGGAACCCTCGAAGGTTTTCTAAAGTTTTCAAAACATGGGTTTTACTCATGATGCTATGGTTCATCATTCATACATCGTTTTGATGTCTCTTGTCCATTTTAATCCTTAGAAATCATGAAAGTAATTCTCTGGAGGGTGAATGGAGAAGCTACCTCGAACACTCAATGTAGGGAGTTGTGGGATCCACTTATGATCGATGAAGTGATGGTGCGGGAGATGAGCATGAAGGTGTTGAAGACGGTGGGATCCTCTAGCGAGTTTTATGATCACTCCCTGCAACGATGTCAATTGAAAATGATAGGCTTGAGCGGGTCTTTTATACCCTCTACCACCATTAATGGCCCTATTAAATGTAGGTATGACTAGTAGTGAGGTAGGTGATTTTGAATTCACTGGTGGCAGTGGGAAACCCAAGGTCCAGAGACCAGGAAGGGGAGGTCGGGGCCTAGAAGACAGAACTCTACTAGAAGTTCATCCTGAGGAATGACAAAGCACTCACAGAACCATGGGAGCAAAACTCTAGGGTCCTAGGCCAGAAGGGTGTGGCAGTCGTTGAGATTTTCACAGTTTCTAGTAGATGGAAAACAAAGGTTCAAACTCCGGGGTCTAGGGAGACGCGACCCGAGCATCGTTTGGAATGGCAGGTGCAACAGGGAAACTTGGCAAAGGAAACCCAAATGCCCAGGCCTGGTAGGGCCTGGGGCTGTTGGTAGGGGCAAACTACCAAGGAGACTTCGCGAAGCACTAGAACCTGACAAAATTAGAAAGGGAAGGAACAGTCAGCTTAAGGTGAAACTTAGAAGCAAAATTGACCATCTGGGGCACCAAAAAACAAAATGAGCACACAAAATGAGGCGGTGATAAACAACAACAAAAAAAATGACCTGACAAGGCAGAAGAAAAGAGGGTCCCCGTTCAAAACGGGGTGTGTGTGCTGAGAGCACAACAAATAGAGACTCTACTGGGAAATGCTCCCGAGCATTCTAAAGGTAAATATTCATTCGGGACCTAGAATCTCCAGTTTTGGAGACCAGGAGTGGCTTCTAAAGGTGAATATGAGAGAACAAGATCCTTAATTGGGTCAGTTTACAGGACATCTCAGAAGTGTGTGTAGTGAATTCATTCCTTTCTGCAGGCTACTGACCAAGCGCTACTGATCCAACCGAGCAAGTTACATAAATCATCTAACACCAAAAGTAACTTGGACATTGCTCCGCTGCCAGTTAGGCATCCATAGCCCCGATGGAGTTGTCGCTACAATCCCAAAGGTATTTCTCAACTACCGGTCAACCATCCATAGGCCCTATAGAGTTACCCGCACACCCATACGGTCATTTATTTTTATAGAATTCCCTTTTTCTTTCATTTTGATATTCGTTTCAATGTACCGTTTTCATTTATCATTTTTCTCGACCAGGTAAGCATTGAAGCCTATGATGGGTTTGAAACTATAGTGGTCACTAGAGCAGACTTAAGATTTTTCATTCACTAGGGTGTCATAGCAACCCTGGGACAGTTCTTTAGAAATGATTATTGTTTGTTTTGTGCGAGATCTAAGATATGCGTAAATAGATCCATCCAAGGGTCGAGTTCTAAGTACAGTTCAGACAAGGAAATCATTCATAGGCTATTTTCAGAGACTAATGGTCAAGAGTGAATGTTTAGCCGAAGAACACCAAGGACAGTCAGCAAAGAAAATCGTTCGTCAATTAAGCACAACCACGGCTAAGGGGTAGGAAACATTTTTTCAAAACAAAACTGCCAGGAGGGGGAAAACAAAAGAGCGATGCAAAACAAAAAAATGCAGGCAAACTAGATAAAGCAATCTACCCTAACCTATGTACAAATATTTACAAAGAAGAGCTTGAATGAGCTCAGGCTTGGAAGTAATGCTTCAGGTACTGCCCATTGACCAAGAATGGGACATTCTCACTAGTTAAGGTCTTTAGGCGGAAGGCATTATCCCCCAGAATCTCAGCTATTTGAAAGGGACCAAGATAGAGCTTGTCAAATTTGTTGTGTCCCCCTTTATTTTCATGGGCCTTGTCCCAATACTAGACCATATCTGCAATTCTAAAGGCTTTGATCTTAGCTCAGTGGTCGAACCATCTCTTAACTATGCCCTGATGTTTGGAAAAAATTTCTATTGCATAGTCTTGGACTTCCTCTAAATGCAAGAGCTCAGCTAATCGAGCTTCCCTATGATCTCCTCCCTCATAAAAATCATTGATGAACTAAAGAGTAGGAATCTTCAGATGAATAGGAAATATAGGTTCTAGGCCATAAATAAGGTGGAATAGGGAATCACCGAGGGCAGCCTTGTGGTGAGTGTGATCAGCCCAAAGGGTGAAATGGAGTTGGGTATGTCAGTCCTTAGGATTCCTATCTAGCAGTTTTTTATTACGATAATCAGGCTTTTATTTGTAGATTCAGCAAGGCCATTAGCTTGGGGGTAGTAATTAGATGAAAACTTAAGGGCAGTCCTGTAGTCAAATGCCCAATTTGCAAATTTCAATGAAGCGAAAGCCGGTCTATTGTCACATACCAAAGCATAAGGACAACCAAAGTGATTTAAAATGAAACTTTCTAAGAAATTAGTAACTACTTTAGTTTTGCATTGCTTACATACGATTGTTTCCGTCCAACTAGTATAGTAATCAGTAGCGGTAAGAATGTACCTGTGTCCTGCAAACAATGGAGGGCTTACCAGATCGATGAAGTCGAGACCCCATTGCGCAAACGGCCTTACCTCCAACACAGGCTGTAGTGGGACAGTAGCCCTTGGCAGCAGCGGTCTGGCATGTGTGACATGAGAAAACATGGCAATGGGCATCTTTGAAGATAACTGGCCAATAATACCCTGCTCTCAATATCTGATGTACTGTGGAAGAACCAGAACCATGGCCCATGCCAAATTTGTCATGGAACTCTTTTAAGACTCGATCTGCTTCCTCCTTACCTAGGCACCTTAAATAAATGCCTTCATGATTCTTCTTGTAGAGAATGGAACCTTGTAGCATGTAACCATTGCTCTTCAATCTAAGGGCCCACTTTTGGACTCCTTGCAAGTGCAGCAGACACTTGTGGTTCACCAGATAATAAACTGCATTCTTATACCACTCTCCTGGGGAGACATCCTTAAGCTGGTACTACTGCACAGTGAGTTCGGGTCCAACCTTTGCTACTGCTTTAGCAATCATGCGGGTGAGTGCCTATCCTCTCACCAGCTTCATTTGTAGGATCTCCATGTCATATTCTTGGAGCAAGGTGACCCATTTAGCTCTTCGTTCACCCAATTCATTTTGCATGAGAAGCATTTTTATTGCTGGGTCCAGGACAATGGCAAATACCTTATTGCACAGGATGTATGTCTAAATTTCTTCACCCTTCTGACAAGAGCGTACACCTGCTTTTCTACATTGTGATATCACAATTCAGCATCCTTCAAGGGAGCACTCATGAAGGTGATCGGATGCTTTTTTCCTTTCTCGTCCTTTTGGGTCAACATGCTAGCACAGGAATGTTCTAAAGCGAATGAGTAGATGTAGAAAGGCTTCAGATAATCTGGGCTGACTAACACAAGTGCCTCAGTGATGGCCCGTTTGATTTCCTCAAAAACTTATTTGGCATCAAGTGTCCACTCAACTTTGGTATCATGTTTCAACATAGTATTGAGAGGTTTAACAATCTCCACGAAACCCATGATGAATTTCCTGACAAAATTGATCTGTCCGAAGAAGGATTTTAATTCTTTCTTGCTACCTGGGGGCAGAATTTTGAGTAAGGACTCGATATGTTTAAGGTCTATAGAGATACCCTGTTCTGAAATGATGTGCCCGAGCAATCTACCTTTAGTCACTCCAAAAATGTACTTCTTGGGGTTAAGAGAAACCCTGAACTCCCTACATCTCTGAAACACTTTGCACAAATCAAAGACGTGATCACCTCTTTTTTTAGAAAACAAAGTTAAATCATCCTTGTAGATGATTATACACTTGCCAATCAGATCCTTGAAGGCGATATCCATGGTGCGTTGGAAGGTGGCGTCGGCATTGTTGAGCCCAAAAGGCATTCTCCTATACGTGAAAGTCCCCCACTTGGTGGTGAATGTCATTTTATGATGATTTTCATACTATACCATCACTTGGTTATACCCAGAGTATCTGTCGAGGAAAGACATCATTTGGGAGCCATTGAAGATTTGCAACACCTCGTCCAATGAAGGTACTATATAATTATCTTTCTCTGAAGCTCAGTTCAAATTGCAGAAATCCACACACAATCTAATCTCCCCATTCTTTTTTCTAACTGGGACCAAATTGGCCACCCACGTAGAGTGTCTAACTGGGAAAATAATCCTTATTGATAGCAATTTTTGTACTTCTTTATAAATAATGGGTTCCAACAAGGCATTGATAGGACGATGCCGCTGATGGAATGGCCTCACCTCTGTCTTGAGAGGGATGGTGTGTGTAATGACAGAAGTGTCATATGTCTTTAAATCTTCATAGCTCCATGCCACCACATCATGGTATTTATGCAATGCATCCATTATTCATTTCTTTTCCTCTGGCATGCATACCTTTCAAATAAAAACATTCTTGATTTCCTCAGCTGTCCCGAGGTTGTGAGAATCACACTAGTTGCTTATGGCTTCTTTCTTTGTTTGTTGGTTCTAGTCTTTGATATGATCTAAGTCAAATACACATTCCAGTTGAACCATGCCTCTGGGGATTGTATTATTCTTGAGGTTAATAACCCCTTCTATGTCCAGTTCGGCTTCCTGTGGATTAGCTTCATCAATTATTTGAGTTGCGAAGACATCAAAACTTGTGATGAATTCGAGAATATGTTTGTCATCATTGAAGACCTGCAAGTGGGTAAAATTATCTAGACCGATGGCATGGATGTCAGCTCAACCGTGAATTTATTGAGCCCAGATAAAGAGTGGGGTTGTAAAGTGCTGGCCACTTGAGCCAAAGCATCAGTTGTACGATTCTAAGCACGATGGATCAATTATATATTGAATGAATCTAAGCCCTCCAGGAGATCCCAAACCTTGTGCCTATAATTGGAAAGCCTTCTATCATGAAAATATTATAGTTTCCTAACCTGTTTAACCACTAGTTCAGAATCCTCAAAAATTGTAGCACTTTCATATTTTTCTTCAAGGCCATGAGAAGGCCATGGACCAGGGCCTCATATTCTACTACGTTATTAGTGCAATAAAATTACAATCTATGGGTAGCAAGAAAGGTCTTACCCATTGGACTAATAAGTTTGAACCCAGCTCTGGCTCCTTGCTTGGACTTCGATCCATCAAATTGGAGTGTCCAACATGCAGAATGTTCTTTATCTTCAGGTCTGATTAAGTTCTTGTTCCCTTTCAGCTAGGTGACTGGCTCTGTGATCTTATTGGAATTTTTTGGGTTGAAGCAGTGACCAGCGGGTGGTTCTATTGGTGCCTCCTTTAGCATTTCAATCCGAGGAGCAGCTGATTCTTTAACATGTTTGACTGTCGTTTGACATAAGCAACAATCAAACTTGAAGTGGGAAGCATTATGAACCTTGCACTAGTTTGGCAATAATAGATCTAGGAAATTCATCTAGATGCCCAAGCTGAGTTGGTCGCTAACACTCTTTTCCAGGAACCCCTGGAAATCACTGAGTAATCCCCATTCATCATCTTCATCAGGCTTGTCATCTAGTTCTACCAGCCCTTTTGTATCTAGAGATATTTGAGTGGAATCTGTCAGAGGACTGCATAGCACTAGGAGTACTTCATCAACACATTCTTCCTGGAGCTCGACCTTGTTTTGGTAGGCAAAAGGATGGTAATTCCCCAGGTCAGTCTTGGAAAATAGCACCTTGTTAATATTATTGTACTTTGTGATCATGTATTTCATATGGAGTTCACGGTCGATACATATTTTATTTGGCAGCCCCTTCCATGGTAGCGACATGTGAGAAAGGTCTGTGGGGCTATATCCATTTAGTGCCTTGGTGAATTCCCTTCCCAAGATGATTCCATATGCATTGGGAATGTCTGCCACTTGAATATCAATGACTTGTGTATCTTTGGGTCTATGGCAATTTGCATCGAGATCCGATATATTTCTCCTACGATGATAATCTTTGTTTTGTCCAGCTGGGTCACCTCGCTCCTTGAAGGCGTGGGGGTGATGCCAAAAGCCTTACATATTGCCAAGGGCATGACATTGGCAGATGCTCCTGAGTCGAGCAAGCAGTTATGTAGGTTCTTCCCAAAGATCCTAATGGTGGTTAGGAAAGGAGGAGTTTCTAATCTCCTTTGGAAGATGCCTGTAGGCGTATCGATGTGAGCTACTTGACCCTTGTTCTTATCACTTCCTTTATCCCTATTCTGCCTAAATGGTAGGTCCTTGGAAAATTGCCTATTACTCTGCTCTGGTTCCTTTTCAATTTGTTTACTTGTAGATTGATTTACAAGGATATCCTTCCTTTTCCCAGTATTATCCTATATCTCTAGTTCTTGCCTAAGCTCTTCAAAGGTAACCCTCTTAGCCGGCGTTTATTGCATTGTACTGGAAGATGGGGTTCTATTAAGGATCCTAAAGAAGGCATGCTTTACAGCAAGGACTTTGAGTAATTCAAAGGCTGACAAACAAATTTTTACCCTTTTTAACTCTTCCGCCATGTACTCACTCACTTGCTCAATTTCTGAACTAAAAGCTTGGCTTATGGCAGAACTAGGAGGTTAGACTTTCGTTTGACTAGACAAATTTTGGGATTTTCCTTGAGGCTAATTTTATGACTGGTTTTGAGACCCATTCTTGTTGAGGTATTGAGTAGGTATATGGGGAAGTCTAGGGTTGTTGTTGGCATTAGGATCAGGCAGAGTGGCAAAATTGTTTGGTGGGGTAGAAGTTGTAAAGGGTCCACCCACCTGTCTAATCTTAAGGAAGTAGGGATTTGACCTTAGATGGAACATGTGGACCTCATCTATAAATGGCTCCTCTTCATCTACTAGACCATTATCTACTGAATTAAAAAGCTGAGCCAAAGTTTGCTCGTTACTTACCTCTTGCACTTCTCCACCCTCAACAGGAGTAGGCTCGACTTCGGGCTCGTTGCAGTTGCCTCACAAAAATGGCACTTGATTAACCATGAGAGAGGAGGAATCATATGGCTCAGATGGGATGAGGTCCCTACAACCAGCATTGTCCACTGCATTCTGCACTTCTACCTAGAATATTTCAGCAGCTATCTAGAATTTGAGGCAATCCAACTTGGAATGTCTGCTAGTTTTATGAATCCTACACCATTTGAACAAGGCTGCCTCAGCAAGGTATACTCCACTAGTCATTTTTTCATTGCTTGCCAGTTGGTTGAAAGGCATATGGACACCTCCGTTATTAGGCCTAGTGTTCCATGTGCGATTTTACCTCTAAGAAGGTCTCCTTTCTAAATTATGATTAGCATTTTGCCCTCTATCATAGTTCTACCTGGAGAAAGTGCTTGCTTCTTGATTATCCCTACTGTCCCTATTTCTCAGTTGTCCCAGTTAAGATTGGCCTCAAAATTATTCTGGGAGGCCTGTAACTGATTATTCTAATTTCTTAGGTGCATCATTTTCATGGACGCTTTCTTTATCATCTTAGTTAGTTCCTCTAACTTATCTTTCTCGGTCCTATTCCCAGGCAACAGTGCTGGATTTTGGAGAAAAGCGGTCGTGGCTGTCGGCTAATTCTAATAAACTAAAGGAAATTATAGTCCTGATAGGTACAA
Organism: Sequoia sempervirens; assembly: GCA_007258455.2. Taxonomy (NCBI): domain Eukaryota; kingdom Viridiplantae; phylum Streptophyta; class Pinopsida; order Cupressales; family Cupressaceae; genus Sequoia; species Sequoia sempervirens. Next base: position 214,380,363 of record VDFB02047230.1, read on the forward strand.
TGGTGCCTGGGGCTACTGGAAATACACCTGTTGTTGTGGAGCAGCCTAATAATAGTTATACTATGGTTGAGGCCGCAAATAGGAAGGTGCGAGAGGCGCATAATTCAGTGGCTGCCCTAGATGTGGGACAATGGGCAATGGAGGCACTTGATTCATAAGAGGGATCTAATGAGCGAATGGTTGAATCAGTCCTTGAATCTACATCGGGTGAGCTACCAGCCCAAAAGAAGGTAGCAGGCCAGAGATATTCTACTGCAAATCTGCACTGGCAACAACAACCTCTGTATAGGCGGTCACCATGGTAGTGAGTGGTGGCCACATCCTTTTCACCAAAGCCTACATGAGGTTATCCAATGCCACATAGTAGACTGGGAGAGCTACAACATCATTATGAAGATATAGGTCCTGAAGCCTTGTATAGGCCCAATGAAAATGATCCTTGAAGGACCTAATAGGTTCATTGACTTCCCTTCTGATAGACGTAAATTGCTTGTAAAGTTCTGAAGGGCTGATGGGAATCTTATATTTCTATAGAAAGGAATTCTTCATCAGATTCCATGAAGTAATGGATCCCCTCGATAGACTGATGTACCAATAGAAGGCTTCTTCTCCCAACGAATGTGGAAAAAGGCACCATGCAACATCCTCGTGGTCGACTTGCATTTCAGTGATGGTTGTCTCAAATATTTTGATATGTTCCTCAGTTGTTCTCTATAGGTCGCAAGGATGGAACTTCGAACAAAAGCCCTCCAGATTCTTGGGCATATCATGATAGATGGCGAAATGTATAGGCGAAAGGTTATGTGCTAACCAAGCCATGGAGGGTGGCAGAGGTGGTATCTGCTATTGGAAAATGACAAGTTGGGGTTCTACCTGCAATAAAACAACAATCTGGGACTGCACTTGAGTTGTGGCTAATTGGATTGTGCCCTAGGCTGGAAGGGTCGAGAGAGGAGTGATCCCCTAGTTTCTGGAGATAGGAGGTGCAAATGCAGTTTCAAATGGTTGGGTGGAAGATGAAGACCAGCTGAATGAAGGTGAGGGTGGAATGGAGGAAGAGGAAGTGGGAACGCTACTTCCCTTAACTCACTTCACCCTTGTAGTAGGCTGCAATTCTTCAAATTCTCCCTTGTTTGGTGTTGACTGTAGAACTCTTTAAAATCTTTCTGGGGAGAATGATCTGATTCGATCTAGCTTCACCCTTTACCTTTAGCTTTGTATTCCCAATGTGGTCCTCCTTCTAGCGCCAATTCTGTTGATGTGTTTTTTATGCACCTCTCAACACAGGTAATGCATAGATGCACTAACTCTCTTGAAAGATAATCTTCCACAATCAGATTGCAGAACACTATCCCAAGGTCTCTAATGTTAGGTCTTGATAGTGCTTGGAATATCTCAGTTGTTTGATGTGATTTGCTGCAATCACAAGGCAGTCTTATGTAGGTATTACAAAGCATGGGAAGTTAGATCCTGAAATGGATTTCTTAAGATGGGAGAGTTGTTACGTACTTGTTGTAGGTTCAAACAGCAATCTTGGACTCTATTTTGTCATTAGATTTGGCATTACAATCTGCAATGAACCTTAGCATAGATCACTCATTAAATAAAATAAAAAAAGGGGTAGGGAAGAGAGAAAGTTCCTAGACCTGCAACTAACTACCAATAGTGATGATGGAATTCGTGCAATGGAAAACTTCTTAAAACAATATCCCACTTAACCAGAGATCTCACAGTATCATTGAACTTGTGCTATCTTCTAAGGTCTGCAAATATTTTGTCTTTCATTCACCATGTGCATGCATGAACAAAGATAAAAGTTTTGGAGTAGCTTCAAATTCAAGCCTAGACTAACTTTACACAGCTATCTACCATCAGCAAACAACAAAAAGTATGGACTAAGAAGTCATCAACAAAATAAGGATTTTCATGATCATAGAACAACATTCCTAAAATCTACCAAAGCAAGAAAACAACTAACTAGAACAACAATAAAACCTAAGTCAAACATTTAACAATGGAGATTGAATCAAGCAACATGTGAGAAACTCACAGAATGCACCAAGTCAATGTCTTTTCCTTATAAATTTCTGCAGCATGTCTTTACAACAACTCAACTCTCTTTGCAAATGAGAGGAGAGCTCTATTTATAGTGCCTAAAAAGATCTAATGAATGGCTAGGATCAATTCTTATTGTGTGGCCAAGATTCATTACAAAATAGGGTTTCACCTACCCCCCAATATATCACAATTTAAAATTGTATTTTGTCATTTTCCCTATTTTGTCCTCTACTGATGGCATTCTAGCACTTTTGTCTTTTAGCCGATTACTATTTTACTGTAGCTACTCTTTAGGGAGTTTTTTCATTTTTGATGAGGCTATCCTCCTGCCTCTTAGAAGCTCTATATTCTATGAACTTGAGGATGACTGCCTCGAGCTTGTTTATTTCAACAATATCATATCGCAACACTTGGAAGCTCCATTCTTTTGCATTATCTTCCATCCCTTTCCAATCCTCATCATACTTTGCACCTTGGTCCCTGAATAGCTCTAATTGATCGAAAGCACAGGAAACAAAACTCATGAATTCCACTGTGATTTCACCAGACATCCCGTCCTTCATCTTTTTCTAGAAGTAGGGCTTTATCTTCTCTAGATCCATTTACATTGTGGGCATGTCGTACTCCATCATCAGCTTGAGATAACAAGTGCACTTTGCCCTGATTTCCTTGATCCATTAAATGTTTAGATCCACCTTGCTCATGATTTGTTCCAATCTTTCCCTCCAGTTGTCAAAGTCCCATCACCACACATCCATCAGCCAGTGATTGTCTTTCTTAAATGCAAGCTCCTTTTCCCACATGACTTCTAGAAACTAAAGGATAGGCTCGATCCTGAGAAGGGTTGAGTCGTAGGTTGCAAGGAAGTTAGTTCAGAGCTTCCTCGTGCCCTCTAGAGACTGCAACAGGTCTAAGAACTTGTTGGTTCTTTGCACAGCCCGGCTAATTCCCATGTTTCTAACATATAAGACTTGTCAGAACCAATCTTCTATGGTCTTTTCCAAGTTCTTCCTTCTTTCCATCTTATCGATCTGCTCTTTGGATAGCAGCTGGGGTGTGGCTATGGATGTGGTAGGTAGGTCGTCCACTAAAGAACATTGTTGTATGTAATTCGTTAAGGCTGTAACCTGTGCCTTGAGCTCATCCTCAAGGTGCCCAACTTTTTTCTCTCTGGTGGCGGTCCCCAAGTTGATGGTGGAGATGTTGTAACTCACCCCAGCTTGGTCAATCATAGGCATTGCTATTTGTGCTGCTTGAGACCCAGAAGCATCCATCGTCACCTTGGATAAGACTTTGGGCTTCTTCTTTGTCATGATTTGAGCTCATGCCAAGATGGCCTCTAACCTTGCCCTTAAGTCCTTTAGTACGGGTGTTTTTCTTTCGAGTTGCCTCTCTAACCATTCAGGCACAGTAGATATTCCCTTAGGTGAATCATGGCCACCCTCGCCCCTCTTGGTCAAGGCCAAGGTTTCTGCTCCCTTTTCTTCTAGGGACTTTTCTTACTCCTTGGTAGCATCTCCGTCTTCCTCGTTAAAATCTTGGACGAACACGAGGCATTTGATAGGAAGCATGGTGGATAGTTGCTATATGGGACTTTCTTTCTCTGTCGTCTCTTCTTCTTTCTTTTCCTCAGCATGTTCAATCTCATGCACATGTTTTTGAATTGCCCGACTTCAAGGCTCTTGATAGCTTGGGTCCCACCCTCAGTTTTCTCTTCTTGCCACCGTTCTTCAAGGTGCAGCCTTTCTACCTCTGATTTGGTGTCCTTTGGCTACTGGGCTAGTTCTTCTTCAAGATCATCATCAAAGGCCTGCATGATTACCTTGCCATGAGTGCTATCTTCCTCATCCCTTCTCTCTGAGGAACCAGTTCCCTACTCCTCATAGGCCACCCTGTCAATTTCTCGGTGCTCATATTCCGGGTGCTCATGGTATTCATTAGCCTCCTCCTCATAGGCCCCTGAGACTTCTCGTTCTCATTCCTCTGACTCCTTAGATATTAGCATGGTGGCTTCTATAGCTGGTGACCCTATCGGTGGTTGTGAAGGCTGAGAAATAGTGAGGGCTTGTGCAAGGGCCGCTTGAAGAGCGGGATCCATTAGGATCTGGGATAGCTCAGGGGGAAGATTTTGCATGTGTCTCAAAAGAGCCTTAGGCATGGTGGAAGTGGGAATAGGTGTTGTCACAGTTTCCAGAGGGAGCAATGTGGTTGGTGACATGGTAGCGGAGGAAGGGGGCATAGTTATGGTAGAAGAGGAGTCGACAATTATTATAGACTCGGCCGGAGGTGAAGGGGCAAGATGAACAAAAATTTCCACTGCCAACAGGGATGTGGCAATCATAGCCAGGGAGGTAGGTGGTGCAATGGCAGGGGCAGGGAGAGCCAAGAGAGGTTCCAATTGATCTGCACCCCTCACCTTCTCTTGGGTTGAGGGTTGTTCCATGGCACTCCCCACTTGTTTGAGCCTTTTGGAGGGTGAGCCTCCTATTTCTTTCCTTGCATAGACCTTGGGGTCTGGAGATTGTTCTATTTTTGTCTCCTTTATCTTCTTGGATCTGGTGACCAGAGGAGACTTGGTGGTCCCGCTAGTTGAAGTGGCGGTAGCGGCATCCTCTGTGGCACTTGGCTCACATTTGAGCCCTTCGTAAGTCAAAATTACTCCTTGCTGCTTTAATTGAGCTACTTGCCCATCAACCCACTCCTTGGTACGAGCCAAGATTGGCTTGGTTATAATGTTGAGGTCATCAACCTCCTGCTCGTCCCAGTCAATTGTTGGTATTGGAAAATCAGTGACCGCAGGGTACCTAGGGTGTATTATGGTGCTCTCATCTTCCTCGACCTGGTCCGGTATGGGGAAAAGTTGCACCTTCCTTACAAACTACGTAGTCATTCTCTTATAGTGCCTTGCACATACCTCTTTATCATCTTGGCAATCTCCCCAGAAGTCTTCAATGTGGTGGAGATGAGAGAATCCTAGCCCTAGTGCCTTTCTGACCTGGCCATATGGGTCTATCCGCGGGTGAGCGGTGTGCAGGTATAAATGGTAATCTTTTAGTTCTTTCTCGGAGTTACTAGCATACTGGGAAGTTTGCAGTTTATATATGCCCTTGCCCAGAGTCATGGGATAAGAAATCTCTGCTATGTGTTTGCTGTTGAAGATTTCTTGTATGTGTTGGAGTTGCTGAGAAAGCTCCAGAAGGATGATTCAGTTGTTGCGGTATCGAGGCAACCTGTTTTTCCTTTCAGTGAAGCCCTGGGCACAGATGTATGTAAACTTTGGGTGCTGAGTGAAGAGGAAGGTAGATTGCTTCAAAAATGCCTTGGCACTGTGGGAGACCCTCCTCTCGAAGTCTCAGGCAATCACTTTAATAATATGGCCAATGAAGGCATCGTTTACACTACAATATTCCCTTTTGAAGTTCTGGTACTGGAGCTGAGGGTACCTATCATAGGATTTGAGTCTTCACCCTTCCTCCTAATCAGGTGCCACAAATAACCAGTTGTACTGTCTTCAATCTGCCAAGGAATAGATAAGATAGGAAGTCATATAAAATTTGGAGCTCTTCTTCATGTTCACGAATTGCTCATGGAAGCAGTTGCTTATTATACCTCCCTAATAGAATGAAATCTTTGTGGTGACATCCTCATTCCCCCAAAGAATTTTCTCAACGAAATACACCATCCATTCCTAAAAGAAGGCAGCCACAGGAAGACCCATAACCTTGCTTAACATGGTGACCAAGCCATGGTAATCTTCATGGAAGTCACTACAGAAGAGTTCGTGAGGAACCTTCGTAGCGTTGCCCCGCTTTTCTTTGAGCCAATGTTGATTTATTGACCTTTTACAGCCCGCCAGATTATCATCCCATGCTGCTTGGCATTCCTCTGTGTTGGGCATTTCCATTTTTTTAAATGTGGGAATATGGAAGGTTTTTGTGATCCCTTCAGCCGATACGTCAGCAAGGACATTTCCCTCTCTATCAATGATCGTCCTTGTGTTAGCTTGATATGCCTCCCAACAAGCCATGACCAACTCGAGGGCCATGAGGGATGGAGGGAATCTTGCAGTCTTTGCTATTCCACTTTGCCTTATCAGCCTTGCATTTTTGTTCGTTGGATTGACCCTGACCCTTTGTGTGAATTCGTCAATATTAACATGGCCTATGTTGGTATCGGTGATCTCCTTCCAATCTATGGTGACTTTTGAGTGCAGAGGCTCGCCCTAGAATTGGTATTTCATCTAGTCCTTGCCTTCCTTCCCTCGAGGAATCTTGCCTAACTTTTCCCCTTTGTCCTGCTCGATGGGTGCTGCTGAAGGTCCCATACCCGATTCCATATATTTTGCAAGCAAAGGTGTAGTCAACACAATGGATCACAAAAGCATTTATGTTATCCAAAATCCTAAAGATGACATCTATTTTAAACAATCTATTAAGCATAACATGACCTTTTATCTCCCGATGTCATTGATATTTTGATTAAGGGAATTTTGATAGTTCAGGCCTAGAGGGCAGGACTGCCTTGACAAGAATGTTGTTTAGAAGGGAAAATAGGGAGGAGGGCTCCTAGAGATTCTCTTCGACTAGATTTTATTTCTATGAGAGGTTCGCAATGAAGAGGACCAAAATTAAGAACGTGGGTTGAAGTTAGATTTTAGATCTAGGCTCATTTGGATCGGTTTGGGAGAATCCGGAAGTCTCGGGCCGGAGAGCCGTCTAGAGATGGCAGTTTAGAATAGTAGATCATAAATGGAATTCCACAGATGGAACTCTAGGGTCTGGGGTTCGGTAGGCTGCAGGGTGACTAATGGTTTGTAACTTCACCTTTGAGTGTTTGAGTCTATGGTACTAGGAAGACATTCATCTTTCATCGTTTGGGATGGGTATTGTTGGGCGGAAGTCCGAAGGGGGTAGCCTGGTAGTTAGGGCCTGGTGGATTACAAATTAGCATGAGGCGTTTGCAACAGGGTAAGGTTTTGGTGAGATCCACAAGTCTTGCCGACAGCTAGGAGTAAGACCGGAATCGGCATGGGCATCTGCCTTTTAATTTCATTTTCAATTCAGCGGCGATTGGGAAGGTGGATCCCAGAGCTCGGAGGGGTGGTGAGAATTTTATTTGGAATGGTGGGCGAGGGAAGGAGTCCCACACAATGGAGCCTGACACAGATGAGGGCGTTCAATAGTTTTACATTACTGGGTCCAGAAGGTCAGGGGTTGTGGTTCACTCAGCATTTGCGACGGCCAACATCAGACGTAAGTATGGAGCCTCAGGTCTAGATGGAGAGGAAGCCATCATTTTGTTTCAATCTTGAATCAGTGCGAAAATCTTCCTTGGAGAAAGGTCTCGGTCAAAGCCTCATGCCTCACTGACAGCCGGGAAGAAGACCAGAAGTGGCACAAGGGCTCGTTGTTTGACTTTGTTTTCAGTCCCACAGCAGAAAAAAGGGTGGAGCTTGGAGCTCAGAGGGATAGGGAAGATTTTCCCCTCAAGATGGCAGATAAGGAAAAGATAGAGATCTGGCGTTCAAAGCCCGAAAGGGGAAAGGCTGCTCTGAGTTTAGCTAGGATTCCAACAGAGAATGGAGGCCCGAGGCTCGAATGGCAGGGCTCCACCAAAAACTCCAAGGCAGGCATGGTGGAATCCGAAAGGAGCTTCGAAGGGCGGGATCCATGAACTCAAAGGACGCTTGACCCATTTTGAAATGCCCGCAAGGAGGAGAAGGGCAAGCCCTGGCAGACGGGTGGTGGGGGTAAGTTTGTCGTTTTGACACGGCGACATCCCTGCTAACTTCTGAACAAGGAAGTCCGAAGGCTCAAGCCTGAAAGGGGAAATTTCCCTCGAAAAGAAGGTTCATCACTTTGGTTTGGATGGCCAAGACAAGTCTCGGGGCTGAAGGAGATGATCTCCCTATGGGAAGAACAGCCACGGTGAGGTGGAGCTCTAGATCAGTCATGAGGGAACCCTCAAAGGTTTTCTTAAGTTTTAAAAACATGGGTTTTACTCGTGACGCTATGGTTCATCATTCATACATCATTTTGATGTCTATTGTCCATTTTAATCCTTAGAAATCATGAAAATAATTCTCGGGAGGGTGAAAGGAGAACCTACCTCGAACACTCAATGTGGGGAGATGTGGGATCCACTTACGATCGATGAAGTGATGGTGAGGGCGATGAGTGTGAAGGTGTCAAAGATGGTGGGCTCCTCTAGTGAGTTTTCTCATCACTCCCTGCAATGATGTCAAGTGAAAATCATAGGCTTGAGTGGGTCTTTTATACCCTCTACAGCCATTAATGGCCATGTTAAATGTAGGTACATCGAGCAGTGAGGTAGGTGATTTTGAATTCACCGATGGCGGAGGGAGACCTAGGGTCCAGAGACTGAGAAGGCATAGGTCGATGGGTGCTTGACAAGTTCAACTCAAGAATCACCGGCGGCAAAGGGAAGGTCGGGGCCCAGAAAGTGGAACTCTACCAAAAGTTCATCGTGAGGAATGGCGAAGCACTCACGAAACCCCTGGAGCGGAACTCCGGGGTCCCGGGCATGAAGGGTTTGGTAGCTGTCGATATTTTCGTGGTTTCTAGTAAACAACAAATGGAGGTCCAGACTCTGGGGTCTAGGGAGACGTGACCTGAGCATTGTTTGGAACGGCGGGTGCAATGGGGAAACCCGACAAAGGAAACCCAAACGCCCAGGCCCAGGGCCTGGGGCCATTGGCAGGGGTAAACTGCCAAGGAGACTCCGGGAAGCACCAGAACCTAACAAAATTAAAAGGGGAAGAAACAATCAGCATAAGGTGAAACTTAGAAGCAACATTGACCATTCAGGGCACTGAAGAATAAAATAGGCATGCAAAATGAGGCAGCAACAAACAACAACAAAAAAATGACCTAACAAGGCGGAATAAAAGAGGGTCCCCATTCAAAACGGGGCATGTGTGCCGAGGGCACAACTTGTATCGCTATCACCAAGACAATCACTATTCAATGAGACATCATACCAAAGTCCCAAAGTCACATAGACATTAGCTTTCCATTCGGTGAGACTATCGCTACTGGCCAGGACATCACACTGATGTTCACAAGTTATTCCAAAGTGTCCAATAGTCAACAAGACTTACTGCTATTGCCAAGAGGTTACAGTGATGTTCACACCTATCGGTGAGAGAACCCACCTTTGGCAAGACTTCTTACCAAGACTTCCAAGTTAACCTAATGAGCATCAATGAGACAAACATAAGTTGCCAAGAGTTCATAGCGAAGCCTCCATGTTACCCCGAAGACTCCAAGTGAAAGCTATCAACAAGACTTCGGCTATCGCTAAGACTTCATACCTAAGCAAGCCTTTCAGCCAAGGGTCTCCCTGACACCGCTTGTTGCCTAGAGTCTCCCCGATATTCAATAAGAGTGGCTTATCGGCTAGAGATCTCCACTCGGTAAAAGGTTATAGTGAACACCACAAGTCATAGCGACAACACGAGTTGGAAAGACATTAACAAAGTCACAGCGACCGGAACATTTCAAAAGGTTTTACATCTGCTAGTCAACTAGACACAATGAAGGTCATACCAACTTTTCTCTTCGAGAGGTTTCAACCTGTGAGATTGAGGCACATATTTCCAACAAGAAGCATACAATAAGCCTTATCATCTATCTTCACACATAAAGATGTTAACTAAGTAATGAGCATATTAAACATATTTAGATGATTAGACACATACACCCCTTCCTCCTTTTTCAAAGAGTACAGTTGCTTCCTCAAGAATAACTTATTCACCAAGGACTTTCCCTAATAAATGTCACCAAGTTTCTTCCACAAAGAAGATGTAAACTTCTTTTCATGAACATTCAGGAGAACTGAGACTACTAGACAAAGTCTTATCAATTTTTTGGATTTTCCATTTGTGAGGTCACAATATTCTTGCTTCATACCTGAAGGTTTAGTCCCAAACACAACAATCTCTATCTACCAATAGGTCTACCAATTTGAGTTTCCACAACTCAAAAGTTCCACCATTCAACTTTTCAATTTATGTCTTCCTTGATGTACATGTCATCTTAATCTGCAATAGAGATTACCATATTCCTCTACAAGACTCCCACTTTAAAATTGGCACATAAAACTCATCCAACCCAAAAGGATAACACAATTGACCAGACTTTGATACAACTTCTAAGGAAAGCATAGGTGTAGAAACACTTTCCTAATGCTAATTCTAAGAACAGAATGTAGACATATGGTTCAATTTTTAATTATAGTTCATCAAAGATGCACAAATTAGCGAAAAAACATATCAAAACATATTTAACAAAACCACAAAATAGACACAAGATTTAACATGGGTAAACCCTTTTAGGAGAAAAATCCACTAGACCAAGCAAAAAAACTTTGTATTATAGTGAACAAATTCCACATACAGAGTTACAATTTGTTGTTTCCAAAAATGTCAATTCACACTCTCAATATAGGAAGCATTACACTTCCTAATCAATCGTGTTTTCTCTCGCCAAACCCACAACTCAACTCTCAATAACTATTACAATGCATTACACATTATAACATTTCCCTTCTAAGAGAATTCCTAATCAATTTGCATCACCAGATCCATGTAGGAAACAAGACCAGTTTGATTCCCATTCATAATATTAGACAAACTGTCACTCAATAGTTACCATATCCGATCATCAATGAGACAACCACAAACCTCTAGTTGATCTATTCGAGTCCCACTGACCGGTGTAATACTCGCCAAACTGAAATAGTCATCAGTGTATAGACAAGACAAGAGATCATGTCTCACCGATCACTCATCATCACACCAATATGAGATTCTCATGATACACTATCAACCAAGTCAACCACCTCATCAGAGAGACTCCATATCACCTCCTACCAATACGAGCAAGTCCTATCGATGTTCACTTTGCAGCTTCATGTCTATCATCTCATGAATGAAACAAGGTAAAGGGTCTCACTGAAGTCCATGAGTCCCACCGATGAGACTCATTGGTCCATCAAAGAGACAAAATTTAAAGTCTCACCGAAGTAGCCATGTCCCACCAATGAAGATAGGCTATTGGAGATTTCACAAAATTTACAACCCATAACTCGTAGTTTCAAAGTTTCAATTCTCTGCAACATCAATATTGATCTATCGTTCATACTACCATTAGGGTTCCACTAATAGTAAGGTGCCACATCGATGAAAGAACTATCAAATCATCATTAGCAAAAAGAATAATTCCTCGCTGATAGAGCACAATTCTATTGATCAAAGGAAGAAATGTACATAATACTAGCAATAACTAGCTAGTAAGTTGAGACACTTTTCCAACATGCTCCCACTTCACGAAGACTTACTAGTTTCTCCAATACTTAAGATTACTAAAAGTGATAGGCCCCAAGGCCCATCGAACTGGCACAAACCTAAACTTGTTTGTGCTCAATGGTTTTGTTAATGCATCTACAAAATTTTCCAGAGTATCCACTTTTTCAAGACTAACCTTTCCATCCTCCACCATCTCTCATACAAAATGATACTACACGTCAATACATTTCGTCCTAGCATGGAAAGTTAGATTTTTCACCAAACAAATAACACTCTGACTATCACTGCAAATGGTAATTTTCCCTACATTGAACCCAATATCAGAAGACAAATGTCTAAGCCAAATGGATTCTTTAGAGGCATGTGTTGTTGCCATATATTCTACCTTTATGGTAGATAAAGTGACTACATCCTATGCTTGCTCATCCAACTAACTGCACCACCATTCAAAGTGAAGATATATCAAATGGTGGATCTCCTACTATCAATTTCACCTGGCCAATCATAATCCACATAACCTTGAATGGTGATGGATCTCTGTGACCCAGCCGAGTTACCATGATAGCACAAAGTGTACTGAAAGGTACCTTTTAAATACCTAAAAACTCTTTTCATAGCATCCCAGTTTGATCTACTAGTATTTTCCATAAAACAGGTAAGAACTCCCACTACTTAGGTAATGTCTAGCCTTTCACAAACCATTCCATACATTAAACTACCAATTGCACTTGCATAAGGAACTCTAGTCATGTCCATCTCTATAGGAGATTTTAGACAATCTTCAATAGATAGTTTTGTTTTCTGCAACAGTGGAACAACTAACTGCTTGCAATCTGTCATACCAAATCTCTCTAGGACAGTATTGATATACTTACTCTGGTTTAGCCAAAGCTTTCTACTTCCTCTATCCCTTTTTATTTCCATCCCTAGAACCTAGATCTTTCATTTCAAAATTTACTGACAATTGAGATTTTAGATCAAAAATCATAGTCTTACTATTTTCTATGAACATGTCATCAACATACAAGATAATAATAAGAACTCTATCATTTTCAATTTTGAAGTACACAATGATCAAATTTTGATCTTACAAATCCCAATGACAACACAAACGTGTCAAACTTCTAGTACCACATTCCAAGAAATTGTTTTAAACCATACACAGATTTCTTTAACTTCCAAACTAGATTTTCTTTACCTTTTTCCACAAAGTGCTCTAGCGGGGACATATAAATTTCTTCTTCAATATGTCCATGAATAAATTTTGCATTCACATTCATCTATTCAATCTCTAAGTCATACACTACTGCAAATGACAAAATAAATCTAATAGATGTTTGGTTCAGGGGCATCTAGGTTTTCAGGCCTCCAAGAGGGGTCAGTGTTGATATTTTGGTTTGTGTGAGTTATTTTCATGTAATAAGGTCTTCAATGATCATATCATATCTGTTGGATTCGGTCTTGAGTCATTACATATGATTTAGAGGTCAATTCCAAATTGTTGTCATGTTGCTTAAATGTTATCAATACAACTTTTGCATTTTCTTGCAAAAAGTGATTAGGGTGATGTTTTGTTAGTTTGTAATTAGAAAATTAGTTGGAAGTAGTTAGAAAATGGTTGTGAAAGTTCAAAAATACCTTGTATGATTTAATAAAGGGTTGGAGAATATGTAATCAAAATTTTGATGAAAAAATAAACATAATTTTATGAGTTTTACCACGTTTTGTCTATTCTCTTGATTTTTTATAGTCTATACGAATTTTTTTTTGACCCTCGCGTGATTTTATCTTGCAAAGGAATGAATTACCTTTCATTTTCAACTATTTTGGTTGTTTTTTATTGACTTTGGAGAAAGATGTAGGCAATTTTCTGAAAATTGTTCAAAACCCTGGTTAGGGTTTCTAGTGGACTTGAAAATGTAATTTCTCACCATTCCTATAGTGGAAATTTTTGAAATTTTGTGATAACGAATAATTTTATGTTTCTTTACTTATTCCAAGATTGTAGGTTTCAAAATCTTGGTTTGCATGTGTTTTGGTGATGCCCTAGGTTATATTTTCTTATGTTTTTGGTGTAATTAGTAGAAAAACAATTGATTTTTGAAAGCTTCTATACAAAGTAACCTATCTTTAATTTTAAGTATGTTATATAAAGGTAAAATGGGTATCTAAATATTCCTTTACAATTTGGATACCATGTCTACACTAAAATTTATGGCCAAAAAACTCAATTTTCTACCCTCATATTTTTAGGCTTCAAGGAAGGACAGTCTAAGTTTGATTCATGTGTTACAAAACAACCATATCTAAGTTTTGGATATGTTAAATAAATCCCAACAGGGTACTAAAAATAGTTTTTATATTGTGAGTTTAAGGTTTTCTCTACATGTTATGTCAGAAGAAACCAATTTTTTGTCCTACTTGGCCTAAGGTAAATTTGGCAAGAGAACAACTGAAGTTTTCTAGCCCTAAGTTCTTGTTTATTTCTAAAACTTATTTTTTCTTGTGATAATAATTATATTACATTTACTCCTAATGTTGACTTACCTATTTGAAGCATGAATGACCCATTTAGGGTTGAAACCTAGTTTGCATTCATTAAAGACTATGAGTAAGAAACACCAAAACTTGTTATGAGATGTTGAACTCTTGAAATATCCCCTGCTCTGGATCAAATTGGTATCAGAGCCTGAAGATATTCGAAATATAAGTTTTTGGATTTTTTGTGTTATTTTTTTGCTAGTTGAAGCAATAACCTAGATGTCAAAAGACTAGGTAGTGAAGAAAGGAGGAAACCTAGGTTAGGGATCATGAATACAAGAAGAAGCAAGGTTAAAAAGACTTTCTTGAGAAAAAAGAATGGAAAGGTTGAGAATATTTTTCTATGGAGACTTGTAGAGTATAGAGGTAACAAGCAAGAAGCCAGTGATGACAAAAGATAAAAGTAAGATGCAGAAGAAAAATGAGAAGAAAGAATAGATAAAAGTGCAGCAAGAGATAATGGAGTTGAGGAACACCTTGGAAGAAATGGAAAATCAAATAGAAGAAATCAAAATAATAACGAAACTTGAGTTATAATAGTTGTTTGACAAATCAAACCAATAAAAAGGTTGGCATTGGCCAATAAGGAGGAAGGTTAAATGGCCTATCAAGAAAATTATTTTGAAGAGAAGGCAAGAGAGGGTAGATGAATCAGACCTTGGAGAGTCTTTGATGGTGATGGAAGAGCCTAAGCAATTCGAGGAAGAGGAACAATGTGAAGACAATGGGTCCCTTGAGACTCAAAATTTTATTTCTAACAATATTTGTGAGTGTGTTTACAAGTGTAGCAGATGAAAATGAAGATGGAAAAGGGTATTAAAAAAAAGGAGAAGTGAATGTAGTGTATGCAAATTGCTATGCATCATATGGTGAAGAAAAGGTTACAAAAACAAAAAAGATATTGATTGCATTTTTTGATTTTATGGATGATGAATATGCTAACATATTGTGATTGAATGATGAAGATGAAGACATAGATGGTGGTACTAAGGCATGCAAACGAGAACTCAAATTTTGGTACCTTGAATTTGAGAAGATACTTCGTAAGAGATGATACAAGAAGAAGGAAAATGATCCAGGGAAAGTTGTAGAGATGAAGGACAAGTTTCTAAAGAATTGGAAGACCAAAAAGAGAGAGAAAAACTGCACTCAAGTGGACTTGAGTTTTTCTTCCCCTTGGGAGTATGGTGTAGGGACACCTAGGTTCTCAAGCCTCCAAGAGGGGTGAAAGTTGATTTTTTTTATTTTTGTGAGTTATTTTCATATAACAAGGTCTTGAACTACCATTTCATATTTGTTGGAGTCATTCTTGAGTCATTAGAGGTGATTTATAGGTCAATTGCAAAATCTTGTCAAGTTGCTTAAATGTTGCTAGTGTATTTTTTGCATTTTCTTGCAAAAAGTGATTAGCATGATGTTTTGTTAGTTGGTAATTGGAAAATTAGTTAGAAGCAATTGTAAAATGGATGTGAATGTTCAAAAATATCTTGTATGGTCGAATAAAGGGTTGGAGTTCAACATGTAATAAAAATTTTGATGAAGAAATAAACATAATATTTTGAGTTTTACCACATTTTTTCTTGTTCTCTTGTTTTTGTATGATCTGTACATAATTTTTATGACTTGAAAATGATTTTATATTATATAGGAGTGAATCACCTTTTATTTTCAACTAGTTTGGTGGTTTTCCATTGAATTTGGAGAAAGTTAAAGGTGATTTATTGAAAATTGTCCAGAACCCTAGTTAGGTTTTCTAGTGGACTTAAAAATATAATTTCTCACCATTCCCACAGTGGAAAAAGCCAAAAATTTATGAGATGGAGTATTTTTTTTGTTTATTTACTTATTCCAAAATTGTAGGTTCTAGGCTCCTAGCTTCCATGTGGTTAGGTGATGCCTTAGGTTGGATTTCCTTATGTTTTTTTATCTAATTGGCAAAGGAGAAATCAATTTTTTTAAGTTTTCATACCAAGTAACCTACCTTGATTCTGAAGTATGTTATATAAATCCCAAATGGGTATCTAAATATTCCTTTACAATCTAGATATCATGTCTACACTAAAATTTATGGCCAAGAGACTCAATTTTTTGCCCCTATATTTTTAGGCTTTAAGGAATGACAGTCTAAGTTTGATCTTTGTGTTACAAAACAACCATACCTATTTTTGGATATGTCCAATAAATCCCAAAAGGGTACTCAAAATAGTTTTTATATTGTGAATTTTAGGTCTTCTTTGTAAGTTATGTCAGAAAAATCTAATTTGTTGTCCTACTTGGCATGTGGTAAATTTGGCAAGAGAACAATTAAAGTTTGCTAGCCCTAATTTCTTGTCAATTTCTAACCCTTATTATTTGTCATCCCCATTCCATTGAGCATCCTCCTAGTATTTATTTACCTATTTGAAGCATGAATGACCCATTTAGGGTTGAAACCTAGTTTGCATTCATTGAAGGCTATCAACAAGAAACACCAAATCTTGTTGTGAGATATTGAAATCTTAAAATATCCCCTACTTTGTATCAATGGTAGCTTAGTGACAAGAGGAAAATATTTCACCATAATTAATTCCCTTTACCTAAGAATAACATTTCACAACCAACCTAACTTTATACTTTTCAACACTGACATCCAGATTGATATTTTTCTTGAATACCAATTTACAAACAACATGCTTTCTACCTTTAGGAAAGGAAAAAAATCTCAATTTGCATTCCTTTTTAAAGATTCCATTTCCTCATTCATGGCTTCCAACAAATAATTTGAATCAAACATTTCAATTGCCTCTTTCACAGTCCTAGGCTCATTAATGCTTGTAATCAAAGCATAGGCACAATTTACATCCAACATGAGAAAACCATACCTTTCAAGTTGTCACCTTTCATGCGTAGACCACCTCAAATTTTGATGCTAAGGTTGTGGTTCTTCTTCTTTAGAACTCTCAGAGCCATTGGAACTCTCCTCAATTTCTGGTACAATTCATAGTTCTTCTTTATCTAGAGTTTGAGGAATTTCAACTACTTTTTCTTTCTTTTCTTCTTTCATCTCTAACTGAAAATCCACTAAAGAAGGTTTTAGCTCATGAAATATTACACTTCTATTGTATGCAACCTTTTTAGGTAGAAGATTCCAAATCTTGTTTCTTGTCACACCAATGTCGTAGCCAATGAAGATACATTTTACAACTTTATTTTCCATTTAAATCTTTTCTCATTTAGCACATAAGCATATGCTTCATAGCCAAAGAATCTTACATGTCATAAAGAGGGCTTCTTACCAGACCAAGCTTCCATTGGAATTTTTTCAACAAGTTCCAAAGATGGAGATCGATTTATTAAATAACATGTTGTAGCCACAGCCTCAGCATAGAACCTCTGCTCCAGACCAGCATTGGTCAACATACATCTTACCCTTTCCATCAACATCCTACTCAACCTTTTAGCAAATCATTTTTCTATGGAGTGTAAGGTGTTGTTTTATGCCTTTTGATTCCAAGGTCTTTGCAATACCTTTCAAAATTTGCAAAACAAAACTCACTGCCATTGTATGTCCTCAAAAATTTAAATTTTCTTCTAGTCTATTTTTCAACCAAGTTTTTGAACTCTTTAAACTAATTGAACACTTCTTATTTACTTTTTAGAAAATATACAAATGCCCTTCTCAAATAATCATCAATAAAGGAAACATAATATCTTGATTTCACTAACAAAGGAATATTTACTAGACCAAAATCATTAGAGTGAATATAATCCAGAACACCAGAAGATATATGAGAACTAGAATAAAACAAAACATGATGTTGTTTTCCATATATACAATGTTCACCAAAATCAAACTCAAGGTTACAATCATCAAGCCCTTCACCCAAGTTTTTATTTTTCAAAGCTTTTAAGTTTTTCTCACCAATGTGGCCAAGCCTTTAATGCTAGATCATGGTATTTTCTATTAGGAGTTTCACATCCAAATATTTTGCACCTATAGGAACTTTGTTCTCCTTCTCTACATGAGCAACCTTTTATGACTTTGTAGAGACACTATTGCATTGAACAACATGTGTGTCCAACATGTACAAAGTAAAAATTCAATCATCCCTTGCCAACACTATTGAGCCTCTAGTCATTTTGCAACCACATGCGATAATGGAACTTCCATGGCAACATCATTTAGCTTAGTAATAAAAAGTAAATTTTGAGCCAAACCTAGTATATTCATTATGCAATCAATTCCTTTAATTATTTCATTAGGAAATTGAATTTTGACTCTTCCATGACCAACAATTTCAAGAGATGAGTCACTTTACAGATACACCTTTCCACTAGCATACTTTTCATACTTTATAAACCAATCTTTTTAAGATGTCATGTGAAAATGTCCAACTAAGTCAATAATCCATACATCATTTGATGTCTGGGTCACCAAGACTATAATGAAGGCATTTGCATCACTCTAAGAAGAATCATTATCTAAAGATTGTTTATTTCTTCTTTCTTTTCTTTCTCCTCTTTGCAATCCTCATAGACATGACCAAGCTGCCCACAACTCCAAATTTTCATCTTGGAGTTCTTACCAAGAGACTTTGATCTCCCTTCAAACATACTCTTAGACTTCTTGGTTTTCTTCTTACCTTTCTTCTTTGATTTTCCTTGAACAAGAATAGCCTCCTTTTCCATCTCAAAATATTTCCATCACATCTCTTCTAATAGCAATAAAGCAAACACATCTTCCATCTTGAAAGTGGTTGTCGTACTCCAACTAGCCATGAATAAATTATCCCACAAGTCAAGCAAAGAACACAAAACAAGCATACAATGATCCTCATCATCTATCTTCACACCTCTAGGTGTTAACTAATCAATGAGCATATTGAACGTATTCAGATGATCAACCATAGATGCACCTTCCTCTATTTTCGAAGAGTGCAAATTCTTCCTCAATAATAACTTATTCACCAAAGACTTGCCCTGATAAATGTCAACAAGTTTCTTCTGCAAAGAAGATGCAGATTTCTCTTCATGAATGTTCAAGAGAACAAAGTTTGCTAGACATAGTCTTATAACCCTTTTGATTTTCTATCTACGAGGTCCCAATATTCTTGCTTCATACCTGAAAGTTTAGTCCCAGACACAACAATCCAAAGATCTCTATCTACCAACAGGTCTTCCATTTTGAGTTTCCACAACTCAAAATTGCCACCATTGAACTTTTCAATTTCTATCTTCCCTGATGTGCTTGTCATTTGAATTTGTAATAAATATTACCGGATTCCTCTACAAGACTCCTACTTCAGAATTGCCACAAAAAACCCATCCAATCCACCAGGATAGCACAACCGGCTAGACTCTGATACCACTTGTAAGGAAAAGAAGAGGTGGGGAAACAATATCCTAATGCTAATTTTAGGAAGAGAATGCAGATATATGGTTCAATTTTGAATTAGAGTTCATTAAATATGCACCTTAGCAAAAAATAGATCAGAACAAATTTAACATGGGAAAACCCTTTTAGGAGAGAAACCCACCACACCAAGCAAAAACACTTTGTATTACAATGAAAAAATTCCACATACCGAGATACAATTTGTTGGTTCTAGAGATTTCAATTCACACTCTCAATATAGGAAACATTACACTTCCTGATTAATCTCATTCTCTCTCATTAGACTCACATCTCAACTCTTAATCACTATTAAAATTCATTACACATTATAGCATTTTCCTTCTAAGATAATTACCAATCAATCTACATCACTAGACCCACGCAAGAAACAGACCAATTAAGTTCCCATTTGTAATAGTAGACAAACCATCACTCGATAGTTACCATATTGGGCCATCAATGAGACAACCACGAACCTCTCGCCGATCTGTTCAAGTCCCACTGACGAATGTAATACCCACCAAACCAAAATAGTCATTGGAGCATTAGAAAGACAAGAGATCATGTCTCACCAATCACTCATCTTCACACTGATATGATCATCTCATAGTACAGTATCAACCAAGTCCATCGCCTCATCAGAGAGAATCTATATCACCTCCCACTAATATGAGCAAGTCCTACTGATGTACACTTTTTAGCTTCATGTCTATCGGCTCATCGATGAGACAAGGAAAAAGGTTTTGTTGAAGTCCATGAATCCCACCAATGAGAGTCATCGCTCCATTGGGTAGACAAACTTTAAAGTCACGTCGAAGTAGCCACGTCCCATCGATGATGTCGGACTATCAGAGATTTCACGAATTTCACAACTGGCAACTCATAGTTTCAAATTTTCAATTCTTTGTGACATCACGATCGGTCAATCATTTAGACTATCATTAGTGTTCCATTGACATTAAGGTGTCACACCAATGAAATAACTATTGGATGATCATTGGGATAGAGAATAGGGTCTTCCTGATAGAGCACAATCCTACCGATCAAAGGAATAAATGTACACAATGTTGCCAATAACTAGCCAATAAATTGAGACACTTTTCCAACATCGGAGCTTGTTTTGACCACATATTCTTCTAGGTGCACCTGTTTTTACCTCTAGTTTGTTATTCTAATTTAAGTTCATTTTCTAGATTATATCATTAGGTTTTGCATGTTACTTTCATTAGTTGTCTTTCCAAGCCTTTGCTTGGTGGTGAACCCCCTTATTTTCTTTAATCACACCCCTAGGATGCCTTATGGTAGATCTCTTTCCCTCATCCCATCCCTAGATTGAGATCTCTAAGGTTTCCTTGAATGAAACTTGAAGGAAATTGGTTGTTCTATCTCCCAAAATATAGAGCGACAATTTTCTTCATTTCAATTAATTACTCTTGTGATTATGTATTAGTACTATGAGCCTTCAACCTTGGAGGTTGGTGGCATCAAAGGATAGAGGAATATCCATCATATCAAGTCATTTTATCACTTTGAGATGATGTTTTGCACGAGAAGCACTTTTGTCTTTTAATTTTTTCTTTTCCTTGTTGTTGTAGACAATTTTGAAGAATACATATATTATGAAGTTTGATTTTTGGAGATAGGTAAAGCATTTGGTGAAGAGCTTGGTATGGATTATTTCCCAGAGATTTCATGAGATTGTGACCAAGTATTATACCTTTATGAGGGTCGAGGAGACAATTTGCAGGATGCTTGTCCAATAATTATGTTTTGGAGCAAGGATTATACCTTTATGAGGGTTGAGGAGACAACTTGGAGGATTGTTGTCTAATAATTACAATATATGATTCAGGAGTTCATGGGAGGATGAACTCAAGAATTTGGCTTGAAGCTACACCTTTTCAAGGGTCACGAGGCAGTTTGTGGAGGAGTTCCACCTAATTTGGGATTTTTTTTTTCAAATGGAAAATCTTCTCAAGAATATATACATATTTTGTAATCAACAAGTTTTTCTATGTAAACCTTAAGGGGAGGTCCCTAAAAAGGTGAATTAGAGATTTATGGATACATTTGTAGGAATAATGTAATAAAGGGGGGAATGCTAGTGTAATACATCATTTTTTTATTGTAAAGCAATTATACCAACTACCATCAACAATGTAATAAAGGGGGGAATGCTAGTGTAATACATTGTTTGTTTATTGTAAAGAAAATATAGCAACTACCATCAACTATTTAGGTAGTTTCACATCCACATCCTATTTGTATCCTACATAGTAAAATGAATGATCAATAAAGGTTTATAGATTTTTACCAACAACATGGGTATCAATCATCAAAAAGTATTCCAAAGTAGCTATCAAATTCAACAAGTACATACATTGGAGGTTGGGGTGGTATAGTTCCCAGTGTATATACAATTCTCCATACATATCCAAGTGCTCCATTTACAAGTCATGCTTCTATCAATAAGTTGAATGTTAACATCATTCTTACATTAATACTAAGTAGTAATTCCATATCAAGTTCATAGTTTGTACCTCCTTCAATGGAAATAAGTTTTCTAACTTTGGTAGCAATGCTTTGTGTAACTCGATTTGATAATGTATATATTTTTTTCTATTATGACTACGAACATAATCATTTGTTGAAAATAAATGAGCACTATTTTCAAATTCTTCATTCTATGATGCATTCATATTTGCATTTGATCTTTTCATGTAACATCCAATCGTCAATTGTAGGGTTTACATCTTTCATATTTGTTAGAATTTCATGAAGTCTTAGTTGGTCTTTATTCTATCCATCTTGTCTAAAAATGTGATTCAATGTAACAATCATTTTGAATTCTTCCCATAGTAGCTTTTCTCATCTTCTACTTTCATATGGAGCTTTGTCATTTACTAGAGGTAATTGTGCCAAGTCTCTAACTAAAATCATAAATATGCCTAAATAAAAAATAAACATATTTTTAATTATGTATTATATAAAAGTAATTATTATAAAATTAAATAAAATGATATCTAATGTGAAGTAAAGAATGTTAGCAAGTTGAATTGAGAACTTACCTTCAAAACTTTGATTAGCATTTCTTGGAAATGCTTCTCATCTTGAACCTATGTTTTCACATAAAATCTATCCAAGGAAACTCATTTCATCTATCATTATGTATTTGAAATGTGATATGTCTTCTTGAAAGTTTGCAAGTCTTATTCCTTCCAATTCATTAAAATCTCTTATTAGGATTCTTGATTTTGAAAGAATTGTTGAAGCGCCAATGTTGAATGGTCCAACTCCATTGGATAATGAATAGAATATAAAATTAAAATTGCTATTATCAATAAAAACATGATTACGAATAGAATTTTTATTTGATTTATAATATCTAAGATTTTTTTGTTGATGATTTCATGTGCTTGTATTAGAAATATCCCTACAAGAACATTTTTTTGTTGCTCGTGTACTTTTTACCTACACAATCAATGGAGAAGTTAGTAGAGTTACATAATAAATGTATGAATTGTACAAAACATGAAAGTGGGTTTTAATGAGAGCAACTGGTAGCATGTTTAATGCACTTATTGCAGATATACACAAAAATAAAGTAGCCACCTGTTAAACATGATTTTGTAAGGACATTAGTTTTGCATTTTTTTTAGAAAGTCTATATATGAATATGGTTTAAGGAAAAATGCAAAAAATAAAGTTTATTTAATGAAGTGTGTAATTAATTATGGGTATTTGTACTCATCAAAAAGAGAGAAGTTGTGGTTGCAACTCTTCTTTTTTCTTCATAATTATGTATGGATTATTTTTCATTCTTGAATATTGATCGAATGACAATGGTGGTTCTATTTGAAGGGCTTGTATTGATTTAATTCTATATATAGAAACTTAAGAGAGAGGGAGATATGGGGATAGAAAGAGGGAAAGATAGAGGAGGGAGAGGTAAGGATATAGAGATACAAAGCAAGTTAGAGATAGAGATGGAGATTTAAATGGAGATGGAGATGGAGGAGAGAGATATGAAGAGAAGGAGAGAGAGAGATTAATAGGGAGGAAAAAGCGATATATAGAAATAGAAGAGATAAAAATATAGTGAGGGATAGAGAGAGTGATAGAGAATGAGAGAGAGAGGTAGAAAAATAAAGATAGAGATAGGAAGTGATAAATAGAGAGGAGTAGAGAGAGGGGAAGATATAGGGGTAGAGAGATATGGATAGATAACATGAGATAGAGATAAAAGGATATGTGTAAGAGTTTAAATATGGAGAGATATAGATCAAGATAGATATAGAGATAGGAAGGGATAAACAAAGAGTCTATGTGTGTATGAGTAAGAGAGAGATATAGAGGGAGATATATATGCATAGCTATATAGGGAGGGAGGGAGATGGAGGGAGAAGATAGAGATAGGAGAGAGAATTAGAGAAATAGAGAAAGAGAAAGTGATATGGGAGAGAGAGATAGAGGGGGAAAGAGTGAGAGAAAGAAGGTGAGAGAGATAAGTAATAGAGAGAGGTATATATAGCAGGAAAGATAGAGAGATACAGTTATGGAAGGAGAAAGAGGGAGTGTGTGTATATGAGTGAGAGAGACATATGGAGAGATATATAAAGGGAGATATATATTTATAAATAGATAGAGAGGGAGGGAGAGGGGCGAGATAAATAGAGAGAGGAGAGAGAAGTAGAGAGAAATATAAATAGGAAGTGATAAGGAGAGAGGGAGAGATAGGAATAGACATAGATATAACATGGGAAATATAGAAGAATTTTGATATGATTAGGACATTTTCAGGTATGTGTGTGTGTATCTCTATGTCTACGCCAGTATATATACATCTCTTCCTTTCTTTATCTTTTTCTCCCTTTGCCTCTCTATATATTATCTCTATCTCCCTCTCCCTTCTCTCCTCTCTCTTTTCTCTCTATTTATTTTCCTCCTTAAGTGTCCAAAGGGTACACTAAGGAGGTCTTTAAGGTGAATTATCATATCCTTAATTAAATGACATGCTTCCCTGAGTATAAATCCTTGGGGACATGTTCTATCTTTTGGTTTTTGGCATTCGCTCTCCATAGACTTTCAAAGAGATGGATTGTGATATATAGAGATAGAGAGGGATATATATAAATAGATGGAGGGAGAGATTGAGTAAATAAGAGAGAGACAGAGATAATGTGATATAAATAGAGAGGGAGAGGGAGATATGGGAAGATAGATCTATAGAGGGGGAAAGATAGAGATAATTAATAAAGAGGGAGAGAGATAGAGAGGGGAGAGATAGAGAGAGAGATATAGAGATAGGAAGGGAGAAACAATGACTGTGTTTGTGTGAGTGAGTGAAAGATATATAGAGATAGAGATAGGGAAGGAAAAATGAGTGTGTGTTTGAGTGAGAGAGATACTAAGATAGATATAGAGAGGGAGAGATAAATATAAATAGATACAGAGGGAGTGAGAGGGAGAAAAATAAAGAGAGAATAGACAATTTTAGAAATATAGAAAGAGAGAGTGATGGGGAGAGATATATATGTATATATTATTATAATTTATTTTAGTTTGAATTGTAATCTTAGTAACTTTTGATTGAAAATAAAGATTTGTAATATTTTGTCTTTATTTAAACTAAAAAAACTAATTTAATTTAATACTAATGTTTTTTATTAAGAAAGTAGGGTTAAAGGGCCCTAATCCTATACAACAAGAAGAAAAATATCTCACATCCAATAGAACAACCAAAAATTTGAGATAGAATAGGCTCCAAGCCAAAAAAAAAGCCTAAAGGCCACCCACAAAGCTGAAAATAGTAGCAACCCAACCACAAAAAGCTACAATCTAGTAGCCAACAACAACAACCATCCCAAGGGTGGACAAGACTATCCAACGATCAACCCATTACATGAAATTTTTAAAGGGATTTTAAACCCACAATGGAACCTAAAATCCAAAGAAACCACAAGTAAAATAGGTCTTGTGGCAAGTTAAATAGGTAAATAGGCCACCCAAAAAGCTGAAACGCAATAATCTTCAACAACAACAACCCTAAGGGTGGAAAAGATAACTCATACTCCTATACATGCAATATTAATGGGTCTTGAAACCCCATCCACCAAAAGATTAACATTTATAGCAGAGGTGATCCCATCAACATTTCTTAAGACAACCATCTTACAACAAACATGCTGCATAGATAAAAAAAAATTAGAGCCAAAAACAATAACAATATTGATAGGGAAAAGAACACCTATTGACCAACTTACCTTTCCACCTCTGTAGGACAAGTCATTAAGACTGCCTTGGCCACAACAACAAAAACTCTATAGCATATCTGAACTCTGCATTTATAGGAGTGGCCTCCATCTCTATGGGAGCTGCAAGGGAGAAAACCTACTAAAAAATCATGAGCAACCCACTGCACTCTTAGAACCTATCTCCACCTCAATAGGAGACACAAAGTATAGAGAAAGGAAGATTGAAAAATTTCAAGTCGAGAGAGAAAAATTTGCAACCATGGCCAATAGAAGCACTTGGGCAATCATAAAGAACCTTGGATGGAGCTTAGCTAAGAAAGAAATGTAAGAATCCTAGGATTCCACAACACCCTTGAATAACATTAGCACACCATGATCCACCAAACAAAAAATATGTGAAGATAGGGAAACTATAACATCCTTAGAGATCAATAGTAAACAAGCCACCAAAGGAGTAAGAAGACCATCCAAATTCAGCTTATCCAAAACAAACACTTCACGCACACCAAGCTTTATTGTGCCATAGAAAGAAGAAAGCCACTTCAAAATAGGGCAGGGCCAATTCCACCACCAAAGGAACATGCTCAAGAAACCCCCTATCAACACAAATACTATGAAAGTAATCACACTCGAGACCAAAACAATAACAACACACCACTAGGAAATCCTGAGCACCAAATGGAATTAACCTTAGCTCAAACAAAGAAGTACAAAACCCCATACATCAACAAACCACTACTTTACTAATGTCCCCAATACAAATTTGGAAAATATGAAAGTTGGGTTGCAAATTTAAATAGAGGCTCAACCACCCAATGTTGGAAAAGAGTAGTGCAAAAGAAAACACAAAAGAAGTGAACACAATAGCCAAATACACATCAAACCCTATCCTCATAGAAAGGACACAAAAAGGGGAGATGAGTAGTAAAACAACTAAAACCATCATGAAACCAAGACTGAGAAGCACAAATGGTCCAAAAATCAACCAACCACTAGAAAAAAACCTCATAGAACGGAGCTCTGACCATAAAGAGGCCAAGAGCACCACAAGCACATGAGGGCCTATGAGAAAAGCCAACAATCTATAACCAAAAAGTGAGGACAAGAACATGGGAGATGAGCAAGACTAAGATACACAAAAAATCCAACAAACATACATCCACTAGAAAAAGTAGAAAAGATAGTGTCAAACAAACAACTTATGCATGAAGCTAGAGCCAAACCAAGGACAAGCAAAAAATTATATGTAGGAAAAAGAAGGCAATGAGCTCAATGTGAAAGCCAAAACTTTGATGTAAAATACCAGAAGGGATTTACAAAACATAGAGAACCCAAACCCACAACAAAACTAAAGACCCCTAGGGAGACAAAGCAAACGACAAGAAGGAAAAAATAATGGAAGGAGCAGAGAAGCACCATGGGTACAAAGAGACTCTGCAATCTTCAAGTGAGGCAAAGCAAGAGCAGTCTCCAAGCGCAATACACACAAAATCGTAGAGAAACTTCTAAGACAAGAAAGGTTAAATAAACTTCCCAAGAAAACCAAAATTTTCCCCAACTTGGAGTAGCCATACCCAATTGGGGGGGCAAAGACTAGCAAAGAGAAACACGATGCAACAACAGCGAAAACAACCCTAACAAGGTCAAGGAGAAGCCACAAGCACCTTTTCTCAAAACCTAGCAAGAGGAAACACAAATAAAACCCAACAAAAACCCAGGAAAACCGATCCTCATCCTCTAAATCCCCACCACAATCACCTCCCCGTCAAAAAAAATCAAAATGGAATTGAATATTAATGTTATTACATTCTTCATAATATACATTAATATTGTTATTTAATTAAAAAGTACTTACTCTAGGATTAAAAAAAATGACAAATTAATATTAAATTAGTTGTACTAATATTAATTTAAATATATTATAGATTTAATTTCCAGATTGAATATTACAAAAAACCCAAATTTAATGATTAAACTTTCTTCACCATATAGATAAAAATAATTTAATTGATAAAAATTAATTACCATAGGATTAACCAAAGCCCCAAATGAATATTAAATTAATTTTATTAATATTAATTTAAATATATTAGATTTAATTGCTAGTTTGAATATTAAAAAAATCCCAAACTTAAAGATTTAACTTTCTTCAGCCACAAGATAAAACTAATTTAATTGATTACTATTATTATTATATTCTTCATAATGTATCATAATTTAAAAAATTAAAACTAGTTTAATTGAAACCTAATATTATTAGATAAATTTGGAAAAAACAAAAATCTCTCAAGTAAAATCCTCCATTTGCAGATGCTAAAGTCGAGTGAAACATTCCTTTTGTAAAGGTTGCTTGCCCCCTTTCACACTATTTCCAAAACCATTATATCATGACAAGCATTGAGAGATTACATTCAAAGTATAATGCAAACAACCCGCAATGCAGATGATATATTATATTTAAATAAAATATTATTATTTAAAAAATTGTTTAAAAGATTATAAATTCTTTAATGCACATAGATGTTTTGTCAATGACACAAATAGTGATTGAAAATCTCAATAAAGCTAACTTCACCCAAACAATTGGTTACGATTAAACTAGCAATCTCATGTTGGTGCGCAATGGTTATGTCAAAGAGTTGTGGAAAGGCAATTAGGGAATATTTGGTCTATTTTTTGCATACAAGCAATCTCATGTTGGTGCGCAATGGTTATGTCAAAGAGTTGTGGAAAGGCAATTAGGGAATATTTGGTCTATTTTTTGCAGACATTTGTGCAATACACGAGGTCATTTGCTAGGTCATTTATATAATGACTTTGTGCAACAAAGGCTTGAATGGAAGAGTGATATCTTCAAATCAACTATGCATCCACTTATAAGGTTTGAAACATGACTGAAACAAAACCTTTGAATTAGGAAGATAATTAGGTTCCATTAAGAACATCTTTATTTTACATTTGCAATAGGGAGAGAGGGAAAGAGGAAGAGAAGGGGGGGAGAGGGAGATATAAAGAGATATGGTGAGAGAAACAAGTAATAGAGAGAGAAAGGGAGAGAAAAATAGAGTGGGGGGAGATAGAGATATAGGGAGTGTGTGTGTATGAGTTAGAGAGATGATATGTATATGAATATGTATATATATATATATATGTATATATGTATGTATGTATGTATGTATGTATGTATGTATGTATGAGTAGGGGGGCTATTTCTCCATCCATATAAATTGAAAGTGCACAATTAAATAATCTATTGACGCATTGATTCATGTTAGTATGCTTACATGAACCAAGTCATGATAAGTTTTAAGGAACAACTGATTAATTACTTGTACAAAGAGATTAGGTCTCAAATAGACCATGCAAAAGATGTTCTTGTTCACACAAATCCAAGTAATTGAACGACAAATCCTACTAAGTACACATCCAAATCAATGTCAAATAGCCTAAAACAACTCCCTTACAAGCCTAAAAGTTTAATCTCACCACCAACCAAATCCACATACTATTTGAACACACCCAAACTTTTCATTGTTATAGTAATAAGCCTTCCACATTGTTTCCCATTACCCTGTACTATGAAAGGAGACAACATGTATTATGAACACACAAGAATGAAAAAGAAATTACTAATACATAACTTCACTAATTAAATAAATTAATACATTCTAGTAATAGAATCCAAGTAATTGAATGACAAAGCCTACTAAATACACATTGAAATCAATGTCAAATAACCTGAAACGACTCCCTTACAAGCCTAAAAGTTTAATCCCACCACAAACCAAATCCACATACTATTTCAACACACCCAGAATTTTCATTGTTATGGTAATAAGCCTTCCAGGCTGTTTCCCATTACCCACTGTGAAAGAAGACAATGCGTATTATGAACACACCAAAAAGAAAAGAAAAAATACTTATACATAACTTCACTAATTAAATAAATGAATACATTCTAGTAATAGAAAATAACAGTTGTTAAAAAAATTCAAATTGTTTTTTTAAAGACTGAAGGAATCAATCCGGTATTTGTCTTCCTAAAAACTGCAGTGCGCTGGTAAACTTTTTTCATGTGATCAATGTACTAGAAAGAAAAAAAAATATAGTGGAATCACATAATACCATATGAACTCAGAAGCTGGCTGCAATGAGTGAAAATAAGAAATTATAGCAAAAAACATGTATACGCATTACCTGAAACTGAATCAACAAACTCTCCATTGATGAAGAGTTTTGTGTATTTCAATTACTAGTAGATTATCTCTCATAATCCTCAATACCCATATTAACATGAAGCACAAAACTGGCCATGCATGAATGAATGAGCCAACAAACATTACATACACCATAATTTTCAGACACAAAGAAAGCTGTAATATTCTTGGATGGATTAGCCCATTTCAAGCCATTGCCATCCTTTAATACCCACTTGGAGGTTATGATTCCTGGCCTGGTTTACAGATGGGATGCTCATATTTCAAAAATACCCACAAGTTCCTTTGGGTTATTGCAATTGGCATACTTGAATTTACAGTTTATTTTGCTTTATCTCAATCCTTGCAGTGCACACATCCGCCAGAAGTTGAGGAGTTTGTGCAGCTCACAGACAGATTTTGGGCTTATGACACCCACTCAAATAAGTGGATGCAGTTGGAATTTCCCTTTGATTTATTGAGCTGTAACAATGGAAACTGCTCCAAAATTGGAACCATTTAAAACCTCAATCAGGATAACAAAAACAACAGCCACCCACATGACTATAATCCAAATTCTAGGGAAGAGCAACAATTTGATGTAGGCTCAGATGATGGGGTTAATTTATTGGTTGAAGAGGAATTGGGTCCTCCTCTTGTTGTTAGGAAGAGGTTGTCCCTAACAGTAATGTCAGAGACCTCAGTCTGGATTACAGTTGAAAGTGGATCGATTTATGAAATATTTTGGAATGGGATGAACTGGGTGATTGCTCCTTATGAACTATAACCCTCTGCAGGAAATGCTATTTCGGTATTTGCAGTCAATCACACATTTGTTGCCTTGTCTGAACCTGGAAATTTGTACCAGGTGAATAATAAGATGATATTTAGATGGGGCCGAGGCTCTTTCTCCATGACTTTAATTCATTCAATATTATACACATAAACGATGTTGGCGTGGGTTAAGCTATCAAGTTAACAGATTTTGACCCAGGTGCAGAGAAATAATATTTTTCCTTTTCTGAAATACATTCATTGTATCTTAGGTAAACGTTTTGTTGATTTAATGTCCTCCTTCCAATTTGCTGCACAGAATAATATTTTTTAGACAAACAAAAGCAGAGAAATGGTGCTCATAAGAAACAATACAGAAAAGTTGTCTGCCACTGGATGTAAACATTAACAGTATAGAGTGCACTCCCATATTCAGTCAATTCTTGTGCCAGCATATTGGACTGCCTATTTGAACATTTGATTTTATTTCTAATGATTTACAGGAATTGAGTGTTGCGAGAAATTGGCATATTTGGAATCAGTACAAATTTGGTGACTTATTTGACAACGATTTTACATCAGGGGAATGCGACTGCAGCTAAAAATGCAATTAGATTCTTGAACTCCAGACAAGAATTTTGCGGCCTTTCAACGAATACATGGTTTGCAAAATGCATCTGGACGTTTACAACTGATAGGACGGTGTAGCTGTAGATGCCTGGCCATGCCGAAACGCTGAGAGGAGGGACCCACGATATGCCAGTGAAAAGACGTGATAAATGGAAAAATGTGAACAGATAAAAGCAAAAGGACGAACGGCCAGATGCGTTTTCATGGTCGACCATCTCTTATCCAATACTGCAGGCGGTTGATGTTAAAGATACGCTGGACAGACTTCATAGAGGGAACGCCTCCGGCGTAAAAACCAAGCCACCACTCACGCTGCGTCGGACACTCTTCGCTATAAATTGCAATCATATTTAACCGTTAAAATGCAATTTGCAACCGCCCTTGAAAGATAACCATTTCTTCACTTTTGTTCACCAAACAGTAACACTAATCTCGAACTGTAGTCAATTTTTTCTCAAATCTAAAATAACAACAAATTCCCAGCAAAATATATTGAAGGCAGGAGAGAATACGGTAACAATAAAACTTACGTCTCACGCTTTCTACTTGCGAATGCGAGGGCAATTAAAACCCGTTTTAAATCACCTTTTTAATACATAAATTATTAAAAATGGCATTGTTCGCTACAGGAGGAATTGAAAGATAAACAGAAGTTTCATTCTATTTTTCTGATTGTTTTTTCTTGCAATTGTCTCTAGTATTTAGATTTCATAAAAAAACTAAGCTTCCGTTTCGTCATATGGCTGTAGCGAAGGGAACTACTTCAATATTGAAGACAAGCAGGGAATGGAGAAATACAAACTGGAGGCCAATCTTAGAGTAAAAGAATATATTAGAATGCATGTGGGGCAGGAAATTATTTCAACTATATGACTTCAGTATTTGCATTTAGTTTTGGTTTGGAAATGCAAATAGTGAAGCCCACATAACTCAGATAGTTTTCTAGTTCCACTAAGCTACATGCATTCTAATATATGATTTTCTCTAAGGTTGACCTCCATTTTGTAAACCACATTCTCTGATTATGTTCAATAGTGAAGTAGCTCCATTTGGAAAACATCAAAGTAGCTCCCTTCACCTTCCGCTCTCCTCTACACTCAATGGAAGAATTAACCTGAGAAATACAAAGTGAAAATTAATGACTATTACTGTAATGCCAAAAAAAAGCTAAAAACTCATAATAGAAAGAGTTATTTACTCAAACAGCATTTTAAGTGAAGCTCGTTTTACCATCCAAAGTAGAAGTCTGAAGCTCTCTTTAGAGAAAAACTAATTCATTACTTGAGATTAGAAGTCCGAAATTCCCTGTAGAGAAAACTTAATCCATCACAGTAAAATAAGAGAATGATCATGAAAGAATAGCAGTTTTTACGCCTTGACAAAGGCTAATCTTTCAACTACAAATAATTTCTTGTTCTCCTCTTCTAAAAGCCTAGTACAGTGGATGAGTTTTGTTTCCTGGTGTATAACAAACCTCCTCTGTCAATGCAGAGAATAATTTGAAAGATTCTCTTCTTGTTCCTGCTATAGATAGGTTTTATAATGCAATGAGTTTCTTATCAAATAAGAAAAATTGTTAAAGAAATTCTATAAGTTACCTCCACAAAAATCCCAATCTGATGATGGAAACGACCCACAATGCAGAAGGATGTTTCGCCGCTTACATTTAGATAGGCATGTGTTGATTATTGTCGCCGTGAATGTGGGAATACCTGGACCATACTCTTCATTCCTTGACCCTATACAAAGTATATGTCATCGTTACTGCACATACCTGTATTTTTTGTTACACAAAAGCACACCCATTAATAAAATCCATTGTTTTAAATACAGAAAAACATTTAATTAGTCACAAACTGCATTTTAGGTTTACTGTTTAACAGTGTATTCCTCGAGAATCTGGTATTCTTAATCGTCAGATAATTTAATCAACTTCTACTAAAAAGTCTCTGAGGTTTCTATTTATTGCAGGCACAAATTAATAGTGAGAAAGAACATACATGAGCCACCCAGTTGGGTGTATTGGCATCTCCTGTATATGCACAAGTTATTTGTAAGCAACAGAAACAATAAACTGAATGCCCTAAGAAAAGTAAATAAAAACTATATTCTATTTAGTATTATTTCTATATTTTTGCTTCCAATATAGATTTATTATAGCCACGAGAGACTAGAACATGTCCGTTAAATCCCTGGTTCCTGCTCAATCTTGTCCAACACTGTTGCTGACTTACACAACCCGATCTAGGTTTAGATAGGTATTCAAACACAGCTTGAACATTATTAAACCCTATTGTGAAGGGTTACCATATCTCTATTTATATACATCAAAGAGAAATCCCAAAGCCCTACGGATTGAAAAATCTGTTTACCAAAGCAAGATAACTTCAAGTAAAAGCAGCATCTTGTGAATAGATGGTGTGCATATCTTTACTTCTTGAACAGAAAAGTACTGTAAAGAACTGAACTAAGGAGGAGAAGAACTAACCTGAGGAGGAGGAGATATAGAAAGTAAGGGAGAGAAGACAAATACAGCTTCGTGAGAATTCCTTTCGAGCCATTGTTAGACGTTGCACCGAACAAGCTTTGTAGGTTGCGTAGCAGATCAACAAACACAAATTAACTGCTCAAACTGTGTAAGACAAGAGTAACGAGCGTAAATAAATAGAGAAGGCCCACCGACTAAAGGCCTGTAATTAATGAGTGGCCACCCTAGATTAAAGATATGCATATTCCTATGTTGCGCGTGAACTGATCTAGCCACGCCGAACGCGTTTCCTTCCCAAGCATTCTATGAAGGGTTATTTATTTATTTAATTGATTTATTTTTTGGTCTTTTTAAAAATATTCACACTATGAACACTCTTAGTGTAATAAGGGTTTATATTTGGTCATGGAATGCCAAACGGGTTTCTTTCCCAAACATCTTATGGAGGTTATAGTCCAATTCCTTTCACATAACTTTCTTATTCTTTTCTTCATTGGCTTTTGTTTAGGTGGTTTTTCTTAAAATACTCACAACATGAACAATCTTAGGGTAATAAGGGTTTATATCTTGTAGTTAGGTTTGAAGGGTTCCTCTTTTTGTAGTGATTATCCATCTTCATATCTGGTTTTTCAAGATTTTTTGGAATTGGTGTATTTGGATTTTTTTCTTTATTTGTAATCAGTTGTTTTAACATATTTTAATACAAATAAGGTGTAAAAGTATTATTGATTGTTTTGTCGAATTGAATTGTTCATAGTAAATGATAATTTTACCCTTTCTATTGATCAATTAATTACAAATAAGGCCTGGTAAACTTAATGTGACTGGTGGTGCTGGTGCGACACGCCCTCCGGTGACCAACCTCCTGCAACAAGAAAGATTTAGCCAACCTAGCTAGGGCCCCAACCCCCTAAAATTTAAATACATTAAATATGATGTTTGGTTTTGAATTTGAATGGATGAATATATTTGTAATGAAAGTAGCATACCTATTTTTAGCAAAATCTATTTAAAATATGTGCATAAATGTTCTTCTCCAAACTTCTATTTAACTTTTATATGACTAAACATAGAAGTTTGTATATCTATACATAGGTTTATATATATTCTCTTGAATACATCTATAAAAAATGTAGATATAAATTTGGTGTTATTTTTATTTACTTATAGATTTTTTTCTTTTCTACTTAATAATTATTCTATAGTTCTTTTATTTACTAAAGAGTGTTTTTCAAAACCTACTTTAGAAATATTTAAGTTTTATTTATTAATATTTCTAACATACTTCATTCCACGTGGGTGATGCCCTAGGTGATTTCTTGTTAGTTGATGCTGCTACTTCTGACATACTTCATTCTACCTTTGCTCGAATTTTGGTTGATATGGATGTTTCAAAAGGGCTGCCTGAAAGAAGTGGGTGATTCCCTAGGTGATTTATTGTTGGTTGATGCTGCTACTTTTGACATACTTCATTCCACCTTTTCCTGAATTTTGGTTGATATGGATGTTTCAAAAGGGCTGCCTACTGAAATCTTAATCAAAACTTCAAAGGGTTCTTGGATACAGTCTTTGGACAATGAAGGGATTCCCTTCCAGTGTAGAAGATGCTTTAAAGTAGGTTACTCTGTTGCAAAATGTGGTTTCGAGAAAAATGCTTCAACTTCTTGGTGGAAAGGTGCATCTCAACAGCATTATATGGTTGAGAAGAATGCTAATCAAAATAGGAGCTTTTCTCAGGTGGTTGCCTCAGAAACAAAAGTTCATGAAGTTTCCCCTTCAGATATCTCTTCTGGTGGGGTTGCTAAGACTAAACATCTTGTTGAAACCGCTAATGTTCGTGAGGTGGTTGCTTTTGAATCTCTGGGTATTGGGACACACCCTCCAGTCGTCTCAAATGGCAGGGTTGCTAAGGTAACCCCTATTAAGTCAATGGCTACCATTTTAGGGGAATGTGCATCGGCTTCCCTATCTAGTGGCTCTTCAAAAAAGTCCTTGTTTGTGCAAAGGAATGAAAATATAACCCCTAATACTTTGGATGTTGGCTTTCATCTTCATAATGGTTGTGAGCTGGCATGGTACAGTAAGGCGGCATAGGTGGAAGATGGCTGGATCATAGTTAAGGGAAAAAAAGATAAATCCTCTACGTCATCTTTCGACATGACTTTTCGCTCCCACAAGAAAAATGTTAAATGTAAATATTAACTAGTCTTTTTGCTTGCTATCTTTTCTGTAGCCTTGCTCCTTTTTGTTAAATGGTTTCGGGTCCCTTCAAAATCTATTTTTCCCTATATCAAAAACAATGTAATAAAATCACCTTTCCATTAATCTAGGGTAATTAAATAAATGTATATAAATAAAATCACAATTAACCTAAATTTAAATGCTCAATTGAAATTTGATAATGTCAATATATCAATATTGAAAGATTACATTAAAAAGGATCAACCACTTAGCTTTAGGAATTATGACAAATAAATATGTGTTAATGTTATACAAAATTTAGTCATTTTCACCCAACAAACATTTCTTATGATATGATCTTTTTTTGCAATTGTAATAGTTTTTGTTGTGGATTGAATCCATTCTCCTCAATGTCAAATAGGAGTTCTTGAGAAATGGAATAATCCATGGTGTTGATCTTGTAACTTGTGAGATTAATTTCTAACTATAAGTCCTTGCAACCTTTTTTTTCCTTGATCACTAGGATCTAATAGTACATATGGCTTAGTGGAGTTTAAAAAATAACTTAGATTTAACTATCAGAATGTGATGGATAAATTCTTATTAGTTAATCCCCTTGATAGAATAAATTTATATTTGATAAGTGATCTCAAGCATGTGATCAAAGTCTATTTGAAGAAGGTTTTTATTTAAACAAATCATCATTTTTTAATTTATAATTCAATGACATTTGTTGATATTAGTTCACTAAAAAATTCAAAAAAGTGCATTTTTAAATGAATTTATGTTGTTGACTATAGTTGTCTACATTATTTTGTATTACCCTACATGTTAAACATGTGATTCTTTTTGTTAAGGGTAAAAAGGTTTTGAAGCAACTTGAAACCCTTTACAAGTAGATTTTGAAGGGTCCTAAAACCTTATCATAACATAGGATGTTACCAAAAAGTATAAAAAATCCAACTAGTAGCTTAACAAAAGTAGTCAAGAGAGAAAGACTAAGAAAAGAAAACTACACCAAACAAGTTTTGAGGGGTCCCCAAAACCAATTTACAACCAAGTTTTATAGGGACCCAAAACCCTATTAGAACAAAGAACATTTCCTAAGATAATCCTCGCCAACTAGCAACAAGACCACACTAGTTTTTCATTGTCTTAAGATGCAAATATAGGATCCCATCACCATTCTTGACCTCCACCTCAATAGGAGGAAAGAGAATAGACTAAAAAAAGGGAAACAACTCCCTAGCCTCAAAACATCTCATCTGCTAAAAAATTCTCCACCTCAATAAGAGAATGCAACACCTCTATAGGAAGAGCAGACAAAGACTCCCCATTCTCAACCTTCACCTCATTTGGAGGAAGAAGAATGAAACTAAAATAAGGGAAACAAAAGCTCCCTATCAACCAAACCATTTGTAAACCCTCAACCACACCAATTGATGCTAGCTTCACCTCAATAGGATGATTCTACACCTCAAATGGAAAATAATAATTGAGGAAGTGGGAAGAGAGAAAACACAACAAAGGAAGGAGTAGTAGAGGTTCCCTTTAACAACAAAATTAATTTGGTCAACATAAAAAACTTTAATCATAGCCTAGTCATCAACACCAAACAAGAAACAAAGGTAGCAAATGCCCCTTTAGATAGATTTAACCTTTGAATCCTCAAGGTATGAGACTCAACAACAACAAAGAAAAATGGGGGATGTAAAGCTCCACCCACTCCAACACATCTCAAATGTTGTAGGAAGAAATACTAAGATAAGATGACATGCTTCAAAAGGAAAATCCAAAACTAGA
Organism: Sequoia sempervirens; assembly: GCA_007258455.2. Classification (NCBI taxonomy): domain Eukaryota; kingdom Viridiplantae; phylum Streptophyta; class Pinopsida; order Cupressales; family Cupressaceae; genus Sequoia; species Sequoia sempervirens. Next base: position 214,417,990 of record VDFB02047230.1, read on the forward strand.
GAGAAAACTACACTAGATAGTTTATGAACCCCATAGCCAACAAAGCCCCCACAAACCAAAGGCCAATACATAAGTGGATAAGCTACAACCAAATAAAGCGAAGAGTTAACCCTATCTCAAGATTAAAAAATACAAAAACTCATGTAGCTAAACTAGGAAGCCACCAAAGAGAACCACCATATATCTTAGAGACTCCACCACAACCACCTAGTTGCACCCACTAAGGCCTCTCAACCACTATAGAAGGAAACAAAGGACCAAAACCATCTACCTCATCCTATGAAATTTCCTCCTCCACTTTTGCAAGAATGAAAGAAACCAAAATAACATAGTCACTCCTCTAAAACAGTAAAGAATGACAATTATCAACCACAAGAATCAACAAGAAATACTTAGTGATCATACCAAGAAATCTCATTCAACCCATCAACAAATCAAAAACATAGCACCAAAGAGCTTGTAAAGCCAACAAAAAGGTTTCCATTGAACGAATCTGACTCCGCCCACCACAAACATGTGACCACAACAACAACACATGAAAAGGGACCTCCATCTACATTAGAATCTTCCTCAACCCACCTCTATAGAGGATTTCGAATTTCCCCCATCCTCTTCCCACTCTTTGTCTTCTACCTCTCCATCATAAATATTTTTAAGCTATCAAAATTTCTCTATACTTTTGGTTGGTCATAGTTTAGGATTCCTCAAAATTAGTTATTGATAATGGGAAAGTGAAGAAAAGGAGTAAAGTAAAAGAAACAAGGAAAAATGAGACACAATAAAATGGGGTGACAATAGGTGCAACTATACCAACCTTATTTTTATGATTATTGCCATAGATTGTGTATTTCTCATCATTAAAGACCAATTTGTAATTCTTTTCACACAATCATCCAAAACTTAATGAAATCTTTAATAACTTTGAACTGTAATAAATATCATCAATATTTTTCTTTCCTTCTCTAGTATTCACCTTTATAGCTACTTTTGAATCAACTTCCAAGTATTTTTATATCACTAAAATTTATCTTGCTCTTGAAACTTTTATCATATAAAATATCTCATTATTCTATAACCTATGATTAGAAAATTTTGAATCTAAATGCCAATATATTTGGGAGTGTTTTCAACTATCATATAATAAGATTTGAAACATAGAAAAATAGGGTAGAGTTCAAACACATAGGTTTTTATACTAAATTTTCAATATTTCACAAAACTTACTATAAATAACAAGAGAAAAATGGGGTAAATGAACCTACCTATTCTTCTCAATGAGATTCCTCAAGTTAAAATATAGTTCCAACCCTTCAGTGAGTGAATTCTTTGAGGAATCTTGCAATTTCCTTTATTTGTGTATGTAGACTAAACATCTCTTTTGGGAAACACACTAAAAAAGTAAATCAACTTAAATCTAAAATGTAAGACCAAGTCTAAGTAGATCAAACATAGATCTACTAGACATAATTTATTTCACAAAAAATAGATTAGTGGAGGACACTTAAAACTAATCTCAAAAACAGTCACAAAGTGTCATGTTCTTGCCCAAAGTGTCCTGACCAGAATGACTGAATAGGGATTCTGGGATAAAGATTAAAAATACTAAATGTACTCATTTAAGATATGTAAAAAATGGTTTTGTAGATGAAACATAATACTAACATAAAAAATAAAGCTTTTGGAAAATCTAAGAATGTAAAATGTTTTGTACCTCTCAAAAAACACTATTTTTAGAAGTTGTTTGAGGAATCATTTGACCTATGGACAATGGGTCCATTGTAGGTATTTTCAAAATTGGTTTATGGGTCCTCTGCTCCTATGTCTACACTTCCACACTCGTTGGGTTTCATAGTCAAACAATCAAAAATTAATTCAGGATCCAAGTTTACGTGGGATGAAAACAAAGGTGACAACAAATGCAACTTTCACAAATTCTTCAATTTTTCTCTTCAAAGAGTCTTCAAGATTTCTTCTACCTAAATATACAATCACAAATCAAGAAAGGAAAAGGTTTTTTTTTTGGTGAATGGGTTTTTCCTTATTCAAACCCTATTTTGGTAATCAAACCTTCGAATGAAATGAAACATGAAAGAGGGAATGAAGAATGAACAAATCTATGTTACCATTCAACAAACCCTTGCATAAACCTTGAAGTGTAGATCTGCAGCTTGCATGAAATTGTTTCAATGGTGTGGATCTTGAATAAATCATGACTTGAAATAATTCTTTGAATGCTTCAATTGATCATGAAACCTGCATCATCATATTAGCTACAATAGCATGCATGATGGAAGAAGACTTTGACATGAAAATTGGATCTTGATTGTTGCAATAAATCTTCAACTAATTTTCCTTTGAAAATTCTCTTGATCATCAAATTTACTATAGGAATGCTCACTTAAAAATTGCTAGGTGAAACATAGTGAAATAACCTTATATTTATAGATATGTATCCTTGTTTTCCCAAAATTCAAATATCACAAGCCGATATTGAAATATAGATTTGAATATGTTAAAATACTACCAAAAATATAATTTGAATTTAGGTCCTAGGTCAAATGGAGGACCCATTCACCCATGGGTGAATGGATCCTAGGTCACTAAACCTAGGACACACATTGCTCAAGCTAAAGTGTTATGTTAAGCCATTAATGAATGTTGGGTTTCCTCTTTAGAAAATGTAATAAAATGTGATTGGTAAATGAATTAAATGGCTTATTAAGGAATAATTAAGCTCTATTAATTAAAGGATACTTAAATAAGTGTGAAATTGTAAATAAATACATTTTACAATACACAAATAAAGCACAATTAAGTACATTTTAATTAAAAGGGCCCAAATAAGAGTGAAATTTTACAACACTAAATTAAGGCATTATTAAGTTAATTTTAATTAGGAAGGCACAAGCAAGTGAGAAAATATATATAGGGATACATTTTTCTATACTACATTTAGCCCCCACTTTAGTGAGAGGAGTACAAGTGCAAACTCAGACTAAAGTAGAAAAATATACGTAAAGAGGGGTCTGAGTGCACCAATGGTTATGGGATAGGATGAAAAAGATCAAGGAGGTTGTCCAATACCCTAGGACCAAGATCCTATGTCAAACCAAAATAAGCACAAATGGACATACCAAAGATGTATGATATGAAGCAGCAAAAAAGACACACAAGCATACAATGCCAAAAACTAAAAGAAAGATTTTTTTTTTAAAAAAGAGTGGATCAAACCTTGACTGCTTGTCCAACTCGATGTGGATCAAGCCTCAATTTTTTGTCCAAAAAAGCATTCATAAGTGTAACATTATTTTCACTATGCAAACAACAATGCATGCTCACATGGGCTAATGGAACCTCAGGATGTCCACTAGGTGACCCCCTGAACAGTGGCTAAATGGGAAAGTCATACCAGGTCTAAAAGATCTCACCATACAAGCCATACCAAAGTTATACCTTTAATAGCCTAGATAAGACACAACATAAATATGAACTTTGAGCTTCATAAGGTTAGCAAGCTACACTATGCTAAACACTTACAAACAAAATGCATGTAGGACAAGACATGTTCAAATAACCAATCTATATTAAATATATGATGGAGATGCAATGCATATGGAATGATTTTGACATTTTCTCTATGATATGATATGTATAATGCAATATGCTAATAGTTTGGTTGATGCAAGATGAATGCAATGATGATGATGATGATGATGATGATGATGATGATGATGATGATGATGATGATGACTTGTGATTAACTGGCATGGTACCATATTAGCGTGAAAAGCAAGAGATAGAAGAAAATAAGAGATTCCAAAAAGGCATGAGACGATGGTGATGATGATGATGATTATGATGACTTGCTTGCTAAGGAGTTGGAATTTTTAAAGGGCCAATTACCTTATGTTTGATAACACACATAAGTAGGATGCATCAAGGTATAAAAAACCAAGATGGTGTTGCACCTAGTGTGATGGACTTTAACTCGACAATCAAATAGGATAATTCTTGTTCACACCTGACATCTAAAACATTATTCAAAATGTAGTTTGGATATTTCAAACATCTCACACCAAAACATAGAAAAGCAAGCCTTCCTATGTGGTCAACAAGATACCCAAAACATCCTCCCTACATCTAGACAAAGTACACATGACCAAGGTTATATTACAATAACATCCAACAAGCGTAGCAAATAAAAACATAATAATCATAGACCCATTCCTATCTCTCTAAATCCTTCACTTTGAAATCATCGAGAGGTCCTTGGAATGAGCACAATAAGATAAATCCAAAGAAAAAGGTAAAGTAAACAAACATGTTGATGTTCTTCAAAACCGCTAGCCAAGACTATACTATGGTGATGCCTAATGTTGATGTTCTTTGTAGGAAGGATTCATCTTGGGACATGATGGTATTATATGATTGATTTTGGATTGATTGGATGATGATCTATTGACACAAAGAGTTGACAACTTGTTTACGTACTAACCTAGACTTGAGACTTTGATATTTGAGTTTTTACTTTCGATCTATTGGACTTGTTTACAACTATTTCACCAAAGGTTGGGAATGACAATCAATTTATTGTGAGTGATGTTTATTGTAGGTGAAAGTGAGATGAGATGAATGAATGTTACAAATATTTGAATGTCTTTTATGTTTTGCAATGTTTTGAGGTTGTTTTTGGTATTTTTGATATTTTACAAATGTTTTGATTTTCAATTTTAATTTTTTTTTGGGTTTTCTGAGATTTTGACCAAGAGACTAACCTAAAGACCTATCCTAGGGGCCTCAGGGGCTGATCAAAAAATTAGCCTTGCCTACATTATACATGCAAAGACCATGTAGTTCGACTGACACAGACTCGATTATGATGAGATATGAACAAACGGATTGCTAGTTTATTATGACGGACTCCTAGATGATTGACCTAAGTATCTTGGGGGATGATCAAAGATCAACCTTTCCTATGTTGAAGGCTCAGAGACTCGTAGTTTGACAAAACGACAATGTTTTTGAATTTTTGACATGTTTTCGATTTTGATATGTTTTTGATGTTTTGGACTTTTTGATTTTATGAATGTTTTTGGATTTTTTGGATTTTATGATTTTAGGGACTTCAAGAATATACTAGAATATGATCCAATGAGAACACACCTCTAGCATGATGCAATAGACTACTTTGATAAAGGCAGGATAGATTGACCTTGAGAATAGGCCAACTAGTACTAGGATGGATCATGAAACAAACACAAAACCAAGCTATGATGCAGATGTAGATGGGTGATGGATGAGGATATGGAATGTGATGGAAGATGGATGTGTAATGGATGGTGCAGAATGAGTTGTGAAGATCGTAGAGGATGGATAGTGCTTATTTACACAAGGCACTTGTTTGTCAGGTTTCCACCAAGGTACTTGCCGAAAGAACCATGGAAGTGGTTTTCACTAGAGGACAATTTTTTTCTCTTTACTGTTTTTGATCCTTTCTCTGATTTTTTTGGATTTTTATTTATTTTTATTTTTTTTGTTGTCACCAAGATGCTTGTTCACCAGGTTTTCATCAAGGTGACCATTTTTTTAGGATATTTTACAATTTTTTGGTTCTATACCTTGAAAGATTTAGAAATAAAACTTTTTGAGATGGGAGTTGTTCATGGGCTCCTACAAAGGCTCACCTTTCAGTGATGACAACTGATATGTCCCTGAATTGTAGCTTGTTGTGATGATGAATGGTCCCAACCAGTTAGGTTCAAATTTTCCTCTGTTGTTTGGATTAGGGATGCTCTTTTGATTCTCTTTTAGCACAAGTTCTCTAACTTGGAAAGTCCTACTTCTGATCTTCTTGTTATAGATCCTCTTGAGTCAGTTCTGAGAGACCTACAAATGTTCAATGCTTATATACATCACTCATCTAGCAAATCTAGCTCATTCAGTCTTGATACTCGGTATTCTTCATCCATGATGAGGTTTTAAAGTGATATTCCTAGTGACAAAAACTTAATCTCAATGGGTAATATGGCCTCTTATCCATAGACTAGCGAGAAGGGGGTGGGACTTGTTGGTGTGTAGATGTTGGTTCGATAGGCCCAAAGGGTGGGATTTAGCTGTAGATTCCAATCAAGACCTATGTCATTTACTATCTTTTTGAGGACTTTTAGAATGGTTTTATTGGTGGCTTCTTCTTGGCCATTACCTTGGGGATAATATGGACTGGAAAAGGGATGTTGGATTTTGAATTTTTCACATAGGTCACAAACATCTTGATTTTTGAAAGGGGTCCTGTTATCTGAGATAATAGCTTAGGGAGCATCGTATCAAGATATTAAGTAGTTCAGGATGAACTTTGATATCTACTTTCTAGTGATGTATGTCATGGGGATGGCTTCCACCCACTTGGTAAGGAAATCAGTGATAGTTAGCACGAACTTGTGGCCATTAGATAAAATGGGAATTATTTTTCCAATGAGATCGATCCCCCCCTATGAAAAGGGCCAAGGTGTGACAATGGGATGAAGTTCTTGAGCTGGAGCATGGATGAGGTCCCCATTCTACTGAAATTGTAGGCACCTTTTGACGTAGTCATGTGATTCTCTTTCCATTGTAGGCCAATAATACCCCATCCTCAGCAATTTATTGGCCAAGGTCATTCCACTCAAGTGTGAACCACAAATACCATTATGCACCTTAGTTAAAGCTTGATGAATGCCTCTTTTGCATTTAAACAAAGTAATAGGATTTTTTTCTATGCTCCTACGATAAAGGGTATTTCCTAAGATGACAATGGTATGCTTTCTTGAGAAAGGATCTTTTTAGGCTTGAGGGTAAGTTAGTAGGTAGGACACCTATTTGCAGGTAGGTATAAATGTCATGGTACCAAGGATCACTGGGACCAACGATTTTGCACACAAATTTTGACTCTAGTACCTCAAATGCAGGCACAAGAAGCTGATCTACCAATAATTCATGTCTTGGCATATTGTGAGTGATGTCTAGTAGGGATCGAATCATTTCCATGGCATCTATTGCTTTGTTCATTGCTCTGGGAATCTGCTCAAATGTGATATAAATGAATGATTCTTTGAGGCTCTCTACCAAATTTTTGTATGGAGCCAACTTATCATCCTTTGTTTGGTACTCATCATTCACTTGATTTATTATTAGTTGGGAGTCTCCATATACTCTAAGGACCATGATATTCCACTACACTATTCTAAGACCTATGGTTAAAGCCTCATATTTTGTAACATTATTAGTGCAAGGGAACACCAATTTGTAGGATCTAGGTATACAATCCCCCTATGGTGTGATGAAGAAAACACCAACTCCTAATCATGTTGCATGTAGGAACCATCAAATTAGAGTTTCTAGTGGTTGGTTATGCTGAGATTGAAGATGGATTCATCTGAAAACTCTGATATGAGTGGATTCTTTGAATACATGGGTGCTTCTGCAAGTTGATTTGCGTTTACTTGACCTTTGATTTCTTTTTGTTCCACATACTTGATGTTGTATTCAAATAGAATCATGACCCACTTGACCATCCTTCCTATGAGCATTGCCTTTGATAATAGGTAATTGAAGGGGTCAATTTTAGCGATGAGTTTGATTTTGTGTGCCAACATGTAGTTTCTAAATTTTTGTGAAGAAAACACTACTTCTAGACAAGCTTTTTCAATGAATGAGTAGTTTAACTCATGCTTGACCAATGTGTAGCTGATGTAATAGATGGACTCTCTATCCCATTTTCATCCTGCTGATCTAGGAGAGCACCGAGGGTTGATAATATTATTGACACATAGAGGATTAGTAGCTTTCTTAGGATTGGTGGCATGAGGACCAGAGGTGTGAGCAGATATTCTTTGATTTTGTTGAAGGAATCCTCACACTTGTCATCCAATTTTTACACTACGCCATTGTCGATTAGGTGAGAATATGAGTTTTTCTTGTCTACTAGTTGTGCTATGAATCTGTGGATGGACTAAATCCTACCTTGGAGGCCTCTAAATTGTTTCAATGCTTGGGTGCCTCCATCTCAAGGATTGCTTTTACCTTGGTGGGATCTATTTTGATACCCCTCATTGACACTATGTATCCCAATATCTTTCTTGAGTGTACTCCAAAGATGCACTTCTTTGGATTTAAATGGACCTTGTATTCCTCTAGCCTGCCAAAAATAGTACTCAAGGTTGCTATGTGATCTCTCCTCTTTCTGGATTTATCTAGTATGTCAACAACATAATCTTCAACAATTTTTTGGATCATGTCATGAAGGATTAATGTCGTGGCTCTTTGGTAGGTGGCCCTAGCATTCTTTAGGCTGAATGGCATCATGTTATAGTAGTAGGTACTCCATGGACAAGTGAAGGTTGTTTTGTGTTGTCTTCTTTGGAAATCATTATTTGTTTCTACCTAGAAAAATGGTCCATCAGAGAAAGTATTTTATGTCCCATCATCATGTCTACAATCATGTCAATGTTAGGCAACGAGAAATCATCTTTCATACATGCTTTTTTTAGGTCTATGAAATCCATGCAAATTCAAATGCCCCCATTGGGTTTTGAAACAGGTACCAAGTTTGACACCCACTCTGGGTAGTCAATTGATCATATGAATTATGCATCAAGTAGCTTCTTTAATTCCATTTTGACTAGCAGGACTATTTGGGAATGCATTTTTCTCAATTTTTGTACGACAATTTTGCTTTAGGATATATTGCTAGGTTATGGAACACAATCTTTGGATCGACCCTGGGTATGTTTGAATGGCTCCATGCAAAATTAATTTGTATGTATCTTAAAAAGGTTGCTAGGAGCTATTGTTCCTTTGATATTAATGATTCTCCATAGAATGTGATGTGTGGTGTCTCCTCTGTTCCCAAATTGACTGGGTTGTATTTTTTGGCTAGAACCACTAATTTTTCCTGATGGAGAGCTCTGAGAGAAAGATTGAATCCCCCATCCTTGGGCACCTTAGAGAGTTTTTCACCATTGGATGCATCCTTTATTTTTACTATTTTTAGGTTGGAGAGTGCCACAGTGTGGTTTTCACTCAAGGACCTAGACATTATTCTCATTTTTTCCTTTTGCGACTAAGGGATTCAATCATTTCCCCATAGTATGCATGTGTGTCCAGCTCGATGATGAATCTCGCTTTATGATCCCCACATGGAATATTATCCCACAGTCCCATGAATTCTGAGAACGCCTCATCATTTTTGAATGTTTCTAGAATTGGTGGTCCTCGTTGGTCATAATCATTGATCATAATCGATGAGTTGTGGGTAGACTAGATGAATTTCATGGTTTTGATGGTCATTTGTCTCAAAATACATGGTACTAAGCATGAGGATAGATAAATTCTCAAACAGCCTATGTAGATCAATTATGGCATCTTCCTCATCACTACTATTGCATACATTGGTTATGTCAAATGTGAAGTTATCTAAGGGAAGGCCCATGGATAAGGGAAATTGAAGGGTGACTATTGTTTGCTAAGGAGTTTTGACCCTTTTAACTAGGGGATTTTGGCCATGTGTGGTTATATTCAGAGGAGTACATCCAAGACCATTATTTTTCATTTGTGTCTCAAGAATAATAGGTATTAGAAGCCTGTTGTCAATTTGGCCAAGCTTTTTGTTTCTGTCATAGCCCATGGCGAGCATCATTTGTAAACCCTTACTGCTGTCATCCATAGGTAGATTTGTTGTTGGTCTATTATCTTAGTATAGGAGATGGGATGGATCCTCTTCTATTATCTCTCAGACTAGATATCCCCAACTTTGGAAGTTGGAAGAGCCTGCTATGAATGTTTGGGATGATGAAGCATCCATTGATTGTGGTCATCCCCATGACCTAGTCTGAGATTGTGGTAACTCTTCTACCATGAAAGCATTCTTTGGGATTGTATATTGTCCACCCCCATTTATAGTTACCTCTTGGCCTTGGTGTGTGAATTTGACACACTGGTGGAAGGTTGATGCCACTGCTTGCATCCCCTAGATTCATGGGCGTCCCAAGAGAATATTGTAAGGAAAATTAAGGTCAAGGACCTAACAAGTGGTTTCCATTATTGTTGGCCCTACTTGGACAGGGAGTTGGATAGTGCCTTGAGACACTCTCTCTTGATCATCATATGCCCTGATTGTGATGCCTGTGCCTTTGTTAATGGAATCCTCAGAGATTCCTAGATTCTTTATTAGCTTAAGGGAACAAATGTTTAAACCTACACCTCCATCCACCAAAACCCTCTTGACTTTGTTCTTATATACCAAGACCTCCAAATGAAGTGTGAGATTGTGAAATGGTTGGGCAGGAAATTCTTGATCGGAGAATGTGAGAAGACTTGGGGTAATGATATTTCTGATCATAGCTTGGAATTGTTCAGTATCAAGATCTATAGAGACAGTGGATGAGGCTAATGCTTCTTCAAGGATCTTTTTATGGGTTGATGATATCTTCAGTAACTCCATGATGGAGATCTGAGCTAGCATTCTTTTCAATTGATCAATGACATTATAACCACTGGGAACAAATCTTGGGTTGGAAATGGGTGCTCTACAAGGCTGAGATGACCTTGTAATAGTAATTTTCTCTCCTCTTGTGGTGACTCCATAATCAGCGTGGGCTCCTTTGATGGTGATAATAGAGCAATACTCGTCTAGGGTTGCAACGACATGTTTGTATACATGATTGACACTTTTAAATGTCCCCTTCCCCTTATCATTGTTATTGTTCCATTTATTGTTATGATTGGGCATCAGATTTGTGTATATTTTGAGATTCTGGTTTCCTGTTGGCTGCTCCACATTTATGATTTTTTGATCAATGAGGTCCTGGATTAGGTTTTTTAACCTCATGCAACTATTAGTGGTATTCCCTTTTATTTTGTGAAAGTCATAGAGCTAGTTTTTGTTATACCAGGGTGGTTTCACTTCTCATTACTGGTAATTCTCATAAGTGGGACCCTTGATGAGGTTTTTGTTTATCAATTTCTTCATGATGACCTTGAGTGGTTCTCCAAGGGCTGTGTACTTCTGGTTCGTGGGATTTTTGTTTCATGGGGGTGGTCCCCCTTGATTATTTAGGTTATTAACCTAATTGGTTGTTCATTCGTGTTGTGATACTACATAGGTTTGGGTGTTGTTCTAATCATTGTTTTGTAGTTATTGGTAGGTTTGATTGTTTTTCCTTGAAGCACTAATCATGACCTTAGCATAAACCACACCATCATTTGTGACATTTTTGTTCCTTGCCCATGTGCAATATTTCTCATTATAGCTATTGGATGGGTGATTTTTTTGTTGTTCTGGATATGTGAGCGTCCCTCATTGTGAAACAAGGGCTCATTCAATGTTAAGTTCCTTAGGGATCAATTGATCGTGTATGGTGATCCCTTGCACCTTGAGATGGAATGTTAAGGCTTTGTCGAGGTTGGAGATGATGGTGCACACTTGTTTTTCTTCTAGCATGACCCATTTTCTCCTATTGTCCTTGGATTGCCATCGTTGTAGGAAAGAAGCAAATGATTCGTTCATTCCTTGTTTAAGAGTTGATAGTTCCTTGAGACTGACATCCATACCGATATTAAATGCATATTTTTTTATGAATGCATCAACTATCTCTTGGAACTTTTTTATGCTAGGAGGAAGGTGAGAGAACCACTCCATGGCATGGCCATCCAAACTTCTAGGAAATAGTTGCATCATATAGGTATCATCATATATGACTTCCATGCAATGAACTTGGAATTTCCTGATGTGATCTCTAGGGTTTCCCGTCCCATGATATTTATCAAATTTGGGGATCTTGAATCCCTTTGGGAATGGTTTCATTACAAGGTTCCTCTCAAACAGATAGGGACACAAGTTGCTAGGTGTATTTATGATTCTCCCTTATTGAAGATCAAGTAATTGTTGTGAGAATAACTTGATCTATGTTGCTACATCACTTTGTGGATCAAGGGGTGGGATGAAGGTGTTCTATGGTGGTTCACTTATTGGAGGGATGGGTGGATTGGTTGGTGTGTTGATGGATGGTGTTTGCACATTCTGTTGCACCAAGTATGCTTGTACTTGCTGCTATATCAACAACGCTTGTTGATGATCCTATTGTTGTTGTGCTAATAGTGCATTTTGCTAAGCTTGTTGCTATTGTTGCACCAACAATGCTTTTTGTTGGGCTGCTATTTGGGTTGCTTCTTGCTACTCTTGGTATTGTTTCAACACTTGTTAGTATGCTTGTTGTTGAGCTACTTGTTGTTGTGCGGGGTATTGTGCTTGCACTTGTGCCTGCACCTATTGAGCTTGGTATTAGGCTTGAGCTTGTGCTTGTTCCTGTGCTTGGGCTTGTACTTTTTGGGAAACTTGTTGTTCTACTAAGGCTTGGGCTTGAGTAGCCTTCTACGATTGTTGTGCAGCTTGAGTAGCTTGAGCGGCTTGAGTAGCTTGAGTGGCTTGCGCTGCTTGAGCAGCTTGTTGTGCAAGGGTATGTTCAGCATCATGTTGGGCCAAAAAGTGGCAATATGATGAGTATGTGGCTGATGACTATTTTTTAACCCAAAATTGATGAAACAAAAAGGGTTTATAAAGGAGATTCTCAGCTTTCCACTGATATAAATTATGCTTTACTTTGAATTTTATAAATGAGTAATTTTATGTTTATTTACTTATTCTAGGATTGTAGGTTTCCAAATCTTGGTTTGCATGTGTTTTGGTGATGCCCTAAGTCAGATTTTCTTATGTTTTTAATTTAATTAGTAGAAGAACAATCAAATTTTGAAAGCTTCTATACAAAGTAACCTACTTTTCTTTTGATGTATGTTATATAAAAGTAAAATGGGTATCCAAATATGCCTTTAAAATTTGGATACCATGTCTACACTAAAATTTATGGGAAAAAAACTCAATTTTCTACCCTCATATTTTTAGGCTTCAAAGAAGGACAGTCTAAGTTTGATATTTTTGTTACAAAAAAACCATACCTAATTTTTGGATATGTTCAATAAATCCCAAAAGGGTACTCAAAATAGGTTTTATATTGTGAATTTTAGGTCTTCTTGGTAAGTTATGTCAGAAAAATCTAATTTGTTTTCCTACTTAGCATATGGTAAATTTAGTAAGAGAACAAATGAAGTTTCCTAGCCCTAATTTCTTGTCAATATCTAACCCTTATTGTTTGTCATCCTCATTCCATTAAGCATCCTCCTAGTATTTATTTACCTATTTGAAGCATGAATGACCCATTTAGGGTTGAAACCTAGTTTACATTCATTGAAGGCTATGAACAAGAAACACCAAATCTTGTTTTGAGATGTTGAAATCTTAAAATATCCCCTACTCTATATCAATGGTAGCTTAGTGACAGGAGAAAAATATTTCACCATAGTTAATTCCCTTTACCTAAGAATAAAATTTTACAACCAACCTAACTTTATACTTTTCAGCACTACCATCCAAATTGATATTTTTCTTGAATACCAATTTAGAAACAACATACTTTCTACCTTTAGGAAAGGGCACAAAATCCCAAGTTGCATTCCTTTTAAAAGATTTCATTTCCTCATTCATGGCTTCCAACAAATAAATTGAATCAGACATTTCAAATGCCTCTTTCACAGTCTTAGGCTCATCAATGCTTGTAATCAAAGCATAGGCACAATTTACATCCAACATGAGAAAACCATACCTTTCAAGTTGTCACCTTTCATGTGTAGACCACCTCAAATTTTGATGCTAAGGTTGTGGTTCTTCTTCTTTAGAACTCTTAGAGCCATTGGAACTCTCCTCAGTTTCTGGTACAGTTCATAGTTCTTCTTTATCTAGAGTTTGAGGAATTTCAACTACTTTTTGTTTATTTTCTTCTTTCATCTCTAACTGCAAATCCACTAAAGAAGGTTTCATCACATGAAAGATTACACTTCTATTGTATACAACCTTTTTAGGCACAAGATTCCAAATCTTGTTTCCTGTCACACCAATGTTGTAGCTAATGAAGATACATTTTACAACTTTATTTTCCAATTTAGATCTTTTCTCATTTAGCAAATAAGCATATGCTTCATAGCCAAAGAATCTTATATGTCATAAAGAGGGCTTCTTACCAGACCAAGCTTCCATTGGAATTTTTTCAACAAGTTCCAAAGATGGAGATCAATTTATTAAATAACATGTTGTAGCCACATCCTCAACATAGAACCTCTGCTCCAGACCAGCATTGGTCAACATACATCTTACCCTTTCCATCAACATCCTACTCAACCTTTTAGCAAATCCATTTTTCTATGGAGTGTAAGGTGTTTTTTTATGCCTTTTTATTCCAAGGTCTTTGCAATACCTTCCAAAATCTGCTAAACAAAACTCACCACCATTGTCTATCCTCAACCATTTAAATTTTCTTCTAGTCTAATTTTCAACCAAGTTTTTAAACTCTTTAAACTGACTAAACACTTCCGATTTACATTTTAGAAAATATACAAATTCCCTACTTCAATAATCATCAATAAAGGAAGCATAATATCTTGATTTCACTAACAAAGGAATATTTACTAGACTAGAAACATTAGAGTGAATATAATCTAGAACACCAGAACATATATGAGAACTAGAATAAAACAAAACATGATGTTGCTTTCCATATATACAACATTCACAAAAATCAAACTCAAGGTTACAATCATCAAGCCCTTCACCCAAGTTTTTATTTTTCAAAGATTTTAATTTTTTCTCACCAATGTGGCCAAGCCTTTAATGCTAGAGCATGGTCTTTTCTACTGAGAGTTTCATGTCCAAAGATTTTGTACCTAGAGGAACTTTGTTCTCCTTCTCTACATGAGCAACTTTTTCTGACTTTGTAGAGACACTATTGCATTGAACAACATATGTGTCCAACTTGTACAAAGTAACAATTCAAGCACCCCTTGCCAGCATTGTTGAGCCTCTAGTCATTTTGCAACCACACTCGATAATGGAACTTGCATGCCAACATCATTCAACTTAGTAATAAAAAGTAAATTTCGAGCCAGTCCTAGTATATTCATTACGCAATCAATTCCTTTAATTCTTTCATTAGAAAATTGAATTTTGACTCTTCCATGACCAACAATTTCAAGAGATGAGTCACTTTACAGATACACCTTTCCACTAGCATACTTTTCATACTTCATAAACCAATCTTTCTGAGATTTCATGTGAAAATATCCAACTGAGTCAGTAAGCCAGACATCATTTGATGTCTGGGTCACCAAGTCTATAATGAAGGCATCTGCATCACTCTAAGAAGAATCATTATCTAATGAATTTTTTTTCTTCTTCTTCTTTTTCTCCTCTTTGAAATCCTTATAGACATGACCAATTTTCCCACAATTCCAAAATTTCACCTTGAAGTTCTTGCCAAGAGACTTTGAGCTCCCTTCAAACATATGCTTAGACTTCTTGTTTTTCTTCTTACCTTTCTTCTTTGATCTGCCTTGAACAACAATAGCCTCCTTTTCCATCTTAAAATATTTCCATCACATCTCCCATCGTGAAAGTGATTGCCATACTCCAACTAGCCATCACTAAATGATCCAACAAGTTAGGCAAAGGACACAAAAGAATCATACAATGATCCTCGTCGTCTATCTTCACACCTATGGATGTTAACTGATCAAGGATAATATTGAACATATTAAGATGATCAACCATAGATGCCCCTTCCTCTATTTCCAAAGAGTGCAACTTCTTCCTCAATAATAACTTATTCCCCAAAGACTTGCCCTGATAAATGTCACAAATTTCTTCCACAAAGAAGATGTAGACTTCTCTTTATGAATGTTCAAGAGAACAAATTCTGCTAGACAAATTCTTATAACCCTTTTGATTTTCTATCTACAAGGTCCCAATATTCTTTCATACCTGAAGGTTCAGTCCTAGACACAACAATCCAAAGATATTTATCTACCAACAGGTCTTCCATTTTGGGTTTCCACAACTCAAAATTGCCACAATTGAGCTTTTCAATTTCTATCTTCCCTGATGTGCTTGTCATCTGAATTTGTAATAAATATTACCAAATTCCTCTACAAGACTCTTACTTCAGAATTGCCACAAGTAACCTGTCTAATCCACTAGGATAGCACAGCCAGCTAGACTCTGATACCACTTGTAGGGAAAAGAAGAGGTGCGGAAGCAATATCCTAATGCTAATTTTAGGAAGAGAATGCAAACATATAGTTTAATTTTGAATTAGAGTTCATTAAATATGCACCTTAGCATAAAATAGATCAGAACAAATTTAACATGGGAAAACCCTTTCAGGAGAGTAACCCACCACACCAAGTAAAAACACTTTGTATTACAAAGAACAAATTCCACATACCAAGTTACAATTTGTTGGTTCTAGATATTTCAATTCACACTTTCAATATAAGCAACATTACACTTCCTGCTTAATCTCATTCTCTCTCATCAGACTCACATCTCAACTCTCAATCACTATTAAAATTCATTACACATTATAAAATTTTCCTTCTAAGATAATTCCCAATCAATCTACATCACTAGACCCATGCAAGAAACATACCAATTAAGTTCCCATTTGTAACAGCAGAAAAACCATCGCTTAATGGTTACCATATTGGGCCATCAGTGAGACAACCACAAAGCTCTCACCGATTTGTTCAAGTCGCACCGACGAGTGTAATACCAACCAAACAAAAATAATCATTGGAGCATTAGAAAGACAAGAGATCATGTCTCACTGATCACTCATCACCACACCGATATGATCATCTCATAGTACACTATTGACCGAGTCCATCACCTCATCAGAGAGACTCCATATCACCTCCCACTAATATGAGCAAGTCCTACCAATGTACACTTTGTAGCTTCATGTCTATCGGCTCATTGATGAGACAAGGAAAAGGGTATTGCCGAAGTCCATGAATCCCACCAATGAGAGTCATTGTTCCATTGGTTAGAAAAAATTTAAAGTCACGTCGAAGTAGCCACATCCCACCGATGATGTCAAACTATCAAATATTTCACAAAATTCACAAATGGAAACTCATAGTTTCAAATTTTTAATTCTCTGTAACATCACGATCGGTCTATCATTTAGACTATCATTAGTGCTCCACTGACATTAAGGTGTCACACCGATGAAATAACTATTGGATGATCATTGGGATAGAGAATAAGGTCCTACTGATAGAGCACAATCCTACTGATCAAAGGAATAAATGTACACAATGCTCCCAATAACCAGCCCGTAAATTGAGACACTTTTCCAACATTGAAACTTGTTTTTACTACATATTCTTCTAGGTGCACCTATTTTTACCTCCAGTTTTTTATTTTCATTTAAGTTCATTTTCTAGATTATATCATTAGGTTTTGCATGTTACTTTCATTAGTTGTCTTTCCAAGCCTTTGCTTGGTGGTGAATCCCCTTATTTTCCTTAATCACACCCCTAGGATGCCTTATGGAAGATCTCTTTCCCTCATTCCGTCCCTAGATTGAGATCTCTAAGGTTTCCTCAAATGAAAATTGAAGGAAATTGGTTGTTATATCTCCCAAAATATAGAGTGAAAATTGTCCTCGTTTCAATTAATTACTCTTGTGATTATGTATTAGTACTATGAGCCTTCAACATTGGAGGCTGGTGGCATCAAAGGATCAAGGAATATCCATCATATCAAGTCATCTTCTAAATTTGACATGATGTTTTGCATGAGAAGCACTTTTGCTTTTAATATTTTCTTTTCCTTGTTGTTGCAGAAAAAATTGAAGAATACATATATTATGAAGTTTGAGTTTTGGATATAGGTAAAGCATTTGGTGAAGAGCTCGGTATGGATTGTTTCCTATAGATTTAATGAGATTGTGACCAAGTATTGTACCTTTATGAGGGTCGAGGAGACAATATGGAGGATGCTTGTCGAATAATTATGTTTTAGAGCAAGGATTATACCTTTATGAGGGTTGAAGAGACAACTTGGAGGATTGTTGTCTAATAATTACGGTATATGATTCAGGAGTTCATGGGAGGATGAACTCAGGAATTTGGCTTGAAGCTACACCTTTTCAAGGGTTATGAGGCAGTTCATGGAGGAGTTCCACTTGATTTAGGATTTTTTTCTTCAAATGGAAAATCTTCTCAATAATATATACATATTTTTTAATCAACAAGTTTTTGTATGTAAACCTTAAGGGGATGTCCCTAAAAAGTTGAATTAGAGGTTTTAGGGATACATTTGTAGGAACAATGTAATAAAGGGGGGAATTATATTGTAATTCATCATTTGTTTATTATAAAGCAATTATACCAACTACCATCAACAATGTAATAAAGAGGGGAATGGTAGTGTAATACATCATTTATTTATTGTAGAGAAATTATACCAACTACCATCAACTATTTAGGTAGTTTCACATCCAGATATTATTTATATCCTACATACTAAATTGAATGGTCAATCAAGCTTTATGAATTTTTAGAAACAACATGGGTATAGATCATCAAAAGGTATTCCGAAGTAGCTATGAAATTCATCAAGTACATATGTTGGAGGTTGGGGTGGTATAGTTCCAAGTGTATATACAATTCCTCGTACATATCCAAGTGCTCCATGTACAATTCATGCTTCTATCAATAAGTTGGATGTTAACATTATTTTTACATTAATACTAAGTAGTAATTCCATATCAAGTTCACAGTTTATACCTCCTTCAATGGAAATAAGTTTTCTAACTTTCGTAGCAATGCTTTGTGTAACTTAATTTCATAATGTATATATTTTTTTCTATTATGACTACGAACATAATAATTTGTGGAAAATAAATGAGCACTATTTTCAAATTCTTCATTCTATGATGCATTCATATTTACATTTGATCTTTTCACATGTAACATCCAATCGTCAATTGTAGGATTTACATCTTTGATATTTGTTAGAATTCCATGAAATCTTAGTTGGTCTTTGTTCTATCCATCTTCTCTAAAAATGTGATCCAATGTAACAATCCTTTTGAATTCTTCCCATAGTAGCTTTGCTCATCTTCTACTTTCATATGGAGCTTTGTCATTTACTGGAGGTAATTGTGCCATGTCTCCAACTAAAATCATAAATATGCCTAAATAAGAAATAAACATATTGTTAATTATGTATTATATAAAATTAATTATTATAAAATTAAATAAAATGATATCTAATGTGAAGTAGAGAATGTTAGCAAGTTGAATTGAAAAATTACCTTCAAAACTTTGATTAGCATTTTCTAGAAATGCTTCTCATCTTGCACCTATGTTTTCACATAACCTCTCTCCAAGGAAACTCATTTCATCTATCATTATGTATTTGAAATGTGATATGTCTTCTTGAAAATTTGCAAGTCTTGTCCCTTCCAGTTCATTAAAATCTCTTATTAGGATTCTTGATTTTGAATGAATTGTTGAAGCACCAATGTTCAATGCTCCAACTCCATTGGACAATGAATAGAATATAAAATTAAAATTGCTATTGTTAATAAAAACATGATTATGAATATAATTTTTATTTGATTTATAATATCTAAGATATTTTTGTTGATGATTTCATGTGCTTGTATTAGAAATATCCCTACAAGACCTTTTTTTGGTTACTCTCGTACTTTTTACCTACACAATCAATGGAGAAGTTAGTAGAGTTACATAATAAATGAATTGTTACTTTTATATTAAATGTATGAACTGTACAAAACATGAAAGTGGGTTTGAATGAGAGCAATTCATAGCATGTTTAATGCACTTATTGCAAATATACACAAAAATAAAGTAGGCAACTGTTAAACATCATTTTGTAAGGGAATTAGTTTTGCATTTATTTTTCGAAAGTCTTTATATGAATATGGTAAGGAAAAATGCAAAAAAATAAAGTTTATTTATTGAAGGCTGTAATTAATTATGGGTATTTGTACTCATCAAAAAGAGAGAAGTGGTTGCAACTCTTCTTTTTTCTTGATAAATATGTATGGATTATTTTTCATTCTTGAATATTGATCAAATGACAATGGTGGTTCTATTTTAAGGGCTTGTATTGATTTAATTCTATATAGAGAAATTTAAGAGAGAGGGAGATATGGGGATAGAAAGAGGGAGAGATAGAGGGGGGGAGAGGTAAGGATATAGAGATACAAAGAAAGTTAGAGATAGAGATGGAGATTTAAATGGAGATGGAGATGGAGGAGAGAGAAACGAAGAGAGGGAGAGGGAGATATTAATAAAGAGGAAAAATTGATATATAGAAATAGAAGAGATAAATATATACTGAGGGATAGAGAGAGTGATAGAGAATGTGAGAGAGAGAGGGAGAGAGAGAAATAAAGATAGAGATAGGAAGTGATAAATAGAGAGGAGTAGAGAGAGGGGAAGATATAGGGGTAGAGAGAGATGGATAGATAATGAGATAGAGATAAAAGGAGATGTGTAAGAGTTTAAATATGGAGAGATATAGATTGAGATAGATCTAGAGATAGGAAGGGACAAACAAGGAGTTTGTGTATATGAGTAAGAGAGAGATATAGAGGGTGATATATATGCATAACTATATAGAGAGGGAGGGAGATGGAGGGAGAAGAATAGAGATAGGAGAGAGAAGTAGAGAAATAGAGAAAGAGAAAGTGATATGGGAGAGAGAGATAGAGGGGGAAAGAGTGAGAGAAAGAAGGTGATATAAATAAGTAATAGAGAGAGGTATATATAGTAGGAAAGATAGAGAGATAGAGTTATGGATGGAGAAAGAGGGAGTGTTTGTATATGAATGAGAGAGACAAATGGAGAGATATATAGAGGGAGATATATATTTATAAATAGATAGAGAGGGAGGGAGAGGGGGGAGATAAATAGAGAGAGGAGAGAGAAGTAGAGAGAAATATAAATAGGAAGTGATAAGGAGAGAGGGAGAGATAGGGATAAAGATAGATATAACATGGGAAATATAGAAGAATTTTGATATGCTTAGGACATTTTTAGGTATGTGTGTGTGTATCTCTATCTCTATGTCAGTCTATATACATTTGTTCCTTGTCTTTATCTTTTTCTCCCTTTGCCTCTCTATATATTATCTCTATCTCCCTGTCCCTTCTCTCCTCTCTTTTCTCTCTATTTATTTTCCTCCTTAAGTGTTCAGAGGGTACACTAAAGAGGTCCTTAAGGTGAATTATCATATCCTTAATTAAATGGCACACTTCCCTGAGTATAAATCCATGGGGACATTCTATCTTTTGGTTTTTGGAATTCTCTCTCCATAGACTTTCAAAGAGATGGATTGTGATATATAGAGGTAGAGAGGGATATATATAAATAGATGGCGGGAGAGATGGAGTAAATAAGAGAGAGATAGAGATAATGTGATATAAATAGAGAGGGAGATGGAGATATGGGAAGATAGATCTATAGAGGGGGAAAGAGAGAGATAAAGGAGGTGATAGAGATAATTAATACAGAGGGAGAGAGATAGAGAGGGGGGAGATAGAGAGATAGATATAGAGATAGGAAGGGATAAACAATGACTGTGTGTGTGAGTGGGTGAAATATATATAGAGATAGAGATAGGGGAGGATAAATGAGATAGATATAGAGAGGGAGAGATAAATATAAATAGATAGAGAGGGAGGGAGAGGGAGAAAAATAAAGAGAGAATAGACAATTTTAGAGATATAGAAAGAGAGAGTGATAGGGAGATATATATATATAATTTATTTTAGTTTCAATTGTAATCTTAGTAAGTTTTGATTGAAAATAAATATTTTTAATATTTTGGCTTTATTTAAACTAAAAAAACTAATTTAATTGAATACTAATGTTTTTTATTAAGAAAGTAGGATTAAAGGGCCCTAACCCTATACAACAACAAGAAAAATGTCTCACATCCAATAGAACAACCAAACATTTGAGATAGAATAGGCTCCAAGCCAACAAAACAAGCCTAAAGGCCACCCACAAAGCTGAAAATAGTAGCAACCCAACCACAACAAGCTACAATCTAGTAGCCAACAACAACAACCATCTGAAGGGTGGACAAGAATATCCAACCATCAAACCATTACGTGAAAGTTTTAAAGGATTTTAAACCCACAATGGGACCTAAAATCCAAAGCAACCACAAGAAAAATAGGCCTTGTGGAAAGTTAAATAGGTCAATAGGCCACCCACAAAGCTCCAATGCAACAATCTTCAACAACAACCACTCTAAGGGTGGAAAAGATAACTCATACTCCTATACATGCAATATTAATGGGACTTGAAACACCATCCACCAAAAGATTAACATTTATATTAGATTCAATCCTATCAACATTTCTTAAGAAAACCATCTTACAACAAACCTTTCGCATAGATAACAAAATTTCAAAGCCAAAAACAACAACAATACTGATAGGGCAGAGAACACCCATCGACCAACTTACCTTTCCACCTCTGTAGGAAAAGTCATTAAGACTGCCCTGGCCACAAGAACAAAAACTCTCTAGCATATCCAAACTCCACCTCTATAGGAGTGGCCTCCATCTCAATGGGAGCTACAAGGGAGAAAACCTACTAAAAAATCACGAGCAATCCACTGCACTCTTAGAACCTATCTCCACCTCAATAGGATACACAAACTATATAGCAAGGAAGATTGCAAAATTTCAAGTCGAGAGAGAAAACTTGGCAAGCATGGCCAATAGAAGCACTTGGACAATCATAAAGAACCATGGATGGAGCTTAGCTAAGAAAGAAATGTAAGAATCCTAGGATTCCACAACACCTTTGAATAACATCAAAAAACCATGATCCACCAAACACAAAATATGTGAAGATAGGGAAACTGTAACATCCTTAGAGATCAATAGTAAACAAGCCACAAAAAGAGTAAGAAGGCCATCCAAATTCAGCTTATCCAAAACAAACACTTCAAGCACACCAAGATTTATTATTCCATAGACAAAAGAAAGCCACTTCAAAATAGGGTATTCCACCACCAAAGGAACATGCTCAAGAAACCCCCTATCAACACATAGACTATGAAAGTAATCACACTTGAGACCAAAACAATAACAACACACCACTAGGAAATCCCGAGCACCAAATGGAATTAACCTTAGCTCAAACAAAGAATCACAAAACCCCATATATCAACAAACCACTACTTTACTAATGTCCCCAACACAAATTTGGAAAATATGAAAGTTGGGTTGCAAATTTAAATAGAGGCTCAACCACCTAATGTTGGAAAAGAGTAGTGCAAAAGAAAACACAAAAGAAGTGAACCCAATAGCCAAATACACATCAAACCCTAGCCTCATAGAAAGGACACAAAAAGGGGAGATGAGTAGTAAAACAACTAAAGCCATCATGAAGCCAAGACTGAGAAGCACAAATGGTCCAAAATCAACCAACCACTAGAAAAAACCTCATAGAACATAGCTCTGACCATAAAGAGGCCAAGAGCACCACAAGCACACAAGGGCTTGTGAGAAAATCCAACAATCTATAACCACAAAGTGAGGACGAGAACATGGGAGATGAGCAAGACTGAGATACACAAACACTCCAACAAACATCCATCCACTAGAAAAAGTAGAAAAGATACGCTGTCAAACAAACAACTTTTGCAAGAAGCTAGAGCCAAGCCAAGGACAAGCAAAAAATCATATGTAGTGAAAAGAAGGCAATGAGCTCAATGTGAAAACCAAAACTTTAATGTAAAATGCTAGAAGGGATTTACAAAACATAGGGAACCCAAACCCACAACAAAACTAAAGACCCCTAGGGAGACAAAGCAAACGACAAGTAGGAACAAATAATGGAAGGAGTAGAGAAGCACAATGGATGCCAAGAGACTCTACAACCTTCAAGTGAGACAAAGCAGGAGCACCCTCGAAGCGCACTACACGCAAAATAGTAGAGAAACTCTTTAGACAAGAAAAATTAAATAAACTTCCCAAGAAAACCAAAATTTTCCCCAACTTGGAGTAGCCATACCCAATTGGGGGGGAAAGACTAGCAAAGAGAAACACGACCCAACAACAACCAAAAAAACCCTAACAAGGTCAAGGAGAAGCCACAAGCGCCTTTTCTCAAAACCTAGCAGGAGGAAACACAAATAAAACCAAACATAAACCCACAGGGAAACCCATCCTCATCCTTTGAATCCCCACCACAATCACCTCCCCTTAAAAAAAAATCAAAATGGAATTGAATATTAATGTTATTACATTCTTCATAATATACATTAATATCATTATTTAATTAAAAAGTACTTACTCTAGGATTAAATAAATTGGCAAATTAACAAAAGGCTAGGATTGATTGGCTTCAAGAGGGTGATAAGAATACTGCTTTTTTTCATCATTCGGTACAGGCTCATCGAAATAAGTGTTTTATTTCTTCTCTTGTTAACTCGAAGGGTATTTTCATCTCTTCGCATCAAGCTCTGTCTAGGGAGTCTCACCGGTTCTACTCTGATCTGTTCAGTAATGATTCACTTCTTGTTGAGGTGGATGAGAATATGGTCCTTGATTTCATTCCTTCCTTAATTTCTAATGAGTTGAATGCTTCTCTTACTCGCTAGGTGACTTTGTTGGAAGTGGAGGAGGTGGTGTTTGGGATGAATAAGAGGAAAGCTCCTAGCCCTGATGGGTTCCCAATTGATTTTTCCTAGGAGTTTTGGGATATTATGAAGCTCGATTTATTGGAGGTGGTTCATGAGTCTCTTCATAGTAAGCAGATGCTTTGTGCCCTGAATGCTACTTTTCTAGTTCTCATTCCTAAGAAGGAAGGTGCTGATAGGCTAGATCTCTTTAGACCTATTGTGCTCTGTAATGTGGTGCACAAGATTATTACGAAGTTGATTACGGAGAGGCTTAAATCTTGTTTGCTCATGATCATTTCTGAGGAGCGAGGTGGCTTTGTGGCTGGTCGTCAAATTTTGGATGGGGTAGTGGTTGCATCTAAAGTTATTCATTTTATGGCAACCTCTCAGGATAGGTCTATGTTTATCAAGTTGGATATGGCCAAAGATTATGATAGAGTTAAATGGAGTTTTCTTCAAAAGATTCTTTTGGCCTTTGAATTTTCCTCTGATTCGGTGAGCTAGATTTTGTGCTATGTGACCTCTTCCTCCATTTCGGTTATTGTGAACGGGGAACCTTCAGAGCTTTTTGGGGCTTCTAGGGGCCTTTGCTAGGGATATTCGCTCTCTCCTTATTTGTTTATTATTATGGCAGAGGAGTTGGGTCAACTTCTTAAGTCTCGAGTTTCTCATGGATTGATTCATGGTTGGCAGTGGGGGATGGGCTTGCCTATGCTTTCTCATCTCCAATTTGTGGATGACACCTCTCTTATGGGCCTGTCTCGTATTAGGGAGGCTAAATCCTTTAGGGCAGCTTTGGACATCTACCTTGAGGCTTCGGGCCAGAAAGTCAATGAGCAAAAGTCCTCTATTTTATTTTTTAATACTCCTCATGCAATTCAGCAAAGGATTGCAGGTATTCTATGGTTTCAAATTGGGTCTCTTCCCTTTGTCTACTTGGGTATTCCTCTTGCTATTGGTTGTCAGCCCAGATCTTCTTGGCAGCTTTTGCTTGATAAGCTTAGGTGGAAGGTTACTCCCTAGACCCATCGTTGGCTATCTACTAATGTGCGTGTGACTCTTCTTAAGTCTGTTATCCAGGCCCTTCCCATCTATAGGGTATTTGTTCAGGTGGCTCCTATGTATTTCCTTAAGGAATTTGATCCTCTTTCTCATCAATTTCTTCAGAGTGGTAATTTTTTTTCTTCAAAGTGGAGCCTTGTTAAGTGGTATTCTATGTGTAGACCAAAGCAGGAGGGTGGTCTTGGTTTACGCTCTACTATTTTGAATGGGAAAGCTCTTGCTGCCAAGCTTTATTGGCATTGGTGTACCAATCAACATCAGTTATGGGCTTGTATTCTTAACCATAAATATCTTTGAGGTGTTGCTTCTTTTGAGGTTCCTCGCTATCCTCTAGAAGGGAGTGGCTCTATGATTTGGCATACTTTGAAAGTGGGGGCTCAGCTAATTAAGAGTGTGTTGTTTTGGATCTGTCATTCAGGGTCTTAGGCTCTATTTTGGTCTGATTCTTGGGATGGTTACCCTTCCATTCTCTCTTCTTTTCCTCACCTCCATCCGCTTTGTGATGCTTTTATTGCGGTCGGCTGGGATATTGGTGAGCATTATAAGGTTGAGCAGCATGATGGTTTAAGTTTTCGCTAGAAGCATCCCTCTGAGTGGCCACTTGGTGGCTATCAAGAGGATAGGCATGAGCTTTCCCTGCTCCTTGCCTCCCGTGCTTGTAACTCTTCGAGGGGTCCTGATGTCTTGTATTGGGATGGTTTGGAGTCATCTGGAAAGTACTCTGTGGTGGCTGGATATAAGTAGTTAGGTAGACAGTTGTTTGGGGACATTGAGGTCCCTTGGTGGAAGTGTGTTTGGCACAAGCTATCATGGCCCAAGTGCAACTTCTTTATGTGGTTAGTGGCTCAAAACTGGTGTCTTACTTGGGATAATTTATGTAAGTGTGGTTTCCATGGTCCCTCTATGTGTGTGTTTTGTCATGGTGGGGAAGAGAGTGTCTCCCATCTCTTCTTCCAATGTTCCTATGCTAGTGAGATTTGGCATTTCTGGTGGGGGGTGTGGAATACGGCCTGCTGGCATGCATCCTCTTTGCTGGAGTTTGGGGAATGGTGGGGTAGGGCCCCTGTATCTACCTCCTTTCTTCAGGCTGCTTGGGCTCTTGGGCATTCCTTCATTATCTGGAACCTGTGGTTGGAGAGGAATAGGTATATTTTTCAGGATTCTTTGTTGCTGGCCCCGTAGCTGTGGTGGAAAATTCTACACTCTTTAGGGGAAACTATTGTGGCTAAGTGTGATATGTCTGTGTTGGTGAATCCTCATTATGTTGGTTGTTGTAATCATCTTCATCTTCCACCTTCGCAACGACAACTCATGCGCAACAGATGTAGACATCCTACCTCGAAGGTGAATAGGGAGGGAAGATGGACCCCTCCTCCTCAGGGTGTCCTAAAAATAAACTCTAATGGCTCTTCTCGTGGAAATATGGGTCATGCTGGCATTGGGGGTATTAGCCAGGATAGCTTGGGGGATGTTCAGTTTATCTTCTCTATGTATAAGGGTCTTCATACTAATAATCTTATGGAGGCTCAGGCCATTTTATTGGCTGTGGAGCGGGCCAGTCTTTTGGGTTGGCATAGGATCATATGTGAGTCTGACTCTCAGGTTGTGGTGAACTTACTAAAAAGGCAGTATTTAGATGATGTGAGCTGGCAGCTAGCTTTGATTGTTGAACAAATTCTCATTCTTTCTGCTTCTCTGGACTATATTACTTTCACTCATAGTCCTTGAGAATGGAATGGTGTTGTTGATTGCTTGGCTAAATGGGCTTCTGATCATACTCATGATTGGAAGGTGGTGGATCAGGGTCAACTTCCTACGGATCTATCTCTCCATTTGGATCACTTGATTAATCTTGATAGGGCCATTTAATGCCCTTGCTTTGTAACTTTCTCTTGTTTGAATAAAGTTTTAACCCCTCCTTGATGTTAATATTAATTTAAATATATTATAGATTTAATTGCCAGTTTGAATATTAGAAAAAACCCAAATTTAAAGATTAAACTTTCTTCACCATATAAATAAAAATAATTTAATTGATAAAAATTAATTACCATAGCATTAAAAAAAGCCCCAAATAAATATTAAATTAATTGTATTAGTATTAATTTAAATATATTAGATTTAATCGCCAGTTTGAATATTAAAAAATTCCCAAACTTAAAGATTTAACTTTCTTTAGCCACAAGATAAAACTAATTTAATTGATTACTATTATTATTATATTCTTCATAACATATCATAATTTAAAAAATTAAAACTAGTTTAATTGAAACCTAATATTATTACATAAATTTGGGAAAAAAAAAATCTCTTAAGTAAAATCCTCCATTTGTAGATGCTAAAGTCGAGTGAAACATTCCTTTTGTAAAGGTTGCTTGCCCCCTTTCACACTATTTCCAAAACCATTATATCATGACAAGCATTGAGAGATTACATTCAAAGTATAATGCAAACGATCCGCAATGCAGATGATATATTATATTTAAATAAAATATTATTATTTAAAAAATAGTTTAAAAGATTATAAATTCTTTGGTGCACAATGGCTATGTCGAAGAGTTGTGGAAAGGAAATTAGGAATATTTGCTCTATTTTTTGCATACATTTGTGCAATACACGACGTCATTTGGTAGGTCATTTATACAATGACTTTGTGAAACAAAGGTTTGAATGGAAGAGTGATAGCTTCAAATCAACTATGCATCCACTTATAGGGTTTGAAACATGACTGAAACAAAACCTTTGAATTAGGAAGATAATTAGGTTCCATTAAGAAAATCTTTATTTTATGTTTGCAATAGGGAGAGAGGGAGAGAGGGAGAGAAGGGGGAGAAAGGGAGATATAAAGAGATATAGTGAGAGAAACAAGTAATACAGAGAGAAAGGGAGAGAAAAATAGAGTGGGGGGAGATAGAGATATAGGGAGTGTGTGTGTATGAGTTAGAGAGAGATATGGAAAGATATATATATATATATATGTTTGTATGTATGTATGTATGTATAAAGAGAGAGAGGGGGGCTATTTCTCCATCTATATAAATTGAAAGTGGACAATTAAATAATCCATTGACACATTGATTCATGTTAGTATGCTTACATGAACCAAGTCATGATAATTTTTAAGGAACTTATTAATTACTTGTACAAAGAGATTAGGTCTCAAATAGACTATGCAAAAGATGTTCTTGTTCACACAAATCCAAGTAATTGAATGACAAATCCTACTAAGTACATTTCCAAATCAATGTCAAATAGCCAAAAACAACTCCCTTACAAGCCTAAAAGTTTAATCCCACCAGCAACCAAATCCACATACTATTTGAACACACCCAAAGTTTTCATTGTTATGGTAATAAGCCTTCCACGTTGTTTCCCATTACCCTGTACTATGAAAGGAGACAACATGTATTATGAACACACTAGAATGAAAAAGAAATTACTAATACATAACTTCACTAATTAAATAAACTAATACATTCACATACTATTTCAACACACCCAGAATTTTCATTGTTATGGTAATAAGCCTTCCACGCTGTTCCAATTACCCTGAACTGTGTTCTGTGAAAGGAGGCAATGTCTATTATGAACATACCGAAAAGAACAAAAAAAAATACTAATACATAACTTCACTAATTAAATAAATGAATACATTCTAGTAATAGAAAATAACAGTTGTTAAAAAGTTTCAATTTTTTTATAAAGACTGAAGGAATGATCCGGTATTTGTCTCCATAAAAACTGCAGTGCGCTAATAAAAAAATTTCATGTGACCAATGGTACTAGAAAGAAAAAAAATATAATGAAATCACATACTACCATATGAACTCAGAAGCTGGCTGCAATGAGTGAAAATAAGAAATTATAGAAAAAAACATATATACACATTACCTGAAACTGAATCAACAAACTCTCCATTGATGAAGAGTTTTGTGTATTTCAATTACTAGTAGATTATCTCTCATAATCCCCAATACCCATATTAACATGAAGCACAAAACTGGCCATACATGAATGAATGAGCCAACAAACATTACATACACCATAATTTTCAGACACAAAGAAAGCTGTAATATTCTTGGATGGATTAGCCCATTTCAAGCCATTGCCATCCTTTAATACCCACTTGGAGGTTATGATTCCTGGCCTGGTTTACAGATGGGATGCTCATATTTCAAAAATACCCACAAGCTCCTTTGGGTTATTGCAATTGGCATACTTGAATTTACAGTTTATTTTGCTTTATCTCAATCCTTGCAGTGCACACATCCGCCAGAAGTTGAGGAGTTTGTGCAGCTCACAGACAGATTTTGGGCTTATGACACCCACTCAAATAAGTGGATGCAGTTGGAATTTCCATTTGATTTATTGAGCTGTAACAATGGCAACTGCTCCAAAATTGGAACCATTTAAAGACCTCAATCAGGATAACAAAAACAACAGCCACCCACATGACTATAATCCAAATTCTAGGGAAGGGCAACAATTTGATGTAGGCTCAGATGATGGGGTTTATTTATTGGTTGAAGAGGAATTGGGTCCTCCTCTTGTTGTTAGGAAGAGGTTGTCCCTAACAGTAATGTCAGAGACCTCAGTCTGGATTACAGTTGAAAGTGGATCGATTTATGAAAGGTTTTGGAATGGGATGAACTGGGTGATTGCTCCTTATGAACTACAACCCTCTGCAGGATATGCTATTTCGGTTTTTACAGTCAATCACACATTTGTTGCCTTGTCTGAACCTGGAAATTTGTACCAGGTGAATAATAAGATGATATTTAGATGGGGCCGAGGCTCTTTCTCCATGACTTTAATTCATTCAATCTTATATACATAAACGCTGTTGGCGTGGGTTAAGCTATCAAGTTAACAGATTTTGACCCAGGTGCAGAGAAATAATATTTTTCCTTTTCTGAAATACATTCATTGTATCTTAGGTAAACGTTTTGTTGATTTAATGTCCTCCTTCCAATTCGCTGCACAGAATAATATATTTTAGACGAACAAAAGCAGAGAAATGGTGCTCATAAGAAACAATACCGAAAAGTTCTCTGCCACTGGATGCAAACATTAACAGTATAGAGTGCACTCCCGTATTCAGTCAATTCTTGTGCCAGCATATTGGACTGCCTATTTGAACATTTGATTTTATTTCTAATGATTTACAGGAAATGAGTGTTGCGAGAAATTGGCATATTTGGAATCGGTGCAAATTTGGCGACTTATTTGACAACGATTTTACATCAGGGGAATGCAACTGCAGCTAAAAATGCAATTAGATTCTTGAACTCGAGACAAGAATTTTGCAGCCTTTCAACGAATACATGGTTTGCAAAATGCATCTGGACGTTTACAACTGACAGGACGGTGTAGCTGTAGATGCCTGGCCATGCCGAAAGGGTGAGAGGAGGCACCCACGATATGCCAGTGAAAAGACGTGATAAATGGAAAAATGTGAACAGATAAAAGCAAAACGACGAACGGCCAGATGCGTTTTCATGGTCGTCCACCTCTTATCCAGTACTGCAGGCGGTTGATGTTAAAGATACGCTGGACAGACTTCATAGAGGGAACGCCTTCGGCGTAAAAACCAAGCCACCACTCACGCTGCGTCGGACATTCTTCGCTATAAATTGCAATCATATTTAACCGTTAAAATGTAATTTGCAACCACCCTTGAAAGATAACCATTTCTTCACTTTTGTTCACCAAACGGTAAAACTAATCTCGAACTGTAGTCAAATTCTTCTCAAATCTAAAATAACAACAAATTCCCAGCAAAATATATTGAAGGCAGGAGAGAATACGGTAACAATAAAACTTACGTCTCACGCTTTCTACTTGCGAATGCGAGGGCAATTAAAACCCGTTTTAAATCACTTTTTTAATACATAAATTATTAAAAATGGCATTGTTTGCTACAGGAGGAATTGAAAGATAAACAGAAGTTTCATTCTATTTTTGTGATTGTTCTTTCTTGCATTTGTCTCTAGTATTTAGATTTCTAAAAAAACTAGGCTTCCGTTTCGTCATATGGCTGTAGCGAAGGGAACTACTTCAATATTGAAGACAAGCAGGGAATGGAAACGTACAAACCGGAGGCCAATCTTAGAGTAAAAGAATATATTAGAATGCATGTGGGGCAGGAAATTATTTCAACTATATGACTTCAGTATTTGCATTTAGTTTTGGTTTGGAAATGCAAATAGTGAAGCCCACATAGCTCAGAGAGTTTTCTAGTTCCACTAAGCTACATGCATTCTAATATATGATTTTCTCTAAGGTTGACCTCTATTTTGTAAACCTCATTCTCTCATTATGTTCAATATTTAAGTAGCTCCATTTGAAAAACATCAAAGTAGCTCCCTTCACCTTCCGCTCTCCTCTACACTCAATGGAAGAATTAACCTGGGCAATACAAAGAGAAAATTAATGACTATTACTGTAATGCCAAAAAAAAGCTAAAAAGTCGTAATAGAAAGAGTTATTTACTCAAACAGCATTTTAAGTGAAGCTCATTTTACCATCCAAAGTAGAAGTCTGAAGCTCTCTTTAGAGAAAAACTAATTCATTACTTGAGATTAGAAGTCCGAAATTTCCTGTAGAGAAAACCTAATCCATCACAGTAAAATAAGACAATGATCGTGAAAGAACAGCAGTTTTTACGCCATGAAAAAGGCTAATCTTTCAACTACAAATAATTTCTTGTTCTCCTCTTCTAAAAGCCTAGTACAACGGATGAGTTTTGTTTCCTGGTCTATAACAAACCTCCTCTGTCAATGCAGAGAATAATTTGAAAGATTCTCTTCTTCTTCCTCCTATAGATAGGTTTTATAATGCAATGATTTTCTTATCAAATAAGAAAAATTGTTCAAGAAATTCTATAAGTTACCTCCACAAAAATCCCAATCTGATGATGCAAACGACCCACAATGAAGAAGGATGTTTCGCCGCTTACATTTAGATAGGCTTGTGTTGATTATTGTCGCCGTGAATGTGGGAATACCTGGACCATACTCTTCAGTCCTTGACCCTATACAAAGTATATGTCATTGTTACTGCACATACCTGCATTTTTTGTTACACAAAACCACGCCCATTAATAAAATCCATTGTTTTAAATACAGAAAAGCATTTATATACACCAAAGAGAAATCCCAAAGCCCTACGGATTGAAAAATCTGTTTACCAAAGCAAGATAACTTCAAGTAAAAGTAGCATCTTGTGAATAGATGGTGTGCATATCTTTACTTCTTGAACAGAAAAGTACTGTAAAGAACTAAACTAAGGAGGAGAAGAACTAACCTAAGGAGGAGGAGATATAGAAAGTAAGGGAGAGAAGGCAAATATAGCTTCGTGAGAATTCCTTTCGAGCCATTGTTAGACGTTGCACCGAACAAGCTTTGTAGGTTGCCTAGCAGATCAACAAACACAAATTAATTGCTCAAACTGTGTAAGACGAGTACCGAGCGTAAATAAATAGAGAAGGCCCACCGACTAAACGCCTGTAATTAATGAGTGGCCACCCTAGATTAAAGATATTCATATTCCTATGTTGCGCGTGAACTGGTCTAGCCACGCCGAACGCGTTTCCTTCCCAAGGATACGCGTTTCCTTCCCAAGCATTCTATGGAGAGTTATTTATTTATTTAATTGATTTATTTTTTGGTCTTTTTAAAAATATTCACAATATGAACACTCTTAGTGTAATAAGGGTTTATATCTGGTCACGGAATGCCAAACACATTTCTTTCTCAAACATCCTATGGAGGCTATAGTCCAATTGTTTTAACATAACTTTCTTATTCTTTTCTTCATTGGCTTTTGTTTATGTGGTTTTTCTTAAAATACTCACAACATGAACAGTCTTAGGGTAATAAGGGTTTATATCTTGTAGTTAGGTTTGAAGGGTTCCTCTTCTTGTCTTGATTATCCATCTTCATATCTAGATTTTCAAGATTTTTTAGAATTGGTGTATTCGGATTTTTTTCTTTAAGACTGACAGTCCTATTTTGAAATTTTCAAGATTTTTTGGAATTGGTGTATTCGGATTTTTTTCTTTATGACTAGAGTCCTATTTTGAATTTTCAAGATATTTTGGAATTGGTGTGCTGAGATGTTTTTTAAGACTGACAATCCTACTTTGTAATTAGTTGTTTTAACATTTTTTTTTTCCTTTATAGTAAAAAAACATTTAATGCAAGTTATGGTTCAATTGTATAAAAGGTTATCAACTTTAACAATAAATAAAGATTATTTATTTTTAATACAAATAAGGAGTAAAAGTATTATTGATTGTTTTGTCAAATTGAATTGTTCATAGTAAATGATAATTTTACTCTTTCTATTGATCAATTAATTACAAATAAGGCCAAACAATAAATATAGAATTGATTTGTAAAATTTAAATACATTAAATATGATGTTTGGTTTTGAATTTGAATGGATGAATATATTTGTAATGAAAGTAGCATACCTATTTTTACCAAAATCTATTTAAAATATGTGCTTAAATGTTCTTCTCCAAACTTCTATTTAACTTTTATATGACTAAATATATAAGTTTGTATATCTATACACATAGGTTTATATATATTCTCTTGAATGCATCTATAAAAAATGTAGATATAAATTTGAAGTTATTTTTATTTATTTATATATTTTTTTCTTTTCTACTTAAGAATTATTCTATAGTTCTTTTATTTACTAAGAGTGTTTTTCAAAACTTACTTTATAAATATTTAAGTTTTATTTATTAATATTTACTCTAACGGTTATTTTATAATTTACTCTAACGGTTATGGAAGAAGTGGGTGATGCCCTAGGTGATTTCTTGTTGGTTGATGCCGCTACTTCTAACATACTTCATTCCACCTTTGGCCGAATTTTGGTTGATATGGATGTTTCAAAAGGGTTGCCTGCTATCTTAATCAAAAATACAAAGGGTTCTTGGATACCGTTGTAGAAGATGCTTTAAAATAGGTCACTCTGCACAATCTGGTTTCAAGAAAAAAATTTCAACTTCTTGGTGGAAAGGTGCCTCTCAACAGCATTATATGGTTGAGAAGAAAGTTGATCAAAATAGGAGCTTTTTTGAGGTGGTTGCCTCGCAAACACAAGCTGGTGAAGTTTCCCCTTTAGATGTCTCTTCTGGTGGGGTTGTTGAAACTAGACATCTTGTTGAAACCCCTAATGTTCGTGAGGTGGATTCTTTTGAATCTCTGGGTATTGGGATGCCCCTTCTGGTAGTCTCAAATGGCAGGGTTGCTAAGGCAACCCCTATTAAGTCAATGGCTGCCATTTCAGGGGAATGTACCTCAGCTTTCCTTTCTGGTGGCTCTTCAAAAAAGTCCTTATCTGTGCAAAGGAATGAAAATATAACCCCTAATACTTTGGCTGCTAGCTTTCATCTTCATAATGGTTGTAAGCTGGCATGGCACAATAAGGTAGTGCAGGTGGAAGATGGTTGGATCATAGTTAAGGGAAAAAAAGATAAATACTCTCGGTCATCTTTCGACATGACTCTCTGCTCCCACAAGAAAAATGTTAAATGTAAATCTTAACTGGTCTTGTTTGGGAGCTGGTCTTTTTCGCTGGCTGCTTGTCTTTTCTGCAGCCTTGGTCTTTTTTGTTAAAGGGTTTTGGGTCCCTTCAAAATCTTTTTTTCCCTATATCAAAAATAATGTAATAAAATCAACTTACAGAAATCTAGGGTAATTAAATAAATGTATATAAATAAAATCATAATTAACCTAAATTTAAATAATCAATTGAAATTTGATAATGGCAATATATGAATATTGAAAAATTACATTAAAAAGGATCAACCACTTAGCTTTAGGAATTATGACAAAGAAATAAGTGTCAATGTTATACAAAATTTAGTCATTTTCACCCAACAAACATTTCTTATGATATGATTTTTTTTTGCAATTGTAATAGTTGTTGTTGTGGATTGAATCCATGCTCCTCAAGAACAAACATGAGTTCTTGAGAAATGGAATAATCCATGATGTTGATCTTGTAACTTGTGAGATTAATTTCTAAGTATAAGTCCTTGCACCCTTCTTTTTCCTTGATCACTAGGATCTAATAGTACATATGGTTTAGTGGAGTTTAAAAAATAAGTTAGATAACTATCAGAATGTGATGGATAAATTCTTCTTAGTTAATCCCCTTGATAGAATAGATTTATATTTGATAAGTGATGTCAAGCATGTGATCAAAGTCTATTTGAAGAAGGTTTTTAATTAAACAAATCATCATTTTTTAATTTATAATTCAATGACATTTGTTGATATTAGTTCACTAAATAATTCAAACAAGTGCATTTTTAAATGCATGTATGTTGTTGGCTATAGTTGTCTACATTATTTTGTATTACCCTACATGTTAAACATGTGATTTTTTATTAAGGGTAAAAAGGTTTTGAAGCAACCTAAAACCCTTTACAAGTAGGTTTTGAAGGGTCCTAAAACCTTATCATAACATAGGATGTTACCAAAAAGAATAACAAATCCAACTCACTACACCAAACAAGTTACGAAGGGTCCCCAAAACCATTTTACAACCAAGTTTTATAGGGACCCAAAACCCTATTAGAAAAAAGCACATTTCCTAAGATAATCTTGGCCAACTACCAACAAGACCATAATAGTTTTTCATTGTCTTAAGATGCAAATATAGGATCCCATCACCATTCTTGACCTCCACCTCAATAGGAGGAAAGAGAATAGAATAAAAAAAGGGAAACAACTCCCTAGCATCAAAACCATCTCATCTACTAAAAAATTCTC
This sequence comes from Sequoia sempervirens, assembly GCA_007258455.2. Taxonomy (NCBI): domain Eukaryota; kingdom Viridiplantae; phylum Streptophyta; class Pinopsida; order Cupressales; family Cupressaceae; genus Sequoia; species Sequoia sempervirens. The sequence continues at coordinate 214,454,449 of VDFB02047230.1, forward strand.
CACCTCAATAAGAGAATGCAACACCTCTATAGGAAGAGTAGACAAAGACTCCCCATTCTCAACCTTCACCTCATTAGGAGGAAGAAGAATGAAACTAAAATAAGGGAAACAAAAGCTCCCTATCAACCAAACCATTTGTAAACCCTCAACAACACCAACTGATGCTAGCTCCACCTCAATAGGATGGGTCTACACCTCAAATGGAAAATAATAATTGAGGAAGTAGGAAGAGAGAAAACACAACAAAGGAAGGAGTAGTAGAGGTTCCCTTTAACAACAAAATTAATTTGGTCAACATAAAAAACTTTAATCACAGCCTAGTCATCAACACCAAATAAGAAACAAGGGTAGCAAATGCCCCTTTAGATAGATTTAACCTTTGAATCCTCAAGGTATGAGATTCAACAAAAACAAACAAAAATGGGGGATATAAAGCTCCACCCACTCCAACACACCTCATATGTTGCAGGAAGAAATACTAAGATAAGATGTCATACTTCAAAAGGAAAATCCAAAACTAGAGAGAAAACTACACTAGATAGTTTATGAACCCCATAGCCAACAAAGCCCCCACAAACCAGAGGCCAATACATAAATGGATAAGCTACAACCAAATAAAGAGAAGAGTTAACCTTATCTCAAGCTTAAATAATACAAAAACTCCTGTAGCTAAGCTAGGAAGCCACCAAAGAAATCCACCATATATCTCAAAGACTCCACCACAACCACCTAGTTGCACCAACTAAGGTCTCTCAACCACTGCAGAAGGAAACAGAGGACCAAAACCATTTACCTCATCCTATAAAATCTCCTCCTCCACTTTTGCAAGAATGAAAGAAACCAAAATAACATAGTCACTTCTCTGAAATAGTAAAGAATGACAATTATCAACCACAAGAATCAACATAAAAGACTTAGTGATAAACCAAGAAGTATCATTCAACCCATCAACAACTCCAAAACATAGCACCAAAGAGCTCGTAAAGCCAACAAATAGGCTTCTATTGAAGGAATCCAACTCCTCCCACCACAAACATGTGACCACAACAACAACACACGAAAAGGGACCTCCATCTACATTAGAATCTTCCTCAATCCACCTCTATAGAGGATTTCAAATTTCCCCCATCCTCTTCCCACTCTTTGTCTTCTACCTCTCCATCATAAATATTTTTAAGCTATCAAAATTTCTCTATACTTTTGGTTGGTCACTATTTAGGATTCCTCAAATTAGTTATTGATAATGGGAAAGTGAAGAAAAAGAGTAGATTAAAAGAAACAAGGAAAAATGAGACACAATAAAATGGGGTGACAATAGGTGCAACTATACAAACCTTATTTTTATGATTCTTTCCATAGATTGTGTGTTTCTCATCATTAAAGAGCAATTTGTAATTCTTTTCACACAATCATCAAACACTTAGTGAAATCTTTAATAACTTTAAAGTTTAATAAATATCATCAATATTTTTCTTTCGCTCTCTAGTATTCACCTTTATAGCTAATTTTGAATCAACTTCCAAGTATTTTTTTATCACCAAAATTTATCTTGTTCTTGAAAATTTTATCATATAAAATATCTCATTATTCCATAACCTATGATTAGAAAAATTTGAATCTAAATACCAATATATTTGGGAGTGTTTTCAACTATCATTTAATAAGATCTGAAACATAGAAAAATAGGGTAGGGTTCAAACACATAGGTTTTTATACTAAATTTTCAATATTTCACAAAACTTACTATATATAACAAGAGAAAAATGGGGTGAATTAACCTACATATTCTTCTCAATGATATTCCTCAAGTTAAAATATAGTTCCAACCCTTCAGTGAGTGAATTCTTTGAGGAATCTTGCAATTTCCTTTATTTGTGTATGTAAACTAAACAACTCTTTTGGGAGACACACTAAAAAAGTAAATCAACTTAAATCTAAAATGTAAGACCAAATCTAAGTAGATTAAACATACATCAACTAGACACAATTTGTTTCACACAAATTAGATGAGTGGAGGACACTTAAAAGTAATCTCAAAAATAGTCGCAAAGTGTCATGTTCCTGCCCAAAGTGTCCTAACAAGAATGATTGAATAGGGATTATGGGAGAAAGATTAAAAATACTAAATGTACTCATTTAACATATGTAAAAAATGGTTTTGTAGATGAAACATTATACTAACAGAAACAAAAAATAAGTTTCTGGCATATCTAAGAATGTAAAATGTTGTGTACCTCTCAAAAAACACTATTTTTAGAAGTTGTTTGAGGAATCATTTGACCTATGGAAAATGGGTCCATTGTAGGGATTCTCAAAATTGGTTTATGGGTCCTCTGCTCCTATTTTTACACTTCCATATTCTTAGGGTTTCACAGTCAAACAATCAAAAATTAATTCAGGATCCGAGTTTACGTGGGATGCAAACAAAGGTGACAACAAATGCAACTTTGACAAATTCTTCAATTTTTCTCTTCAAAGAGTCTTCAATATTTCTTCTACCTAAATCTACAATCACAAATCAAGAGGGGAAAAGGTTTTGTTTTTGGTGAATGGGTTTTTCCTTGTTCAAACCCTATTTTGGTAATGAAACTTTGAAATGAAATGAAACATGAAAGAGGGAATGAAGAATGAAAAAATCTATGTTACCACTCAACAAACCTTTGCATAAACCTTGGAGTGTAGATCTGCAACTTGCATGAAATTGTTTCAATGGTGTGGATCTTGAATAAATCATGACTTGAAATAATTCTTTGAATGCTTGAATAGATCATGAAACCTGCATCATCATATTAGCTACAATAGCATGCATGTTGCAAGAAGACTTTGACATGACAATTGGATCTTGATTGTTGCAATAAATATTCAATTAATTTTCCTTTTAAAATGCTCTTGATCATCAAATTTACTATAGGAATTCTCACTTAAAAATTGCTAGGTGAAACATAGTGAAATAACCTTATATTTATAGATATGTATCCTTGATTTCCCAAAATTCAAATATCACAAGCGGATATTGAAATATAGATTTGAATATGTTAAAATACTGCCAAAAATATAATTTGAATTTAGGTCCTAGGTCTAAGGGAAGACCCATTCACCCATGGGTGAATGGATCCTAGGTCCCTAAACCTAGGACATACAAAGCTATTAAAGTGTTATGTTATGCCATTAATGAATGTTGGGTTTCCTCTTCAGAAAATGTAATAAAATGTGATTGGTAAATGAATTAAATGGCTTATTAAGGAATAATTAAGCTCTATTAATTAAAGGAGACTTAAATAAGTGTGAAATTGTAAATAAATACATTTTGGAATACACAAATAAAGCACAATTAAGTACATTTTTATTAAGAGGGCCCAAATAAGAGTGAAATTTTACAACACTAAATCAAGGCATTATTAAGTTCATTTTAATTAGGAAGGCACAAACAAGTGAGAAAATATATATAGGGATACATTTTTCTATACTACATTTAGCCCCCACTTTAGTGAGAGGAAGAGTACAAGTGCAAACTCACACTAAACTAGACAAATATATGTAAAGAGGGGTCTGAGTGCACCAATGGTTATGGGATAGGATGAAAAAGATCAAGGAGGTTGTCCAATACCCTAGGACCAAGATCCTACATCAAACGAAAATAAGCACAAATGGACACACAAAAGATGTATGATATGAAGCAGCAAAACAAGACACACAAGCATACAATGCCAAAGACTAAAAGAAAGAAAATTAAAAGAAAAAAGAGTGGATGAAACCTTGACTATTTGTCCAACTCGATGTGGATCAAGCCTCAATTGTTTGTCCAAAAAAACATTCATAAGTGTAATGTGATTTCCACTATGCAAACAACAATTCATGCTCACATGCTCTAATGGAACCTAAGGATGTCCACTAGGTGAGCCCCTAAAAAGTGGCTAAATGAGAAAGTCATACTAGGTCTAAAAGCTCTCACCATACAAGCCATACCAAAGTTATACCTTTAATAACCTAGATAAGACACAACATAAATATGAACTTTGAGATCCATAAGGTTAGCAAGCTACACTATGCTAAACACTTACAAACAAAATGAAAGTAGGATGAGACATGTTCAAATGGGTTTTACTTAGTTCATATAAGGTCTCCTCTTAGGGAACATTGTGCCTAATGTCTCCAAGAGAGGACTAATTGAGGATAAAATATTCACAACCTAGGAAATGCAATCCATAGAATTTCCACCAAGAGGAATATCACGTGCTCAAAAAGGTCACACTCTTGAAGGAAATCAAACCCAATGTCACCAAGAACAAGACACATCACATGAATTTACAATACCACACTTTGAAAATAAATTCACACTTCCTAGGAGGTATATGCTATCATCCCTAAGAAGGGAACTGCAAACAATGAATGGGGGACAACATGGCCCCCACTTAAAATGCCAACATAGTTTCTATATTGGTATTTTAAGTAGAAACTAAGGAAGAAAAGAATTTTTACCTCAAAAAATTAGTTATCCTTGGCCCCCCAATCATAACGAAAAAGACAAATGCCAAGAACTATCATGTTGCTGCCACAGAAAAAATGGTTGCACCTAATATTAAACCACCATGAATGGAAATGAGCAAGGTACATAAAGATACTAATCCTTAAGCTACTAATTCATTAGTATAATGACCATTAACTCTATGATATGCACAAAATGAACTCTTTTTGTAGAATTTCTTTTATGTTGCTAGAGGGAGAGATATCAAATGATCTTGGAGGAGTCTTGACAAGAGACTCTTTTGATCAATAGTATAAAATGTTCCTTTCTTTTGTGATAAAGATATCTCTTGCTTAGTAGAAGGTGTCATACATACACAAGACTCTTTAGATTGTGATATTTTGTACTCTTCCTTAAAGGACTAGGAGTGTACTGCATGATGAAATTGATATTAAGTGAAGATTTCTTTGATTATTTCATTTGTTTTGAAGGACAATAAGCAAGATCACTAGTTCTTTCTATCAGTTCAAGATGCACTAATGTTAGAGTTGGCTTAGGAGAATCTTTGGTAATAGTGTTGGTATTGAGTGAAGGCTTTTATGTTACTTTTTTCTCTTTCGAAGGACCATAACCAATACCACTAGTTGTTTCTTATGTTTTAGGCTCCATAGGGACACAAATTACTTGTTCTCTAGCACCACATCCTTTTCCACTATAACCAAGTTCTTTCAAAATTTTGTAACCTCTTCCATAAAGCTTTTCCATTTCTTTTGGATTCGATGGTTTTTTATAGTCTACTTTGATGAGCCTAAAATATGCTCATAATTTGATGTTATGATAAACTTTTAAATGACTTTATTTTTGCAATTTCACGGCTGTTTAAAATTTGTTGAAACCTTTTATGGGGATATCCTGTAGCAAGACACTTTTATATTCCTGCAGCCTATTGTGTTGACTTGATTGCATTTATTGCCCTGTTGACTCCCGAAAATGGCTGGTATATGTATACAATTTTTGAATGGTGAAGTAGATTTAAAATGTGTGATTAATGAATAGATATCGTGTATGTGCCATATGCCTTTTCTTGTGTGTCTGTTACCTTTTGTTTTGCAGGTTGTTGAAGAATGATCGAGTCAAGTGCAGCCGATCTCGGCCTTGCAGTAAAGTCCATTTCCTGCACGAATTTGAGGAAGCCCCACGAAGACTCTTTGACCGAAACTGATTTGGAAAGATTTTTAATGATAAGTCAATCTGGAAAGAGTGGAGTGCTAGATTCTCTTTGAATCGGGCTGAACACATAAATTCATTTATGAAGTTTGTTCCTTGATTCAGGGATACACTTTACTTCCACATCTTTCTTTGATGAAGTTAGTTAGTTAGTTGTTCTTCTGATTTAAAAATAAGATACTCCTCCTGCGCGAGAGAGTAGAAGATGAATAGAATGAGTAATAGATGATTTTTAGGGTAAGATAGAAACAGAGTAGCAAATATCATGTAAGAATTAGTATGATAATGAAAGACAGAATCTGTTTGACCAGAAGCAGAGTTTGTTGTTAGTTTTCACATCAAGAAAGCAATGTATCTCATTCTGTTTTCATGAATAAAGATCGATGAAGTTCTGAGTTCAACATCTGTGTAATCAGCAGATGCTTGCTAAGGGGGCCCACTTAGTAAGTATTTGTAGTTAATTAGTTAGATGTTCTTTTCTACTAATATCCAGTTAGTTTTCATCTTTTGAAGTTTTTATACAAACTCAGTCTTACACTGCTCCTGCAGCATAGAGAGTCCATCCCTGTGACTGTTCCTGTAGCATAAGGCCAGTTCATGGTTTGTACCTCAGTTGTAGCTGTTACGGTCTCTGTTTTAATCAAGAATAGTTGAGTTAAAGAATTTTGCATTACCATTCTGTAGCTTAGATAGAATTTCTTTCCAGTATGTATTTTTGCTAAGATTTGACCAAAACAAATTCCTAGTGCATATATTTTGCTGCGCCATTTAAATTCTACGTCCCCTGGTTTGAAAAGTAAATGAACATCCACAGAGAGATATTAGTCACCTGTCAGAATGTCCAATTCCCAGGGAAGTTTTACTATGATATTCATATCCTTTTGTGAGTGCGAGCCATTTTTGGCACTGTTGCCAGGGATGGCGTCCAACTAGGAGTCTGACAAAGTCATTTTCAGCATTAGTTTAGTCTGTTAGTCAAAAAAATTTAAAATATTTCAAGCGATTACTCACCGTATTGCATGCATAGAAGAAGAAGAGATGCACTAGGAAGGTTCCTCCCTAAAAATCTATTTATTGAACTACCATTTGACCCAGCTGATAACGAACCTGAGGAAAAACCATTTGCTCTGCTATTCCAGCACCCAGACATGGAAAATAATCCACCTAATAATCCACCTCCTGCATTTGAGTTTCCCATTGTTTCCCAACAAGATACTTACAATCTTAAAAACATCCCCTCTTCCTTGCTTCCAAAGTTTTATGGCCTGGTCACAGAAGACCCAAAAACCTTTCCGTTTGAATTTTATTTCCTCTGTCGTAGTTATGACTACAACACAGACGCTCATAAACTGAAGCTATTTCCTTCCACTTTGAAGGAGGGAGCTCTCAGATGGTTCATGAGTCTGGGAAGAGGCATTGTAAATAGTTGGGCAGCCATGCAGACGAAATTTCTTGAAAAGTATAAGGAATATTGTAAGAGTGCCAGCAAAGGTGATGACATATTCCGTATTCAGCAGAAGGAGGATGAAAGTCTGGAAGATTATATTTCAAGGTTTTTGTTTTCATTAAAGAGAAACTCAAACCATACTCTTAACGAGGATTCTCAGAAATTACTTTTTCTAAAGGGAATCAGTGATGCCTGTATTGACGCCCTGGACCTAATGGGAGGAGGTGATATAACTCAACTGCCTTGGGATGATATACAGAAGATATGTCTTAACTACTCTCGAGCAATAGTTAAGAAAGGTTGAGGTCATCATGCTTCAGTGGGGAAGTCTTCTTCTGGTGGAGTTTCCCGGATGGAAATCACAAATCTGCTATATGATTTCAAGCAGGACATCATTAATAATATGGCTACACAATTGGACACTATGCAAGCTCAGAAAAAACATGCAGAAGCTGAGGTAGCTTTGGCTGAGTTCTGTCCATACTGTAGACAAAAGAAGCGTGATTGCAGATGCAAGATGGTGGCTAATTTGGAAGCCAGACAACTGCCTACTGATTTCAAACCAGTGGAAGGTGATGATGATCAAGTGTTCTTTGTTACACAAAGGAGACCATGGGCCCAAAGGCAAGGTATGCCTCAAGACCCTTTAACTTTTGGTAATCCCTATTCTGGCTATAATAACCAATGACAACAAGCATATGGACCACCACCACCATGAAATCTGCCTCAACCAAGTTGGCCTAATTATCAAACCCCATAGTGGCAATCTCCTCAAGGAGGTTGGCAGCAGCCACAAGGGTAATGGACCCCACCTTCAGGAAATTGGCAACAAAATCCTCAATGGAGAGGTCCTCAACAATGGCAAAACCAGTCTCCTGGGTTCCTGCAGCCTCCACAGCCACAACAATAGGCCCTTATGCCACCTCCTGCAACAACTACCACAAATACTGGACCTCCAAAGAAAATGCCTATGCCTGCCCAGCCGTTGCCTAATCCCAATAATAAGCAACAGCAGCAGCCTCAACAGCCTGTGTATATTTCTAAAGCCAACCAATATCAAGCTTATGACTTAAATGTTAATGACATCCATCTGAGGTCTGGAACTACTTTACCTACTCCCAAACCACATCTGATTACAGAAATATCTGATTCACCCCTTGAAGAATCTAATGCACCTGCTGTTTCCACTGAGCATATGCCTATACCCGACACAGTTTCTATGGAACCTGTTTTGCAGAGACAAGATAAACCACCTTTTCCTCAGAGGTTGCAAAGTACTAGATCTAAACTCACGGAAGAACCCACTTTTGACATTCTAGATCAGCTCAAAAATGTACAAATTCAAATCCCTTTGTTTCAAGCTATTAAAGATGTTCCCATTTTTGGAAAAGCTATTAAAGAAGCCTGTTTGAAGAAGCCTGGATGAAAGAAAAAGGATCCCCAAAAAATTCATGTCTTAGGGAAATTTGCTGATATAATGTTGGGAAATGTAGTCATTCCAAAGTATATTGACCCTGGAAGCCCTGTAGTACAGATACATATAAATGGCCAAGTTGTAAAAAATGTTTTGATTGATTTAGGAGCTGCCATTAATGTAATGACAAAGCATACTATGGAATCCTTGAATATTTCAAACATTAGGTCTACACCCACAGTTCTGTAGCTTGCAGACAGCTCCATAGTCAAACCTGATGTGATGGTAGAAGATGTAATTGTCACTCTTGAATCTTGGGAGTATCCTGCTGATTTTACAATATTATTAGTTAAGGCAGCTTTAGGAGGGTATCCAGTTATCCCTGGTAGGCCATGGTTAGCAACTGCTGATGCTTTTATAGGATGTCATTCTGGAGATATGACCATTTCTGATGGGTAGTCCACAAAGAAATTGGCTTTGTATCCGCCTGCTAAACCTCAACCAGATTTGTCCCAACCTGTTTGGCCAGATGTGGGAGAAGAAACTGAAGAAGCCAATTCTTTGGCTCAATTAATGATGCTTCAAAATGATCCATTCTCTCAACTTCAAAGTGAAGATGCTTTGCTTTTTCAAATTCTGTAATTCAATCTTGATACAGATAGTTTATCTGATCCAAGTGACAGCCAGCATCAATGTTTCCTGCAGTAGCTAGATTCTGAGAGTTCATTGCCTAAACTTCTGAAATTTTTTCATAACTTGCTTCCACAAGAGGTACAAACATTACCTGTTGATTCTATGAGTAATCTCATTAAGTAGATAGAATTGTCTCCAGATCATTGTTTGAATGTTAATAGCAAGTTGTCTCAGTCTCAAGAGGCTGACTTATTAAAAATGCTACAAGAACAGCATAAAGCTTTTGCATGGGAATATGGGGACATGCAAGGAATAGATCCTCGAGTTTGTACTCATAGGATATATATTAAAGAAGATTATTTACCAGTTAGACAACCTCAGAGAAGAGTAAATCCAACACTTAGAGAAATAGTGAAAAATGAACTTCAAAAGTTGCTTGATGCTGGTTTTATTTACCCAATTTCTGACAGCCAATGGGTTTCTCCATTAGTCATTATCCCCAAGAAAGGAGGAAAATGGAGAGTATGTGTAGATTATAGAGAGTTGAACAATGCCACTAAAAAAGATCACTTTCCATTACCTTTTATAGACCAAGTACTAGATTCACTGTCTGGAAAAAGATATTTTTCCTTCTTAGATGGTTACAACGGGTATAATCAGATAAAAATTGCCCCTGAAGATCAAGACAAGACCACTTTTATATGTCCATGGGGAAAATTTTCTTATTCGGTCTTGCCTTTTGGCTTATACAATGCACCAACAATATTTTAGAGAGCAGTAATTAGTATATTTGCTAATATATCTCATGAATGTATGGAGATTTATATGGATGATTTCACTACATATGGAGTCACATTTGAAGAAGCACTGGTGAATTTAGAAAAAGTATTAAAAAGGTGTAGAGAGAAAAATTTGTCTCTAAATAGTGAAAAGTACTTTCTAATGATGGAAGAAGGTATTGTTCTAGGTCATCATATTTCAAAGAATGGAATTCAGGTTGACCCTGCTAAAATTGAAGTTATTCAGAATTTACAAACTCCTGCAAAACAAAAAGATGTTAGAAGTTTTCTTGGTCATGCAGGGTATTATAGAAGGTTTATAAAAGACTTTAGTAAAATTGCCAGTCCACTTTATGCTTTGTTAACAAAGGATTCCCAATTTGGAGTGGGCCGAGGCCTGCTGAAAAATCCTTCCTGCAGCTAAAGGACTTGCTTACTAAAGCCCCTGTTCTTCAAGGTCCAAAATGGAACCTGCCTTTTCACATACATGCTGATGCATCGATTTTGGTATAGAAGCAATTTTAAGTCAAAAGAAAATTCAATTGAGCATGCTATCTACTTTATCAGCAAAAACCTTCAAGGTCCTGAGCTCACCTATCTGTTACAGAAAAGGAATTGCTGCGTAGTGTATGCTTTGAATAAATTTAGGCATTATGTCACGAGGTTATCATATATTCATCCCGACCATGTAGCAATCAAGTACTTGATGAACAAACCTACCATTTCTGGTAGATTGGCATGATGGCTCCTGTTGTTACAAGAATTTGATATCACAATCATTGACAAACTAGGAAGAGCTAATGTTGTAGCTGACTTTTTATCAAGACTTCAATCAGTTGCATCTGAGGAACATGAGGTCATTGATGATAGATTTCCAGATGAACACTTGTTTTCCATTGTTGCACATACACCCTGGTATGCAGACATTGCTAATTATCTGGCAGCAAACAGAATACCAGCTCATTTTTCCCCAAAAGAAAAGAAGTTGTTGATAGAGAAAAGTTTCAACTTTACCTAGATTGCCAATTGTCTGTTCTATACTGGACCTGATTAAGTAATGCGAAGATGTGTAAGAGAAGATGAGACTTATGATATCTTACATGCTTGCCATGATGAACCATGTGGGGGCATTTTGCAACAAAAAGAACAGCAATGAAAGTTCTTACAATAGGGTATTACTGGCCAACATTACACAAGGATGCTGTGGCCTATACAAGGAAGTGTGATAGATGCCAGCGTATGGGAAGACCAACTAAGTAAGATGAAATGCCCCTATCATCCTCAAGCCAATGGTCAGGCGGAGGTAACAAACAGAGAAATTGAAGCAATCCTCACAAAGACAGTGCAGATTCATAAGAAATACTGGAGTAATAGACTTCCTGAAGCAGTTTGGGCTTACAGAACTACATGGAAGACAACAACTGGGTTTACACCTTTTGAGTTTCTCTATGGGAAAACAGCTATGTTACCCATTGAATTTGAACATAAAACTTTGAGGACAGCTCTTGAACTCAACATGGACTTATCTGAAGCACAGAAGGACCATCTCCTGCAGCTAAATGCTTTGGACGAAATGAGAAAAACCGCCCTGCAGCATACAGAAGTAATCCAACAGCAGAGAAAGAAATGGCATGATCAGTACATCAAAACCAAAAAAAAATTTGCTGGAGATTAGGCTCTGTTATATGATTCCAGGTACCAAGAAAACTAGGGTAAACTCACAACACGCTGGCTTGGCCCCTATGAAGTTGAAAATGTGTTTGACAATGGAGCTGTGCAGCTGGTCACAATTGATCCAGTCCGTTTCAAATTGCTCGTCAATGGCCACCGACTCCGACTATACCATAAGCCAGTTTCTAAGGAAGACTTCATGAAGCAGTTCATTCAGGTTCCTCCCGCTACTCTTCCTGCAGCCGAAGGCTCTAGCCTTTCTCCTACAGCATTCCCATAATTTTCAAAAAGCATGCCCATAATAAAGATTTTCTTTTTAAGGAAACCCATTTTTCTCCATTTTCATTTATTGCCCCCACCTCACTTCTTTATCTTCCATCCATCCATTTCATTCGTACATTTCATCCGCCCATGTCACCCATCCACTTCATCCGTCCGCATCAACCTTAATTAAGATATCTTTCCAACTTGTCAATTCATGTAGCGCCGTCAACTTTATTCACACGTACATGCAATTACTAAAGGTACGCCATATCTTTTCTTATCACATATTTGATTTATTTCATTCTATTCAATTACTGCTATGCATGTACTGGTCATTATCCCCTGAATCTCTACCTATTCTTTAGTACATGTGAGGACACATGTCATCCTTTAAGTAGGGGGCGGGGTAATCCATCTTTTGAAACCTGTCTTTTTGTCGCTGCCATAACTGCAAAATAATCTTTCTTTAATACATTTCTGGTACTTTCCAAACATGATTGCATGTCCTTCTTTAATGCATCTTTTTCTTGCAAACTACGATTAAGACTGCTTGTTTAAAAAAGTTCATTTTTGGAAAAAAGAAAGAAATGTGGCGGCCTGATAGAGAAAAACCAGAATAGAAAGGGAAATAAAGAATTTGAATCTTCAGCAAGAAATTGAGTTTAGCTAGAAAAACTACAAACATGGGTGGTCAGTTGGTGCGACATGAGCCTGTAGCTCATGAATTTTTATTGCAAAATCCACAGAAAATCCACGCATTTAGCCTCTATGGATGGTTAAATTATTTTCTGAGTTTAAATGATTTTTATGAGGAGGCTGCGACAAATTTTTTGAGAACACTTTCTGAAGGGGAAGCCATCGTATGGGGTCTAACAGTTGTTGCAACTGAAGATAGAATTATTGAAGTAACTGGGCTCCCAGCCATTGGAGAAAACTTTTCTTCAGATACTGCAGCTGCAAGGGTTGAGTTTTCAATGCCTGCTGATGGACCTCTAGACATCTCCAAGCAAGGATGCAAGCGTGTGTCACTGCCTCTTCCATATTCAGAGTATGCCACTTATATAATGAGGTATTTAACCTGTGAAGGCCATTTTTCCTACCTGCATTCTCATCATTTTAAATTATTAAGCCATATAAGGCATGGGTTGGCTGTGAATGTTCTAAATTTCTTATTAAATTTTTTAGAGCAAAGTACCCATGGAACTCAACAGGGGAAAGATAACTCTGTCACTCATCATGGCCTTATTAAATTACTAATTGAGCACTCTTTGAGAGACGTCTCACCTCTCTCCTGGCAACAATTTGTTGCCCAAAAGAGTTTGCAACCTCCACAACCCCCTAGGGTAATTATCCCATGGCCTCAAAGAAAGAAGAAAGAAATTGCATCTACTAGTGGAACAGGGCAAAGGTCATCTACTCCTATAGCACCCGATCCTGTAGCCGTCACAGCTGAATCCTCTGCTAGGGTACAAACTAGGTCTACTACTAGGAGGGAGAAAGGAAAATCAAAGGCAGAAGGGTCCCCAGAATTTGACCCTCGTTCTCAGAAAAGGCAATGCTCCTCTCCTGCAGCACCTTCCCCTGCAACAGTTTCTCGTACAGCAACAGCTGTTGATATTACCAGTTCACCATCATCCTCTGGTAGGGCAGAGCCCCCTAAAAAAACAAGAAAAAGAAAAGCTACCAGAACACCCCCTGCAGCCACATCAGTACCAAGAAGGGTTTCCACAAGGAAACAATCTAGGACCTCCCCTGTTTCACCACAACCTGAGGTGATTGTAATTTCAGAAGGGTCTGTTGAATCTGAATTTAATGTTTCTCGGAATGAATCTGAGAATACTGCTCAGAGTTTGCTCGTTCCTGAAGAGGAACAAGTAGATACAAAAGAAGCAGGGCATAATGGGCACGAGTTGCCAAATCTTGATGATCTGGCTACTACTGCTATGCAATTCTCAGAGGAAGCACAGACTTCTCCACCGCAACAACAAGAAGAATTCATCCTGCAGCAAGAACAAGAACAGGCTGAACAACTGAATGTGCCTAGTGAAACTGTATTTCACTCCACAATTTGCAAAGCCATTGTTGTGTATAAGAGGACATTTTTAATTAAGTTTCTGGAATATGTTCAAAATAATTGGGAAACAGTTACACTACAAACTTTGACTTTTTGACACATTGCCCAGATTGACATGCAACAAAGTCCGTGGGAAGTAGAAAAGAAGAAAATGAAGAAGAAAATTGAAAGTCAGAAATAGGAAATTGCTGAGTTGAAAGCAAAAATAGACGAAATGCTAAAGGTAACTGGTCAAATTATGGAATGAAGACCGCCACCCAGAGTTTATGCTCTGTGCCTTAAATAACAGTTTTTATGGTTTCAATTGATGATAATTTCCAGAAACCAAGACCCTATAATTCATTATGCCAAAGAATTTTATGAAGCATATCAAGCAGCCCCTAACTGGTTAAAGAATTCTCTGTGTGAATTCTATTTGCATGGCTTTTTAATACCATTTGAAACATAATGGAATCCTCTTCTATACATTGGTGATATTCATTTGAGAGCATTTATGTCATGGGCAGCAAATGAGGTGAATTATGGCAGGCAGTGGGAAACGTATGAGGAAATTGAGAAAACAGAGCCTGTCCCATTACGCTCTCAAAGTTCAAACCCACATGCAATGTTGAAAGATTGGTTTGCTTTGACATATGGTATTAATAATGTTTCAGCCAGAGCGAAAATATTTGACATTAGAAAGCAAGTATATGATGAATTCTAGGCACAACAATATTCATTTTGGAGATTAACATATACTAGAAATGAGAAAAGATGGGAAAAATTAACTGTTGGGTTAAGAAAGTTAGAACCACATGGTCCCCTAAACTTTATAGCTGCACTCAAATGAACCAGTAGATATATTCAATTGGGACTTCAAACAAGATTTGAACTGTGGCTGCCACTAACATTCAAACCCCCTGTGCTAATGTGGCCCCTGTATCCTCATCAGGCTACAAATCTTAACAATGAATTAGAAGACCAAAGATATGAAAGGTGTCGGGATTTCAGAGGATTCTATTACAGGTTTGGACATCCATTCCAGAGTCATGTAGCCACTACTGACTTTAGAGAAACCACCAGAAAATTTAATGCTGGAGGACCAACATTGGGCTAAGTAGGGGGCAGTGATGAGCCTAAAATATGCTCATAATTTGATGTTATGATAAACTTTTAAATGACTTTATTTTTTCTATTTCACGGCTATTTAAACTTTGTTGAAACCTTTTATGGGGATATCCTGTAGCAAGACACTTTTATATTCCTGCAGCCTATTGTGTTGACTTGATTGCATTTATTGCCCTATTGACTCCCGAAAATGGCTGGTATATCATATACAGTTTTTGAATGGTGAAGTAGATTTAAAATGTGTGATTAATGAATAGATATCGTGTATGTGCCATATGCCTTTTCTTGTGCGTCTGTTACCTTTTGTTTCGTAGGTTGTTGAAGAATGATTGAGTCAAGCGCAGCCGATCTCGGCCTTGCAGTAAAGTCCATTTCCTGCACGACTTTGAGGAAGCCCCGCCGAAGACTCTTTGACCGAAATCGATTTGGAAAGATTTTTAATGATAAGTCAATCTGGAAAGAGTGGAGCGCTAGATTCTCTCTGAATCGGGTTGAACACATAAATTCATTTCTGAAGTTTGTTCCTTGATTCACGGATACACTTTACTTCCACGTATTTCTTTGATGAAGTTAGTTAGTTAGTTGTTCTTCTGATTTAAAAATAAGATACTCCTCCTACGCGAGAGAGTAGAAGATGAATAGAATGAGTAATAGATGATTTTTAGGGTAAGATAGAAATAGAGTAGCAAATATCATGTAAGATTTAGTATGATAATGAAAGACAGAATCTGTTTGACCAGAAGCAGAGTTTGTTGTTAGTTTTCACATCAACAAAGTAATGTATCTCATTCTATTTTCATGAATAAAGATCGATGAAGTTCTGAGTTCAGCATCTGTGTAATCAGTAGATGCTTGCTAAGGGGGCCCACTTAGTAACTATCTGTAGTTAATTAGTTAGATGTTCTTTTCTGCTGATATCCAGTTAGCTTTCATCTTTTGAAGTTTTTATACAAACTCAGTCTTACACTGCTCCTGCAACATAGAGAGTCCATCCCTGTGACTGTTCCTACAGCATAAGGCCAGTTCATGGTTTGTACCTCAGTCGTAGCTGTTACGGTCTCTGTTTTAATCAAGCATAGTTGAGTTAAATAATTCTGCATTACCATTCTGTAGCATAGATAGAATTTCTTTCCAGTATGTATTTTTGCTAAGATTTGACCAAAACAAATTCCTAGTGCATATATTTTGCTGCCCCATTTAAAGTCTACGTCCCCTGGTTTGACAAGTAAATGAACATCCACAGAGAGATATTAGTCACCTGTCGGAATGTCCAATTCCCAGGGAAGTTTTACTGTGATATTCATATCCTTTTGTGAGTGTGAGTCATACTTCATCAAGGTTTGTTGTGTATGTTCTCTTCTTCTAAAGTGGTTGAAGTCGATGCTTTCAAAGGTTCTTCTAAATTTTTTGTTGACATTACCGCTGGTTCTTTTCTCTTTTTAGGCTCTTTTGTTATGATCTTGTATTCTCCAATGAATGTAGGCATGAAATCTAAGGAACCAAAATCATCCCCCAGTAACTTTGTGACTTCTTCAATATGTTTTTCTCTTTCTTTCTATTGCACTTGTTCTACTTGTGTAATTTTTGTCAATATTTTCAAAGGAATTTCTATGTTTTTCTTAGTGTTCAAACAATTTCTTGGTTTAGGGTCAACCTTGATTGTATAAACTATGTTGTTATAGACTTGTTTCATTAAATGATGAAGAGTTGAAGGAAATGCATTCATTTTGTGAATCCATGGTCTTCCTAAAAGAAGATTAAATGAAAGATTTTAAGGCATAACATGGACTGGAGTGTGCAATGTGTCCTTTCCAATGCCAATAGGAAATATTATCACACCAAGTAGTTGCTTTCCTATATTATCAAACCCATGAATAGATAATACAAACCTTATCCAAAAGGTTTATGGTACAAATTTTAAGTGTTGAGCCATTGTCAACAAGGGTTCTTTTTATCCCACACTTATTAATGATAACCACTACCATGAAAGCTCTTGTAGAAACAAGATCCTAGTACTTGCAAGAGACAACAAACAAAAACATTAGAAGATTCAAATGCAAGCCAAGATCTGAGTTCCACATAAAATCCATTAACAATGTTCAAAATAGGAATAAAATCAAGAATAGAATAAAAAAGCAAGGGAATAGATTAAATCATATTAAAAACATGCAAACTCTTGATCTTATGGGGGATTTGGTTCCAATTTAATGTGCATGATTGATCCACTTGGTGATTGCTTGAAATGAGTTGCATGGAGAAAACCTACAATAACCTAGCTATGCCTTGATGAAATGGATAAAAATGCTAATGCTTGAAGATGAAATTGAGTATAGTAAGTTTTTTCAAATTGTGGACATGATGGAATGAGGAAAGAAACCTCATATGTATAGAAAGACAAGATGGAGAAATTCCCAAAATAAAGCAATGTGGGACTAACTCTAACCCAATGGCCAAGTGCCACTTGTCAAGGTGAGAATGGATGAGGGATGTGCACATTTTGATGAATGTGCCCATAAATGCAATTAGGTGGAATTTGAAAATAATGAAATGACATGTAAGAGGGAAAATGTATGTCTTAAATGCCACTTGGCTCAATGAAAAAGATGAAATCAATGTCTTTTTGGAAGGACAAAGTCCACTTTGAAGGATTTCAAATTTGGAAGAATATCCCCCTATTATGCCATGTTGAGAGAAAATACGGATTTAATAAATGAATTAAATCTATTTTCATGTGCAAGTGGAAAAAGCTAGAGGATGGGACCTAGATTAGAATTAAATTAATCAAGGGTTAATTAAATTAATGATGGATTAGATGATGTGACAAATTTGACTTAGATTTATGGGTTGATTTAAATCAAAGATGAGAAGAATGTGATTTTAGAGATAGTTAAATAAATATTTTGTTTTATTTAACTAAAGGTGATGATTGGTTAGATTAAATTAAACAAGGTTTTAATTTATTTAATTTAATAAATAGAATTTAGAAATTAATTAAATAAAATTGATTTATTTAATTAAATAAAGAGCCAAGTTTAATTAGATCTGATTGATTGATTTAATTAATGAGAGAGAATGACTTAATTAGATAAATGATTTATTTAATTAAGAGAAGAAAATTGATGATTTTAATCAAATAAGGGTATTCGATTCAATGGTTAGATTAAAGGATGATTTAGGATGAAACGGTGTTAGTAATCGGGCTGAAGCATGTGGAGCCAATCAATACATTTTGCGTGTCTACATTTTGCCCCTATTTGAAGTAGTGCACTTGTTGTGCTGATTCAAAGAAGAAATTGTCTTGATCAAAATTCAAAAAAAATCTGATTTTAAAATTTTCCCTACTGTTGCCCCAGTGAGAGAAGACATGCCAATATACTGCCCCCTCGAGAGATTGGACAAAAATTTTGATTTTTGGGTGATCTCGCGAAAAAAAGAGGACAAGGTGCCCAATGGGTCCAAAAAGGCTCTAGGAGGTCTAAAAAATGAGGTTAAATGCAAGAAATGGTACAAAACAACCCACGGTTGGGAAGAAATGAGATCAAGGGACCTAGAACCCTACTAGACGGCTAAACAGAGTAAAAAACCCTAATTTCTAGGCTTAAATAGGCCTTGGGGGGCCACTTTCAATTCATTTTCACTTTCAACCTTTAGAATTCCTGCCACTTTAAGACCTGACCTTCTAGAGAGATGGTGCAATGACAACTTCCCATGCACATTTCTGATAGGGTATAGACGCATCAAAGACTTCCTAGCACTGGACCACCGGTGAGTCAACTTGACCCAAGCTTGATTTTCATTTTTCATGCTCATTTAATGTGTTAGGAATCTAGGTCTCTAGGAGTGGTGCTATACTATGCCACTAGAATTTTCAAAAAGTGATGCTCAGCATCAAACTGCCACCGTTGCGAGTAGCAACGTCATGGCACAGTTTGGAGTTTAGGGTTAAATTCCAAACTTAGTCGCTTTGGCAAGGTGCACCACCACAATGCTCTTTAGATTTAGGGTTTTCACTTAAACTCAAATTCCTTTGTAAACTGTAATGTCGCAGTGCAATTTGATAGTTTGAAGCTCCTAGTAGTGCAGTTTGGAGTTTGTAAACTACATCGCCTTCATAGGCAGCGATGCTGGGGCTATTTTTAGGATGCCAAGACAAGCCAGGATCATGATTTTTTTAATGAATTTTAACATGGCGACTTTTCTTGATGCAGGAGGAGGTGAGAGATTTATTCACATGAACATAGGTCCCAGGAGCTTTTCAGTATTTTGGGCAAGCTAACTAAGCAACAACAAGAGAACCTAGGGTGGATTGATGTTTGGTACATTTCCTATTCACCGCTTGTTCATACTCACTTGGGGATGTTGATGGAACTCACTGAGCAATGGCACAACGAGACCTCTTCTTTCCACCTCCCGATAGGTGAGGCTATAGTCACACTAGAGGATGTGTGGTAGATCTAGATATTGCCTATTAATGACAAGCATGTGATCTATGATATAGATGTCGAGAGGGAGGCCTTCTATGATGTCATGGGCCTTGATCAACTTGTATTTTGCGAGGGGAAAATTGAGTTAGAGCACTATAGGCCTACTATTTCTAGTTTTTAATTAGTTATTACATCTATTATTTCAGGTCTTGTCACACCAGATCGATGGGGCTATTATTTTAGTCCTAGATGGGGGCTTTCCTAGGAGCTGATGGTCTAGTAACGAAAATTGTTTGCATGGGGGCCAATTCTTCTAGCCTCATTGTATAGAGATTTACATGAGTTTTCATACCTGGATGCCTGGGCACTTGGGGCAGGCATTACACTTCTACACATTTGGGCTTGGGAGCACATCGCTATGCTTCATCCTCAAGTTGTTTAGGTTCCCATGGAGCTAGATGATCCAGTTGTCTGGTGGTACAAAGAGGGTGTTTCTTTTACCCATAGAAAAAAACACAAGATTCCCCACTAGCAGAGAGTCTTAGATGAAATGTGAGTGTTCACTTAGTAGCCATACCTTGGACAACCCACCTCGTTCAATGATGTTCAACAGTTGTTCTTTGAATGCCATGACCAACTGATGCAGGGGTGAGAGCATATGATGCTTTAGATGTACCTATCGAGCAGGGTGCAGAGGTAGTTTAGAGAGGTGCAGGATTGGCCTGACGACTAGTATATGGTTGTTTTCATGAGGACAATGAGCCAAAGTTCTTGGGGCCAATACATACCTTCCCATGAGGTAGTTTAGAGTTTCATGTAGCTGGTGGCTAGGCCATGGCCATATGACCAGGGACAGGCAGATCCAGGGACCATGCAGGTGTATCGAGACTAGTTTTGACCACTGTTTCGGCTTACAATTCTAGGGATACCATCTGCTCGATGGAGAACTAGAGGCAGAGGGGCAAGACGAGGCCAGAGGGATGAGGATTAGGATTAGGGAGGTGGTGGGACGCCACCAATTCATGAGGTTTAGGATCATGCACCTTAGGATCAACCACCCCGAGACCCATAAGAGGGAGAGAAAAGACAAGATGCCCCTTGTTAGGACTAGGATCTAGGACATTAGGATATGATATCGAAATGATCTAGAGATGGGGATCATGATTAGCCTCCTGTGCATCCACCCCTATAGCCATATCCTAGAGACAGGTATATTTTGTAGTTGTAGGCCTAGATATAGGAATTGATAGTTCAGAGAGATCAACTATGGGTAGAGTGGGACCAAGTGTCCTACAGAGACAGGCATCAGTCGAGATGGGATGACAGTAGCAGTTAGAGAGTATGGCTGCATCTTCCTCCCATAGCATAGTATCACTTTAAGCCTACATGGAGGCTATTTAAGAGAATAGTTATTATAGATTGTATTAGTACCAGGCTATACCACGAGTAGCTCAAGTTCCAGATTTTTTACAGAGGACAGGGCACAGGTTGGTAGAGGATCATGAAGAGAGAGCCGATGATGAGGGAAACAACCAACAATGCTAGGCCTACCTTTGATCGAGACAGGATTATTTTTGCACCCCTTGGGATCATTTTTGATAGCACTATGGGCTGTTGTACTCATTGACATACACATGTACATTTATCCATTTTTTTGTACCATGACAGTGTATTATTCTAATGATATACGAGATGATGATTTTGATCTGATCTTATATACCATGTCCTATCTTATTTATGCATTATAGATGATCTTTATGTTCAATATGCTATTCAATGATGTTTTATCTTTTGATGTTATGACGATGATGTTTTAGGATGTGATGCAATGATTATGCAATGTGTATTATTTTTTATGTGATGATGCAAATGCAATCTTTTCTCTTTTCATTACTTTTTTAATGCACATTTTTCATGATGTATACAAAATTTTGTGGTGTTCTTTTCGATTATATGATATGCGCATATGACAATGTGATATGATGATGATATGTGTTATGATATGTGATGATGCTCATGGTATGGATACTTTGATATGTGATGTATGACTTTATGATTTATATGTGATGGTATGATGGATGCAAATGATGTGAGATGGGATGATTATGCAATGTTATGATATGATGGATGAAAATGATGTTTGTATTCATGTGATGCTCGTATGATAAATGTGATGGATTCTTATTTGATATGTATTGTATGGGATGATTTATTTTATGCAAATGACTAATGTAATGATTTATGAGATGCCTAGAATAACCAATCTATGTTATATATGATGGAGATGCAATGCATATGAAATGATTTTGAAATTTTCTATATGATATGATATGTATAATGCAATATGCTAACAGTTTTGTGGATGCAAGATGAATGCAATGATGATGATGATGACTTGTGATTAACTGCCATGGTACCATATTAGCGTGAAAAGCAAGAGATAGAAGAAAACAAGAGATTCCAAAAAGACATGAGAGGATGATGATGATGATGATGATGATGATGATGATGAATTTCTTGCTGAGGAGTTGGGATTTTTAAAGGGCCAATTACCTTATGTTTGATAACACATATAAGTATGATGCATCAAGGTATAAATAACCAAGCTGGTGTCGCACCTAGTGTCATGGAATTTAACTCGACAATCAAATAGGAGTATTCTTGTTCACACCTGACATCTAAAACCTTATTCAAAATGTAGTTTGGATATTTCAAACATCTCAGACCAAAACATAGAAAAGAAAGCCTTCCTTTGTGCTCAACAAGATACCCAAAATGTCCTCCCTACATCTAAACAAAGTACACATAACCAAGGTTATATTAGAAGAACATCCAACAAGCATAGCAGATAAAAAGATAATAATCATTGCCACATTCCGATCTCTCTAAATCCTTCAGTTTGAAATCATCGAGAGGTCCTTGGAATGAGCACAATAAGATAAATCCAAAGAAAAAGGTAAAGTAAACAAACAAGTTGATGTTCTTCAAAACTCCTAGCCAGGACTATACTATGGTGATGCCTGATGTTGATGTCCATTGTAGGAAGGATTCATCCTAGGAAATGATGATATTAGATGATTGATTTGGGACTAATTGGATGATGAGCTATTGACACAAAGAGTTGACCAACTTGTTTACGTACTAACCTAGACTTGAGACTTTGATGTTTGAGTTTTTACTTTCGATTTGTTGGACTTGTTTCCAACTGTTTCACCAAAGGTTGGGAATGACAATCAATTTATTATGAGTGATGTTTATTGTAGGTGAAAGTAAGATGTGATAGATGAATGTTACAAATATTTGAATGTTTTTGTTGTTTTGCAATGTTTTGAGGTTGTTTTTGGTATTTTTGAGATTTTACAAATGTTTTGATTTTCAATTTTCAAATGTTTTTGGGTTTTCTGAGATTTTGACCAAGAGACTAACCTAAAGACCTATCCTAAAGGATCAAAAAATTAGCCTTTCCTACGTTATACATGTAGAGACCACGTAGTTCGATTGACATAGAATCAATTATAATGAGATATGAACAAATGGATTGCCAGTTTATTATGACAAACTCCTAGAGTACTGACCTAAGTATCTTGGGGGATGATGAAAGATCAATGTTTCCTATGTTGAAGGCTCATAGACCAATAGTTTGACAAGACGACACTGTTTTTGACTTTTTGACATGTTTTGGATGTTTTGGACCTTTTGATTTTATGAATGTTTTTGGATTTTTTGGATTTTAAGATTTTAGGGACTTCAAGAATATACAAGAATCTGATCCAATGAGAACATGCCTCTAGCATGATGCAATAGACTACTCTAATAAAAGAAGGATAGATTGACCTTGAGAATGGGCCAACTAGTACTAGGCGGGATCATGAAACAAACACAAGATGAAGCTATGATGCAAATGCGGATGGGTGATGGATGAGGATATGGAATGTGATGGAAGATGGATGTGTAATGGATGATGCAGAATGTGTTGCGAAGATCCTAGTGGATGGACAATGCTTATTTATGCAAGGCAGTTGTTTTCCAAGTTTTCACCAAGGTACTTTCCCAAAGCACCATGGAAGTGGTTTTCACTAGACGATAATTTTTCTCTTTACTGTTTTTTATCCTTTCTCTATTTTTTTGGATTTTTATTTTTTTATATTTTTTGTTGTCACCAAGATGCTTGTTTGCCAGGTTTTCATCAAGGTGACCATTTTTTAGGATATTTTCTGATTTTTTAGTTCTATACCTTGAAATATTTAGGCATAATTTTTTTAAAGATGGGAGCTGTTCATGGGCTCCTGCAAAGGCTCACCTTCCGGTAATGACAACTAATATTCCCTTGAATTGTAGCTTGTTGTGATGATGAATGGTCCCAACCAGTTAGGTTCAAAATTTCCTTTTTTGTTTGGATTAGGGATGTTCTTTTGATTCTCTTTTAGCACAAGTTCTCTGACTTGGAAAGTCCTGCTTCTGATCTTCTTGTTATAGCTCCTCTTGAGTCAGTTCTGAGAGACCTACAAATGGTTCAATGCTTCTATACGTCACTCATCCAATAGCTCTAGCTCATTCAGTCTTGATACTCGGTATTCTTCATCTGTGATGAGGTTTTGTAGTGATATTCTTAGTGAAAGAAACTTGATCTCAATGGGTAATATGGCCTCTTATCCATAGACCAAGGAGAAGCAGGTGGCACCTATTGTTGTGTAGATGTTGGTTCGATAGGCCCAAAGGGTAGGATTTAGCTATAGATTCCAGTCAAGACCTGTGTCATTTACTGTCTTTTTGAGGACTTTTAGAATGGTTTTATTGGTGGCTTCTTCTTGGCCATTACCTTGGGGATAATATGGAGTGGAAAAGCAATGTTGGATTTTGAATTTTTCACATAGGTCACAAACATCTTGATTTTTGAAAGGTGTCCCATTATTTGAGATAATAGCTTAGGGAACATCATATCAGCATATTAAGTAGTTCTTGATGAACTTTGATATCTACTTTCTAGTGATGTATGTCATGGGGATGGCTTCCACCCACTTGGTAAAGAAATCAGTGACAGTTATGATGAACTTGTGGCCATCAGATAAAGTGGGAGTTATTTTTCCAATGAGATCGAGCCCCCACTATGAAAAGGACCAAGATGTGACAATGGGATGAAGTTCTTGAGCTGGCGCATGGATGACGTCCCCATGCTACTGAGCTTTGATTTCTTTTTGTTCCACATACTTGATGTTGTATTCAGATAGAATCATAACCCACTTGGCCATCCTTCCTTTGATCATTTCCTTTGATAATAGGTACTTGAGGGGGTCAATTTTGGAGATGAGTTTGATTTTGTGAGCCAACATGTAGTGTCTGAAATTTTGTGAAGCAAACACTACTTCTAGACAAGCTTTTTTGATGAATGAGTAGTTTAACTCATGCCCGACCATTGTGTAGCTGATGTAATAGATGGCCCTCTCTATCCCATTTTCATCATGCTAAGCTAGGAGAGCACCGAGGTTTGCTAGTGTTGTTGACACATAGAGGATTAGTAGCTTTCTTTGGATTGATGGCATGAGGACTGGAGGTGTGAGCAAATATTCTTTGATTTTGTTGAAGGCTTCCTCACACTTGTAATCCCATTTTTACACTATGCCATTATGGATTAGGAGAGAATATGAGTTTTTCTTGTCTGCCAGTTGTCCTATGAATCTATGGATGGACTAAATCCTACCTTGGAGGCCTCTCAACTGTTTCAATGTTAGGGTGCCTCCATCTCGAGGATTGCTTTTACCTTGGTGGGATCTATTTCGATACCCCTCATTGACACTATGTATCCCAATATCTCTCCTGATTGTACTCCAAAGATGCACTTCATTGGATTTAAATGGACCTTGTATTCCTCTAGCCTACCAAAAATAGCACTCAAGGTTGCTATGTGATGTCTCCTCTTTCTGGATTTTTCTAGTATTTCATCAACATAATCTTCAGCAATCTTTTGGATCATGTCATGAAAGATTCATTATGTGGATCTTTGGTAGGTGGCCCTACCATTCTTTAGGCCGAATGGAATCATGTTACAATAGTAGGTACCCCATGGACAAGTGAAGGTTGTTTTTTGTTGGTCTTCTTTCGCAATCATTATTTATTTGTACCCCAAAAATTGGTCCATCATAGAAAGCATTTCATGTCCCATCGTCATGTCTACAATCATGTCAATGTTAGGCAACAGGAAATCATCTTTCATACATTCTTTGTTTAGGTATCTGAAATCCGTGCAGATTCGGATGCCCCCATTGGGTTTTGAAATAGGTACCAGGTTTGACACCCACTCTAGGTAGTCAGCTGGTCATATCAATCATGCATCAAGTAGCTTCTCTAATTCCATTTTGACTAGCAGGGCTATCTAGGGATGCATTTTTCTCATTTTTTTGTCTGAAAGTTTTGCTTTAGGATAGATTGCTAGGTGATGAAACACAATCTTTGGATCGACCCCGAGAATGTCTGCATGGCTCCATGCAAAATTAATTTGTATGTCTCTTAAGAAGGTTACTAGGAGCTCTTGTTCCTTTGATAGTAATGATTCTCCATAGAATGTGATGTGTGGTGTCTCCTCTGTTCCCAAATTGACTGGCTTGTATTTTTTGGCTAGAACCACTAATTTTTCCTGATGGAGAGCTTTGAGAGGAAGATTGAATCCCCCATCCTCGAGCACCTTAGAGAGTTTTTCACAATTGGATGCATCCTTTATTTCTACTAATTTTAGGCTGTAGAGTGCCACAGTGTGGTTTTCACTCAAGGACCTAGAGATTATTCTTATTTTTTTGCTTTTGCGAATGAGGGATTCAATCATTTCCCCATAGTATGCATGTTTGTCCACCTCAATGATGAATCTCGCTTTATGATCCCTAGATTGAATATTATCCCATAGTCCCATGAATTCTGAGAGCACCTCATCATTTTTGAATGTGTCTAGAATTGGCGGTCCTTGTTGGTCATAATCGATGACTTATGGGTGTAGACATGCAAAATATGCATACATATCAATCCAAAGGTTTAATAAAATAATAGCATTTCATCTCTTATAAATCATATAACCTTTATCTTGCATCATCGATTTAATTAAATAAATTAGGACTTCATTTAATTGAAATCCAATTCATATTTCTCCTTTTCTGATTTAAATAAATCAAATATCTAAGTCAAAGAGGTCAAACTCATCCTAATCATCATCCTAGCTAATTAATCCTGACTAAATGCTAATCATCACCACTTGCATTCTCTAGATTTAGCCACTTGCACCAATAAATCAATTTATTGATTTATTAAAATCCAACATTTTCACTCAACATGGCATCCATGAGGAATATTCCATCAGGTTTGAATTCAAAAGGAAAGTTGAAAGGTACATCCAAAAAGTCATTTATGACTTCTTACATGGCTCTTACATGTCCCTTTCCAAAGGTCAAACTCAACATTCATTGCACAAATTTTAATTCAAATTTCCCCCCTCTTGGGCACATTTCCCAAATCTTGCACATGCATCAACCACTCACCACTTGACAAGTGTTTTCCTCTCATTTGTCCAATCTTAGTCTCACATCCTCCATGTTTGGAACTCTTAGCATTTGAAAATCTTTAAATAGAGGCTTCATCCTCAAGAAAATCCTCCACAACTCCACAATTTGATCCTCAAAAGCTAATGCAAAGTCACTCTCCTTGAGAACTAATTTTTCCCACACCATCTTCATATCAAATTCATAGCAATTTCATCATTTAGCTTAGCTTGATCAAGGGTTGGGAAAGGGCTTCGTATCCACCCATCATTGCTCATCTTCCCAAGTTTGGAGAGTCAAAGGTTCCAAACTATTGACTGATCCATCTCTTATCCCTAAACACACTCCATCCATGCCTCCACAAGTGATATCCAATTCTCAAATTGACCATGTATTGGAAACAACACTTCATCATAAGGATTCAGAAGGCACTCTATCATGATGTGCACACAAAGACAAAGTTAACTCCGGTATCGATGAAGCAGATCAAAAATCCCAAAAGTTGCATTCAAGTGCATGTATCTTAGCAAAGAAGCTTCTTCAAGTGGGATATCGATGGCACATTATGATAGGGGCATCTACATCAGCAACACCTTGTGATTCAGCATGAGCTTAAAATATTTTAGAAAAAACCAAAAAAATCAAAAAATATGAAAATCCAAAAAAAAATCAGAAAAAGGATTGAAAACAGTAAAGAAAAACACCATCTTCTAGTGAAAACCGCATGTGCAACACTTTGGGAAAGACCATAATGAAAACCTGGTAAACAGGCATCATGTGTAGAATCAAGCATCTACGTGTGCCACTTCAGGTGAAAGCATCTTATCCCATCTATAATAAATCAAGCATTCCATCCATCTTATCCATAATAAATCCACTCGTCCATAAACCATTGATCCAATCCATTTTCATCCATCTGCATCCATCATCCAAGTTATCTTGATCTTGATGAAATTTTTGGGGCACATTTACACTTGCTTATGGTAAACATCTTGACATGGGCCATTTTCATTTGTTCCTATCCTATCCAACATTATCTGAGCCAACGAAGCATTATCCAATGAGAATTTTTTATCTGAACACCTTATCTTATTGCAAGATAATCCTTGGCATCCTTTGCATGCTTACCATATCCATCGATCCATACACCTATCCAAGGATCCATCCATGACATTCCATACATTGCTAGACACTGGGGGTGGATATTTGCATCTTGCTTCGAGAATAGATCTTGGCCTATATCCTCTAACTTATGTGGCAATATGAACATTGACAAACGTGAAATCAAATTGGTCAACCACTAGTGAGGAAAATTCCAAATCACTAGCCCATGGCATATTTTGACGAACGAACATTCCTTATCAAGCTTCATCTTTAATCGAACATCGATTCAAATGATCAATATCAGTCACATCTAACACACCCTTCAAACATCACATCAAATCATTCAAACATCTTTTGTTCCAAATCAAGCTTCATCAATCATGATCAATCAAATCCTTGCATTGTTGTGTATCCTCAACAATGTTATCATCATCATCAATCCGTCTACCTAATTAATCCACCTTAGCTTGGTTTACAACAAAATCCAAAATAGAGCACTGATATCATCACACATGTCCATATCCAAATTGTCAAAATCATGCAAAAATCCAAAAAACATCCAAAACATAAAAAATCCAAAAACATCCAAAACATCAAAAAATCTAAAAATAGTCAAAAATTTAGAAAAATGTCAAAAACATTGGTATCCGAACTACGTCGTCTTTGAGCTTAAACATAGGAAAGGCTAATCTTTGATCAGCCCCTGATACATCAAAATCACAAAAACATTCAAAAACATCAAAATCCAAAAACATCCATAAGATCTCAGAAAACCCCAAAAACATCACAAAAATAAAAAATCAAAACATTCGAAAAACATCAAAATCCAAAAAGAACCTCAAAACATTTCAAAACTCCAAAAACATCCAAATATTTGAAAAAATCCATCCATCTCATCTGCTTTCACCCGCAATAATCAATCATCCATAATACACTAATCATCACTTTCATCCTTTGGCAAGCAAACAAAAACAATCATAGTAGGCAGGGAAAGCAAGCTTCAATCGTAAAATCAAAATCGAAACAACAAACCTTTTAAACAAAATCAAACTCTTGATCATTTTCAAACATGTCAGTCATCTTTATATCAATAGCCTATCAATCAACTTATCAAACCATCATCATCCTATACAATGCATGTCCTAGGATATATCGTTCCGACAATGGACATTATTTTGGATATCACTTTGGATTCTTATCCTATCAAAACAAATCCCTTTGGCTAGAGATATGAAGAACATTGACTTGTTTACGTACTTGGTCTTTTCTTTTGATTTCTCTTATTGCGCTCATTCCAAGGACCTCTTGATGATATCCAAACGAAGGATTTAGAGAGATAGGGATGGGGCAATGATCATTATCCTTTCGTCTGTTGTGCTTGTTGGAAGTTCTTGTAAAATAACTTGGAAAATACTTGCTTTGTTAGGTACGCCCTAGCAAGGTTTCTATATGTCAAGTGTGAACAAGAATACTCTTATCTGCTTGTCGAGTCAAAGTCCATCGCACTAGGCACAGCGCCATCCTGGTTCTTTATACCTTGATGCATCGTACCTACGTGTGTTTTCAAACATAAGGTAAGTATCCCTTTTAAAATCCTAATCCTTGATAAAAAAATCATCCATCTATCATCATCTATCATCATCATCATCATCATCATCATCATCATCATCATCATCATAAAGTCTCGTCAGATCATGGACTTGTGGGATCCTCTTGTCATCATCTCATTTCCACACTAACATCATCATCACCAATGCATCCATCATACATACACCTTGCATCCACAAACTATCAGCATACCACATATCATTCATATCATATATAATAGGAAACATCGATCATTTCACATGCATTGCATTTGCATCATCATCATAATATAGATCTGTTAGTCTAAGCATCTGCATAAATCATCCATTGCATAATCATAGCATATCACATCATTCATCTCAATCATCTCATTGGCATCATCATCCATAACCATCCATTTTGAACCTCTTTATCATGAGATCAACCCTCAAATTGAATCTTTTTCACTCAATCTCTTGAGGGGGCAATGTACCAGTGTACTTTCCATTGGGGCATCCGAAAAAAATCAAGAATTTTTTAATTTTGATCACGACAAGTTATTCTTTGAAACAATGCAACAAGTACATTGCTTCAAAGAGGGGCAAAATGTAGACACGCAAAATATGCATATAGGTCAATCCAAAGGTTTAATCAAATAATACCATTTCATTGCTCATAAATCATTCAACCTTTATCTTGCATCTTCCATTTAATTAAATAAATTAGGACTTCATTTAATTGAAATCCAAGTCATATTTCTCCTTTTCTGATTTAAATAAATCAAATATCTAAGTCAAAGAGGTCAAAATCATCCTAATCATCATCCTAGCTAATTAATCCTGATTAAATGCTAATCCTCACCACTTGCATTCTCTTGATTTAGCCACTTGCACCAATAAATCAATTTATTGATTTATTAAAATCCAACATTTTCACTCAACATTGCATCCATGAGGAATATTCCATTTGGTTTGAGTTCAAAAGGAAATTTGAAAGGTACATCCAACAAGTCATTTATGAGCTCTTACATGGCTCTTACATGTCCCCTTCCAAAGGTCAAACTCAGCATTCATTGCACAAATTTTAATTCAAATTTCCCCCCTCTTGGGCACATTTCCCAAATATTGCACATGCATCAACCACTCACCACTTGACAAGTGTCTTCCTCTCATTTTTCCAATCTTAGTTCCACATCCTCCATGTTTGGCACTCTTAGCATTTGAAAATATTTAAATAGAGGCTTCATCCTCAAGCAAATCCTCCGCAACTCCACAATTTGATCCTCAAAAGCTAATGCAAAGTCACTCTCCTTGAGAACCGATTTTTCCCACACCATCTTCATATCACATTCATAGCAATTTCATCATTTAGCTTAGCTTGATGAAGGGTTGGGAAAGGGCTTCTTTCCATAGAAGCACCAATCCAATATGAGATGACTTACTTCATCATTTGTTTGTATTTGAAAGAATTGATGTACCATTTCATATGGATATTGTTATTTTCCTTGTTTTAAACTAACATGCTAATGTGTGCTATTTGTTTTGAGCAAAATGCAGATTTCACCGTCTAAAATGGGTAGACTAGATGAATTTCATGGTTTTGATGGTCATTTGTCTCAAAAGACATTGTACTAAGCATGAGGATAGAGAAATTCTCAAAGAGCCTAGGTAGATCAATTATGGCATCTTCCTCATCACTACTATTGCATACATCAGTTATGGTGAATGTGAAGTTATCTAAGGGCAGGCCCATGGATAAGGGAAATTGAAGGGGGACTATTGTTTCCTAAGGAGTTTTGACCTTTTTAACTAGGGGATTTTGGCCATGTATAGTTATACTCAGAGGGGTACATGCGATACCATTAATTTTTATTCATGTCTCAAGAATAATAGGTATTAGAAGCCTGTTGTCAATTTGGCCAAGCTTTTTGTTTCTGTCATATCCCATGGTGAGCATCATTCGTAAACCCTTACTGTTGTCATCCATAGGTAGATTGGTTGCTAGTCTATTATCTTGGTACAGCAGATGGGATGGGTCCTCTTTTATTATCTCTCGGCCTAGATCTCCCCAACTTTGGAAGTTGGAAGAGCTTGCTATGAATGTTTGGGATGATGAAGCATCCATTGATTGTGGTCATCCCTATGACCTAGGAGATTGTGGTAACTCTCCTACCATGAAAGAATTATTTGGGATTGTATATTGTCCACATCCATTTCCCTGGTTGATAACCTTGATGTCAGAGATGGCGGGGATGGTGGGTCTCCTTTTCACAGAAGTGGAGGCGAGAGTAGCTAGGTCAATGTATGGGTTACATGGGACTTCTTCACTCTTTGGCACTTGGGGGATTTTGGAATATTTGGATTCTAGGCTCTTGTAGTAAGAGAATGGTTTAGGATCCCCATGTATAGTTACCTCTTGGCCTTGGTGTGTAAATTTTACACACTGGTTGAAGTTTGATGCCACTACTTGCATCCCCTAGATCCACGGGTGTCCCAAGAGAATATTGTAAGGAAAATTAAGGTGAAGGACCTAACAAGTGGTTTCCATTATTGTTGGCCCTACTTGGACAGGAGTTGGATAGTGCCTTGAGACACTCTCTCTTGATCATCATATGCCCTGATTGTGATGCCTTTTCCTTTCTCAATGGAATCCTCAGAGATTCCCAGATTCTTTATTAGCTTAAGGGAACAAATGTTTAAACCTACACCTCCATCCACCAAAACCCTCTTGATTTTGTTCTTATATACCAAGACCTCCAAATGGAGTGTGAGATTGTGAGATGGTTGGGTAGGAAATTCTTGATTGAAGAATGTAAGAAGATTTGGGGTAATGATATTTCTGATCATAGCTTGGAATTGTTCAGTATCAAGATCTGCAGAGATAGTGGATGAGGCTAATGCTTCTTCAAGGATATTTTTATGGGCTGATGATATATTTAGTAATTCCATGATGGAGGTCTGAGCTGGGGTTCTTTTCAATTGATCAATGACATTATAACCACTGGGAACAAATATTGGGTTGGAAGTGGGTGCTCTAGGAGGCTGAGATGACCCTGTGATGGTAATTTTCTCTCCTCTTGTAGCGACTCCATAATCAACATGGGTTCCTTTGATGGTTATAATAAAGCAATACTCATCTAGGGATGCAATGACATGTTTGTATACATGATTGACACTTTTGAATGTCCCCTTCCCCTTATCATTGTTATTGCTCCCTTTATTGTTATGATTAAGCATCAGATTTGTGTATATTTTGAGATTCTGGTTTCCTGTTGGCTGCTCCACATTTATGATTTTTTGATCAATGAGGTCCTAGATTGGATTTTTTAAACTCATGCAACTATTAGTGGTATTCCCTTTTATTTTGTGAAAGTCACAAAGTTAGTTTTTGTTGTACCAGGGTAGTTTCATTTCTCGTTCCTAGTAATTCTCATAAGTGGGACCCTTGATGAGGTTTTTGTGTATCAATTTCTTCATGATGACCTCAAGTGGTTCTCCAAGGGCTGTGTACTTCTGCTTCATGGGATTTTTATTTCACGGGGGTGGTCCATCTTGATTATTTAGGTTATTAACCTGATTGTTTATTCATTGGTTTGTGATACTGCATTGGTTTGGTGTGTTCTGATCATTGTTTTGCAATTATTGGTAGGTTTGATTTTTTTTGTCAGAGCACTGATCATGACCTTAGCATCAACCACACCATCATTTGTGACATTTTTATTCCTTTCCCATGTGCAATATTTCTCGTTATAGCTGTTGGATGGGCAATTTTTTTGTTTTTTTAGATATGTGAGCATCCCTCCTAGTGAAATAAGGGCTCGTTTAATGTTAAGTGCCTTCGAGATCAATTGATCATATGTGGTGATCCCTTACACCTTGAGATGGAATTATAAGGCTCTATCGAGGTTGGAGATGATGGTACACACTTGTTTTTCTTCTTTCATGACCCATTTTCTCCTATTGGCCTTGGGTCGCCATCGTTGTAAGAAAGAAGCAAATGATTCGTTGTTTCCGTATTTAAGAGCTAATAGTTCCTCGAGACTGACATCAATACCGACATTAAATCCGTATTTTTTTATGAATGCATCCACTATCTCTTCAAAATTTTTGATGCCAGGAGGAAGGTGAGAGAACCACTCAATGGCATGGCCATCCAAACTTTTAGGAAATAGTTGCATCATATAGGTATTGTCATATGCGACTTCCATGCAATGAAGTTGGAATTTCCTGATGTGATCTCTAGGGTTTCCCATCCCATGGTATTTATTGAATTTGGGGATCTCAAATCCCTTTGGGAACAGTTTCATTACAAGGCTCCTATCAAACAAATAGGGACACAATTTGCTAGGTGTATTTATGGTTCTCCCTTACTGAAGATCAAGTACTTGTTGTGAGAGTAACCTGATCTATGTTGCTATATCATTTTGCGGATCAAGGGGTGGGATGAAGGTGTTGTATGGTGGTTCACTTGTTGGAGGGATGGGTGGATTGGTTGGTGTGTTGATGGATGATGTTTGCACATTCTGCTGCACCAAGTATGCTTGTACTTGTTGCTATATCAACAATGCTTTTTGATGATCCTATTGTTGTTGTGCTAATAGTGCATGTTGCTAAGCTTGTTGCTATTGTTGCACCAACAATGCTTTTTGTTGGGTTGCTATTTGGGTTGCTTCTTGCTACTCTTGGTATTGTTTCAACACTGGTTGGTATGCTTATTGTTGAGTTGGTTGTTGTTGTGCAAGGTATTGTGCTTGTACTTGTGCCTGCGCTTATTGAGTTTGGTACTAGGCTTGAGCTTGTGCTTGGGCTTGTACTTTTTGGGAAACTTGTTGTTCTACTAAGGCTTGTGCTTAAGTAGCCTTCTACGGTTGTTGTGCTTGTTGTGCACCTTAAGCAACTTATGCTTCTTGTGTTGCTTGAGCAGCTTGCGCTACTTGAGAGGTTTGTTGTGCAAGGGTATGTGCAAGATCATGATGGGCCAAAAATTGGCAATATGATGGGAATGTGGCTTACGACTATTTTTTTACCCAAAATTGATGAAACGAAAAGGATTTATAAAGGAGATTCTCAGCTTTCCACTGATATAAATTATGCTTTACTTTGAATTTTATAAATGAGTAATTTTATGTTTATTTACTTATTCCAAGATTGTAGGTTTCAAAATATTGGTTTGAATGTGTTTTGGTGATGCCCTAGGTCAGATTTTCTTATGTTTTTGGTCTAATTGGTAGAAGAACAATCAATTTTTGAAATCTTCTATACAAAGTAACCTACCTTTATTTTTAAGTATGTTATATAAAGATAAAATGGGTATCTAAATATTTCTTTACAATTTGGATACCATTTCTACACTAAAAGTTATGGCCAAAAAACTTAATTTTCTACTGTCATATTTTTAGGCTTCAAGGAAGAATAGTCTAAGTTTGATTCATGTGTTACAAAACAACCATACCTAAGTTTTAGATATGTTAAATAAATCCCAAAAGGGTACTCAAAATAGTTTTTATATTGTAAGTTTGAGGTTTTCTCTGCATGTTATATCAAAAGAAACCAATTTGTTGTCGTACTTGGCCTAGGGTAAATTTGGCAAGAGAACAATTGAAGTTTTTGAGCCCTAAGTTCTTCTTTATTCCTAAAACTTATTTTCTTGTGATAATAATTCTATTACATTTCCTCCTAATGTTGATTTACCTGTTTGAAGCATGAATGACCCATTTAGGGTTGAAACCTAGTTTGCATTCATTGAAGACTATGAGCAAGAAACACAAAATCTTGTTATGAGATGTTGAACTCTTGAAATCTCCCCTGCTCTACATAAAATTGGTATTACAGCCCGAAGATATTGGATATATAAGTTTTTTTATTTTTTGTGTTATTTTTTTTTAGTTGAATCAGACTTTGGAGAGTCTTTGATGATGATGGAAGAGCCTAAGCAATCTGAGGAAGAGGAAAAATGTGAAAACAATGAGTCCCTTGAGACTCAAAATTTTATTTCTAACAATATTTGTGAGTGTGTTTACAAGTGTAGCAGATGAAAATGAAGATGGAAAAGGGTATAAAGAAAAAGGAGAAGTGAATGTAGTGTATGCAGATTGCTATACATTGTATGGTGAAGAAAAGGTTACAAAAATAACAAAGATATTGATTGCATTTTTTGATTTTATGGATGATGAATATGCTAACATATTGTGTTTGAATGATGAAGATGAAGACATAGATGGTGGTACTAAGGCATGTGAATGAGAACTCAAGTTTTGGTACCTTGAATTTGAGATGCTACATAAGAGATGGTACAAGAAGAAGAAAAATGATCTAGGAAAAGTTGTAGAGACGAAGGACAAGTTTTTAAATAATTGGAAGACCAGAAAGAGAGAAAAAGTGCACTCAAGTGGAGTTGAGTTTTTCTTCCCCTTGGGAGTATGGTGTAGGGGCACCTAGGTTCTCAAGCCTCCAAGAGGGGTGAAAGTTGATTTTTTTCATTTTTGTGAGTTATTTTCATATAACAAGGTCTTGAATTACCATTTCATATCTGTTCGAGTCATTCTTGAGTCATTAGAGGTGATTTTGTACGTCAATTGCAAAATCTTGTCAAGTTGCTTAAATGTTGCTAATGTAATTTTTGCATTTTCTTGCAAAAAGTGATTAGGGTGATGATTTGTTAGTTTGTAATTGGAAAATTAGTTGGAAGAAATTATAAAAGGGCTATGAATGTTCAAAAAGATCTTGTATGGTCGAATAAAGGGTTGGAGTTCAACATGTAATAAAAATTTTGATGAAGAAATAAACATAATATTCTAAGTTTTACCACATTTTTGCTTGTTCTCATGATTTTGTATGATTTGTACATAATTTTTATGACTTGCAAATGATTGTATATTATATAGGAGTGAATCACCTTTTATTTTCAACTAGTTTGGTGGTTTTTCATTGAGTTTGGAGAAAGTTATAGGTGATTTACTGAAAATTATCCAAAACCCTAGTTAGGTTTTCTAATGGACTTAAAAATATAATTTCTCACCATTCCCACAGTGGAAAAAGTAGAAATTTTATGAGATGGAGTATTTATTTGTTTATTTATTTATTTCAAAATTGTAGGTTCTAGGCTCTTAGCTTCCATGTGGTTTGGTGATGCCTTAGGTTGGATTTCCTTATTTTTTTTATCTAATTGGCAAAGGAACAATCAATTTTTGAAATTTTTCATACCAAGTAACCTATGTTGATTCTAAATTATGTTATTTAAATCCCAAATGGGTATCTAAATATTCCTTTACAATCTAGATATCATGTCTACACTAAAATTTATGACCAAGAGACTCAATTTTCTGCCCCCATGTTTTTAGGCTTTAAGGAATGACAGTCTAAGTTTAAGATTTGTGTTACAAAACAACCACACCTAATTTTTGGATATGTTCAATAAATCCCAAAAGGGTACTCAAAATAGTTTTTATAATGTGAATTTTAGGTTTTCTCTATAAGTTATGTCAGAAAAATCTAATTTGTTGTCCTACTTGGCATATGGTAAATTTGGCAAGAGAACAATTGAAGTTTGCTAGCCCTAATTTCTTGTAAATTTCTAACCCTTATTGTTTTTCATCCTCATTCCATTGAGAATCTTCCTAGTATTTATTTACCTATTTGAAGAATGAATGACCCATTTAGGTTTGAAACCTAGTTTGCATTCATTGAAGGCTATGAACAATAAACACCAAATCTTGTTATGAGATGTTGAAATTTTAAAATATCCCCTACTCTGTATCAATGGTAGCTTAGTGAAAGTAGAAAAATATTTCACCATAATTAATTCCCTTTACCTAAGAATAACATTTCACAACCAACCCAACTTTATACTTTTCAACACTGCCATCCAGATTGATTTTTTTTTTGAATACCAATTTACAAACAACATGCTTTCTACCTTTAGGAAAGGGCACAAAATCCCAAGTTGCATTCCTTTTTAAAGATTCAATTTCCTCATTCATGGCTTCCAACAAAGAATTTGAATTAGATATTTCAATTGCCTCTTTCATAGTCTTAGGCTCATCAATGCTTGTAATCAAAGCATAGGCACAATTTACATCCAACATGAGAAAACCATACCTTTCAAGTTGTCACCTTTCATGTGTAGACCACCTCAAAGTTTGAGGCTAAATTTGTGGTTCTTCTTCTTTAGAACTCTTAGAGCCAATGGAACTCTCCTTAGTTTTTGGTACAGTTCATAGTTCTTCTTTATCTAGAGTTTGAGGAATTTCAACTACTTTTTCTTTCTTTTCTTCTTTCATCTTTGACTGCAAATCCACTAAAGAAGGTTTCCGCTCATGAATGATTACACTTCTATTGTATAAAACCTTTTTAGGTACAAGATTCCAAATCTTGTTTCCTGTCACACCAATGTCGTAGCCAATGAAGATACATTTTACGACTTTATTTTCCAATTTAGATCTTTTCTCATTTAGAACATAAGCATATGCTTCATAGCCAAATAATCTTACATGTCTTAAAGAGAGATTCTTACCTAACCAAGATTCCATTGGAATTTTTTCAACAAGTTCCAATGGTGGAGATCAATTTATTAAGTAGCATGTAGCCACAACCTTAGCCTAGAACCTCTGCTCTAGACCAACATTGCTCAACATACATCTTACCCTTTTCATCAAAATCCTACTCAACCTTTTAGTAAATCCATTTTTCTATGGAGTGTAAGGTGTTTCTTTATGCCTTTTTATTCCAATTTCTTTTCAATACCTTTCAAAATATGCAAAACAAAACTCACCGCCATTGTATGTCCTCAAACATTTAAATTTTCTTCTAGTCTAATTTTCAACCAAGTTTTTAAGCTCTTTAAACTGATTGAACAATTTTGATTTACATTTTAGAAAATATACAAATGCCCTTCTCAAATAATCATAAATAAAGGAAGCATAATATCTTGATTTCACTAACAAAGGAATATTTACTAGACCAAAAACATCAGAGTGAATATAATCCAGAACACTAGAATAAAACAAAACATGATGTTGTTTCCCATATATACAATTTTTGCCAAAATCAAACTCAAGGTTACAATCATCAAGCCCTTTACCCAAGTTTTTATTTTTCAAAGCTTTTAAGTTTTTCTCACCAATGTGGCCAAGCCTTTAATGCTAGAGCATGGTATTTTCTATTGGGAGTTTCACGTCCAAAGATTTATGACTTTTTAGAGACACAATTGAATTGAACATGTGCATCCAACTTATACAAAGTAACAATTCAAGAACCCCTTGCCAGCACTGTTGAGCCTCTATTCATTTTGCATCCACACTCGATAATGGAACTTGCATGGCAACATCATTCAGCTTAGTAATAAAAAGTAAATTTTTAGCCAGACCTAGTATATTCATTACGCAATCAATTACTTTAATTCTTTCATTAGGAAATTGAATTTTGACTCTTCCATGACCAACAATTTCAAGAGATGAGTCACATTATAGATACACCTTTCCACCAACATACTTTTCATACTTCGTAAACCAATCTTTCTGAGATGTCATACGAAAATATCCAACTGAGTCAATAAGCCAGACATCATTTGATGTGTGGGTCACCAAGACTATAATGAAGGCATCTGCATCACTCTAAGAAGAATCATTGTCTAAAGATTTTTTTTTCTTCTTCTTTTTCTCCTCTTTGCAATCCTTACAGACATGACCAAGCTTCCCACAATTCCAAAATTTCACCTTGGAGTTCTTTCCAAGAGACTTTGATCTCCCTTCAAACATACTCTTAGACTTGTTTTTCTTCTTACCTTTCTTCTTTGATTTTCCTTGAACAACAATAGCCTCCTTTTCCATCTCAAAAGATTTCCATCACATCTCTTCTAATAGCAATAAATCAACCACATCTTCCATCTTGAAAGTGGTTGTCATACTCCAACTAGCCATCACTAAATGATCCCACAAGTCAGGCAAAGAACACAAAAGAAGTATACAATGATCCTCATCATCTATCTTCACACCTATAGGTGTTAACTAATCAATGAGCATATTGAACGTATTCAGATGATCAACCATAGATGCCCCTTCCTCTATTTCAAAAGAGTGCACCTTCTTCCTCAATAATAACTTATTCGCCAAAGACTTGTCTTTATAAATGTCAACAAGTTTCTTCCACAAAGAAGATGCAGACTTCTCTTCATGAATTTTCAAGAGAACAAAGTCTGCTAGATAGAGTCTTATAACCCTTTTTATTTTCTATCTACGAGGTCCCAATATTCTTGCTTCATACCTAAAGGTTCAGTCCTAGATACAACAATCCAAAGATCTCCATCTACCAATATGTCTTCCATTTTGAGTTTCCACAACTCAAAATTTCCACCATTGAACTTTTCAATTTCTATCCTCCCTAATGTGCTTGTCATCTGAACTTGTAATAAATATTACTAGATTCCTCTAAAAGACTCCTACTTCAGAATTGCCACAAGAAAACCCGTCCAATCCACCAGGATAGCACAACTAGCTACACTCTGATACCACTTGTAAGGAAAAGAAGAGGTGTGAAAACTCTGTTCTAATGTTAATTTTAGGAAGAGAATACATACATATGCTTGAATTTTGAATTAGAGTTCATTAAAGATGCACCTGAGTAGAAAATAGATCAAAAAAAATTTAACATGGGAAAACCCTTTCAGGAGAGAAACCCACCACACCAAGAAAAACCACTTTGTATTACAATGAACAAATTCCACATACCGAGTTACAATTTGTTGGTTCTAGAGATTTCAATTCACACTCTCAATATAGGCAACATTACACTTCCTGATTAATCTCGTTCTCTCTCATCAGACTCACATCTCAGCTCTCAATCACTATTAAAATTTATTACACATTATAGCATTTTCCTTCTAAGATAATTCCCAATCAATCTACATCACCAGACCCATGCAAGAAACATACCAATTAAGTTCCCATTTGTAATAAGAGACAAACCATCACTCAATATTTACAATATTGGGCCATCGATGACACAACCATGAACCTCTCACCGATCTATTCAAGTCCTAGTGATGAGTGTAATACCCACCAAACCAAAATAGTCATTGGAGCATTAGAAAGACAAGAGATCATGTCTCACTAATCACTCATTGTCACACCGATATGATTGTCTCATAGTACACTATTGACCAAGTCCATCACCTCATCAGAGAGACTCCATATCACCTCCCACTAATATGAGCAAGTCCTACCGATGTAAAATTTGTAGCTTCATGTCTATTGGCTCATCGATGAGACAAGGAAAAGGGTTTTGTCGAAGTCCATGAATCCCACCAATGAGAGTCATTAGTCCATTGGGTAGACAAACTTTAAAGTCACGTCAAAGTAGCCACATCCCACCGATGAAGTCAGACTATCAGAGATTTCACGAACTTAACAAATGGCAACTCATAGTTTCAAAATTTCAATTCTCTGTGACATCACGATCAGTCTATCGTTTAGACTATCATTAGTGTTCCACTGACATTAAGGTGTCACACCGATGAAATAACTATTGGATGATCATTGGGATAGAGAATAGTGTCTTGTTGATAGAGCACAATCCTACCAATCAAAGGAATAAATGTACACAATGCTGCCAATAACCAGCCAGTAAATTGAGACACTTTTCCAACATCGGAGCTTCTTTTGACCACATATTCTTCTAGGTGCACCTCTTTTTACCTCCAGTTTGTTATTCTGATTTAAGTTCATTTCTAGATTATATCACTAGGTTTTGCATGTTACTTTGATTAGTTGTCTTTCCAAGCCTTTGCTTGGTGGTGAACCCCCTTATTTTCTTTAATCACACCCCTAGGATGCCTTATGGCACATCTCTTTCCCTCATTCCATCCCTAGATTTAGATCTCTAAGGTTTCCTTGAAAGAAACTTGAAGGAAATTGGTTTTTCTATCTCCCAAAATATAGAGCGACAATTTTCTTCATTTCAATTAATTACTCTTGTGATTATGTATTAGTACTATGAGCCTTCAACATTAGAGGTTGGTGGCATCAAAGGATAGAGGAATATTCATCATCTCAAGTCATCTTCTCACTTTGAGATGATGTTTTGCATGAGAAGCACTTTTGTCTTTTAAATTTTTCTTTTCCTTGTTGTTGCAAACAAATTTGAAGAATACATATATTATGAAGTTTGATTTTTTGGGATAGGTAAAGCATTTGGTGAAGAGCTCAGTATGGATTATTTCCTAGAGAGTTCATGAGATTGTGAACAAGTATTATACCTTTATGAGGGTCAAGGAGACATTTTGGAGGATGCTTGTCCAATAATTATGTTTTGGGAAAGGATTATACCTTTATGAAGGTTGAGGAGACAACTTGGAGGATTGTTCTGTAATAATTACAATATATGATTCATGAGTTCATGGGAGGATGAACTTGGGAATTTGGCTTGAAGCTACACCTTTTCAAGAATTATGAGGTAGTCCATGGAGGAGTTCCACCTGATTTAGGATTTATTTTCCAAATGCAAAATCTTCTCAAGAATATATACATATTTTGTAATCAACAATATTTTGTATGCAAACCTTAAGGGGAGGTCCCTAAAAAGGTGAATTGGAGGTTTTAGGGATACATTTGTAGGAACAATGTAATAAAGGGCAGAGTTCTAGTGTAATATATCATTTGTTTATTGTAAAGAAATTATACCAACTACCATCAACAATGTAATAAAGGGGGGAATGCTAGTGTAATACATTGTTTTTTTATTGTAAATAAATTATACCAACTATTCATGGTGTTTTTACGCACTTCTCAACACAGGAAGTGTGTAGGTGCACTACCTCTCTTGAAAAACAATCTTCCACAATCAAATTGGAGAACACTATCCCAAGGTCTCTCGGATGTCAGGTCTTGACAGTGCTTAGATACCTCAGTAGTTTGATGTGATTTGCTAGAATCACAAGGTGGGATTACGCAAGAATTACAAATCATGAAGTTGGATCTTGAAATGGAGTTCCTAGGATGGGAGAGTTGTTATGCATTAGTTGTAGGTTCAAATAGCAGTCTTGGACTACTTTTTGTCATTGGATTTGGCTTTACAATGTGCAATGAACCTTAACATAGTTCAGTCATTAAAAAAAGGAAAAGGGGCAAGGAAGAGGGAGAGTTCCAAAATCTGCAACTAACTAATGGAGTTCCTGCAATGGACAACTTCTCAAAACAATCTTCCATTTAACCAGAGGTCTCACAGTATCATGTAACATGTGCTATCTTCTAAGGTCTGCAAATTTTTCATCTTTCATTCACCATATGCATGCATGAACAAAGACGAAAAGTTTTGGGGCAGATTCGAGTTCAAGTCCAGGCTAACTTTTCACAGCTATCTACCATCAGCAAACAACAAAAAGTATGGACTGAGAAGTCATCAACACAACAAGAATTTTCATGATCACAGAACAATATTCCTAAAATCTACCCAAGTAAGATAATAGCTAACTAAAACAACAAAGAAACCTAAGCTAAACATCTAACTATGGAGATTGAATCAAGCAACATGTGAGAAACTCAGAAAATACACCAAGTCAATGTTTTTTCTTTATAAATTTCAGCAAAATGCCTTTACAACAACTCAACTCCCTTTACAAATGAGAGGAGAGCCTTATTTATAGTTTTCCAAAAGTTAGATGAATGGCCAAGATCAATTCTTATTGTGTGGCAATGATTCATTACAAAATAGGGTTTCAACTACCCCCAATATATCACAATTTAAAATTACATTTTGTCATTTTCCCTATTTTGTCACCTAGTGACATCACTATAGCTCTTTTGTCATTTAGAGGATTGTTGTTTTCACTGTAGCTACTCTTAGAAGCTGTGTATTCAATGAACTTGAGGATGACTACCTGGAGCTTGTCTATTTCAATGATTTCATAATGTAGCACCTGGTAGCTCCACTCTTTCGTGTTGTCTTCCAGCTTTTTCCAATCCTCATCATACTTTGCACCTTTGTCCTGGAATAGCTCTGATTGATCGAAGGCATGGGTAGAAAAACTCATAAATTCCACTATGATTTCTTTTGACATCCTGTCCTGCATCTTTTTCTGGAAGTAGCACTTTATCTTCTCCAGGTCCATTTGCATTGTGGGAATGTCATACTCCATCATCAACTTGAGATAACGAGCGCACTCTGCCCTAATTTCTTTGATCCATTCAATATCTAGATCTACCTTGCTTATAATTTGTTCCAATCTTTCCCTCCAGTTGTCAAAGTACCGTTGCCATACATCCATTAGCCAGTGATCGTCTTTCTCAAATGCAAGCTCCTTTTCCAACATGCCTTCTAGCATCTGAAGGATAGCCCCAATCCTTGGAAAGGTGGAGTCATATACTATAGGGAAGTCAGTCTAGAGCCCCCTTGTGCCCTCCAGAGACTGCAACAGATCTAAGAACTTCTTGGCTGTTCGTACAGACCGGCTAATTTCTATGTTTTTGATGTCCAAGACTTGTCAGAACCAGCATTCTATGGTCTTTTCCAAGTTCTTCCTTCCCTCCATCTTGTTGATTTGCTCGTTGAAGATTAGTTGGGGTGGGGCCTTGGATGTAGTGGGTAGGTCATCCACCAAAGACCATTGTTGTATATATTCTGTTAGTGCTACCACCTATGCCTTGAGTTCATCCCTAGAAATCTTATCTTGCTTTATCAGATGTACCACTATAGCCACTGACTTTTCAAGGTGGCCTACATTCTGCTCTCTAGTGGCAGTCCCTAGATCCATGGTGTAAATATTGTAAGTTACCCCCCATAAACTACTACGGGCGTGGCTATCTGCATGGTCTAAGACCCAAAGGTATCCATTGTTACTTTGGATCTAACCCTCAGTTCCTTCTTCTTCATCATCATAATATAAGCCCGAGCGAGGATAGCCTCTAGTTTTGCTTGTGGGTCCCTCAGCATAGGAGCTCTTCTCTTAAGTTGCTTCTCCAGCCATTTTGGCAAGGCGGACTTTCCCTTTGGAGATCCACGATCACCTTCACTCTTCTCAGTCAAGGTCAAGGTTTCTGATCTCTTTTCTTTTGGGGACTTTCCTTTCTGCTTGTTGACATCTCCATCTTCCTCGTTAGAATATTAGACGAACACAAGGCATTTGATAGGAAGTACGGAGGACAGTTGCCATGCGGGGCTCTCCTTTCATGCTGTCTCTTCTTCTTTCTTTTCCTCAGCATGTTCAATCTTGTGCACATGTTCTACTAATTGCATGACCTCGAGGCTCTCAACAATCTAGGCCCCACCCTCA
Source organism: Sequoia sempervirens (assembly GCA_007258455.2). NCBI lineage: Eukaryota > Viridiplantae > Streptophyta > Pinopsida > Cupressales > Cupressaceae > Sequoia > Sequoia sempervirens. Next base: position 214,499,405 of record VDFB02047230.1, read on the forward strand.
GATTTGTCTTCTGGTTGTTGCTCTTCTTCTTCAAGGGGTGGCCTTTCTTCCTCTGATTTGGTGTCCTTTGACTGTCAGGCTAGCTCTTCTTCGATGTCATCGTCAAAGGCCCACATGATGGCCCCACCACCAGGGCTACCCTCCTCATCCCCACTCTTGAAAGAGCCCTTTTCTTCTTCCTCATAAGCCACCTTGTCAATGGTAAGATGTTCATACTTCGGGTGCTCGTGATATTCATTGGCTTCCTCCTCAAAGCACCTCGAGGCTTCCTACTCTCATTCCTCCCACTCCTTTGAGATTAGCATGGTGGCCTCCATAGTCAGTGGCCCTGTCGGTAGTTGTGAAGGCTGAGCAGTAGCGAGAGCTTGTGCAAAGGCTGCTTGAAGAGTGGGATCCATTAAGATCTGGGAGAGTTTGGGAGGGAGATTCTGGATATGTTTCAAGAGAGCCTCAGGCATGGTGGAAATGGGAACAGGTGTTGTTACTATAGCCAGAGGGAGCGATGTGGTTGGTGACATGGCAACAGAGGAAGTGGGAGTGGTTATGGTAGAAGAAGAGTCAACAACTATTGTGGACTCAGTCAGAGGGGATGGAGCGAGGTGGACATAGATATCCACCACCGGTGGGGATGTGGCAACCATAGCTAAAGAGGTAGATGGTGCAACAGTAGGGGCAGGGAGAGCCAATAGGGGCTCCAGTTGGCTCGTACCCTTTGTCTCCTACTCTTGGGTTGAGGGTTGTTCCTTGGTGCTCCCCGCCTGTTTGAGTCTTTTGGAAGGTGAGCCTCCCATTTCTTTCCTGGCATAGACCTTGGGGTCTAGAGATGGTTCTATTTCTGTCCCCTTTCTCTTCTTGGATTTGGTAAGCGAGGGAGACTTGGAGGTCCTGCCAGTTGATGTAGTGGCAACAACATCCTCTCTGGTACATGACTCACTTTTGAGCCCTTCATAAGTCAAGATCATTTATTGCTGCTTCAATTGGGCTACTTGCCCATTGACCCACTCCTTAGTATGAGCCAAGACTAGTTGGGTTATGGTATCAAGGTCATCGACCTCCTGCTTGTCCCAGTCTATTATTGGTATTGGTAAATTAGCCACCGTAGGGTACCTGGGATCCATTATGGTGCTTTCGTCCTCTTGGACTTGGTTCGGTATGGGGAATGGCTGCACCTTTCTTACAAACTACATAGTCATTTGCATATAGTGCCTTGCACGCACCTCTTTATCATCTTGGCAGTCTGCCTAGAAGTCTTCAATATGGTGAAGGTGGGCATACCCTGATCCCAGTGCCTTCCTTACATGCCCATACAGGAAAGTGTCTTGGCAAAGATGAAAGTCTTTGCAATAGCCAAGAGAAATACTAGACCTGGAAATGGGGCCCTTTGTTTGATTTCGTTTTAGTCCTACAGTGGTCAGAAGGGTGGAGCTCAGAGGGGCAGGCAATGTTTTCCCATTAGGATGGTGGTCGACCAAAGGACTACGGATGGCCCCACTAAATCACTTCAGTTATGCATTTCGCGCTTGGGTCCATATTGGCATAGGTTCCTGGTTGCTTTGGCGACAGGGGGTAGGTTTCTATCGGCATAAGCTATGGCTCTCGGGATAGCGTCATACTGACAACCTTTGGTTTCCCTGACTTTCACTTTGGTGGCTCATCGATATGGATGGAATGCTTTTAGTATAGGGTCATGGTGACACCCATATGCTACACCGATGGACTTCGATGGGTTTCTTTAAATGACTTTTGGTATAGGGTTATAACTATCGGCGTATGGTTTCAGTGATATGAACATGTCTCGCCGACTTTGCATTTTGTTCCCTTTCAGTGTGGCTTACTAGATTCTATATAAGGTCTTTCCGAGGGTTCGGGTTTATAGCGACATGTTTTAAGGCATATGGGGCTTTGTCGGCGAGAGAGATAAGATGTCTTGGTGACAGCGAACTGAATGATGACACATGGATATCTATCAGCCAAGCTAAGGGATTCTTCTGGCGATCAAACATGAGTTCAGGATGCTTCGGTGAGACTTTTGCTTCGATATAAGTCCTGGCAAGATGCCCGGGGTATCACCAAATGGAATGATGAAGTCTCCCCATCGGTATGACAACAATGCCATTACAGTGACATGTAAACAAGCGGGTGCCTTCGGTGAAACAACATATGATCGACAAAGGGTCTTCCCAACATTCGAAAGTTATGCTGAATGATGATATCAGTAGGACAACCTTTAAGCAGGGGAATGTCTTGGCGACCGAGCCATGCTATGCCAACAGGGGGAGCCTTTGGCACAAGATTTCAAATCAGAGACAGGTCTTGGTGACCCCACCAAGTCTTGCCGACTTGCATGGTGCTCACTGAGGAATAAGGGGATCAGGGTGTTGGTGACAGGTAATGCCAAAAAGCCAAGGTCTCGTCGACAGAGAGTGAGGGGCAGAATCCTAGGGATGGAGGTTCAGAGTCCGAGGCTCGAGAGACCCAAAGGATGTTTTGACATTTTTGATCTCCTATCAAGTCCCCAATGACAAAGGAAGGATCTGGGCCCGAGGGCCATTAATGCCTCTATGAAGAACGGTAGTGTGTGGGTAAACCTCTGAATTGGTCATGGGGATGCTACGCTAGTTTACTCAGTTTTCAAGGACATGGGTTTTGTTCATGATGTCATATTCTATTGTTCACATGTCATTTTGATGCTCGTTATTCATTTTAAGCCCCAGAAATCACAAAAACAACACTCAAGAGGGTGAACCAAAGACCAACCTTGAACACTCGATGTAGGGAGGCATGGGGCTCATGATCGGAAAGTGAAGGCAATGGACGAAGATCAACCGGAAGCTTCAAAAGGTGGTGGACTCCTACAGAAAGCTCTAATTATTGTTCTGCAACACCGCGAAGTGAAAATGATAGACTTGAGCTGGCCCTTTATACCCCTAATCACCATTAATGATCCTATTGAATGCAGGTACAGCGAGACAAAGGTTGGTAGATTTTAAAATCAGAAGCGGTGGTGGGAGACCCAGGGTCCGGTGGCCGGGAGGGCGCATGATGATGGCCGATAGAAGATTCGACTTGGTAAATTCACTTAGCGGCAAAGGGGAGGTTGGGACCCGGAAGGCAGGACGCCATCAGAGGTTCACCGTGAGAAATGGTGAAACACTCTCGAAACCCTGGGAGCAGAACTCCAGGGTCCAGGGCTCGAAAGGTTGGATGGCTATCAAGATTTTTGAGGTTTGAAGGAAATGGCTAATAGAGGTTTGGACCCTAGGGGCTGGGAGGACACGAGCTGAATGCCATTGGGAACGGCAGGAGAGAAAAGGAAACCTGGCATGGGAAACCTGGATGGCTGGGCCCAAGGGGGAACGGGGCCATTGGTAGGGGCAATCTACCAAAGAGACTCCATGGGGCATCACAACATGAAAAAATTGAAAAGGGGAAGGCATGGTCAACTTATGGTGGGACTTTAAAGCAACATTGACCATCTGAGACACCAAAAAGTAAGGCCCGCAAAATGAGGTGATGACAAAAATGACCCAAGAAGGAGAAAGAAAAGAGGGTCCCCATTCCGAACGGGGCATGTGTGCTAAGGGCACAACAAATGGCGACTCCGCTGCTGAACGCTCCCGAGCATTCTAAGGATAAATATTCATTCAGGACTTACAATCTCTAGTTTCGCAGACCAAGAGTGGCTTCCATAGATGAATGTAGGAGAATGAGATACTTAATTGGGTTAGGTTACATGACATCTCAAAAGTGTGTGTAGTGAGTTTATTCCTTTCCTCAAGATACTGACCATGGTTACCAATTCAATCGAGCAAGCTACATAAATCATCTAACACCAAAAGGAACCTGGACATTGCTCTACTGCCAGTCAGGCATCCATAGCCCCGATGGAGTTGTCACTGCAATCCGATGGATATTGCTCTACTGCCAGCCGAGCGTCCATAGCCATGGTAGAGTTACCCAAACACCCATACAATCATTTATTTTTTTAGAATTTCTTTGGTCCTTTGCTTTGATATTTCCTTCAATGTTCATTTCTCATTTATCATTCAGCTTGACCGGGTAAGCATTGAAGCCTACAATGGGTTTGAGATTGTAGTGGTCACTGGAGCAGACTTTATATTTTTCACTCACTAGGGTGTCATAGCAACCATGACACACTCTTTCAGAAATGATTATTATGTGTTTTGTGCGAGATCTGAGATGTATGTAAGAAGATCCAATCCAGGGTCGAGTTCTAAGCAAAGCTCAAACAAGGAAATCATTCATGGATAGCTTTTAGAGGTCGATAGTCAAGAGTGAATGTTTAGCCGAAGAACACAAAGGACAGATAGTAAAATAAACCACTTGTCGAGCAAGCACAGCCACCGCTAAGGAGCGGGAAACAACTTTTCAAAACAAAACTGCCAAGAGGGGGGAAACAAAAAGAGTGATGCAAAACAAAAAACACAAGCAAACCAGAAAAGCAATCTACCTAACCAATGTACAAATATTTACAAAGAAGAGCTCAAATGAGCTCAGGCCTGGAAGTAATGCTTCAGGTGCTGCCCATTGACTGGCAATGGGACGTTCTCACTAGTTAAGGTCTTTAGGTGGAAAGCATTATCTCCCAAAATCTTAGCTATTTGAAAGGGGCCAAGCCAGAGCTTGTCGAATTTGTTGTGTCCCCCTTTCTTTTTGTGGGCCTTGTCCTAATATAGGACCAGATCTGCAATTCTAAAGGCTTTGATCTTGGCTCGGCGGTTGAACCATCTTTTAACTATGCTCTGATGTTTGAAAAAAATTTCTATTGCGCAGTCTCAGACTTCCTCCAAATGCAAGAGCTCAGCTAACCGAGCTTCCCTAAGATCTCCTCCCTCATAAAAAATGTTGATGAACTGAAGAGTAGGAATCTTCATATGGATAGGAAATATTGGTTCTAGGCCATAAACAAGGTGAAACGGGGAATCGTTGAGGGCAACCTTGTGGCAAGTGCAATCAGCCCAAAGGGTGAAACAAAGCTGGGTATGCCAGTCCTTGGGATTTCTATCTAGCAGTTTTTTTATTACAGTAATCAAGTTCTTATTCGTAGATTTAGTGAGGCCATTGCGTTGGGAGTAGTAATTCGATGAAAACTTAAGGGAAATCCCATAGTAAAATGCCCAACTAGCAAATCTCAATGAAGCAAAAGTCAGTCCATTGTCACATACCAAAGCATAAGGACAACCAAAGTGATTTAAAATGAAACTTTCTAAGAAATTAGTAACTACTTCAGTTGTGCATTGCTTACATACTATTGCTTCCATCCACCAAGTATAGTAATCAGTAGTGGTAAGAATGTACATGTGTCCCGCAGACAATGGAGGGCTTACCAAACAGATGAAGTCGAGACCCCATTGTGCAAATGGCCTTACCTCCAGCACAGTTAAATCATCCATGTAGATGATTATGCACTTGCCAATTAGATCCTTGAAGGCGATATCCATGGCACGTTGGAAGGTGGCACCAATGTTGATCAGCCCAAAAGGAATTCTCCAATACGCGAACGTTCCCCATTTGGTGGTGAACACCATTTTATGACGATCCTCATGTTGTACCATCACCTGATTATACCCAGAATACCCATCGAGGAAAGACATCATCTGGGAGCCATTGACGATCTACAACACCTCGTCCAATGAAGGCACTGGATAATTATCCTTCTCCGAAGCTCAGTTCAAATTGTGGAAATTCACACACAATCTGATCTCCCCATTTTTTTCTAACTCAGACCAAATTGGCCACCCATTTGGAATGCCTGACTAGGAAAATAATCCTTGCCAACAGTAATTTTTGTACCTCTTTATAAATGATAGGTTCCAACAAGGCATTGATAGGATGCTGTCACTAACAGAATTGCCTCACCTCTGTCTTGAGAGGGATGGTGTGCGTAATGACATAAGTGTCATATGTCTTTAAATCTTTGTAGCTCCATGCCACCACGTCATGATATTTTTGCAGCAAATATGTTATTCATTTCTTTTCCTCCGACATGCATACCTTGCCAATAAAAACATTCTTGACTTCCTCAGTTGTCCCGAGGTTGAAAGCATCACACTGGTTGCTTATGGCTTCTTTCTTCGTTTGTTGGTTTTGGTCTTTGATCTGATCTAAGTTGAATACATGTTCCAGCTGAACCATGCCTCTGGGGATTGTATTGTTTTTAAGGTTAATAACCCCTTCAATGTCTAGTTTTGCCTCCTACAGATCAGCTTCATCAATTATTTGAGCTATGAAGACATCGAAACTTGTGATGAATTCAAGGATATGTTTGTCATCATTAAAGACCTACAAGTGGGTAACATTATCTAGGACTGATGGCATGGGTGTTAGCTTAACCGTGAATTTCTTGAGCCCAGATAAAGAGAGGGGTTGTAAAGTGTCGGCCGCTTGAGCCAAAGCATCAATTGTTCGGTTTTGAGCATGAGGGATCAATTATATATTGAATGCATCTAATCCTTCCAGGAGATCCCAAACCCTGTGCCTATAATTGGCGAGCCTTCTATCATGACAAGAATATAGCTTCATGACATGTTTGACTACTAGTTCGGAATCCCCAAAAACTTGTAACATTTTCACATTTTTCTTCAAGGCCATGAGAAGGCCATGGACCAGGGCCTCATATTCTGCTACATTGTTGGTACAATAAAATTACAATCTATGGGCAGCAAGAAAGGTCCTACCAGTTGGACTGATGAGTTTGAACCCAGCTCCGGATCCTTGTTTGGACTTGAATCCATCAAATCAGAGTGTCCAACATGCAGAAGGTTCTTTATCTTCAGGTCTGATTAAGTTCTTGTTCCCTTTCAGATGGGTGACTAACTCCTTGCTTTTAGGGTAATTTTCTGGGATAGTGTAGTGACCAGTGGGTGGTTATGTTGGTGCCTCCCTTGGCATTTCAATCTGAGGAGCAGCTGATTCTTTAACGTGTTTGACTGCTATTTGACATAAGCAACAATCAAACTCAGAGTGGACAACATTGTGGACCCTGCACTAGTTTAGAAATAAGAGATCTTGGAAACTCATCCGGGTGCCCAAGCTAAGTTGGTCGCTAACACACTTTTCCAGGAACCCCTAGAAATCACTAAGTACTCCCTAGTCATCGTCTTCATCAGGTATGTCATCTGGTTCCACCAACCCTTCTGTACTTGGAGATATTTGAGTGGAACCTGTTGGAGGACTACACAACACTAAGAGTACTTTGTCAGCACATTCTTCCTAGAGATCAACCTTGTTTTGGTAGGTAAAAGGATAGTAAGTCCCCAGGTCAGTCTCAGCAAATAGTACCTCATTAATATTATTGTACTCTGTGATCATGTATTTCATACGGGGTTCACGGTTGATACAGATTTGATTTGGCAGCCCCTTCCATGGCAACCACATGTGAGAAATGTTTGTGGTAGTATATCCATTCAGTGCTTTGGTGAACTCTCTTCCCAAGATGATTTAATATGCATCGGGAATGTCTACCACTTAAATATCAATGACTTGTTGTATCCTTGGGTCTATGGCAATTTGCATTGGGATTCGATTTATTTGTCCTATGATGATAATCTATGTTTTGTCCAGCTGAGTGACCTTCCTCCTTGAAGGAGTGGGGGTGATGCCAAGAGCCTTGCATACTGCCAAGGGCATGACATTGGCAGATGCTCTTGAGTCGAGCAAACAGTTATGTAGGTTCTTCCCGAAGATCCTAATGGTGGTTAGAAAAGGGGGAGTTTTCAATCTCCCTTGGAAGATGCCCATAGGCATATCCATGTGAGCTACTTGACCCTTGTCCTTATCACTACCTTTATCCCTATTTTGCCTAAACGGTAGGTCCTTGGGAAACTGCTTATTACTCTGCTTTGGTTCCTTTTCAATTTGTTTACTCATGGATTGATTTATAGGGAAATCCTTCTTTTTTCTGGTATTATCCTATATTTCTGGTTCTCACCTAGGCTCTTCAAAAGAAACCCTCTTAGCTGGCATCTCTTGTGTTGTACCGGAAGACAGAGTTCAATTAAGGATCCTAAAGAAGGCATGCCTTATAGTAGGAACTTTGAGTAATTCAAAGGCTGACAAACTCATTTTTACCCTTTTGAACTCTTCTGCCACATATTCACCCATTTTCTCAATTTCTGAACTAAAAGCTTGGCCTATGGCCGAACTAGGAGGTTGGACTTTCATTTGACTAGGCAAATTTTGGGATTGGCCTTGAGCCTAATTTTGTGATTGGTTTTGAGACCCATTCTTGTTGAGGTACTGGGTAGGTATGAAGAAGTCCAGGGTTATTTCTAGCATTAGGATCAGTCAGAGTGGCAAAATTGTTTTTTGGGGTAGAAGTCGTAAAGGGTCCACCCGCCTATCTATTCCTAAGGAAGTAGGGAATCAAACTTTGATGGAACATGTAGACCTCATCCACAAATGGTTTCTCTTCATCTACTAAACCATTATCTACTGAATCAAAAAGTTGAGCCAAAGTTTTCTCATTACTTACCTCTTGCACTTCTTCATCCTCAACAGGAGCAGGCTCGACCTCAGGCTCATTGCAATCGCCTCACAGAAATGGTGCTTAATTAACCATGAGACAGGAGGAATCATATGGCTCAGCTGGGATGATGTCCCTATAGCCAGCATTATCTACTGCATTCTGCACTTCTACCTGGAATATTTCAGCGGCTGTCTGGAATTTGGGGCAATCCAACTTGGAATGCCTGCTAGTTTTATGAATCCTGCACCATCCAGGCAAGGTTGCCTTGGCAAGGTATACTCCACTGGTAATTTTATCATTGCTTGTCAGTTGATTGAAAGGCATAGGGACACCTCTGTTATTGGGCCTAGTGTTCCATCTATGATTTTTCCTCTAAGAAGGTCTTCTTTCTAACTTCTGATTGGCATTTGGCCCCCTATCATAGTTTTGCCTAGAGGAAGTGCTTGCTTCTTGATTATCCCTACTATCCCTATTGTCTCAGTTGTCTCAGTTAAGATTGGCCTAGAAATTATGCTGAGAGGCCTACAACTGATTATTCTGATTTTTTAGGTGCGTTATCTCCATAGACATCTTCTTTATCATCTCATTCAATAGCTCAAACTTGTCCTTCTCAGTCTCATTCCCAGGCGACGACATCAAATTTTGGAGGAAAGTGGGTGGGGCTTTCGACTAATTCTGATATGCTAGAGGAAATTCTGGCCCTAATAGGTACAATGGCGCCTAGGGCTATTGGGAATACGCTTGTTGTTGTGGGGGAGCCTGAGAATAGTTATACTGTGGTTGAGGCTACAAATAGGAAGGCGCGGGAGGTGCATAATTCAGTGGCTACCTTGGATGTGGGACAATGGGCAATTGAGGCACTTGGTTCATAAGAGGGGTCTAATGGACAAAAGCTTGATTCAGTCCTTGAATCTACATCGAGTGAGCTATCGGCCCCAAAGAAGGCAGTGGGCTGGAGATATTATGTCCCAAATCTACACTAGTGATAACAGCCTTTATATAGGCGATCACCAGGGTAGTGAGTGTTGGGCGCATCCTTTTCACCAAAGTCGACGTGAGGTTATCCAATGCTGCATAGTAGACTAAAAGGGCCGTAGCATCATTATGAAGGTACAAGTCCTAAAGCCTTGTTTAGGCTTGATGAAAATGATCATTGAAGGACCCAATAGGTTCGTTGACTTCCCTTCTGACAGACATAAATTGCTAGTAAAATTTTGAAGGGCTAATGGGAATCTTGTATCTCTACAGGAAGGCATTCTTCATCAGATTCCATGAGAAAATGGATCCCCTCGGCAGATTGATGTACCAATAGAAGGTCTCTTCTCCCAAAGAATGTGGAAAAAGGCGGCATGCAACATCCTCATGATCAACCTGCATTTTGGTAATTGTTGTCTCAAATATTTTGATATGCTCCTCAGTTGTTCTTTGCAGGTCGCACAGATGGAACTTCGAACAAAAGCCCTCCAAATTCTTGGGCATATCATGGTAAATGACGAAATGTATCGGTGAAGGGTTATGTGCTAACCAGGCCATGGCATGAGGCAGAGGTAGTATCTACTGCTGGGAAACAACAAGTTATACGTGCAATAAAACAACAATCTGGGGCTGCACTTAAGCTGCTACTGATTGGATTGTGCCCTGGGTTGGAAAGGCCGGGAGAGGAGCAATCCCCTGGCTGCCAGAGATAGGAGGTACAAATGCAATTTCAGATGGTTGGGTGGAAGACGAAGGCCAGCCGAATGAAGGTGAGGATGGAATGGAGGACGAGGGAAAGGGAACGCTACTTCCCTTAACTTGCTTCGGCCTTGTAGCAGACAACAATTCTTCAAATTCTCCCTTATTTGGTGTTGACTGTAGAACTCTTTGAAATATTTCTAGGGAGAATGATCTGATTCAATCTAGCTTCACTCTTAACCTTTAGCTTTTTATTCCAACTTCAGCCCTCCTTCTAGCACCAATTCTGTTGATGGTGTTTTTATGCACTTCTCAACATAGGAAGTGCATAGGTGCACTACCTCTCTTGAAATATAATCTTCCACAATCAAATTGTAGAACACTATCCCAAGGTCTCTCGGATGTCAGGTCTTGACAGTGCTTAGATACCTCTGTATTTTGATATGATTTGCTAGAATCACAAGGCAGGCTTATGCAGGAATTACAAAGCATGAAGTTGGATCTTGAAATGGAGTTCCTAGGATGGGAGAGTTGTTATAAATTAGCTGTAGGTTCAAACAGCAGTCTTGGACTCCTTTTTGTCATTGGATTTAGCTTTACAATGTGCAATGAACCTTAGCATAGGCCAGTCATTAAGAAAAGGAAAAAGGGTAAGTAAGAGGGAGAGTTCCTAAATCTGCAACTAACTGTGAACAGTGACAATGGAGTTCCTGCAATGGACAGCTTCTCAAAACAATCTTCCACTTAACTGGAGGTCTCACAGTATCATGGAACTTGTGCTATCTTCTAAGGTTTGCAAATGTTTTGTCTGTCATTCACCATATGCATGCATGAACAAAGATGAAAAGTTTTGGGGAAGCTTCGAGTTCAAGTCCAGGCTAACTTTACACAGCTATCTACCATCAACAAATAGCAAAAAATATGGACTGAGAAGTCATCAACACAATAGGAATTTCCATGATCACAGAACAACATTCCTAAAATCTACCCAAGTAAGATAATAGCTAACTAGAACAACAATGAAACCTAAGCTAAACATCTAACTATGGAGATTGAATCAAGTAACATTTGAGAAACTCAAAAAATACACCAAATCAATGTATTTTCTTTATAACTTTTAGCAGCATGCCTTTACAGCAACTCAACTCCCTTTGCAAATGAGAGGAGAGCCCTATTTATAGTTTTCCAAAAGTTAGATGAATGGCCAAGATTAATTCTTATTGTGTGGACACGATTCATTACAAAATAGGGTTTCACCTACCCCCAATATATCATAATTTAAAATTATCTTTTGTCATTTTCCCTATTTTGTCACCTAGTGATAGCACTATAGCTCATTTGTCATTTAGCGGATTGTTGTTTTCACTGTAGCTACTCTTAGAAGCTGTGTATTCAATGAACTTGAGAATGACTGCCTGGAGCTTGTCTATTTCAACGATTTCATATCGCAACACCTAGTAGCTCCACTCTTTCGCGTTGTCTTCCAGCTTTTTCCAATCCTCATCATACTTTGCACCTTTGTCTTGGAATAGCTTTGATTGATCGAAGGTGTGGGCAGAAAAACTCATAAATTCCATCGTGCTTTCTTTTGACATCCCATCCTCCATCTTTTTCTGGAAGTAGGGCTTTATCTTCTCCAGGTCCATTTGTAGTGTGGACACATCGTACTGCATCATCAACTTCAGATAATGAGCACACTCTGCCCTAATTTCTTTGATCCATTCAATATCTAGATCTACCTTGCTTATGATTTGTTCCAATCTTTCCCTCCAGTTGTCAAAGTCCCGTCGCCATACATCCATTAGCCAGTGATCGTCTTTCTCAAATGCAAGTTCCTTTTCCCACATGGCTTCTGGTATCTAAAGGATAGCCCCAATCCTTGGAAAGGTGGAGTCATATACTATAGGGAAGTTCATGCAGAGCCTCCTCGTGCCCTCTAGAGACTGCAACAGATCTAAGAACTTGTTGGTTGTTCGTACAACCTAGTTAATTCCTTTGTTTTCGACGTCCAAGACCTTTTGGAACCAACATTCTATGGTCTTTTCCAAGTTCTTCCTTCCCTCCATCTTATCAATTTTATCTTTGGCCAGCAGTTGGGGTGGGGCCATGGATGTAGTGGGCAGGTCATCCACCGAAGACCATTTCTATATATATTTCGTTAGTGTTGCCACCTATGCCTTGAGTTCATCCTTAGAAATCTTATCCTACTTTATCAGATGTACCACTGTGGCCACTGAATCCTCAAGGTGCCCTACCTTATGTTCTCTAGTGGTAGTCCCTAGATCCATGGTGGAAATATTGTAAGTTACCCCCCCTTGACCTACTACGGGAGTGGCTATCTGCACGGTCCAAGACCCAGAGGCATCCATTGTTACTTTGGATCTAACCCTCAGTTCCTTCTTCTTCTTCATCGTAATCTGAGCCCGAGTGAGGATAGCCTCTAGTTTTGCTCGTGGGTCCCTCAGCACAGGAGCTCTTCTCTCAAGTTGCTCCTCCAACCATTCTAGCAAGGCAGACTTGCCCTTTGGTGATCCATGATCACCTTCACTCTTCTCAGTCAAAGTTAAGGTTTATGCTCTCTTTTCTTCTCGGGACTTTCCTCTCTGCTTGGCAGCATCTCCATCTTCCTCATCAGAATCTTGGACAAACACAAGGCATTTGATAGGAAGTACAGAGGATAGTTTCCATGCAGGGCTCTCTTTTCTTGCTGTCTCTTCTTCTTTCTTTTCCTCAACATGTTCAATCTTGTGCACATGTTCTACTGATTGCATGAACTCCAGGCTCTCAACAATCTGGGCCCCACCTTCAATTTTGTCTTCTAGTTGCTGCTCTTCTTCTTCAAGGGGTGGCCTTTCTTCCTCTGATTTGGTGCCCTTTGACTACCGGGCCGGCTCTTGTTCAATGCCATCGTCAAAGGCCCACACGATGGCCCCACCACCAGGGCTACCCTCCTCTTCCCCACTATCAGAAGAGCCCTTTTCTTCTTCCTCATAAGCCACCTTGTCAATGGTTCGATGTTCATACTCTAGGTGTTCATGATATTCATCGGCTTCCTTCTCTTGTTCCTCCCACTCCTTGGAGATTAGTATGGTGGCCTCCATAGCTGGTGGCCCTATCGGTAGTTGTGAAGGCTAAGCAGTAGCAAGAGCTTGCGCAAGGGCTGCTTGAAGAGTGGGATCCATTAAGATCTGGGAGAGGTTGGAAGGGAGATTCTACCTATGTTTTGAGAGAGCCTCAAGCATGGTGGAAATGGGAACAGGTGTTGTTACTATAGCTAGAGGGAGTGATGTGGTTGGTGACATGGCAGCGGAGGAAGGGGGAGTGGTTATGGTAGAAGAAGAGTCAAAAACTATTATGGACTCAGTCGGAGGGGATGGAGCGAGGTGGACATAGATATCCACTACCGGTGGGGATGTGGCAACCATGGCTAAAGAGGTAGATGGTGCAACAGTAGGGGTAGAGAGAGCCAATAGGGGCTCAAGTTGGCTCATACTCTTTGTCTCCTGCTCTTGGGTTGAGGGTTGTTCCTTGCTGCTCCCTGCCTGTTTGAGTCTTTTGGAAGGTGAGCCTCCCATTTCTTTCCTGGCATATACCTTGGAGTCCGAAGATGGTTTTGTTTCTATCCCCTTTCTCTTCTTGGATCTGGTAAGCGGGGGAGACTTGGAGGTCCCACTAGTTGACGTAGTGGCAGCAACATCCTCTGTGGTACTTGACTCACTTTTCAGCCCTTCATAAGTCAAGATCATTTCTTGTTGCTTCAATTGGGCTACTTGCCCATCGACCCACTCCTTAGTATGAGCCAAGACTGGTTGGGTTATGCTATCAAGGTCATCGACCTCCTACTCATCCCAGTCTATTGTTGGTATTGGTAAATTAGCCACTGCAGGGTACCTGGGATCCATTATGGTGCTTTCATCCTCTTGGACTTGGTTCGGTATGGGGAATGGCTGCACCTTTCTTACAAACTGCACAGTCATTCGAATATAGTGCCTTGCACACACCTCTTTATCATCTTGGTAGTCTGCCCATAAGTCTTCAATATGGTGAAGGTGGGCATACCCTGATCTTAGTGCCTTCCTTATAGGCCCATATGGGTCTATCTGTGGTCGAGCAGTGTGCATGTGAAAGTGGTAATCCTTTAGCTCCTTCTCAGAGTTACCATTACACTAGGAAGTTTGCAATCTATACATGCCCTAGCCTAGAGTCATGGGATAAGAAATTCCTGCTATGTGTTTGCTATTGAAGATTGCCTGTATGTGTTGGAGTTGCCGGGAAAGCTCCAGAAGGATGATCCGGTTGTTGGGGTATCGAGGCAACTTGTTCAGCCTTTCAGTGAAGCCTTGGGTGCGGATGTATGTGAACTTCAGGTAATGGATGAAGAGAAAGGCTTATTGCTTCAAAAATGCCCTTGCACTGTGGGAGACCCTTCTCTCAAAGTCTGTAGCAATCTAACTGATAATGTGGCCGACAAAGGCATCGTTCACTCTACAATATTCCCCTTTGAAGTTTCTGTACTGGAGCTGAGGGTATTTTTCATAGGCTTTGAGTTTTTGGCCCTGCTCCTAATCGGGTGCCACAAATAACCCACTGTATTGCCTCCAGTCTGCCAAGGAGTAGACGAGCTAGGAAGTCATATAGAACTTGGAGCTCTTCTTCACATTAACGAACTGCTCATGGAAGTAGTTTCTTATTATTCCCCCCCAATAGAATGAAGTCTTTGTTGTGACATCCTCATTCCCCCGAAGAATTTTCTCAATGAAGTAGACCATCCACTCCTAGAAGTAGGTGGCTGCAGGAAGACCCATAACTCTACTTAACATGGTGACCAAGTCATGGTAATTTTCGTGGAAGTCACTACAGAAGAGTTCTTGAGAAACCTTTGTAGCGCTGGCCTGCCTTTCCTTGAGCCAATGCTGATTTATCAATTTTTTACATTCTATCGGGTTATCATCCCATGTTGCTTGGCATTCTTCTATGGTGGGGACTTCCATATCTTGGAAGGTTGGGATGTGGAAGGTCTTCGTAATCCCCTCAAGTGACATGTCGGCAAGGATGCTGCCCTCTCTATCAATGATGGTTCTTGTGTCAGATTGATAGACCTCTCGGCAAGCCATGACTAGCTCGAGGGCCACAAGGGATGTAGGGAATCCTGCAGCCTTTGTGATTCTGCTTTATCTTATCAATCTGGCATTCTTTATGGTTGGATTGATTCTGACCCTCTGTTTGAATTCGTCAATATCAACTTGGCCTATGTTTGTGTCAGTAATCTCCTTCCAATCTATGACGACTTTAGAGTGCAGAGGCTCACCCTGAAACTGATATTTATTTGCTCCTTGTCTTCTTTCCCTCAAGGATTTTTGCATGTCTTCTTCCCTTTGTCCTTCTCGACAGGCATCGCTGAAGGTCTCGCTCCCGATTCCATATATTCTGCAAGCGAAGGTGTAGTCAGCATAGCCGATCATAAAAGCATTCATGTTAGCCGATATTCTAAAGATGACATCCATTTTAAATGATCTATTAAGCATAACACGACTTTATCTCTTGACATCATTAATCTTTTGATTGGGGACATTTGGTCAGTTCGGGCCCGGAGGGCCAGACTTCCCTAGTAGAAATGTTGTTTGGAAGGGAAAATTGGGTAGAGAGCTCTTCGAGACTCTCTTTGATCAAATTTTGATAACTCATAAGTCTCACAACGAAGAGGACCAAAATTAAGCATGTGGGTCAAAGTCTGATTTCAGATTTGGGCTCATTTGGATCAGTTTAGGAGAATCCGAAGGTCTCGGGCTGGAGAGCCGTTTAGAGATGGTAGTTTGGAGCAACAAATTGAAGACAAAATTCTGAAGATGGAACTTCAAGATCTAGGGTTCGGCGGGTTAAAAGGCAGTCAGCAGTTTCACATTACTGGGTTCAGGAGGCTCGGGGGTTGTGGTGTACTTTGGCATTTGGGATGGCAAACATCGGGTGAAAGCCTGGAGATTCAGGCCCGACAGGGGAGAACGCCATCACTTCGTTTTAGTTTCCATCGGCATGAGAATTTGTCTCGAGGAAAGGTCTCAGCGACAGTCATGTGTTTCACCAATTAAAGCACTTTGGCATAAGATCTGTGTCTATGGTGAGAAGTCTCACCGATATCCGCATGTCATGTCGAAGATGATGGATCTCAACATATTGCAAAGGGAGTCCTTAGCATAGGGTTCCTAATCGGCGAGAGGTTTTGCTGACCGAGCAATGTTATAGCAACAAAGGGGGCCTCCAGAGAAAGATCTTGGGTCAGGAAAGTGTCTTGGAGAAGACGAAAGTCTTGCCAAAATCCAAGAGAAATACTAAACCCAGCAACAGGGCCCACCGTTCAATTTTGTTTTAGTCCTGCGGCAGTCAGAAGGGTGGAGTTCAGAGCTCAGAGGGGCGGGCGATATTTTCCCCTCGAGACGACGGTTGACCAAAGGACTATGGATGGCCCCACTAAATCACTTGATTTATACATTTCGCACTTGGGTCCATATCGGCATAGGTTCCTGGTTGCTTTGGCGATGGGGGGGAGGTTTCTATTGGCATAAGCTATGGCTCTCAGGATAGCATCATACCGACAACCTTTGGTTTCCCTGAATTTCACTTTGGTGGCTCATCGGTATGGATGGAACACTTTCGATATAGGGTCGTGGGGACACCCATATGCTACACCAACAGACTTCGATGGGTTTCTTTAATCAGCTTTTGATATAGGGTTACAACTATTGGTGTATGGTCTTTGCAATATGAGCATGTCTCACCGACTTTGCATTTGGTTCCCTTTCGGAATGGCTTACTAGATTCTATATAAGGTCTTGTCGAGGGTTTGGGGTTATAGTGACATGTTTTAAGGCATATGGGGCTCTATTGGGGAGAGAGATAAGATGTCTTGGTGATGGTGAATTGAATGATGACACGTGGATATCTATCGGCCAAGCTAAGGGATTCTTCTGGCGATCAAACGTGAGTTTGGGATGCTTCGGTGAGACTTTTTCTTTAGTATAAGTCCTGGTGAGATGCTCGGGGTCTCACCAAATGGAATGATGAAGTCTCCCCGTTGGTATGACAACAATGCTATTACAGCGACATGTAAACAAGCGGGTGCTTTTGGTGAAACAACATATGATCGGCAAAGGGTCTTCTCAACATTCGAAAGTTATGCCGAATGATGATATCGGCAGGACAACCTTTAAGTAGGGGAATCTCTTGGTGACCAGGCCATGCTATGCCAACAGGGGGAAGCCTTTGGCACAAGATTTCAAATTAGTGAGAGGTCTTGGTGACCCTGCCAAGTCTTTCCGACTTGCATGGTGCTCGCTGAGGAATAAGGGGATCGGTGTGTCGGTGAAAGGTTATGCCGAAAAGCCAAGGTCTCACTAACAGAGAGTGAGGGGCAGAATCTCAAAGACGGAGGTTCGGAGTCTTGGGCCCGAGAGACCCAAAGGATGTTTCAACATTTTTGATCTCTTGTCAAGTCCTCGACAACAAAGGAAGGATTCGAGCCCAAGGGCCATGAATGCCTCTATGAAGAACGGTCATGCAAGGGTAAAGCTCCGAATCGGTCATGGGGATGCTACGCTAGTTTACTTAGTTTTCAAGGACTTGGGTTTTATTCATGATGTCATATTCTATCATTCACATGTCATTTTGATGCTCGTTATGCATTTTAAGCCCCAGAAATTACAAAAACAACACTCGAGAGGGTGAATAGAAGACCAGCCTTGAACACTCGATGTAGGGAGGCATGGGGCTTACAATCGGCAAGTGAAGGAAATGGACGAAGATCAACTGGAAGCTTCAAAGGGTGGCAGACTCCTGCAACAAGCTCTGATTATTCTTCTGCAACACTACCAAGTGAAAATGACAGACTTGAGCTGGCCCTTTATACCCCTAATCACCATTAATGATCCTATTGATTGTAGGTACGACGAGACAAAGGTTGGTAGATTTGAAAATCAAAAGCGGTGGTGGGAGACCCAGGGTCCGGCGGCTAGGAGGGCACATGACGACAGCCGCTAGAAGATTCGACTTGGTAAATTCACTTAGTGGCAAAGGGGAGGTCAGGACCTAAAAGGTGGGACACCATGAGAGGTTCATCGTGAGAAACGATGAAACACTCTCGGAACCCCGGGAGCGAAACTTTGGGGTCTCGAGCCAGAAAGGTTGGATGGGCGTCAAGATTTTTTTGGTTTGAAGGAAATGGCTAACGGAGGTTCAGACCCCAGGGGCCGGGAGGACACAAGCTGAATGCCATTGGGAACAGTGGTAGCGAAAAGGAAACCTGGCATGGGAAACCCGGATGGCTGGGCCTGAGGGGGATTGGGGCTGTTGGTAGGGGCAATCTACCAAAGAGACTCTGCGAGGCATCACTACATGAAAAAATTGAAAATGGGAAGGCATGGTCAACTTATGGTGGGACTTTAAAGCAACATTGACCATTTGAGACACCAAAAAGTGGGGCACGTAAAATGAGGCGGCGACAAAAATGACCCAACAAGGAGAAAGAAAAGAGGGTCCCCATTCCGAATGGGGCATGTGTGCTAAGGGCACAACACCAACTACCATCAACTATTTAGGTAGTTTCACATCCACATCTTATTTGTATCCTACATACTAAAATGAATGATCAATCAAGCTTTATGGAGTTTTACCAACAACATGGGTATCGATCATCAAAAGGTATGCCAAAGTAGCTATCAAATTTAACAAGTACATACAATGGAGGTTGGGGTGGTATAGTTCCAAGTGTATATACAATTCTTCGTACATATCCAATTGCTCCATTTACAAGTCATGCTTCTATCAATAAGTTGGATGTTAACATCACTCTTACATTAATACTAAGTAGTAATTCCATATCAAGTTCATAGTTTGTACCTCCTTCAATGGCAATAAGTTTTCTAACTTTGGTAGCAATGCTTTGTGTAACTCGATTTGATAATGTATATATTTTTTCTATTATGAGTACAAACATAATCATTTGTTGAAATTAAATGAGCACTATTTTCAAATTCTTCATTCTATGATGCATTCATATTTGCATTTGATATTTTCATATGTAACATCCAATCGTCAATTGTATGGTTTACATCTTTGATATTTGTTAGAATTTCATGAAATCTTAGTTGGTCTTTGTTCTATCCATCTTGTCTAAAAATGTGATCCAATGTAACAATTGTTTTGAATTCTTCCCATAGTAGCTTTGCTCATCTTCTACTTTCATATGGAGCTTTGTCATTTACTGGAGGTAATTGTGCCAAGTCTCCAACTAAAATGATAAATATGCCTAAATAAAAAATAAACATATTGTTAATTATGTATTATATAAAAGTAATTATTATAAAATTAAATAAAATGATATCTAATGTGAAGTAAAGAATGTTAGCAAGTTGAATTGAAAAATTACCTTCAAAACTTTGATTAGAATTTCCTGGAAATGCTTATCATCTTGAACCTATGTTTTCACATAACCTCTCTCCAAGGAAACTCATTTCATCTATCATTATGTATTTGAAATATGATATGTCTTCTTTGAAATTGCAAGTCTTGTCCCTTCCAGTTCATTAAAATCTCTTATTAGGATTCTTGATTTTGAATAAATTGTTGAAGCACCAATGTTGAATGCTCCAACTCCATTGAACAATGAATAGAATATAAAATTAAAATAGCTATTGTTAATAAAAACATGATTACGAATATAATTTTTATTTGATTTATAATATCTAAGATTTTTTTGTTGATGATTTCGAGTGCTTGTATTAGAAATATCCCTACCAGAACATTTTTTGGTTTCTTGTGTACTTTTTACCTACACAATCAATGGAGAAGTTAGTAGAGTTACATAATAAATGCATTGTTACTTTTATATTAAATGTATGAATTGTACAAAACATGAAAGTGGATTTGAATGAGAGCAATTGGTAGCATGTTTCATGCACTTATTGCAAATATACACAAAAATAAAGTAGCCACCTATTAAACATGACTTTGTAAGGAAATTAGTTTTGTATTTTTTTTAGACTTTAGTCTATATATGAATATGATTTAAGGAAAAATGCAAAAAAGGAAAGTTTATTTGTTGAAAGGTGTAATTAATTATGGGTATTTGTACTCATCAAAAAGAGAGAAGTTGTGGTTGAAAATCATCTTTTTCCTTGATAATTATGTATGGATTATTTTTCATTCTTGAATATTGATCGAATAACAATGGTGGTTCTATTTGAAGGGCTTGTATTGATTTAATTCTATATCTAGAAAGTTAAGAGAGAGAGATATGGGGATAGAAAGAGGGAGAGATAGAGGGGGGGAGAGGTAAGGATATAGAGATACAAAGCAAGTTAGAGATAGAGATGGAGAGAGATATGAAGAGAAGGAGAGGGAAAGATTAATAGAAAGGAAAAAGCGATATATAGAAATAGAAGAGATAAATATATAGTGAGGGATAGAGAGAGTGATAGAGAATGAAAGAGAGAGAGATAGAAAAATAAAGATAGAGTTAGGAAGTGATAAATAGAGAGGAGTAGAGAGAGGGGAAGATATAGGGGTAGAGAGAGATGGATAGATAATGAGATAGAGATAAAAGGAAATGTGTAAGAGTTTAAATATGGAGAGATATAGATAGAGATAGATATAGAGATAGGAAGGGATAAACAAGGAGTCTATGCATGTATGAGTAAGAGAGAGATATATAGGGAGATATATATGCATAACTATATAGAGAGGGAGGGAGATGGAGGGAGAGGAATACAGATAGGAGAGAGAAGTAGAGAAATAGAGAAAGAGAAAGTGATATGGGAGAGAGAGATAGAGGGGGAAAGAGTGAGAGAAAGAAGGTGATAGAGATAAGTAATAGAGAGAGGTATATATAGCAAGAAACATAGAGAGATAGAGTTATGGAAGGAGAAAGAGGGAGAGTGTGTATATGAGTGAGAGAGACATATGGAGAGATATATAGAGGGAGATATATATTTATAAATATATAGAGAGGGAGGGAGAGGGGGGAGATAAATAGAGAGAGTAGAGAGAAGTAGAGAGAAATATAAATAGGAAGTGATAAGGAGAGAGGGAGAGATAGGGATAGAGATAGATATAACATGGGAAATATAGAAGAATTTTGATATGCTTAGGACATTTTCAGGTATGTGTGTGTGTATCTCTATCTCTATGTCAGTATATATACATCTCTTTCTTTATCTTTTCCTCCCTTTGCCTCGAGCTATATATTATCTCTATCTCCCTCTCCCTTCTCTCCTCTCTCTTTTCTCTCTATTTATTTTCCTCCTTAATTGTCCAAAGGGTACACTAAAGAGGTCTTTAAGGTGAATTATCATATCCTTAATTAAATGACATGCTTCCCTGAGTATAAATCACTAGGGACATGTTCTATCTTTTGGTTTTTGGCATTCTTGTTGGAAAAATATGTGCCTCAATCATCATAGGCTGAAACCTCTGTTGGATCCAACTTGTTGTGACAGTTCTTATGTCTGGCTGACTAGCAGTTTGGAACATCATGTTTTGTACAGGTCGCTATGACCTAGGCTTTGTATCACTGAAGGATCATGTCACTGTGACAGGTTGCTTTTGGTGTGACCTCTTAGTGCCTGTGAATATCTTTGGCCGATAGGCCATTCAATCATATATCAGGAAGACCTTTGGCTGAAAGGATTTGTTCGGTAAGATGTTTGAGCGAATAGTAACAATGATAGTTTTGATAAGAAGTCCCAGTGACTTTGGTGAGTCTCACCGATGATGAGAGGTCCTCGGTGTAACATATATGTGTTCGATAAGAACTCTTGGTGAAGGTGTTAAGTCTCTTTGACTAATGGATGTTTCGATGTAACGTAAGGAGACTTGGTGGAAGGTCTTGGCAAGCAGTATGTCTTGCCGACTATTCTTTGGAGCTCAGTATAACATATGACTTTAGTATAACCTGTGGTGACTTAGTATGATGTCGCGATGAAAGCCGATTGTCTGGCTGATGAGAAAACTCATGTCTATGTGACTTGTGGAGCTTCGGTATGACATCTCAGTGAAAGTGATATGTCTTGGAGACATGGTGAAAGCTGAGCGATAGTCTCCTGAGCTTGGTGTAACAAAAGAAGGCTCGTTGGGATGTCTTGGTGAGAGCGATAGTCTTGTTGAAAGCAAAACTGAAGCTTATACAAGTTGTAAGCTTTGTGAAATATCCTGGTGATAATGATAACTCTTGGTGACATCGATATGAAGCTTTTGGGCATTGGGGAGACACTAGTAGTGTCTCACTGATATGCCAACAAAGCTTGAATCTCTTTTGACTGTTTGATCATCCTATGTGGAGTCTCGTGGACCAATAGGAGAAGCCGAATCTGAATAGTTGGAAGATTGTTCATTGTGATGGTTCTGTGAGGAAGCTCGATGAACATGGAAAGACATGAATATACTATTAAATTGCAAATTGTGATCGATTGGTTGGATCAACAGATTGTTGGGTGGTTGTATGATCAGTAAATGTAATCTAATCTATAATTACTGTAATTTGAAAGTTCCTATACAAGATTGTTCATGGTGAATGTTGCTGTAAACATACACTAGAAAGATAAGTCTGACATTTGTATGTAATCTCCATTACTGTAATACAAAGTGATTTCTCTTGGTGTGGTGGGTTTTTATCCCATAAGGGTTTTCCCACATATATCTAGTGTTCATGTGTGATTATCAAATACTTTGTTTTTGTTATTTATTTCATAGTGCATCTTAGTTGAACTATAATTGAAAAATTAAAAGTATATCTACATTCTTGTCTAAGGTATTGACGTTAGGAGAATTGTTTCCACATCTGATTTTCCTTACAAGTGGTATTAGAGCCTAGCTAGTTGTGTTATCCTTGTGGGTACGTTGGGTTTTTTGAGTCAATTCTATTCAATGGGAGTCTTGTAGAGTTTGTTATTTCTATTTACAAGCTAAGATGGCTAGCACGTATGGAAAGTTTGAAATAGAAAATTTCAATGACAGTAACTTTGAGTTGTGGAAACTCAAGATGGAGGATCTTCTAGTTGATCGTGATCTTTGGCTTGCAGTGTCTGGAACTAAACCTACATGCATGAAGCAAGAAGATTGGGACCTTGCAGATAGAAAGTCCAAGGGGATGATAAGGCTCTATTTGGTAGACTCAGTACTTCTGAATGTGCATGAGGAGAAGACTGCCTCTTCTTCGAGGAAAATACTGGCATCTATTTATTAGGGGAAGTCCTTGGTGAATAAACTATTCTTGAGGAAGAAGTTGTATTCTTTGAGAATTCAGGAAGGAGGGTCTATGGCTAATCATTTGAATGTATTTAATATGATTCTTGCTCAATTAACATCTATTGGTGGGAAGACTGAAGAAGAGGATCGTTGTATGCTATTATTGTGTTCTTTGCTAGACTCATGGGATCATCTAGTGATGGAAATTGGGAGTACAACATCCACCTTCAAGATGGAAGATTTTTTTGGTTCTTTGCTGTCAAAAGAGATGAGAAGGAAGTCTTCTGAGATGGCGAAGGAAGCTCTTGTTGTCAGAGGAAAACTGAAGGAGAAAGGCAAGAAGAAGGACAAGAAGTCCAAATTGAAATCAGAGGGTAGATCAAAGTCTCTTGGAAAGAAGTCCAAGGTGAAGTGCTGGAACTTTGGGCAACCTGGTCATGTCTGCAAGGATTGTAAAGAGGAGAAAAATAAGAAGAAGGGCTCTTCTGATAATGGTTCTTCTCATAGTGATGGTGACGCCTTCATTGTAGCCTTGGCTACTCAAGCATTAGATGATGTCTGGCTGATTGATTCTGGAGCATCTTTCCACATGACATCTCATAGAGAATGGTTCATGAAGTATGAAGAATAAAATGGTGGAAAGGTGTACTTGGCAAGTGATTCAACTTTGGAGATAGTTGGTTGTGGAAGAGTCAGAATACAATTCCCCAATGGCAGAATGAAGGGAATTAATGATGTTATGCACATACCAGGTCTGGCTCAAATTTTACTGTCTTTCAGTAAGTTGAGTGATATTGGAGTACAAGTCATGTTCTCTGGAAATGGCTACAAGATGACTAGAGGGTCAATGGTGCTGGCTAGAGGTGCTTGAATTGGTACCTTGTACAAGCTGGATGCACAGGTTGTTCACTGCAACAGTGTCTCTGTAAAGTCACTGAAAGCTGCTCATGGAGGTAAAGAGGGAAATATCCCTAATTATGTAAACTTTATGGTAGTAAAACTTCCAGCAGATAAGACTATGCTCTGGCACCATAGGTTAGGCCACATAGGAGAAAAAGCTTTAAAAACCTTGAAGAACAAAAACCTAGTTGAGGGGAGTGAATATTGTAATCTCAAATTTGAATTATGTGAGCATTGTATATATGGAAAGCAGCACCATGTTTTTTTTTATTCCAATCCTCATAAATCTTTTGGTTTACTAGATTATATTCATTTGGATGTATTTGTTCTAGTGGATGTTCCTTTTTTGTCTAAGTCAAGATACTATGTGTCGTTTATTGACGATTACTCAAGAAGAGCATTTGTAAATTTTCTAGAAAGTAAATCAGAAGTATTCAATCGGTTTAAAGAATTTAAAAATCTTCTTAAAAATTAGAATAGTAGAAAAATAAAATGCTTAAGGACTGATAATGGCGGTGAATTCTGTTATGATGAATTTGAAAGATATTGTAAAGACCATGGAATTAAAATACACAAGACTACACCTTATACTCCACAGTAAAATGGAGTTGCAGAAAGGCTCAATAGGACAGTGATGGAGAGAGCACGAAGTATGCTCAGTAGTGCTCGCTTGGAGGAGAAGTTTTGGGCTAAGGCTATATCTACTACATGTTACCTAATTAATCGTTCTCCAAATTCTGCTCTTGTTGAGAAAACACCTTTGGAAGCGTGGTCTGGTAAGAAGCCCTCTCTTAGACATGTTTGTGTTTTTGGCTGTGAGGCATATGCTCATGTGCCAGATGTGAAAAGATATAAACTGGAGAACAAGGTTGTTAAATGTATTTTTATTGGCTATAGTGTTGTCATAAAAGGATACAAGCTTTGGAATCCTGATATAGAGAAGGTTGTATACAACAAAAGTGTAATCTTTCGTGAGCTGAAACCTTCCACTTTGGTTCTGCAGTGAGAGAGAAAGTAAGAAAACAATAAGGATGTAGCATTAATTGCTCCTACACCAGAGAAAGAGGAATTGAAAATTCAAAATGTACCTAAAACTGAGGAGAGCTCAAGTAGTTCTAATAGTTCTAAAGAAGAAGAAGAACCTTAGCCTCAGACTCAACAAGTGAGGAGGTCAACCCGTGAAAGAAAACAACCAGATAGGTATGGGTTCTCTTTGATTGATTATACTTGTGCCTATTCTTTAATTTTTAGCACTGATGAGCCTAGGACTATAAAGGAGGCATTTAAAATGTCTAATTCAGACTCTTGGTTGGAAGCTATGAATGAAGAGATGGCATCACTAGAAAAGAATGAAACCTAGAGTTGGGTGCCCTTGCCTAAAGGTAGAAAGGTTGTTGGCTACAAATGGGTATTTAAGAAGAAAATTGGTCTGGATGGCAGTGTAGAAAAGTACAAGGCGAGACTGGTTGCAAAGGGTTATTTGCAGGTAGAGGGAATCGATTATGGAGAAATATTTTCTCCTGTAGCAAAGCTGACATCCATCAAATTTCTTTTGTCACTTGCAACAGCGTGTGACTTAGAGGTTGAACAGATGGATGTGAAGACAACATTTCTTCATGGTGATCTTGAAGAAGAAATCTATATGTCCCAGCCTGAGCACTTTGTTGAGAAAGGAAAATAAAAATTGGTATGCAAATTAAAGAAGTCTTTGTATGGGTTAAAGCAGTCACCTAGAATGTGGTACCAGAAATTTGATACTTTTGTATTGTCTTTGGGATTTGTGAGATCAAAATCTAATCACTACGTATATTATAAAGCTGAAAGTGATCGAGTACTTGTTATTGCTCTCTATGTTGATGATATGTTGTTCATAGGAAATAGTAAGCTAATGATTTCCGATCTTAAGTCTTAGTTGTTTGCTAAGTTCGAAATGAAGGATCTTGGTGCAGCAAGGTATATTCTGGGGATGGAGATAACCAGGGACAGGAAGAATAGAAAACTATGGTTTAGTCAGAGTAAGTATATCAGGACTGTTCTTGAGAGATTTTGTATGAATGATTGCAAATAGCTAGTGGTTCCAGTCTTGTAGGGAATGAAGCTATCTGTTGAGGACTGTCCAAAATCTCCTACTGAGAGGAGGACATGACCAGTGTACCCTATCCTAGTGTATTTGGCAGTCTCATGTATGCAATGGTCTGTACAAGGCTAGACATTACCCAAGTAGTGGGAGTTCTTAGTCGATTTATGGCTAATCCAGGAAGAATGCATTGGGATGCTGTGAAGAGAGTGTTTAGATATTTGAAGGGAACTTCAGATTTTGATTTGTGTTACCATGGGGACTTGGTTGAATCACAAAGGACTCTCAGCATTCGTGGATATGTAGATTCTGATTGGGCAGGGGACATTGACAGCAGGAGGTCCACCAGTGGATATATTTTCATGTTGAATGGTGGTGCAGTGAGTTGGATGAGTAAGCGGCAGGCTATAGTCGCTTTGTCCACTACGGAGGCTAAATACATGGAAGCTACTCATGCTTGTAAAAAATTAGTTTTGTTGAAACATTTGTGTTCTAACATTGGTTTTGATGTAGGGGAAATAACTAATTTCTGTTACAGTCAAAGTACAATTTTTCTAGCAAAGAATCCAACTTTCCATGCCAGGACAAAACATATTGATGTACATTACCACTTTGTACAAGATATGGTGGAGGATGGAAAGGTCAGTTTGGAGAAGGTTGATACTCTGGAGAATGTTGTAGATTCATTGATGAAGCCACTGAGCACAGACAAGTTCAGGTGGTGTGCCAGTTCGATGGGAATTAGTTCCCATGATTTTTAGTAATTTATGTTGTTCTCTGGAGGTGCCTATGTGATCTTCTTCAAGTCAGAGATTTTTGGAAAAATATGTCCCTCAATCATCACAGGCTAAAACATCTGTTGGAGCCAAGTCAATGTGACAGTTCTTATGTCTGACCGACTAGCAGTTTGGAACATCATGTTTTGTATAGGTCACTATGACCTAGTAATTGTCTCGCCAAAGGATCATGTCACTATGACAGGTTGCTTTTGGTGTGACCTCTTAGTGCCTATGAAGATCTTTGGCCGATAGGCCATTCAATCATATATCGGGAAGACCTCTAGCCGAAAGGCTTTGTTCAGTAAGATGTCTTAGCGAATAGTTAAAGTCTTGCCGACAAGAATGCATTTGGGTTCATTGGAGTAACAATGATAGTTTTGATAAGAAGTCCCAGTGACTTTGGTGAGTCTCGCCGATGATGAGAGGTCTTCAGTGTAACATATATGTGTTCGATAAGAACTCTTGGTGAAGGTGTTAAGTCTCACTGACTAATGGATGTTTCGATGTAACGTAAGGAGACTCAGTGGAAGGACATGGCGAGTGGTATGTCTTGCCAACTATTCTTTGGAGCTCGGTATAACATACGACTTTGGTATAACCTATGGTGACTCGGTATGATGTCTCGGCGAAAGCTGATTGTTTGGCCGATGAGAACACTCACATCTATGTGACTTGTGGAGCTTTGGTATGACATCTCAATGAAAGCGATATGTCTTGGCGATATGGCAAAAGATGAGCGATAGTCTCCTGAGCTTGGTGTAACAAAAGAAGACTCATTGGGATTTCTTGTTGAGAGCAATAGTCTTGTTGAAAGGAAAACTAAAGCCGATACAAGTTGTAAGCTCTATGGAACATCCTAGTGATAACGATAACTCTTGGCAACATCGATATGAAGATTTTGGGCATCGGGGAGAAACTGGTAGTGTCTCACCAAGATTCCAACAAAGCTTGAATCTCTTTTGACCATTTGACCGTCCTATGTGGAGTCTCATGGACCAATAGGAGAAGTCAAATCTGAATAGTTGAAAGATTGTTCATTGTGATAGTTCTGTGAGGAAGCTCGACGAACATGGAACGACATGGATATACTATGTGATTGCAGATTATGATCAGTTGGTTGGATCAACAGATTGTTGGGTGGTTGTATGATCAGTAAATGTAATCTAATCTGTAATAACTGTAATTTGAAGGTTCTTGTACAAGATTGTTCATGGTGAATGTTGTTGTAAACAGACACTAGAAAGATAAGTCTGACATTTGTATGTAATCTCCATTACTGTAATAGAAAGTGATTTCTCTTGGTGTGGTGGGTTTTTCTCCTCTAAGGGTTTTCCCATGTATATCTGGTGTTCATGTGTGATTATCAAATACTTTGTTTCTGTTATTTACTTCATAGTGCATCTTAGTTGAACTGTAATTGAAAAATTAAAAGTATATCTAAATTCTTCTTTGAGGTATTGACATTAGGAGAATTGTTTCCGCATCTGATTTTCCTTACAATTCTCTCCCCATAGAATTTCAAAGAGATGGATTGTGATATATAGAGGTAGAGAGGGATATATATAAATAGATGGAGGGAGAGATTGAGTAAATAAGAAAGAGATAGAGATAATGTGATATAAATAGAGAGGGAGAGGGAGATATAGGAAGATAGATCTATAGAGGGGGAAAGAGAGAGATAAAGGAGGTGATAGAGATAATTAATAAAGAGGGAGAGAGATAGAGAGGGGGAAATATAGAGATAGATATAGAGATAGGAATGGAGAAACAATGACTGTGTATGTGTGAGTGAGTGAAAGATATATAGAGATAGAGATAGGGAAGGAGAAATGAGTGTGTCTTTGAGTGAGAGATATTTAGATAGATATAGAGAGGAAGAGATAAATATAAATAGATACAGAGGGAGGGAGAGAGAAAAATAAAGAAAGAATAGACAATTTTAGAGATATAGAAAGAGAGTGATAGGGATAGAGATATATATTATTATAATTTATTTTAGTTTCAATGGTAATCTTAGTAAGTTTTGATTGGAAATAAAGATTTGTAATATTTTGGATTTATTTAAACTAAAAAAACTAATTTAATTGAATACTAATGTTTTTTTATTAAGAAAGTAGGGTTAAAGGGCCCTAACCCTATACAACAAGAAGAAAAATGTCTCACATCCAATATAACAACCAAAAATTTGAGATAGAATAGGCTCCAAGCCAACAAAACAAGCCTAAAGGCCACCCACAAAGCTAAAAATACTAGCAACCCAACCACAACAAGCTGTAATCTAGTAGCCAACAACAACAGCCATTCCAAGGGTGGACAAGACTATCCAACCATCAACCCATTACATTAAAGTTTCAAAGGGATTTTAAACCCACAATGGGACCTAAAATCCAATGCAACCACAAGTAAAATAGGCCTCGTGGCAAGTTAAATAGATCAATAGGCCACCCACAAAGTTGTAACGCAACAATCTTCAACAACAACCACCCTAAGGGTGGAAAAGATAACTCATACTCCTATACATGCAATATTAATGGGACTCAAAACCCCATCCACCAAAAGATTAACATTTATAGTAGAGTCAATGCCATCAACATTTCCTAAGACATCCATGTTACAACAAACCTATCGCATAGATAAATAAATTTTAGAGCCAAAAACAACAACAATACTAATAGGGCATAGAACATCCATCAACCAACTTACCTTTCCACCTCTGTAGGATAAGTCATTAAGACTACCTTGGCCACAACAACAAAATATCTCTAGCATATCCGAACTCCACCTCTATAGGAGTGGCCTTCGTCTCAATGGGACCTACAAGGGAGAAAACCTACTAAAAAATCATGAGCAACCCATTGCACTCTTAGAACCTATCTCCACCTCAATAGGAGAAAAAAACTATAGAGCAAGGAAGATCGCAAAATTTAAAGTCAAGAGAGAAAACTTGGCAACCATGGCCAATAGAAGCACTTGGAATATCATAAAGAACCTTGGATGGAGCTTAGCTAAGAATGAAATGTAATAATCCTAGGATTCCACAACACCCTTGAATAACAACAACACACCATGATCCAGGAAATACAAAATATGTGAAGATAGGGAAACTGTAACATCCTTAGAGATCAATAGTAAACAAGCCAAAAAAGGAGTAAGAAGACCATCTGAATTAAACTTATACAAAACAAACACTTCAAGCACACCAAGATTTATTATGCCATAGCAAGAAGAAAGCCACTTCAAAATAGGGCAGGGCCAATTCCACCACCAAAGGAACATGCTCAAGAAACCCCTATCAACACAAATACTATGAAAGTAATCACACTCGAGACCAAATCAATAAGAACACACCACTAGGAAATCCTGAGCACCAAATGGAATTAACCTTAGCTCAAACAAAGAAGCAAAAAACCACATACATCAACAAACCACTACTTTACTAATGTCCCTAACACAAATTTGGAAAATATGAAAGTTGGGTTGCAAATTTAAAGAGAGGCTCAACCAGCCAATGTTGGAAAAGAGTAATGCAAAATCAAACACAAAAGAAGTGAACCCAATAGCCAAATACACATTAAACCCTAGCCTCATATAAAGGACACAAAAAGGGGAGATGAGTAGTAAAACAACTAAATCCATCATGAAACCAAGACTGAGGAGCACAAATGGTCTAAAAATCAACCAACCACTAGAAAAAACCTCATAGAATAGAGCTCTAACCATAAAGAGGCCAAGAGCACCACAAGTACATGAGGGCCTATGAGAAAAGCCAACAATCTATAACCACAAAGTGAGGACAAGAACATGGGAGATGAGAAAGACTAAGATACACAAACAGTCCAACAAACATGCATCCACTAGAAAAAGTAGAAAAGATAGACTATCAAACAAACAACTTATGCAAGAAGCTAGAGCCAAGCCAAGGACAAGCAAAAAATTAGATGCAGGAAAAAGAAGGAAATAAGCTCAATGTGAAAGCCAAAACTTTGATGTAAAATTCCAGAAGGGATTTACAAAACATAGAGAACCCAAACCCACAACAGAATTGAAGACCGCTAGGGATACAAAGCAAACGACAAGCAGGAACAAATAATAGAAGGAACAAAGAAGCACCATGGGTACAAAGAGACTCTGCAACCTTCAAGTGAGACAAAGCAGGAGGACCCTCCAAGAGTAATATACACAAAATAGTAGAGAAACTCCTGAGACAAGAAAGATTAAATAAACTTCCCAAGAAACCCAAAATTTTCCCAACTTGGAGTAGCCATACCCAATCAGGGGGGCAAAGACTAGCAAAGAGAAACATGACCCAACAACAACCTAAACAACCCTAACAAGGTTAAGGAGAAGCCACAAGCGCCTTTTCTAAAAACCTAGCAAGAGGAAAAACAAATAAAACCCAATAGAAACCTAGGAAAACCCATCCTCATCCTGTGAATCCCCACCACAATCACCTCCCCTTCAAAAAAATCAAAATGGAATTGAATATTAATGTTATTACATTCTTCATAATATACATTAATATCGTTATTTAATTAAAAAGTACTTTAGGATTAAAAAAAATGGCAAATTAATATTAAATTAGTTGTACTAATATTAATTTAAATATATATTATAGATTTAATTACCAGTTTGAATATTACAAAAAACCCAAATTTAAAGATTAAACTTTCTTCACCATATAGATAAAAATAATTTAATTGATAAAAATTAATTACCATAGGATTAACAAAAGCCCCAAATGAATATTAAATTAATTGTATTAATATTAATTTAAATATATTAAATTTAATTGCTAGTTTGAATATTAAAAAAATCCCAAACTTAAAGATTTAACTTTCTTCAGCCACAAGAAAAAACTAATTTAATTGATTACTATTATTATTATATTCTTCATAACATATCATAATTTAAAAAATTAAAACTCCATTTGTAGATGCTAAAGTCGAGTGAAACATTCCTTTTGTAAAGGTTGCTTGCCCCTTTCACACTATTTCCAAAACCATTATATCATGACAAGCATTGAGATATTACATGCAAAGTATAATGCAAACGACTCGCATATTATATTTAAATAAAATATTATTATTTAAAAAATTGTTTAAAAGATTATAAATTGTTTAATGCACACAGATGTTTTGTCAATGACACAAATAGTGATTGTAAATCTCAATAAAGCTAATTTCACCCAAACAATTGGTTACGATTAAACTAGCAATCTCATCTTGGTGCGCAATCGAAGAGTTGTGGAAAGGCAATTAGGGAATATTTGGTCTATTTTTTGCATACATTTGTGCAATACATGAGGTCATTTGGTAGGTCATTTATATAATGACTTTGTGCAACAAAGGTTTGAATGGAAGAGTGACAGCTTCAAGTCAACTATGCATCCACTTATAAGGTTTGAAACATGACTGAAACAAAACCTTTGAATTAGGAAGATAATTAGGTTCCATTAAGAACATCATTATTTTATGTTTGCAATAGGGAGAGAGGGAGAGAAGGGGGAGAGTGGGAGATATAAAGAGATATGGTGAGAGAAATAAGTAATAGAGACAACATTGTTTCCCATTACCCTGTACTATGAAAGGAGACAACATGTATTATGAACACACTAGAATGAAAAAGAAATTACTAATACATAACTTCACTAATTAAATAAATTAATACATTCTAGTAACATAATCCAAGTAATTGAATGACAAAGCCTACTAAATACACATCCAAATCAATGTCAAATAACCTGAAACAACTCCCTTACAAGCCTAAAAGTTTAATCCGACCACAAACCAAATCCACATACTATTTCAACACACCCAAAATTTTCATTGTTATGGTAATAAGCCTTCCATGTTTCCCATTGCCCTGTACTGTCTGTGAAAGGAGACGATGTGTATTATGAACACACCAAAAAGAAAATAAAAATACTAATACATAACTTCACTAATTAAATAAATGAATACATTCTAGTAATAGAAAATAACAGTTGTTAAAAAAATTCAAATAGTTTTTTTAAAGACTGAAGGTCGATCCGGTATTTGTCCCCCTAAAAACTGTAGTGCGCTGGTAAACTTTTTTCAGGTGACCAATGGTACTAGAAAGAAAGAAAAATATAGTGGAATCACATACTACCATATGAACTCAGAAGCTGGCTGCAATGAGTGAAAATAAGAAATTATAGCAAAAAACATATATACGCATTACCTGAAACTGAATCAACAAACTCTCCATTGATGAAGAGTTTTGTGTATTTCAATTACTAGTAGATTATCTCTCATAATCCCCAATACCCATATTAACATGAAGCACAAAACTGGCCATACATGAATGAATGAACCAACAAACATTACATACACCATAATTTTCAGACACAAAGAAAGTTGTAATATTCTTGGATGGATTAGCCCATTTCAAGCCATTGCTATCCTTTAATACCCACTTGGAGGTTATGATTCCTGCCCTGGTTTACAGATGGGATGCTCATATTTCAAAAATACCCACAAGCTCCTTTGGGTTATTACAATTGGCATACTTGAATTTACAGTTTATTTTGCTTTATCTCAATCCTTGCAGTGCACACATCTGCCAGAAGTTGAGGAGTTTGTGCAGCTCACAGACAGATTTTGGGCTTATGACACCCACTCAAATAAGTGGATGCAGTTGGAATTTCCCTTTGATTTATTGATCTGTAACAATGGCAACTGCTCCAAAATTGGAACCATTTAAAGACCTCAATCAGGATAAGAAAAACAGCAGCCACCCACATGAATATAATCCAAATTCTAGGGAAGAGCAACAATTTGATGTAGGCTCAGATGATGGGGCTAATTTATTGGTTGAAGAGGAATTGGGTCATCCTCTTGTTGTTAGGAAGAGGTTGTCCCTAACAGTAATGTTAGAGACCTCAGTCTGGATTACATTTGAAAGTAGATCGATTTATGAAAGGTTTTGGAATGGGATGAACTGGGTGATTGCTCCTTATGAACTATAACCCTCTGTAGGATATGCTATTTCAGTTTTTGCATTCAATCACACATTTGTTGCCTTGTCTGAACCTGGAAATTTGTACCAGGTGAATAATAAGATGATATTTAGATGGGGCCAGGGCTCTTTCTCCGTGACTTTAATTGATTCAATCCTATATAGTACATAAAAGTTGTTGGTGTGGGTTAAGCAATCAAGTTAACAGATTTTGACCCAGGTGCAGAGAAATAATATTTTTCCATTTCTGAAATACATTCAATGTATCTTAGGTAAACGTTTTGTTGATTTAATGTCCTCCTTCCAATTTGCTGCATAGAATAATATTTTTTAGACAAACAAAAGCAGAGAAATGGTACTAATAAGAAACAATACCGAAAAGTTGTCTGCCACTAGATGTAAACATTAACAGTATAGAGTGCACTCCCATATTCAGTCAATTCTTGTGCGAGAATATTGGACTGCCTATTTGAACATTTGATTTTATTTCTAATGATTTATATGAATTGAGTGTTGCGAGAAATTGGCATATTTGGAATCAGTACAAATTTGGTGACTTATTTGACAACGATTTTACATCAGGTGAATGCAACTACAGCTAAAAATGCAATTAGATTCTTGAACTCGAGACAAGAATTTTGTAGTCGTTCAACGAATACATGGTTTGCAAAATGCATCTGGACGTTTACAAGTGACAGGATGGTGTAGCTGTAGATGCGTGGCCATGCGGAAACGGTGAGAGGAGGGACCCACGATATGCCAGTGAAAAGATGTGATAAATCAAAAGATGTGAACAGATAAAAGTAAAAGGACGAACGGCCAGATGGGTTTTCATGGTCGTCCATCTCTTATCCAGTACTGCAGGCGGTTGATGTTAAAGATACGCTGAACATACTTCATAGATGTTGGAATATTAACCCTAACTACTGCTGTCCCCGCCAACCACTGCCCGCTATATCACAATCAATAAATTAGCCATTGCGATACCGCGGCAGACTTTCATAGCTTTTTGTTTTATCTCAACTGCCTGACGTCACCTTCTGCCAATGCCCGCTATATCGCAATCAATAAAATATTCATCGCGATATCATGGGAGACTCCGTAAAAGTTTGTTTTATTTTTAACTGCCAGCCGTTTACTTTTGTTTACCGGGCCGTCAACTAACCATTGCCCGCAATATCGCAATCAAGATTTTAACCATCGCGATACCACGGGGAACTATGGAGAAAGCCGCCACCGCCAGGGAATTAATATTTAAGTTTTAATATTATGTAAAGGACTTTGTATTAAATGCATTTTGACGGGGGAAAAGTTAGTTAGGTAATTTTGAATTTAAAATGTTATTTCATTCCCTCTCATCCATGAAAATCTTTCACGTGACTTTTTACCTACACCATATATTTTGTAATTGAAAATTACTTTTGAATCAATGAGAATGAGAAGAAGGTGAATGTGAGCAAACAGAAAATTACGAGCAGCAGCTCTGTGTGTTGAAAAATATTTTATGTTTTAATTTTTACTGTGTGTGAAAATTCCTCTGCCTCTGGCCTTCACGTGGTATCAGAGCTAGTTCGAGTATCAGAGCAAGTTGATTATCAGAGTCAATTTTATCAAAGTAGATTATCTGGGTAAATTTCAAAAATGGCAGCAAGCACAAGCTTGACAAACCCACAAATTCCACAGTTTAATGGGAAGAATTATGAGTACTGGTCAATTACAATGAAAGCACTATTTAGCTCACAAGATATATGGGATTTAGTAGAGAATGGATTTGCAGAGCCAGCAGATGCAGTAGCATACAATGCTTTAACACAAGCAGAGAAAGACTTATTAAAAGACACAAGGAAGAAAGATTCAAAGGCTTTATTTTATCTGTTTCAAGTTGTACATGAGAGCATTTTTCCAAGGATATCAGCTGCAAAAAAGTCCAAACAAGCATGGGACATACTTCAAACAGCCTATCAAGGCATGGAAAAAGTTAAAACAGCAAAGCTACAAATGCTAAGAAGAGATTTTGAAACAATATGTATGAAGGACAATGAATCTGTAGATTCATTCTACACCCAAGTCATTGGGGTGGTTAATCAAATTAGGTCTCATGGAGAGAATCTGGAAGATACCAGAGTTGTTGAAAATATTTTAAGGAGTTTTCCCACAAAATTTCTACCAGTTGTAGTTGCTATAGAAGAGACAAAGAATCTCTCACAGTTCTCAGTTGATGAGCTGTATGCATCTCTAATTTCTCATGAACAAAGGCTGAAAAGGTTAGCAGATACATCACTAGAGCATGCTTTCAAAACTCAAGCTTCAGTCAGTCAAGGAAGAGGCAGAGGTAGATCAAGAGGAAGAGGAAGAAACTCTTACAGAGGTGAAAGATACAGTTTATCAAGCTCAAATGGAAGAGGCAGCAATCAAGGCTCAAGCCAAAACTCAACACAGAATCAAGTCACAAAATCAAAGGTATGATAAATCTCAAGTCCAATGTCACTACTGTAAAAAATATGGGCATTATATGAATGAGTGTAGAAAGAAGCAGTATGATAATAATAGACAAAATGCAAATTTTTCAAGAGAAGGTCAAAATCAGATTCAGATAAGAGAACAATGTTTTTAGCTTGTAATGTTGCTCAACAAATGAAAAAGATGTATGGTTTTTAGATTCAGCTGCAGCAATCATATGACAGGGAATCTAGAAATGTTTTCAAGTTTAAATGAGAATGTAAAGTCCGATGTTACATTGGGTAATGACAAGAAAGTGTCGTACTAAGGGAAAAGGAGATGTCAATATTCTAACTAAACAGGGGAGAAAAATATATTTCAAATGTGTATTTTGTGCCTGGTCTGAAACATAACTTAATGAGTGTAGGGCAACTGGTTCAAAAAGGGTATAGAGTAACCTTCAAGAATGGTCTGTGCACAATTTTAGACAAATACCCAAGCAACCAGCTTATTGCAAAAGTTAGAATGACAAACAACAGAATGTTTCCCTTAAAGATAAGGCTAGATTTGAATATAAATTATGCTCAAGCACAACACTTAATGAATTCACAAGTGGGTAGAGAAGAAACTACAGCAGTAGTGCAGACAATCTTTCAAGCTGAGATAAAAGATGAAAATTGGTTATGGCACCTGAGATTTGGGCATCTCAACTTTGGAGGTTTAAATTTACTTCATAGGAAAGGCATGGTCAAGGACTACCTTTAATAGAAAAACCAGAAAGGGTATGTGAAGGGTGCATTTTAGGAAAACAACATAGAGAATCATTTCCAGCAGGAAAGTCAACTAGAGCAAAAGCCCCTTTGGAAATTATACATTCAGATTTGTGTGGACCTATGCAAACACCTTCAATAGGTGGTAGTTTTTATTTTCTGACATTCATTGATGATTATTCAAGGAAAACATGGGTTTATTTTCTAAAGCAGAAAAATGAAGTGTTTGATCTGTTTCGTCAGTTCAAGAATTTGGTTGAAAAACAGAGTGGTTATTATATTAAAGTGTTGAGAACAGATAGAGGTGGTGAATATATTTCAAGAGAATTTTTTAATTTTTGCAAAGATCATGGAATTCACAAGCAGTTCACAACTAGATACACACCTTAGCAAAATGAAGTAGCTGAAAGGAAAAATAGAACAATCATGGAAATGGCTAGAAGCATGTTGAAAGCCAAACATTTGTCAAATGAATATTGGGCAGAAGCAATTTCTTGTGCAGCCTATATAATGAATAGGTGTCCAACAAAAAGTGTCATGAATATAGTACCTGAAGAAGCATGGACAAGAAGAAAACATAGTGTTACTCACATGAGAGTATTTGGATGTGTAGCATATGCACATGTGCCTGATGAATTGAGAAGGAAGCTAGATAACAAAGGAGAAAAATGTATATTTGTTGGATACAGTGAAGAATCCAAAGCTTATAAGCTCTATAATCCAACAACAAAGAAAGTTATAATCAGCAGAGATGTATAATTTGTAGAAGATGAAGCATGGGATGGAAGTATAGAGAAGACAGTTAATATTTCAGCCAGTATACCTCAAGAGGAGAATGAGGTTTCAACATCAAGAAATGTTCCAGCTATTGTGACTCCTACCACTTCCATTCAAGCTCAGCAAAGTAGTCCACAAGTGACACCTGCATTAACTGTAAGAACAACTTCAATCATTCAAGGAAGTAGTCCAACAAGAGGACAACAAAAACCATCTACAACAGGACCATCAGGTCCACTTTCCACAAGTTCAAGTGATATGTCAAATCCTACATTGGCAAGTCTGAGAAGACAAAAAATCAGAAGCATAAGAGATATATATGAGCAAAATGAAGGTGAGAATAACTCAGATCAGATTTCTCTTTGTGCATTTTATTCTCAAATAGAAGATCCAATTCATTTTGAAGATGCAGTCAAAGATGATAAATGGGTTAGTGCTATGGATGAAGAGATTGAAGCAATTGAAAAGAATCAGACATGGGAACTAGTCAGTCTTCCAAAAGATAAAGAGGTCATTGGAGTGAAATGGATTTATAAAACCAAATTGAATGAAAAAGATGAAGTTCAAAATCTTAAAGCAAGATTGGTTGTAAAGGGCTATTCACAACAGCCCGGAATTGATTACAATGAGACATTTGCACCTGTAGCATGATTGGATACTATAAGGATGATTTTAGCATTAGCAGCTCATAATAAGTGGTCTGTATCTCAAATGGATGTAAAGTCATCTTTTTTAAATGGTTATTTAGAAGAAGAAGTTTATGTGGATCAGCCACCTGGGTATAAAGTTTTGGGTCAAGAAGACAAAGTTTACAAATTGAAAAAGGCACTGTATGGATTGAAGCAAGCCCCAAGAGCTTGGTACAACAGAATAGACAGTTATCTTTTGTAGAATGGATTTAATAGATGTAGCAGTGAGCCCACACTGTATACAAAAATGAATGAAGAAGGTGAAATACTGATAGTATGCTTATATGTTGATGATTTAATCTTCACTGGCAATTTATCAATTGATTTGTTCAAGGCAGACATGAAGAAAGAATTTGAAATGACAGACTTAGGTCTGATGAAGTATTTTTTGGGCATTGAAGTGAATCAAAATGAAAATGGTATTTTTATTTCACAGTCAAAATATGCAAATGACATTTTGAAGAGGTTTAATATGATGAAGTGCAAACCAGCACCAACACCTACAGTGACAGGTCTGAAACTAAGCAAGGATGATAGAGGGTCTAATGTTGATCCAACTTTGTTTAAGAGGCTTGTTGGAAGTCTCATGTATCTCATAGCCACAAGGCCAGACATTATGTATGGAGTAAGTTTGATTTCTAGGTTTATGGAAACACCAAAAGACACCCATTGGAAAGCAGGGAAGAGAATTTTAAGGTATGTAAGTGGAACAAGGAATTTTGGCACCAAGTATTCAAGTTCAGATGAGTCAAACTCATAGGATAAACAGACAGTGACTGTGTTGGTAGCATTGATGATAGAAAAAGCACGTCTGGTTATGTATTTAATTTTGGGACAGGAGTTGTCTCATGATCTTCAAAGAAGCAACCAATAGTATGTCTTTCATCAGCCGAAGCAGAGTATGTGGTAGCCACAAGTGCAACATGTCAAGCAATTTGGATGAGAAGAATTTTGAAAGAATTGCAAAATGAACAAATGGAGGCAACAAAAATTTACTGTGATAATAATTCAGCCATAGCTCTCTCAAAAAATCTAGTCTTTCATAAGAGAAGCAAGCATATTGATACCAAGTATCATTTCATCAAAGAATTAATTAACAATGGTGATATTTTTAGAATTTTGCAGATCAGAAGAGCAAAGTGCAGATATCTTCACAAAGCTGCTGGGAAGAGATAATTTTATTTTTCAAAGGAACAGATTGGGCATGGTGGACAGCGCAGTTATGCTTAAGGGGGAGTGTTGGAATATTAACCCTAACTGCTGCCGTCCCCGCCTACCACTGCCCGCTATATCGCAATCAATAAATTAGTCATTGCGATACCGCGGGAGACTTCCGTAGCTTTTTGTTTTATCTCAACCGCCTGACGTCACCTTCTGCCAATGCCCGCTATATCACAATCAATAAAATATTCATCGCGAAATCACGGGAGACTCCGTAAAAGTTTGTTTTATTTTTAACCGCCAGCCGTTTACTTTTGTTTACCGGGCTGTCAACTAACCGTTGCCCGCAATATCGCAATAAAGATTTTAACCATCGCGATACCGCGGGGAACTATGGAGAAATCCGCCACCGCTAGGGAATTAATATTTAAGTTTTAATATTATGTAAAGGACTTTGTATTAAATGCATTTTGACGAGGGAAAAGTTAGGTAATTTTGAATTTAAAATGTTATTTCATTCCCTCTCATCCATGAAAATATTTCACGTGACTTTTTACCTACAGCATATATTTTGTAATTGAAAATTACTTTTGAATCAATGAGAATGAGAAGAAGGTGAATGTGAGCAAACAGAAAATTACGAGCAGCAGCTCTGTGTGTTGAAAAATATTTTATGTTTTAATTTTTACTGTGTGTGAAAATTCCACTGCCTCTGGCCTTCAATAGAGGGAATGCCTTCGGCGTAAAAACCAAGCCACCACTCACGCTATGTCGGACACTCTTCGCTATAAATTGCAATCATATTTAACCGTTAAAATGCAATTTGCAACCGCCCTTGAAAGATAACCATTTCTTCACTTTTGCTCACCAAACGGTAACACTAATCTCGAACTGTAGTCAAATTCTTCTCAAATCTAAAATAACAACAAATTCCCAGCAAATATATTGAAGGCAGGAGAGAATACGGTAACAATAAAACTTACCTCTCATGCTTTCTACTTGCGAATGCGAGGGCAATTAAAACCCGTTTTAAATCACTTTTTTAATACATAAATTATTAAAAATGGCATTGTTCGCTACAGGAGGAATTGAAGGATAAACAGAAGTTTCATTCTATTTTTGTGATTGTTCTTTCTTGCATTTGTCTCTAGTATTTAGATTTCTCAAAAAAACTAAGCTTCTATTTCATCATATGGCTGTAGCGAAGGGAACTACATCAATATTGAAGACAACTAGGGAATGGAGACGTACAAACTGGAAGCCAATCTTAGAGTAAAAGAATATATTAGAATGCATGTGTGGCAGGAAATTATTTCAACTATATGACTTTAGTATTTGCATTTAGTTTTGGTTTGGAAATGCAAATAGTGAAGCCCACATAGCTCAGATAGTTTTCTAGTTCCACTAAGCTACATGCATTCTAATATATGATTTTCCCTAAGGTTGACCTCCATTTTGTAATCCTCATTCTCTCATTATGTTCAATATTGAAGTAGCTCCATTTGGAAAACATCAAAATAGATCCCTTCACCTTCCGCTCTCCTCTACACTCAATGGAAGAATTAACCTGGGCAATAAAAAGAGAAAATTAAAGACTATTACTGTAATGCCAAAAAAAGCCTAAAAAGTCGTAATAGAAAGAGTTATTTACTCAAACAACATTTTAAGTGAAGCTCATTTTACCATCCAAAGCAGAAGTCTGAAGCTCTCTTTAGAGAAAAACTAATTCATTAATTGAGATTAGAAGTCTGAAATTCCCTGTAGAGAAAACCTAATCCATCACAGTAAAATAAGACAATGATCATGAAAGAATAGCAGTTTTTACGCCTTGACAAAGGATAATCTTTCAACTACAAATAATTTCTTGTTCTCCTCTTCTAAAAGCCTAGTACAACGGATGAGTTTTATTTCCTGGTCTATAACAAACCTCCTCTGTCAATGCAGAGAATAATTTCAAAGATTCTCTTCTTCTTCCTCCTATAGATAAGTTTTATAATGCAATGATTTTCTTATCAAATAAGAAAAATTATTAAAGAAATTCTATAAGTTACCTCCACAAAAATCCCAATCTGATGATGCAAACGACCCACAATGCAGAAATATGTTTCGCCGCTTACATTTAGATAGCCATGTGTTGATTATTGTCGCCGTGAATGTGGGAATACCTGGACCATACTCTTCAGTTCTTGACCCTATACAAAGTATATGTCAATCATTACTGCACATACCTGCATTTTTTGTTACACAAAATCACACCCATTAATAAAATCCATTATTTTAAATATAGAAAAACATTTAATTAGACTAAAACTACATTTTAGGTTTACTATTTTACAATGTATTCCTAGAGAATCTGGTATTCTTAATCATCGAATAATTTAATCAACTTCTACTAAAAAGTCTCTGAGGTTTCTATTTATATCAGGCACAAATTAATAGGAGAAAGAACATACATGAGCCACCCAGTTTGGGTGTATTGGCATCTCCTGTACGTGCACAAATTATTTGTAAGCAACAGAAACAATAAACTCAATGCCCTAAGAAAAGTAAATAAAAACTCTGTTCTATTTAGTATTATTTCTATATTTTTGCTTCCAATATGTTGGAATTATAATCTTGAGCAGCCAACGACAGGTGCATTAAATGCACTATCATTTGAAATCAATTTGGATCTCTTTCCCCCTGTCATGCTTGACTTCCTTGCTATCCAATAAGTACTTTCTGGCAGAAATTATTTTGTTAGGTGAGTTCAAATTGAGCGCCAGTTTTTTGTGTATTGGCTGAAAAGCCAAAAGTAAGAATTAATTGCATATTATTCTATGCAAGAGACAGACTATAGTTTTTTTGGAAGACATAACTGAAGGGAATGTTCAGCAGAATAGAGAATAGAAGGAATGTTCAAGAGCAACTAAACAGTGAAGTTCAGGAGCA
The DNA here is from genome assembly GCA_007258455.2 of Sequoia sempervirens. Lineage (NCBI taxonomy): Eukaryota > Viridiplantae > Streptophyta > Pinopsida > Cupressales > Cupressaceae > Sequoia > Sequoia sempervirens. Next base: position 214,542,301 of record VDFB02047230.1, read on the forward strand.
TCTTGCTGCAGCAGAAGAAAGTCAGTAAGCCTTGCGCCCGTGTACCAGAAGCTATCCCACACGGAGCAGCTATGTGTATAGAGCTTTAGCTCTGAATATTTTATATGTAAATAGTTTTTATTACTATAATCTTTTTTCTCAGTGAAATAGAATGTTGCAAATATTTATGTCTCCATTTGTGTCTGTCTCCTTCCTTCCATACACTTCCGTTGTGCATGTTTTCATTCTTTGCCTGGCACAAGAAGTTTTTTGAGTTTTTCTGACATGGTATCAGATCCCATAGGTTTACTAGGCAGTCAATTTTTTTTTTTAAAGCCATAGCTTTGTCTTAGGCATGCAGAAACAAAATCTTGGTTTCTGGGTATTTGTGAAAGCCTTAGATCTTATCTAGGTAGTTTTAGTTTCCCCCATTTTAGCAAAATGGTTGGAGGAGACAATAGGAGTTGGCAGCAGCCACCTATTTTTGATGGTAGAAATTATGATGTTTGGGCAAAGAAAATGAAAACCATTTTTATTGCAAACGATTTATGGGAACTTGTTGTAAATGGGTTCATAGATGTGACTGACCCGACTGCATTTACAGCCTTGAGCAATGCTCAAAAGAACCAGTTGAAGGAGACACAAAAGAATGATGCAAAAGCCCTCAGTCTGATTGAGGCAGCCTTGACAGAGGCTATTTTTCCTCGAATAGCAGTAGCTAGTTATGCAAAAGAAGCGTGGGAAACACTTCAAACCACCTGCAAAGGATCTGAGAAAGTTAGATCAGTCAAAATCTAGCTACAACATAGAGAGTTTGAGACCATGCAGATGAAGGACAGTGAGTCTATTATAGATTTTCACACAAGGGCAGCCACTTTGATTAACCAGCTGAGGATAAGTGGTGAAACTTTGGAAGAACAGAAGATTGTGGAGAAGATATTGAGAAGCCTTCCCACAAAGTTTGATCCGGTGGTGATTGCCATTGAAGAGGCAAAAGATCTCACAAATTTGTCAGTTGATGAGCTGATGGGTTCTCTGTAAACCCATGAGTAGCGCCTAAATAGGTCTGCAACCTCCTCCCAAGAGCAAGCTTTCAATGCTTAGTTGAATGCAAGAGGAAGGGGGAGAGGTAGAAAAGGTTCCAGACGTGGTAGAGGAAACTCTAGACGTGGAAATGATGGTGATGAAAGCTCAGCCCAAGCAAGCAGTCATGAGGGGGTGACCAACTCCCAAGGAGGAAAAAAGAACAGCAGTTCTTATCAGAAAAAAGATAAAAGAAATGTGTAGTGCTACAACTGTCAAAGGTATGGTCACTATGCAAGTGATTGCAGGCAAAAACATGACCAAGGGAGTCAGAATGCACATGTTGCTGACTCAAATGTGGCTGGAAATGAAAGACAGTCATAAGTGTTCATTGCTTGTAACCTTGCAGAACAGAGCAACGCTGAAGTTTGGTACTTGGACAACGGCTGCAGCAACCACATGAGTGGTAACAAAGACTTGTTTGCCTCCATTGATAGCAACGTGAAGTCTGAAATAAAAATAGGCAACAATGAGATGGTTCCAATCATGGGCAAAGGCATTGTATGCCTACAAACCAAGCATGGTGATGAAAGACAAATATATGATATCTTCTATGCCCTAGGATTAAAACATAACCTCTTGAGCATTTGACAAATGGTCCAAAATGGGTATAGAGTGTTGATGGAGAAAGGGGAATGCATTATCTATGATAAAGATGGAAGCAAAAGAGTTATGCCAGCGGTTCAAATGACACAGAATCGAATGTTTCTTCTTAAGATGCAAATCTCAGCACAGTCAAAAGGCCTGCAACAATCAGCCTTCAAAGCAGCCATTCAGGATATCTCCAAGCTATGGCACCTCAGGTATGGACACTTAGGTTACTCTGGTTTGAGTCTTTTGTCCAAGAAAAATATGATAGATGGTTTGCTAAAAATTGTAGAGCCTAATGTTAGATGTGAAGCTTGCATTTTGGGCAAGCAACATAGGCAGCCTTTTAATTTAGACAACTCTACAAGGGCTAGAGCAACATTGGAGTTGGTGCATACTAACTTGGTAGGCCCTATGCAAAATCTATCTTTTGGCAAAAGAAGATTTTTTATGACCTTTATAGATGATTACAGCCATAGGACATGGGTCTATTTTTTATAGCATAAGTCTGAAGCATTTGATAAGTTTTTGTTATTTAAGGCCCAGGCTGAAAAAGAGAGTGGACACTTTATTAAGGTCCTAAGGTCAGATCGTGGAGGAGAGTATACCTCCAATCAATTTGTAAATTTCTGCAGGAAAAAAGGCATCAAGAAGGAGCTCACAGCCAGTTATACTCTGCAGCAAAATGGAGTGGCTGAAAGAAAAAAATAGGACCATTGTGGAGATGGCAAGGAGCATGATGAAAGCAAAGGGACTCCCTATTGAATATTGGGGAGAGGCTATAGCAACATCTGTTTATCTGATAAATAGAAGTCCAACAAAGGCAGTCCATGATAAAATCCCTCAAGAGGCATGGACAAAACAAAAATGGTCAGTTGAGCATTTGAAAGTGTTTGGGTGTGTAGCCTATGCACACGTGCCTAAAGAAAATAGGCAGAAATTGGATGACAAGGGTGAAAAGTGTATTTTCACGGGCTACTGTATAGAGTCCAAAGCCTATCAGCTATATAATCTAGTCACCAAGAAGATAATCATCAGTAGGGATGTGGAGTTCCTAGAAAATGAATCGTGGGATGGAAAAGTTGACAGCAATACTGATATTTTTGTCTCCATACCCCTTAAGGATGAAGAAGTTGTAGAGTGCAGATGCGCCGGAAACCTATAGGAAGTTGACAGTTCAGAAAATAGCAGCAGTAGCTCCAGAAATTCTCAGTAGAGAAGATGCTCTGGAAACTTCCAGCAAGGAAGATGCTCCAAAAACTTTCAACAGGAAAGATGCTCCGGAAATCTCCAGCAGGGAAGATGCGCTGGAAAATTTCAATAGGAAAGTTGCTACGGAAACCTACAGCAGCAGACTTCTTCATCAAGCCAGTAGCCAAGCAGCTCCAGAAATTCAAACCCCACTCTCGCCTCCCTAGTGCCAAGAAAGACTAAGAGTCTAAGGGAGATCTACCAAGGTGAAAGGTATGATGAAGCTTTTAAGGAGAGTGTAAATTTCGTATTATTTTCTCATAGTGATCCTATTTATTTTGAGGAGGCTGTAAAAAAATAGAAATGGTGTGAAGCCATGGATGAGGAGATAGATGCAATAGAAAGAAACAAGACATGGGAGCTCACTGATTTACCCAAAGGGAAATCAGTTATTGGTGTCAAATGGGTCTACAAGACCAAATGTAATGCCGAAGGAAGAATAAAAAGGCATAAGGCAAGATTAGTTGTCAAGAGGTACAAACAGGGAGAGATTATGATGAGATTTTTTCCCCTATCGCAAGGATGGAGACCGTGCGGGCAGTCATTGCAATTGCAGCCCAGCACATGTGGAAGGTTTATCAAATGGATGTGAAGTCCGCCTTTCTCAATGGAGTCTTAAAAGAAGAGGTATATGTGGAGCAACCCTTTGGATATGAAGTTCCAAGTAAAGAACACAAGGTATATAGGCTGAAGAAAGCTCTTTATGGGCTGAAACAAGATCCACGGGCATGGTACAGCAGGATTGACTCATACTTGATGAGCAATGGCTTTAGCAAAAGTGATGGTGAGCCCACTCTTTACATCAAGGTAGCAAATGGTAAGGTTTTAATTATTGTCTTGTATGTAGATGATTTAGTATTTACTAGGGATGATGATTTCCTCATTGCTGATTTTAAAAATGCCATGAAAAGAGAGTTTGAAATGACATATTTAGGACTCTTAAGATATTTTCTAGGCATAGAGGTCCAACAATTGGATAATGGCATTTTTATTTCACAATCAAGTTATGCCAAACAAATCTTGGAAAGATTTAGGATGTTGGACAGCAAAGCAGCCCCAACCCCAACAGCTACAGGTCTGAAGTTGAGTAAAGAGGACAATAGCAATAATGTTAACCCAACTCTCTATAAGAGCATGGTTGGAAGCCTCATGTACTTGACAGCTACAAGACCAGATTTAATGTATGCGGTAAGCCTAATTTCTAGGTTCATGGAGCAACCTAAGGACACACACTGGCAAGCAGGTAAAAGGATTCTCAGGTATGTCAATGGCACAAAAAATTATGGCATAATATATACCACCTCTAATGAGTTTCAGTTGGTTGGGTACAGTGACAGTGATTGGGCGGGAAATGTTGATGATAGAAAGAGCACATCCGGGTATGTTTTTCACTTGGGTTCAGGGGTAGTTTCTTGGGCTTCCAAAAAACAACCGATTGTTGTTTTATCCACAGTAGAAGCAGAATACATAGTAGCGAATGCAGCAGCATGCCAAGCTGTGTGGCTAAGAAGGATCTTAGTAGATTTGAGAAAAGAACAAGAGGATGGAACATTAATTTTCTGTGACAATGTTTCATCAATTTCTTTGACCAAAAAATCTTGTGTTTCATGGAAGAAGCAAACATATTGAAATCACGTATCATTTTATCAGAGAATTGGTTGAGAATAATGAAATTAAAATGGCATTTTGCAGGTCAGAGCAGCAGCTCTCAGATATTTTTACAAAGGCTTTGTCAAAAAAACCTTTTGAGCGCCTAAGATATAGGCTAGGTGTGCTTGAATGCGCCAGAACTTTAGTTCTGGAAAACACAGAGAAGTGCAGGTGCGCTAGAACTTCAACAAACAGTTTTAGAATGCAGATCAAAGGAAAACAGGTTTGCACCGGAAACTTTGCGCCGGTGCTCCGAAACTTTTATGGCAATGCGCCGGAAGTTTCGCAGAGTGTTGAAGAGCAGGAACTTTTGTGCCAAAAACTTTGCTCCGGAAGTTGTTCCAGAAATATTGCGCTAGAAGTTTCGCAGAGTGTTGAAGAGCAGGGACTCTTGCGCCAGAAACTTTGCTCCGAAAATTGCTTCGGAAGCATTGCACCAAAAGTTTCCAAAAAATGATGAAGACAGAAAGACTCAAGATTAAGGGGGAGTGTTGGAATTATAATATTGAGCAGCCAACGATAGGTGCATTAAATGCACTGTCATTTGAAATCAATTTGGATCTCTTTCCCCCAGCTGTGCTTGACTTCCTTGCTGTCCAGTAAGTACTTTCTGGCAGCAATTTATTTTGTTAGGTGAGTTCAAATTGAGCGCCAGTTTTTTGTGTATTGGCTGAAAAGCCAAAAGTAAGAATTAATTGCATATTATTCTGTGCAAGAGACAGACTATAGTTTTTTGGAAGACAGAACTGAAGGCAATGTTCAACAGAACAGAGAATAGAAAGAATGTCCAGGAGCAACTGAATAGTGAAGTTCAGGAGCATCTTGTTGTAGCAGAAGGAAGTTAGTAAGCCTTGCGCCCGTGCGCCAGAAGCTATCCCACATGGAGCAGCTATGTGTACAGAGCTTTAGCTCTTAATATTTTATATGTAAACAGTTTTATTACTGTAATCTTTTTTCTTAGTGAAATAGAATGTTGCAAATATTTGTCTCCATTTGTGTCTGTCTCCTTCCTAAAGGCCACCGACTAAAGGCCTGTAATTAATGAGTGGCCACCCTAGATTAAAGATATGCATATTCCTATGTTGTGCGTGAACTGGTCTAGCCACGCCGAACGCGTTTCCTTCTCAAGCATTCTATGGAGGGTTATTTATTTATTTAATTGATTTATTTTTTGGTCTCTTTAAAAATATTCACAATATGAACACTCTTAGTGTAATAAGGGTTTATATCTGGTCACGGAATGCCAAATGCATTTCTTTCCCAAACATCCTATGGAGGCTATAGTCCAATTGTTTTAACATAACTTTCTTATTCTTTTCTTCATTGACTTTTGTTTAGGTGGTTTTTCTTAAAATACTCGCAACATGAACAATCTTAGGGTAATAAGGGTTTATATCTTGTAGTTAGGTTTGAAGAGTTCCTCTTCTTGTACTAATTATCCTTCATATCTGGATTTTCAAGATTTTTTGGAGTTGGTGTATTCAGATTTTTTTCTTTACGACTAGAGTCCTATTTTGAATTTTGAAGATTTTTTGGAATTGGTGTGCTCAAATGCTTTTTAAGACTGACAATCCTACTTTGTAATCAGTTGTTTTAACATTTCTTTTTTTCCTTCATATTAAAAAAACATTTAATGCAAGTTATGGTTCAATTGTATAAAATGTTATTAATTTTAACAATAAATAAAGATTATTTATTTTTAATACAAATAAGGTGTAAAAGTATTATTGATTATTTTGTCAAATTGAACTATTCATAGTAAATGATAATTGTAGCCTTTCTATTGATAAATTAATTACAAATAAGGGACAAACAATAAATATAGAATTGATTTGTAAAATTTAAATACATTAAATATGATGTTTGGTTTTGAATTTGAATGGATGAATATATTTGTAATGAAATTAGTATACCTATTTTTAGCAAAATCTATTTAAAATATGTGCATAAATGTTCTTCTCCAAACTTCTATTTAACTTTTATATGACTAAATATAGAAGTTTGTATATCTATACACATAGGTTTATATATACTCTCTTGAATACATCTATAAAAAAATGTAGATATAAATTTGGAGTTATTTTTATTTACTTATAGATTTTTTTCTTTTCTACTTAAGAATTATTCTATAGTTCTTTTATTTACTAAAGAGTGTTTTTCAAAACTTACTTTAGAAATATTTAAGTTTTATTTATTAATATTTACCCTAACGGTTATTTTATAATTTACTCTAACGGTTATGGAAGAAGTGGGCGATTCCCTAGGTGGTTTCTTGTTGGTTGATGCTGCTACTTCTAACATACTTCATTCCACCTTTGCACAAATTTTGGTTGATATGGATGTTTCAAAAGGGCTGCCTATTGAAATCTTAATCAAAACTTCAAAGGGTTCTTGGATATAGTCCTTGGACTATGAAGGGATTCCCTTTTGCTATAGAAGATGTTTTAAAATAGGTTACTTTGTTGCACAATGTGGTTTCGAGAAAAATGCTTCAACTTCTTGGTGGAAAGGTGCCTCTCAACAACATTATATGGTTGAGAAGAATGCTGATCAAAATAGGAGCTTTTCTGAGGTGGTTGCCTTGGAAACACAAGCTCGTGAAGTTTCCCCTTCGGATGTCTCTTATGGTGGGGTTACTAAAACTGAACATCTTGTTGAAACCCCTAATGTTTGTGAGGTGGTTGCTTTTGTATCTCTGGGTATTGGAATGCCCCCTCCAGTCGTCTCAAATGGCGGGGTTGCTAAGGCAACCCCTATTAAGCCAACGATTGCCATTTCAGGGGAATGTGCCTCAACTTCCCTTTTTGGTGGCTCTTCAAAAAAGTCCTTATTTGTGTAAAGGAATGAAAATATAACCCCTAATACTTTGGTTGTTGGCTTTCATGACGCCATGGTAAGGCGGCGCAGGTGGAAGATGGATGGATCATAGTTAAGGGAAAAAAATATAAATCCTCTCCACTCCCACAAGAAAAATGTTAAATGTAAATCTTAACTGGTCTTGTTTGGGAGCTGGTCTTTTTCGCTAGTTGCTTGCTATCTTTTCTATAGCCTTGCTCTTTTTTGTTAAAGGGTTATGGGTCCCTTCAAAATCTATTTTTCCTTATATCAAAAACAATGTAATAAAATCACATTTACATAAATCTAGGGTAATTAAATAAATGTATATAAATAAAATCACAATTAACCTAAATTTAAATACTCAATTGAAATTTGATAATGGCAATATATGAATATTGAAAAATTACATTAAAAAGGATCAATCACTTAGCTTTAGGAATTATGACAAACAAATAAGTGTTAATGTTATACAAAATTTAGTCATTTTCACCCAACAAACATTTCTTATGATATGATATTTTTTTGCAATTGTAATAGTTGTTGTTGTGGATTGAATCCATGCTCCTCAATGTCAAAAACAATTTCTTGAGAAATGGAATAATCCATGATGTTGATCTTGTAACTTGTAAGATTGATTTCTAAGTATAAGTCCTTGCAACCCTTTTTTTTCTTTATCACTGGGATCTAATAGTACATATGGCTTAGTGGAGTTTAAAAAATGACTTAGATAACTATGAGAATGTGATGGATAAATTCTTATTAGTTAATACCCTTGATAGAATGGATTTCTATTTGATAAGTGATGTCAAGCATGTGATCAAAGTCTATTTGAAGAAGGTTTTTATTTAAACAAATCATCATTTTTTAATTTATAATTCAATTAAAAAAATTTATATTAGTTCACTAAACCATTCAAACAAGTGCATTTTTAAATGCATGTATGTTGTTGACTATAGTTGTCTACATTATTTTGTATTACCCTACATGTTAAACATGTGATTTTTTTTATTAAGGTTAAAAAGGTTTTGAAGAAACCTAAAGCCCTTTACAAGTAGGTTTTGAAGAGTCCTAAAACCTTATCATAACACAGGATGTTACCAAAAAGTATAACAAATCCAACTAGTAGCTTAACAAAAGTAGTCAAGAGAGAAAGACTAAGAAAAGAAAACTACACCAAAAAAGTTTTGAAGGGTCCCAAAAACCAATTTACAACCAAGTTTTATAGGGACCCAAAACCCTATTAGAACAAAGAACATTTCGTAAGATAATCTTGGCCAAGTAGCAACAAGATCACAACATTTTTTCATTGCCTTAAGAAAGAAATATAGGATCCCATCACCATTCTCGACCTCCACCTCAATAGGAGCGAAGAGTATAGAACAAAAAAAGGGAAACAACTCCCTAGCATCAAAACCATCTCATCTGCTTAAAAATTCTCCACCTCAATAAGAGAATGCAACACCTCTATAGGAAGAGCAGACAAAGACTCCACATTCTCTCAATAGGATGGGTCTACACCTCAAATGGAAAATAATAATTGAGGAAGTAGGAAGAGAGAAAACACAACAGAGGAAGGAGTAGTAGAGGTTCCCTTTAACAACAAAATTGATTTGGTCAACATAAAAAACTTTAATCACAGCCTAGTCATCAACACCAGACAAGAAACAAAGGAGGAAAATTCCCCTTTAGATAGATTTAACCTTTGAATCCTCAAGGTATGAGATTCAACAACAAAAAAGAAAAATGGTGGATGTAAAGCTCCACTAACTCCAACACACCTCAGATGTTGCAGGAAGAAATACTAAGATAAGATGACATACTTCAAAAGGAAAATAAAAAACTAGAGAGAAAACTACACTAGATAGTTTATGAAACCCATAGCCAACAAAGCCCCCACAAACCTGAGGCCAATACATAAGTGGATAAGCTACAACCAAATAAAGAGAAGAGTTAACCATATCTCAAGCTTAAATAATACAAAAACTCCCCTAGCTAAGCTAGGAAGCCACCAAAGAAAGCGGCCATATATCTTAGAGACTCCACCACAACCACCTAGTTGCACCCACTAAGGCCTCTCAACCACTGTAGAAGGAAACAGAGTACCAAAACCATCTACCTCATCCTGTAAAATTTCCTCCTCCGCTTTTGCAAGAATGAAAGAAACCAAAATAACACAGTCACTCCTCTGAAACAGTAACGAATGACAATTATCAACCACAGGAATCAACAAGAAAGACTTAGTGATCAACCAATAAATGCCATTCAACCCATCAACAACTCCAAAACATAGCACCAAAGAGCTTGTAAAGCCAACAAAAAGGCTTCCATTGAAGGAATCCAACTCTGCCCACCACAAACATCTGACCATAGCAACAACACACAAAAAGGGACCTCCATCTACATTAGAATCTTCCTCAGACAACCTCTATAGAGGATTTCAAATTTCCCCCATCCTCTTCCCACTCTTTGTCTTCTACCTCTCCATCATAAATATTTTTAAGCTATCAAAATTTCTCTATACTTTTGGTTGTTCACTATTTAGGATTCCTCAAATTAGTTATTGATAATGGGAAAGTGAAGAAAAAGAGTAGAGTAAAAGAAACAAGGAAAAATGAGACACAATAAAATGGGGTGACAATAGGTGCAACTATACCAACCTTATTTTTATGATTCTTGCCATAGATTGTGTATGTCTCATCATTAAAGACCAATTTGTCATTCTTTTCACACAATCATCCAACACTTAGTGAAATCTTTAATAACTTTGAAGTGTAATAAATTTCATCAATATTTTTCTTTCCCTCTCTAGTATTCACCTTTATAGCTACTTTTGAATCAACTTCCAAGTATTTTTTTATCACCAAAATTTATCTTGGTCTTGAAACTTTTATCATATAAAATATCTCATTATTCCATAACCTATGATTAGAAAATTTTGAATCTAAATACCAATATATTTCACAAAAATTACTATAAATAAAAAGAGAAAAATAATAAGATATAAGATCTGAAGCATAGAAAAATAGGGTAAGGTTCAAACACAGGTTTTTATACTAAATTTGCAATATTTCACAAAAATTACTATAAGTAAAGAGAGAAAAATGGGGTGAATGAACCTACCTATTCTTCTCAATGAGATTCCTCAAGTTAAAATATAGTTCCAACCATTTAGTGAGTGAATTCTTTGAGGAATCTTGCAATTTCCTTTATTTGTGTATGTAGACTAAACAACTCTTTTGGGAGAGACACTAAAAAAGTAAATCAACTTAAATCTAAAATGACCAACTCTAATTACTTCAAACATAGATCTACTAGACACAATTTATTTCACACAAATTAGATGAGTGGAGGACACTTAAAACTAATCTCAAAAATAGTCGCAAAGTGTCATGTTCTTGCCCAAAGTGTCTTGACAAGAATGACTGAATATGGATTATGGGAGAAAGATTTAAAATACTAAATTTAATCATTTAAGATATGTAAAAAATGGTTTTGTAGATGAAACATAATACTAACATAAACAATAAAGCTTCTGGTAGATCTAGGAATGTAAAATGTTGTGTAACTCTCAAAAAATACTATTTTTAGAAGTTGTTTGAGGAATCATTTGACCTATGGAAAATGGGTCCATTGTATGGATTTTCAAAATTGGTTTATGGGTCCTCTACTCCTATGTCTATACTTCCATATTCTTTGGGTTTCATATTCAAACAATCAAAAATTAACTCGGGATCTGAGTTTTCATGGGATGAAAACAAAGGTGACAACAAATGCAACTTTGACAAATTCTTCAAATTTTCTCTTCAAAGAGTCTTCAAGATTTATTCTACCTAAATCTACAATCACAAATCAAGAGGGGAAAAGGTTTTCTTTTCGGTGAATGTGTTTTTCCTTGGTCAAACCCTATTTTGGTAATCAAACCTTGAAATGAAATTAAACATGAAAGAGGGAATGAAGAATGAACAAATCTATGTTACCATTCAACAAACCCTTTCATAAACCTTGGAGTGTAGATCTGTAACTTGCATGAAATTGTTTCAATGGTGTGGATCTTGAATAAATCATGACTTGAAATAATTCTTTAAATGCTTGAATGGATCATGAAACCTGCATCATCATATTAGCTACAATAGCATCCATGATGCAAGAAGACTTTGACATGACAATTGGATCTTGATTGTTGCAATAAATATTCAATTAATTTTCCTTTGAAAATGCTCTTGATCATCAAATTTACTATAGTAATGCTCACTTAAAAATTTCTAGGTGAAACATATTGAAATAACCTTATATTTATAGATATGTAGCCTGGATTTCCCAAAATTCAAATATCACAAGCTGATTTTGAAATATACATTTGAATATGTTAAAATACTACCAAAAACATAATTTGAATTTAGGTCCTACATATAATGGAGGACCTATTCACCCATGGGTGAATGGATCCTTGGTCCCTAAACCTAGGACAAACATTGCTCAAGCTAAAGTGTTATGTTAAGCCATTAATGAATGTTGGGTTTCCTCTTCGGAAAATGTAATAAAATGGGATTGGTAAATGAATTAAATGGATTATTAAGGCATAATTAAGCTCTATTAATTAAAGGAGACTTAAATAAGTGTGAAATTGTAAATAAATACATTTTACAATACACAAAGAAAGCACAATTAAGTACATTTTAATTAAGGGGGTCCAAATAAGAGTGAAATTTTACAACACTAAATTAAGGCATTATTAAGTTCATTTTAATTAGGAAGGCACAAACAAGTGAGAAAATATATATAGGGATACATTTTTCTATACTACATTTAGCCCCCACTTTACTGAGAGGAGGAGTACAAGTGCAAACTCACACTAAAGTAGACAAATATATGTAAAGAGGGGTCTAAGTGCACCAATGCTTATGGGATAGGATGAAAAAGATCAAGGAGGTTGTCCAAGACCCTAGGACCAAGATACTACATCAAACATGTCTAAGAGAGGGCTTGGAGGAGAAGTTTTGGGCTAAGGCTATATCTACTGCATGTTACCTAATTAATCGTTCTCCAAATTCTGCTCTTGTTGAGAAAACACCTTTGGAAGCGTGGTCTGGTAAGAAGCCCTCTCTTAGACATGTTTGTGTTTTTGGCTATGAGGCATATGCTCATGTGCTGGATGTGAAAAGATCTAAACTAGAGAACAAGGCTGTTAAATGTATTTTTATTGGCTATAGTGTTGTCATAAAAGGATACAAGCTTTGGAATCCTGATATAGAGAAGGTTGTATACAACAAAAGTGTAATCTTTCATGAGCTGAAACCTTCCACTTTGGTTCTGCAGTGAGAGAGAAAGTAAGAAAACAATAAGGATGTAGCATTAATTGCTCCTACACCAGAGAAAGAGGAATTGAAAATTCAAAATGTACCTAAAACTGAGGAGAGCTCAAGTAGTTCTAATAGTTCTAAAGAAGAAGAACCTTAGCCTCAGCCTCAGCAAGTAAGGAGGTCAACTCGTGAAAGAAAACAACCAGATAGGTATGGGTTCTCTTTGATTGATTATACTTGTGCCTATGCTTTAATTTTTAGCACTGATGAGCATAGGACTATAAAGGAGGCATTTAAAATGTCTAATTCAGACTCTTGGTTGGAAGCTATGAATTAAGAGATGGCATCACTAGAAAAGAATGAAACCTAGAGTTGGGTGCCCTTGCCTAAAGGTAGAAAGGTTGTTGGCTGTAAACGGGTATTTAAGAAGAAAATTGGTCTGGATGGCAGTGTAGAAAAGTACAAGGTGAGACTGGTTGCAAAGGGTTATTTGC
>VDFB02047230.1:214555583-214595844 GCA_007258455.2 Sequoia sempervirens
ACCTTGTAGCAAACAACAATTCTTCAAATTCTCCCTTGTTTGGTGTTGACTGTAGAACTCTTTGAAATATTTCCAGGGAGAATGATCTGATTCAATCTAGCTTCACTCTTAACCTTTAGCTTTTTATTCCAACTTCAGCCCTCCTTCTAGCACCAATTCTGTTGATGGTATTTTTATGCACTTCTCAACATAGGTAGTGCATAGGTGCACTACCTCTCTTAAAAGATAATCTTCCACAATCAAATTGTAGAACACTATCCCAAGGTCTCTCGGATGTCAGGTCTTGACAGTGCTTAGATACCTCTATATTTTGATATGATTTGCTAGAATCACAAGGCGGGCTTATGCAGGAATTACAAAGCATGAAGTTGGATCTTGAAATGGAGTTCCTAGGATTGGAGAGTTGTTATAAACTAGTTGTAGGTTCAAACAGCAGTCTTGGACTCCTTTTTGTCATTGGATTTAACTTTACAATGTGCAATGAACCTTAGCATAGGTCAGTCATTAAAAAAAGGAAAAAGGGTAAGTAAGAGGGAGAGTTCCTAAATCTGCAACTAACTGTGAACAGTGACAATGGAGTTCCTGCAATGGACAGCTTCTCAAAACAATCTTCCACTTAACTAGAGGTCTCACAGTATCATGGAACTTGTGCTATCTTCTAAGGTTTGCAAATGTTTTGTCTGTCATTCACCATATGTATGCATGAACAAAGATGAAAAGTTTTGGGGAAGCTTCGAGTTCAAGTCCAGGCTAACTTTACACAGCTATCAACCATCAACAAATAGCAAAAAATATGGACTGAGAAGTCATCAACACAATAGGAATTTCCATGATCACAGAACAACATTCCTAAAATCTACCCAAGTAAGATAATAGCTAACTAGAACAGCAATGAAACCTAAGCTAAACATCTAACTATGGAGATTGAATCAAGTAACATTTGAGAAACTCAGAAAATACACCAAGTCAATGTATTTTCTTTATAACTTTTAGCAGCATGCCTTTACAGCAACTCAACTCCCTTTGCAAATGAGAGGAGAGCCCTATTTATAGTTTTCCAAAAGTTAGATGAATGGCCAAGATCAATTATTATTGTGTGGACACGATTCATTACAAAATAGGGTTTCACCTACCCCCAATATATCATAATTTAAAATTATATTTTGTCATTTTCCCTGTTTTGTCACCTAGTGACAGCACTATAGCTCATTTGTCATTTAGCAGATTGTTGTTTTCACTGTAGCTACTCTTAGAAGCTGTGTATTCAATGAATTTGAGGATGACTGCCTGGAGCTTGTCTATTTCAATGATTTCATATCGCAACACCTGGTAGCTCCACTCTTTCGCGTTGTCTTCTAGCTTTTTCCAATCCTCATCATACTTTGCACCTTTGTCTTGGAATAGCTTCGATTGATCGAAGGTGCGGGTAGCAAAACTCATAAATTCCATCGTGCTTTCTTTTGACATCCCATCCTCCATCTTTTTCTGGAAGTAGGGCTTTATCTTCTCCAGGTCCATTTGTAGTGTGGGCACATCGTACTGCATCATCAACTTCAGATAATGAGCACACTCTGCCCTAATTTCTTTGATCCATTCAATATTTAGATCTACCTTGCTTATGATTTGTTCCAATCTTTCCCTCCGGTTGTCAAAGTCCCGTCGCCATACATCCATTAGCCAGTGATCATCTTTCTCAAATGCAAGTTCCTTTTCCCACATGGCTTCTGGTATCTAAAGGATAGCCCCAATCCTTGGAAAGGTGGAGTCATATACTATAGGGAAGTTCATGCAGAGCCTCCTCGTGCCCTCTAGAGACTGCAACAGATCTAAGAACTTGTTGGTTGTTCGTACAACCTAGTTAATTCCTTTGTTTTCGACGTCCAAGACCTTTTGGAACCAACATTCTATGGTCTTTTCCAAGTTCTTCCTTCCCTCCATCTTATCAATTTTGTCTTTGGCCAGCAGCTAGGGTGGGGCCATGGATGTAGTGGGCAGGTCATCCACCGAAGACCATTGTTGTATATATTTCATTAGTGTTGCCACCTATGCCTTGAGTTCATCCTTAGAAATCTTATCCTACTTTATCAGATGTACCACTATGGCCACTGAATCCTCAAGGTGCCCTACCTTCTATTCTCTAGTGGTAGTCCCTAGATCCATGGTGGAAATATTGTAAGTTACCCCCCCTTGACCTACTACGGGAGTGGCTATCTGCATGGTCCAAGACCCAGAGGTATCCATTGTTACTTTGGATCTAACCCTCAGTTCCTTCTTCTTCTTCATCATAATCTGAGCCTGATTGAGGATAGCCTCTAGTTTTGCTCATGGGTCCCTCAGCACAGGAGCTCTTCTCTCAAGTTGCTCCCCCAACCATTCTAGCAAGGCAGACTTGCCCTTTGGTGATCCATGATCACCTTCACTCTTCTCAGTCAAAGTTAAGGTTTATGCTCTCTTTTCTTCTTGGTACTTTCCTCTCTGCTTGGCAGCATCTCCATCTTCCTCATCAGAATCTTGGACAAACACAAGGCATTTGATAGGAAGTACAGAGGATAGTTGCCATGCAGGGCTCTCTTTTCTTGCTGTCTCTTCTTCTTTCTTTTCCTCAACATGTTCAATCTTGTGTACATGTTCTACTGATTGCATGACCTCTAGGCTCTCAACAATCTGGGCCCCACCTTCAATTTTGTCTTCTGGTTGCTGCTCTTCTTCTTCAAGGGGTGGCCTTTCTTCCTCTGATTTGGTGCCCTTTGACTACCGGGCTAGCTCTTGTTCAATGCCATCGTCAAAGGCCCACACGATGGCCCCACCACCGGGGCTACCCTCTTCCCCACTGTCAGAAGAGCCCTTTTCTTCTTCCTCATAAGCCACCTTGTCAATGGTTCGATGTTCATACTCTAGGTGTTCATGATATTCATCGGCTTCCTCCTCAAAGGACCTTGAGGCTTCCTCCTCTTGTTCCTCCCACTCCTTGGAGATTAGTATGGTGGCCTCCATAGTTGGTGGCCCTATCGGTAGTTGTGAAGGTTAAGCAGTAGCAAGAGCTTGTGCAAGGGCTGCTTGAAGAGTGGGATCCATTAAGATCTAGGAGAGGTTGGAAGGGAGATTCTGCATATGTTTTGAGAGAGCCTCAAGCATGGTGGAAATAGGAACAGGTGTTGTTACTGTAGCTAGAGGGAGCGATGTGGTTGGTGACATGGCAGCGGAGGAAGGGGGAGTGATTATGGCAGAAGAAGAGTCAAAAACTATTATGGAATCAGTCGGAGGGGATGGAGCGAGGTGGACAGAGATATCCACTACCAGTGGGGATGTGGCAACCATGGCTAAAGAGGTAGATGGTGCAACAGTAGGGGTAGAGAGAGCCAATAGGGGCTCAAGTTGGCTCATACTCTTTGTCTCCTGCTCTTGGGTTGAGGGTTGTTCCTTGCTGCTCCCTACCTGTTTGAGTCTTTTGGAAGGTGAGCCTCCCATTTCTTTCCTGGAATATACCTTGGAGTCCGAAGATGGTTTTGTTTCTGTCCCCTTTCTCTTCTTGGATCTGGTAAGCGGAGGAGACTTGGAGGTTCCACCAGTTGACGTAGTGGTAGCAACATCTTCTGTGGTACTTGACTCACTTTTCAGCCCTTCATAAATCAAGATCATTTCTTGTTGCTTCAATTGGGCTACTTGCCCATCGACCCACTCCTTAGTATGAGCCAAGACTGGTTGGGTTATGCTATCAAGGTCATCGACCTCCTACTCGTCCCAGTCTATTGTTGGTATTGGTAAATTAGCCACCGCAGGGTACCTGGGATCCATTATGGTGCTTTCGTCCTCTTGGACTTGGTTCGGTATGGGGAATGGCTGCACCTTTCTTACAAACTGCACAGTCATTCGCATATAGTGCCTTGCACACACCCCTTTATCATCTTGGCAGTCTGCCCATAAGTCTTCAATATGGTGAAGGTGGGCATACCCTGATCTTAGTGCCTTCCTTACATGCCCATATGGGTCTATCTGTGGTCGAGCAGTGTGCATGTGAAAGTGGTAATCCTTTAGCTCCTTCTCAGAGTTACCATCACACTAGGAAGTTTGCAATCTGTACATGCCCTAGCCTAGAGTCATGGGATAAGAAATTCCTACTATGTGTTTGCTATTGAAGATTGCCTGTATGTGTTGGAGTTGTCGGGAAAGCTCCAGAAGGATGATCCGGTTGTTGGGGTATCGAGGCAACTTGTTCAGTCTTTCAGTGAAGCCCTGGGTGCGGATGTATGTGAACTTCAGGTACTGGATGAAGAGAAAGGCATATTGCTTCAAAAATGCCCTTGCACTGTGGGAGACCCTTCTCTCAAAGTCTCTAGCACTCATTCTGATAATGTGGCCGACAAAGGCGTCGTTCACTCTGCAATATTCCCCTTTGAAGTTTTTGTACTGGAGCTGAGGGTATTTGTCATAGGCTTTGAGTTTTTGGCCCTGCTCCTGATCGGGTGCCACAAATAACCCACTGTATTGCCTCTAGTCTGCCAAGGAGTAGACGAGCTAGGAAGTCATATAGAACTTGGAGCTCTTCTTCACATTAACGAACTGCTCATGGAAGTAGTTTCTTATTATTCCCCCCCAATAGAATGAAGTCTTTGTTGTGACATCCTCATTCCCCTGAAGAATTTTCTCAATGAAGTAGACCATCCACTCCTGGAAGTAGGCGGCTGCAGGAAGACCCATAACTCTACTTAACATGGTGACCAAGTCATGGTAATTTTTGTGGAAGTCACTACAGAAGAGTTCTTGAGAAACCTTTGTAGCGCTGGCCTGCCTTTCCTTGAGCCAATGCTGATTTATCAATTTTTTACATTCTATTGGGTTATCATCCCATGCTGCTTGGCATTCTTCTATGGTGGGGACTTCCATATCTTGGAAGGTTGGGATGTGGAAGGTCTTCATAATCCCCTCAAGTGACATGTCGGAAAGGATGTTGCCCTCTCTATCAATGATGGTTCTTGTGTCAGATTGATAGACCTCTCGACAAGCCCTGACCAGCTCGAGGGCCACAAGGGATGGAGGGAATCCTGCAGCCTTTGTGATTCTGCTTTATCTTATCAATCTGGCATTCTTTATTGTTGGATTGATTCTGACCCTCTGTTTGAATTCATCAATATCAACTTGGCCTATGTTTGTGTCAGTAATCTCCTTCCAATCTATGGTGACTTTAGAGTGCAGAGGCTCACCCTGAAACTGATATTTATTTGCTCCTTGTCTTCTTTCCCTCGAGGATTTTTGCATGTCTTCTTCCCTTTGTCCTTCTCGACAGGCGTCACTGAAGGTCTCGCTCCCGATTCCATATATTCTGCAAGCGAAGGTGTAGTCAGCATAGCCGATCATAAAAGCATTCATGTTAGCCAAAATTCTAAAGATGACATCCATTTTAAATGATCTATTAAGCATAACATGACTTTATCTCTTGACATCATTGATCTTTTGATTCGGGACATTTGGTCAGTTCGGGCCCGGAGGGCCAGATTTCCCTAGTAGAAATGTTGTTTGGAAGGGAAAATTGGGTAGAGAGCTCTTCGAGACTCTCTTTGATTGAATTTTGATAACTCATAAGTCTCACAACGAAGAGGACCAAAATTAAGCATGTGGGTCAAAGTTTGATTTCAGATTTGGGCTCATTTGGATCAGTTTAGGAGAATCTGAAGGTCTAGGGCTGGAGAGCCGTCTAGAGATGGTAGTTTGGAGCAACAAATTGAAGACGGAATTCTGAAGACGGAACTTCAGGATCTGGGGTTCGGCGGGTTAAAAGGCAGTCAGCAGTTTCACATTACTGGGTTCAGGAGGCTTGGGGGTTGTGGTGTACTTTGGCATTTGGGATGGCAAACATCGGGTGAAAGCCTGGAGATTCAGGCCCGACAGGGGAGAACGCCATCACTTCGTTTTAGTTTCCATCAGCATGAGAATTTGTCTCGAGGAAAGGTCTCAGCGACAGTCACGTGTTTCACCAATTAAAGCACTTTGGCATAAGATCTGTGTCTATGGTGAGAAGTCTCACTGATATCCGCATGTCATGCCGAAGATGATGGATCTCAACATATTGCAAAGGGAGTCCTTAGCATAGGGTTCCTAATCGGCGAGAGGTTTTGCTGACCGAGCAATGTTATAGCAACAAAGGGGGCCTCCAGAGAAAGATCTTGGGTCAAGAAAGTGTCTTGGAGAAGATGAATGTCTTGCCAAAAGCCAAGAGAAATACTGAACCCAGCAACAGGGCCCACCGTTCAATTTTGTTTTAGTCCTGCGGCAGTTAGAAGGGCGGAGTTCAGAGCTCAGAGGGGCGGGCGATATTTTCCCCTCGAGATGATGGTTGACCAAAGGACTATGGATGGCCCCACTAAATCACTTGATTTATACATTTCGCACTTGGGTCCATATCGACATAGGTTCCTGGTTGCTTTGGCGACAAGGGGGAGGTTTCTATTGGCATAAGCTATGGCTCTCAGGATAGCGTCATACCGACAACCTTTGGTTTCCCTGAATTTCACTTTGGTGGCTCATCGGTATGGATGGAACGCTTTCGATATAGGGTCGTGGGGACACCCATATGCTACACCAACAGACTTTGATGGGTTTCTTTAATCAGCTTTCGATATAGGGTTACAACTATCGGTGTATGGTCTTTGTGATACGAGCATGTCTCACCGACTTTGCATTTGGTTCCCTTTCGGAATGGCTTACTAGATTCTATATAAGGTCTTGTCAAGGGTTTGGGGTTATAGTGACATGTTTTAAGGCATATGGGGCTCTGTTGGGGAGAGAGATAAGATGTCTTGGTGACAGTGAATTGAATGATGACACGTGGATATCTATCGGCCAAGCTAAGGGATTCTTCTGGCGATCAAACATGAGTTTGGGATGCTTTGGTGAGACTTTTTCTTCGGTATAAGTCTTGGTGAGATGCTCGGGGTCTCACCAAATGGAATGATGAATTCTCCCCATTGGTATGACAACAATGCTATTACAGCAACATGTAAACAAGCAGGTGCTTTCGGTGAAACAACATATCATCGACAAAGGGTCTTCTCAACATTCGAAAGTTATGCTGAATGATGATATCGGCAGGACAACCTTTAAGCAGGGGAATCTCTTGGTGACCAGGCCATGCTATGCCAACAGGGGGAAGCATTTGGCACAAGATTTCAAATCGGTGAGAGGTCTTGGTGACCCTGCCAAGTCTTGCCGACTTGCATGGTGCTCGCTGAGGAATAAGGGGATCGGGGTGTCAGCGAAAGGTTATGCCAAAAAGCCAAGGTCTCACTGATAGAGAGCGAGGGGCAGAATCTCAAGGACAGAGGTTTGGAGTCTTGGGCCCGAGAGACCCAAAGGATGTTTCAAAATTTTTGATCTCTTGTCAAGTCCTTGACGACAAAGGAAGGATTCGAGCCCAAGGGCCACGAATGCCTCTATGAAGAACGGTCGTGCAAGGGTAAAGCTCTGAATCGGTCATGGGGATGCTACACTAGTTTACTTAGTTTTCAAGGACTTGGGTTTTATTCATGATGTCATATTCTATCATTCACATGTCATTTTGATGCTCGTTATGCATTTTAAGCCCCAGAAATTACAAAAACAACACTCGAGAGGGTGAATAGAAGACCAGCCTTGAACACTCAATGCAGGGAGGCATGGGGCTTACAATCGGCAAGTGAAGGAAATGGACGAAGATCAACTGGAAGCTTCAAAGGGTGGTAGACTCCTACAACAAGCTCTGATTATTCTTCTGCAACACTACCAAGTGAAAATGACAGACTTGAGCTGGCCCTTTATACCCCTAATCACCATTAATGATCCTATTGATTGCAGGTACGGCGAGACAAAGGTTGGTAGATTTGAAAATCAAAAGCGGTGGTGGGAGACCCAGGGTCCGGCGGCTAGGAGGGCGCATGATGACAGCCGCTAGAAGATTCGACTTGGTAAATTCACTTAGTGGCAAAGGGGAGGTCAGGACCCAAAAGGTGGGACACCGTGAGAGGTTCACCGTGAGAAACGACGAAACACTCTCAGAACCCCGGGAGCGGAACTTTGGGGTCCCGGGCCCGAAAGGTTGGATGGCCGTCAAGATTTTTGTGGTTTGAAGGAAACGGCTAACGGAGGTTCAGACCCCAGGGGTCTGGAGGACACAAGCTGAATTCCATTGGGAATAGCGGTAGCGAAAAGGAAACCTGGCATGGGAAACCCGGATGGCTGGGCCTGAGGGGGACCGGGGCCGTTGGTAGGGGCAATCTACCAAAGAGACTCTGCGAGGCATCACTACATGAAAAAATTGAAAACGGGAAGGCATGGTCAACTTATGGTGG
This sequence comes from Sequoia sempervirens, assembly GCA_007258455.2. Taxonomy (NCBI): domain Eukaryota; kingdom Viridiplantae; phylum Streptophyta; class Pinopsida; order Cupressales; family Cupressaceae; genus Sequoia; species Sequoia sempervirens. The sequence continues at coordinate 214,563,905 of VDFB02047230.1, forward strand.
GACTTTAAAGCAACATTGACCATTCGAGACACCAAAAAGTGGGGCACGTAAAACGAGGCGGTGACAAAAATGACCCAACAAGGAGAAAGAAAAGAGGGTCCCCATTCCGAATGGGGCATGTGTGCTAAGGGCACAACACCAACTACCATCAACTATTTAGGTAGTTTCACATCCACATCTTCTTTGTATCCTACATACTAAAATGAATGATCAATCAAGCTTTATGGAGTTTTACCAACAACATGGGTATCGATCATCAAAAGGTATGCCAAAGTAGCTATCAAATTTAACAAGTACATACATTGGAGGTTGGGGTGGTATAGTTCCAAGTGTATATACAATTCTTCGTACATATCCAATTGCTCCATTTACAAGTCATGCTTCTATCAATAAGTTGGATGTTAACATCACTCTTACATTAATACTAAGTAGTAATTCCATATCAAGTTCATAGTTTGTACCTCCTTCAATGGCAATAAGTTTTCTAACTTTGGTAGCAATGCTTTGTGTAACTCGATTTGATAATGTATATATTTTTTCTATTATGAGTACAAACATAATCATTTGTTGAAATTAAATGAGCACTATTTTCAAATTCTTCATTCTATGATGCATTCATATTTGCATTTGATATTTTCATATGTAACATCCAATCGTCAATTGTATGGTTTACATCTTTGATATTTGTTAGAATTTTGTGAAATCTTAGTTGGTCTTTGTTCTATCCATCTTGTCTAAAAATGTGATCCAATGTAACAATCGCTTTGAATTCTTCCCATAGTAGCTTTGCTCATCTTCTACTTTCATATGGAGCTTTGTCATTTACTGGAGGTAATTGTGCCAAGTCTCCAACTAAAATGATAAATATGCCTAAATAAAAAATAAACATATTGTTAATTATGTATTATATAAAAGTAATTATTATTAAATTAAATAAAATGATATCTAATGTGAAGTAAAGAATGTTAGCAAGTTGAATTGAAAAATTACCTTCAAAACTTTGATTAGAATTTCTTGGAAATGCTTCTCATCTTGAACCTATGTTTTCACATAACCTCTCTCCAAGGAAACTCATTTCATCTATCATTATGTATTTGAAATATGATATGTCTTCTTTAAAATTGCAAGTCTTGTCCCTTCCAGTTCATTAAAATCTCTTATTAGGATTCTTGATTTTGAATAAATTGTTGAAGCACCAATGTTGAATGCTACAACTCCATTGAAAAATGAATAGAATATAAAATTAAAATAGCTATTGTTAATAAAAACATGATTACGAATATAATTTTTATTTGATTTATAATATCTAAGATTTTTTTGTTGATTATTTCGAGTGCTTGTATTAGAAATATCCCTACCAGAACATTTTTTGGTTTCTTGTGTACTTTTTACCTACACAATCAATGGAGAAGTTAGTAGAGTTACATAATAAATGCATTGTTACTTTTATATTAAATGTATGAATTGTACAAAACATGAAAGTGGGTTTGAATGAGAGCAATTGGTAGCATGTTTCATGCACTTATTGCAAATATACACAAAAATAAAGTAGCCACCTATTAAACATGACTTTGTAAGGAAATTAGTTTTGTATTTTTTTTAGACTTTAGTCTATATATGAATATGATTTAAGGAAAAATGCAAAAAAGGAAAGTTTATTTGTTGAAGGGTGTAATTAATTATGGGTATTTGTACTCATCAAAAAGAGAGAAGTTGTGGTTGCAAATCATCTTTTTCCTTGATAATTATGTATGGATTATTTTTCATTCTTGAATATTGATCGAATAACAATGGTGGTTCTATTTGAAGGGCTTGCATTGATTTAATTCTATATCTAGAAAGTTAAGAGAGAGAGAGATATGGGGATAGAAAGAGGGAGAGATAGAGGGGGGGAGAGGTAAGGATATAGAGATACAAAGCAAGTTAGAGATAGAGATGGAGAGAGATATGAAGAGAAGGAGAGGGAAAGATTAATAGAAAGGAAAAAGCGATATATAGAAATAGAAGAGATAAATATATAGTGAGGGATAGAGAGAGTGATAGAGAATGAAAGAGAGAGAGATAGAAAAATAAAGATAGAGTTAGGAAGTGATAAATAGAGAGGAGTAGAGAGAGGGGAAGATAATGATAGATAAAAGGAACATGGAGATAGATATAGAAGTGGAACAAGGAATGGAGGGATGGAATGGAAAGAAATGAGGAAAGGATAGGAGGGGGAAGGAAAGATAGAGAGATAGAGTTATGGAAGGAGAAAGAGGGAGAGTGTGTATATGAGTGAGAGAGACATATGGAGAGATATATAGAGGGAGATATATATTTATAAATAGATAGAGAGGGAGGGAGAGGGGGGAGATAAATAGAGAGAGCAGAGAGAAGTAGAGAGAAATATAAATAGGAAGTGATAAGGAGAGAGGGAGAGATAGGGATAGAGATAGATATAACATGGGAAATATAGAAGAATTTTGATATGCTTAGGACATTTTCAGGTATGTGTGTGTGTATCTCTATCTCTATGTTAGTATATATACATCTCTTTCTTTATCTTTTCCTCCCTTTGCCTCGAGCTATATATTATCTCTATCTCCCTCTCCCTTCTCTCCTCTCTCTTTTCTCTCTATTTATTTTCCTCCTTAAGTGTCCAAAGGGTACACTAAAGAGGTCTTTAAGGTGAATTATCATATCCTTAATTAAATGACATGCTTCCTTGAGTATAAATCACTGGGGACATGTTCTATCTTTTGTTTTTTGGCATTCTTGTTGGAAAAATATGTGCCTCAATCATCATAGGCTAAAACCTCTGTTGGATCCAAGTTGGTGTGACAGTTCTTATGTCTCTCTGACTAGCAGTTTGGAACATCATGTTTTGTACAGGTCGCTATGACCTAGGATTTGTATCACCGAAGGATCATGTCGCTGTGACAGGTTGCTTTTGGTGTGACCTCTTAGTGCCTGTGAAGATCTTTGGCCGATAGGCCATTCAATCATATATCGGGAAGACCTTTGGCTGAAAGGATTTGTTCGGTAAGATGTTTCAGCGAATAGTAACAATGATAGTTTTGATAAGAAGTCCCAGTGACTTTGGTGAGTCTCACCGATGATAAGAGGTCTTCGGTGTAACATATATGTGTTCGATAAGAACTTTTGGTGAAGGTGTTAAGTCTCTTTGACTAATGGATGTTTCGATGTAACGTAAGGAGACTTGGTGGAAGGTCTTGGAAAGTAGTATGTCTTGCCGACTATTCTTTGGAGCTTGGTATAACATATGACTTTAGTATAACCTGTGGTGACTTGGTATGATGTCGCGATGAAAGCCAATTGTCTGGCCAATGAGAAACTCATGTCTATGTGACTTGTGGAGCTTCGGTATGACATCTCAGTGAAAGTGATATGTCTTGGAGACATGGTGAAAGCTGAGCGATAGTCTCCTGAGCTCGGTGTAACAAAAGAAGGCTCGTTGGGATGTCTTGGCGAGAGCAATAGTCTTGTTGAAAGCAAAACTGAAGCTGATACAAGTTGTAAACTTTGTGAAATATCCTGGTGATAATGATAACTCTTGGTGACATCGATATGAAGCTTTTGGGCATTGGGGAGACACTGGTAGTTTCTCACCGATATGCCAACAAAGCTTGAATCTCTTTTGACTGTTTGATCGTCCTATGTGGAGTCTCGTGGACCAATAGGAGAAGTCGAATCTGAATAGTTGGAAGATTGTTCATTGTGATGGTTCTGTGAGGAAGCTCGACGAACATGGAAAGACATGAATATACTATGTGATTGCAAATTGTGATCGATTGGTTGGATCGATAGATTGCTAGGTGGTTGTATGATCAGTAAATGTAATCTAATCTATAATTACTGTAATTTGAAAGTTCCTATACAAGATTGTTCATGGTGAATGTTGCTGTAAACATACACTAGAAAGATAAGTCTGACATTTGTATGTAATCTCCATTACTGTAATACAAAGTGATTTCTCTTGGTGTGGTGGGTTTTTCTCCCATAAGGGTTTTCCCACATATATCTAGTGTTCATGTGTGATTATCAAATACTTTGTTTTTGTTATTTATTTCATAGTGCATCTTAGTTGAACTATAATTGAAAAATTAAAAGTATATCTACATTCTTGTCTAAGGTATTGACGTTAGGAGAATTGTTTCCACATCTAATTTTCCTTACAAGTGGTATTAGAGCCTGGCTAGTTGTGTTATCCTTGTGGGTACGTTGGGTTTTTTGAGTCAATTCTATTCAATGGGAGTCTTGTAGAGTTTGTTATTTCTGTTTACAAGCTAAGATGGCTAGCACGTATGGAAAGTTTGAAATAGAGAATTTCAATGACAGTAACTTTGAGTTGTGGAAACTCAAGATGGAGGATCTTCTAGTTGATCGTGATCTTTGGCTTGCAGTGTCTGGAACTAAACCTACATGCATGAAGCAAGAAGATTGGGACCTTGCAGATAGAAAGTCCAAGGGGCTGATAAGGCTCTATTTGGTAGACTCAGTACTTCTGAATGTGCATGAGGAGAAGACTGCCTCTTCTTTGAGGAAAATACTGGCATCTATTTATTAGGGGAAGTCCTTGGTGAATAAACTATTCCTGAGGAAGAAGTTGTATTCTTTGAGAATTCAGGAAGGAGGGTCTGTGGCTGATCATTTGAATGTATTTAATATGCTTCTTGCTCAATTAACATCTATTGGTGGGAAGACTGAAGAAGAGGATCATTGTATGCTATTATTGTGTTCTTTGCTAGACTCATGGGATCATCTAGTGATGGAAATTGGGAGTACAACATCCACCTTCAAGATGGAGGATGTTTTTGGTTCTTTGTTGTCAAAAGAGATGAGCAGGAAATCTTCTAAGATGGTGAAGGAAGCTCTTGTTGTCAGAGGAAGACCGAAGGAGAAAGGAAAAAAGAAGGACAAGAAGTCCAAATTGAAATCAGAGGGTAGATCAAAGTCTCTTGGAAAGAAGTCCAAGGTGAAGTGTTGGAACTGTGGGCAACCTGGTCATGTCCGCAAGGATTGTAAAGAGGAGAAAAATAAGAAGAAGGGCTCTTCTGATAATGGTTCTTCTCATAGTGATGGTGACGCCTTCATTGTAGCCTTGGCTACTCAGGCATTAGATGATGTCTGGCTAATTGATTCTGGAGCATCTTTCCACATGACATCTCATAGAGAATGGTTCATGAAGTATGAAGAATACAATGGTGGAAAGGTGTACTTGGCAAGTGATTCAACTTTGGAGATAGTTGGTTGTGGAAGAGTCAGAATACAATTCCCCAATGGCAGAATGAAGGGAATTAATGATGTTATGCACATACCAGGTCTGGCTCAAATTTTACTGTCTGTCAGTAAGTTGAGTGATATTGGAGTACAAGTCATGTTCTCTAGAAATGGCTGCAAGATGACTAGAGGGTCAATGGTGCTGGCTAGAGGTGCTTGAATTGGTACCTTGTACAAGCTGGATGCACAGGTTGTTCACTGCAACAGTGTCTCTGTAAAGTCACTGAAAGCTGCTCATGGAGGTAAAGAGGGAAATATCCCTAATTATGTAAACTTTATGGTAGTAAAACTTCCAGTAGATAAGACTATGCTCTGGCATCATAGGTTAGGCCACATAGGAGATAAAGCTTTAAAAACCTTGAAGAACAAAAACCTAGTTGAGGGGAGTGAATATTGTAATCTCGAATTTGAATTATGTGAGCATTGTATATATGGAAAGCAGCACCATGTTTTTTTTTATTCCAATCCTCATAAATCTTTTGGTTTACTAGATTATATTCATTTGGATGTATTTGGTCTAGTGGATGTTCCTTTTCTGTCTAAGTCAAGATACTATGTGTCGTTTATTGACGATTACTCAAGAAGAGCATTTGTAAATTTTCTAAAAAGTAAATCAGAAGTATTCAATCGGTTTAAAGAATTTAAAAATCTTCTTAAAAATTAGACTAGTAGAAAAATAAAATGCTTAAGGACTGATAATGGTGGTGAATTCTATTATGATGAATTTGAAAGATATTGTAAAGACCATGGAATTAAAAGACACAAGACTACACCTTATACTCCACAGCAAAATGGAGTTGCAGAAAGGCTCAATAGGACAGTGATGGAGAGAGCACGAAGTATGCTTAGTAGTGCTGGCTTGGAGGAGAAGTTTTGGGCTAAGGCTATATCTACTGCATGTTACCTAATTAATCGTTCTCCAAATTCTGCTCTTGTTAAGAAAACACCTTTGGAAGCGTGGTCTGGTAAGAAGCCCTCTCTTAGACCTGTTTGTGTTTTTGGCTATGAGGCATATGCTCATGTGCCGGATGTCATAAAAGGATACAAGGTTGTTAAATGTATTTTTATTGGCTATAGTGTTGTCATAAAAGGATACAATCTTTGGAATCCTGATATAGAGAAGGTTGTATACAACAAAAGTGTAATCTTTCGTGAGCTGAAACCTTCCACTTTGGTTCTACAGTGAGAGACAAAGTAAGAAAACAATAAGGATGTAGCATTAATTGCTCCTACTCCAGAGAAAGAGGAATTGAAAATTCAAAATGTACCTAAAACTGAGGAGAGCCCAAGTAGTTCTAATAGTTCTAAAGAAGAAGAAGAACCTTAGCCTCAGCCTCAACAAGTGAGGAGGTCAACCCGTGAAAGAAAACAACCAGATAGGTATGGGTTCTCTTTGATTGATTATACTTGTGCCTATGCTTTAATTTTTAGCACTGATGAGCCTAGGACTATAAAGGAGGCATTTAAAATGTCTAATTCAGACTCTTGGTTGGAAGCTATGAATGAAGAGATGGCATCACTAGAAAAGAATGAAACCTAGAGTTGGGTGCCCTTGCCTAAAGGTAGAAAGGTTGTTGGCTGCAAATGGGTATTTAAGAAGAAAATTGGTCTAGATGGCAGTGTATAAAAGTACAAGGTGAGACTGGTTGCAAAGGGTTATTCGCAGGTAGAGGGAATCGATTATGGAGAAATATTTTCTCCTGTAGCAAAGTTGACATCCATCAAATTTCTTTTGTCACTTGCAACAGCGTGTGACTTAGAGGTCGAACAGATGGATGTGAAGACAACATTTCTTCATGGTGATCTTGAAGAAGAAATCTATATGTCCCAGCCTGAGCAATTTGTTGAGAAAGGAAAAGAAAAATTGGTATGCAAATTAAAGAAGTCTTTGTATGGGTTAAAGCAGTCACCTAGAATGTGGTACCAGAAATTTGATACTTTTGTATTGTCTTTGGGATTTGTGAGATCAAAATCTAATCACTACGTATATTATAAAGCTAAAAGTGATCGAGTACTTGTTATTGCTCTCTATGTTGATGATATGTTGTTCATAGGAAATAGTAAGCTAATTATTTCCGATCTTAAGTCTTAGTTGTTTGCTAAGTTCGAAATGAAGGATCTTGGTGCAGCAAGGTATATTCTAGGGATGGAGATAACTAGGGACAGGAAGAATAGAAAACTATGGTTTAGTCAGAGTAAGTATATCAGGACTGTTCTTGAGAGATTTTGTATGAATGATTGCAAATAGCTAGTGGTTCCAGTCTTGTAGGGAACGAAGCTATCTGTTGAGGACTGTCCAAAATCTCCTACTGAGAGGAGGAAATGACTAGTGTACCCTATGCTAGTGTGGTTGGCGGTATCATGTATGCAATGGTCTGTACAAGGCTAGACATTACCCAAGTAGTGGGATTTCTTAGAAGATTTATGGCTAATCCAGGAAGAACGTATTGGGATTCTGTGAAGAGAGTGTTTAGATATTTGAAGGGAACTTTAGATTTTGATTTGCGTTACCATGGGGAATTGGTTGAATTACAGAGGACTCTCAGCATTCGTGGATATGTAGATTGTGATTGGGTAGGGGACATTCATAGCAGGAGGTCCACCAGTGGATATATTTTCATGTTGAATGGTGGTGCAGTGAGTTGGATGAGTAAGCGGCAGGCTATAGTCGCTTTGTCCACTACAAAGGCTAAATACATGGAAGCTACTCATGCTTGTAAAAAAATAGTTTTGTTGAAACATTTATGTTCTAACATTGGTTTTGATGTAGGGGAAATAACTAATTTCTGTTACAGTTAGAGTACAATTCGTCTAGCAAAGAATCCAACTTTCCATGCTAGGACAAAACATATTGATGTACATTACCACTTTGTACAAGATATGGTGGAGGATGGAAAGGTCAGTTTGGAGAAGGTTGATACTCTGGAGAATGTTGTAGATTCATTGATGAATCCACTGAGCACAGACAAGTTCAGGTGGTGTGCCAGTTCAATGGGCCTTAGTTCCCATGATTTTTAGTAATTTATGTTGTTCTCTAGAGGTGCCTATGTGATCTTCTTCAAGTGGGAGATTTTTGGAAAAATATGTGCCTCAATCATCACAGGCTAAAACATCTGTTGGAGCCAAGTCAGTGTGACAGTTCTTATGTCTGACCGACTAGCAGTTTGGAACATCATGTTTTGTATAGGTCACTATGACCTAGTAATTGTCTCGCCAAAGGATCATGTCACTATGACAGGTTGCTTTTGGTGTGACCTCTTAGTGCCTATGAAGATCTCTAGCCGATAGGCCATTCAATCATATATCGGGAAGACCTCTGGCCTAAAGTCTTTGTTCAATAAGATGTCTTAGCGAATAGTTAAAGTCTTGCCGACAAGAATGCATTTGGGTTCATTGGAGTAAAAACAATAGTTTTGATAAGAAGTCCCAGTGACTTTGGTGAGTCTCGCCGATGATGAGAGGTCTTCAGTGTAACATATATGTGTTCGATAAGAACTATTGGTGAAGGTGTTAAGTCTCACTGACTAATGGATGTTTCGATGTAATGTAAGGAGACTCAGTGGAAGGACTTGGTGAGTGGTATGTCTTGCCAACTATTCTTTGGAGCTCGGTATAACATACGACTTTGGTATAACCTATGGTGACTCGGTATGATGTCTCGGCGAAAGTTGATTGTTTGGCCGATGAGAACACTCACATCTATGTGACTTGTGGAGCTTTGGTATGACGTCTCAGTGAAAGCGATATGTCTTGGCAACATGGAAAAATATGAGTGATAGTCTCCTGAGCTTGGTGTAACAAAAGAAGGCTCGTTGGGATGTCTTCGTGAGAGCAATAGTCTTGCTGAAAGGAAAACTGAAGCCGATACAAGTTGTAAGCTCTATGGAACATCCTAGTGATAACGATAACTCTTGGCAACATCGATATGAAGCTTTTGGGCATCGGGGAGACACTGGTAGTGTCTCACCAAGATTCCAACAAAGCTTGAATCTCTTTTGACTGTTTGACCGTCCTATGTGGAGTCTCATGGACCAATAGGAGAAGTCGAATCTGAATAGTTGAAAGATTGTTCATTGTGACAGTTCTGTGAGGAAGCTCGACGAACATGGAACGACATGGATATACTGTGTGATTGCAGATTATGATCGGTTGGTTGGATCGACAGATTGCTGGGTGGTTGTATGATCAGTAAATGTAATCTAATCTATAATAATTGTAATTTGAAGGTTCCTGTACAAGATTGTTCATGGTGAATGTTGTTGTAAACAGACACTAGAAAGATAAGTCTGACATTTGTATGTAATCTCCATTACTGTAATAGAAAGTGATTTCTCTTGGTGTGGTGGGTTTTTCTCCCATAAGGGTTTTCCCATGTATATCTGGTGTTCATGTGTGATTATCAAATACTATGTTTCTGTTATTTACTTCATAGTGCATCTTAGTTGAACTGTAATTGAAAAATTAAAAGTATATCTAAATTCTTCTCTGAGGTATTGACATTAGGAGAATTGTTTCCGCATCTGATTTTCCTTACAATTCTCTCTCCATAGAATTTCAAAAGAGATCGTTATGTCTCGAGGTAAAGGATAAGATGGGAGGGAGGTCGTCATCAAAGTGTAATCATCGAAGAGGTCGTCGAGGAAAGACAGGAGGTGATAAAGATAAAGTCGTCGAGGTCGGGAATCAGTAATGTATAATGAAGTCGTCGGAAATAAAGATCAGATCAGGAGAAATGAGTGTGTGTGTTTGAGTGAGAGATATTTAGATAGATATAGAAAGGAAGAGATAAATATAAATAGATAGAGAGGGAGGGAGAGTGAGAAAAATAAAGAGAGAATAGACAATTTTAGAGATATAGAAAGAGAGTGATAGGGATAGAGATATATATATTATTATAATTTATTTTAGTTTCAATTGTAATCTTAGTAAGTTTTGATTGGAAATAAAGATTTGTAATATTTTGGATTTATTTAAACTAAAAAAACTAATTGAATTGAATACTAATGTTTTTTTATTAAGAAAGTAGGGTTAAAGGGCCCTAACCCTATACAACAAGAAGAAAAATGTCTCACATCCAATATAACAACCAAAAATTTGAGATAGAATAGGCTCCAAGCCAACAAAACAAGCCTAAAGGCCACCCACAAAGCTAAAAATGCTAGCAACCCAACCACAACAAGCTATAATCTAGTAGCCAACAACAACAACCATCCCAAGGGTGGACAAGACTATCCAACCATCAACCCATTACATGAAAGTTTGAAAGGGATTTTAAACCCACAATGGGACCTAAAATCCAATGCAACCACAAGTAAAATAGGCCTCGTGGAAAGTTAAATAGATCAATAGGCCACCCACAAAGTTGCAACGCAACAATCTTCAACAACAACCACCCTAAGAGTGGAAAAGATAACTCATACTCCTATACATGCAATATTAATGGGACTCAAAACCCCATCCACCAAAATATTAACATTTATAGTAGAGTCAATGCCATCAACATTTCTTAAGACATCCATCTTACAACAAACCTATCGCATAGATAAATAAATTTTAGAGCCAAAATCAACAACAATACTAATAGGGCATAGAACATCCATCAACCAACTTACCTTTCCACCTCTGTAGGATAAGTCATTAAGACTGCCATGGCCACAACAACAAAAGCTCTCTAGCATATCCGAACTCCACCTCTATAGGAGTGGCCTTCGTCCCAATGGGACCTGCAAGGGAGAAAACCTACTAAAAAATCATGAGCAACCCATTGCACTCTTAGAACCTATCTCCACCTCAATAGGAGAAAAAAACTATAGAGCAAGGAAGATCGCAAAATTTCAAGTCGAGAGAGAAAACTTGGCAACCATGGCCAATAGAAGCACTTGGAATATCATAAAGAACCTTGGATGGAGCTTAGCTAAGAATGAAATGTAAGAATCCTAGGATTCCACAACACCCTTGAATAACAACAACACACCATGATCCACCAAACACAAAATATGTGAAGATAGGGAAACTGTAACATCCTTAGAGATCAATAGTAAACAAGGCCAAAAAGGAGTAAGAAGACCATCTGAATTCAACTTATCCAAAAAAAACACTTCAAGCACACCAAGATTTATTATGCCATAGCAAGAAGAAAGCCACTTCAAAATAGGGCAGGGCCAATTCCACCACCAAAGGAACATTGTCAAGAAACCCCTATCAACACAAATACTATGAAAGTAATCACACTCGAGACCAAATCAATAAGAACACACCACTAGGAAATCCTGAGCACCAAATGGAATTAACCTTAGGTCAAAAAAAGAAGCAAAAAACCACATACATCAACAAACCACTACTTTACTAATGTCCCTAACACAAATTTAGAAAATATGAAAGTTGGGTTGCAAATTTAAATAGAGGCTCAACCAGCCAATGTTGGAAAAGAGTAATGCAAAATCAAACACAAAAGAAGTGAACCCAATAGCCAAATACACATTAAACCCTAGCCTCATATAAAGGACACAAAAAGGGGAGATGAGTAGTAAAACAACTAAATCCATCATGAAACCAAGACTGAGGAGCACAAATGGTCTAAAAATCAACCAACCACTAGAAAAGACCTCATAGAATAGAGCTCTAACCATAAAGAGGCCAAGAGCACCACAAGCACATGAGGGCCTATGAGAAAAGCCAACAATCTATAACCAAAAAGTGAGGACAAGAACATGGGAGATGAGAAAGACTGAGATACACAAACAGTCCAACAAACATGCATCCACTAGAAAAAGTAGAAAAGATAGACTATCAAACAAACAACTTATGCAAGAAGCTAGAGCCAAGCCAAGGACAAGAAAAAAATTATATGTAGGAAAAAGAAGGAAATAAGCTCAACGTGAAAGCCAAAACTTTGATGTAAAATTCTAGAAGGGATTTACAAAACATAGAGAACCCAAACCCACAACAGAATTGAAGACCGCTAGGGATACAAAGCAAACGACAAGCGGGAACAAATAATGGAAGGAACAAAGAAGCACCATGGGTACAAAGAGACTCTGCAACCTTCAAGTGAGACAAAGCAGGAGCACCCTCCAAGAGTAATATACACAAAATAGTAGAGAAACTCCTGAGACAAGAAAGATTAAACAAACTTCCCAAGAAACCCAAAATTTTCCCCAACTTGGAGTAGCCATACCCAATTAGGGGGGCAAAGACTAGCAAAGAGAAACATGACCCAACAACAACCAAAACAACCCTAACAAGGTCAAGGAGAAGCCACAAGCGCCTTTTCTCAAAACCTAGCAAGAGGAAACACAAATAAAACCCAACAGAAACCTAGGAAAACCCATCCTCATCCTGTGAATCCCCACCACAATCACCTCCCCTTCAAAAAACATCAAAATGGAATTGAATATTAATGTTATTACATTCTTCATAATATACATTAATATCGTTATTTAATTAAAAAGTACTTTAGGATTAAAAAAAATGGCAAATTAATATTAAATTAGTTGTACTAATATTAATTTAAATATATATTATAGATTTAATTACCAGTTTGAATATTACAAAAAACCCAAATTTAAAGATTAAACTTTCTTCACCATATAGATAAAAATAATTTAATTGATAAAAATTAATTACCATAGGATTAACAAAAGCCCCAAATGAATATTAAATTAATTGTATTAATATTAATTTAAATATATTAAATTTAATTGCTAGTTTGAATATTAAAAAAATCCCAAACTTAAAGATTTAACTTTCTTCAGCCACAAGAAAAAACTAATTTAATTGATTACTATTATTATTATATTCTTCATAACATATCATAATTTAAAAAATTAAAACTCCTCCATTTGTAGATGCTAAAGTCGAGTGAAACATTCCTTTTGTAAAGGTTGCTTGCCCCCTTTCACACTATTTCCAAAACCATTATATCATGACAAGCATTGAGATATTACATTCAAAGTATAATGCAAACGACCCGCATATTATATTTAAATAAAATATTATTATTTAAAAAATTGTTTAAAAGATTATAAATTGTTTAATGCACACAAATGTTTTGTCAATGACACAAATAGTGATTGTAAATCTCAATAAAGCTAATTTCACCCAAACAATTGGTTACGATTAAACTAGCAATCTCATCTTGGTGCGCAATCGAAGAGTTGTGGAAAGGCAATTAGGGAATATTTGGTCTATTTTTTGCATACATTTGTGCAATACATGAGGTCATTTGGTAGGTCATTTATATAATGACTTTGTGCAACAAAGGTTTGAATGGAAGAGTGACAGCTTCAAATCAACTATGCATCCACTTATAAGGTTTGAAACATGACTGAAACAAAACCTTTGAATTAGGAAGATAATTAGGTTCCATTAAGAACATCTTTATTTTATGTTTGCAATAGGGAGAGAGGGAGAGAAGGGGGAGAGTGGGAGATATAAAGAGATATGGTGAGAGAAACAAGTAATAGAGAGAGAAAGGGAGAGAAAAATAGAGTGGGGGGAGATAGAGATATAGGGAGTGTGTGTGTATGAGTTAGAGAGAGATATGGAAAGATATATATATGTGTGTGTGTGTGTGTGTGTATAAAGAGAGAGAGGGGGGCTATTTCTCCATCTATATAAATTGAAAGTGCACAATTAAATAATCCATTGACACATTGATTCATGTTAGTATGCTTACATGAACCAAGTCATGATAATTTTTAAGGAACAACTTATTAATTACTCGTACAAAGAGATTAGGTCTCAAATAGACCATGCAAAAGATGTTCTTGTTCACACAAATCCAAGTAATTGAATGACAAATCCTACTAAGTACACATCCAAATCAATGTCAAATAGCCTAAAACAACTCCCTTACAAGCCTAAAAGTTTAATCCCACCAGCAACCAAATCCACATACTATTTGAACACACCCAAAGTTTTCATTGTTATGGTAATAAGCCTTCCACGTTGTTTCCCATTACCCTGTACTATGAAAGGAGACAACATGTATTATGAACACACTAGAATGAAAAAGAAATTACTAATACATAACTTCACTAATTAAATAAACTAATACATTCTAGTAACATAATCCAAGTAATTGAATGACAAAGCCTACTAAATACACATCCAAATCAATGTCAAATAACCTGAAACAACTCCCTTACAAGCCTAAAAGTTTAATCCAACCACAAACCAAATCCACATACTATTTCAACACACCCAGAATTTTCATTGTTATGGTAATAAGCCTTCCATGTTGTTTCCCATTGCCCTGTACTGTCTGTGAAAGGAGACGATGTGTATTATGAACACACCAAAAAGAAAATAAAAATACTAATACATAACTTCACTAATTAAATAAATGAATACATTCTAGTAATAGAAAATAACAGTTGTTAAAAAAATTCAAATAGTTTTTTTAAAGACTGAAGGTCGATCCGGTATTTGTCCCCCTAAAAACTGTAGTGTGCTGGTAAACTTTTTTCAGGTGACCAATGGTACTAGAAAGAAAGAAAAATATAGTGGAATCACATACTACCATATGAACTCAGAAGCTGGCTGCAATGAGTGAAAATAAGAAATTATAAAAAAAAAAACATATATACGCATTACCTGAAACTGAATCAACAAACTCTCCATTGATGAAGAGTTTTGTGTATTTCAATTACTAGTAGATTATCTCTCATAATCCCCAATATCCATATTAACATGAAGCACAAAACTGGCCATACATGAATGAATGAGCCAACAAACATTACATACACCATAATTTTGAGACACAAAGAAAGCTGTAATATTCTTGGATGGATTAGCCCATTTCAAGCCATTGCCATCCTTTAATACCCACTTGGAGGTTATGATTCCTGGCCTGGTTTACAGATGGGATGCTCATATTTCAAAAATACCCACAAGCTCCTTTGGGTTATTGCAATTGGCATACTTGAATTTACAGTTTATTTTGCTTTATCTCAATCCTTGCAGTGCACACATCCGCCAAAAGTTGAGGAGTTTGTGCAGCTCACAGACAGATTTTGGGCTTATGACACCGAATCAAATAAGTGGATGTAGTTGGAATTTCCCTTTGATTTATTGATCTGTAACAATGGCAACTGCTCCAAAATTGGAATCATTTAAAGACCTCAATCAGGATAACAAAAACAGCAGCCACCCACATGACTATAATCCAAATTCTAGGGAAGAGCAACAATTTGATGTAGGCTCAGATGATGGGGCTAATTTATTGGTTGAAGAGGAATTGGGTCATCCTCTTGTTGTTAGGAAGAGGTTGTCCCTAAAAGTAATGTCAGAGACCTCAGTCTGGATTACAGTTGAAAGTGGATCGATTTATGAAAGGTTTTGGAATGGGATGAACTGGGTGATTGCTCCTTATGAACTATAACCCTCTGCAGGATATGCTATTTCGGTTTTTGCAGTCAATCACACATTTGTTGCCTTGTCTGAACTTGGGATTTTGTACCAGGTGAATAATAAGATGATATTTAGATGGGGCCGGGGCTCTTTCTCTGTGACTTTAATTCATTCAATCTTATATAGTACATAAAAGCTGTTGGCGTGGGTTAAGCAATCAAGCTAACAGATTTTGACCCAGGTGCAGAGAAATAATATTTTTCCTTTTATGAAATACATTCATTGTATCTTAGGTAAACGTTTTGTTGATTTAATGTCCTCCTTCCAATTTGCTGCACAGAATAATATTTTTTAGACAAACAAAAGCAGAGAAATGGTACTAATAAGAAACAATACCGAAAAGTTGTCTGCCACTGGATGTAAACATTAACAGTATAGAGTGCACTCCCATATTCAGTCAATTCTTGTGCGAGCATATTGGACTTCCTATTTGAACATTTGATTATATTTCTAGTGATTTACAGGAATTGAGTGTTGCGAGAAATTGGCATATTTGGAATCAGTACAAATTTGGTGACTTATTTGACAACGATTTTACATCAGGTGAATGCAACTGCAGCTAAAAATGCAATTAGATTCTTGAACTCGAGACAAGAATTTTGCAGCCGTTCAATGAATACATGGTTTGAAAAATGCATCTGGACGTTTACAAGTGACAGGACGGTGTAGCTGTAGATGCGTTGCCATGCAGAAACGGTGAGAGGAGGGACCCACGATATGCCAGTGAAAAGATATGATAAATCAAAAAAAGTGAACAGATAAAAGCAAAAGGACGAACAGCTAGATGGGCTTTCATGGTCGTCCATCTCTTATCCAGTACTGCAGGCGGTTGATGTTAAAGATACGCTGAACAGACTTCATAGATGTTGGAATATTAACCCTAACTGCTGCCGTCCCCGCCAACCACTGCCCGCTATATCGCAATCAATAAATTAGCCATTGCGATACCGCGTGAGACTTCCGTAGCTTTTTGTTTTATCTCAACCGCCTGACGTCACCTTCTGCCAATGCCCGCTATATCGCAATCAATAAAATATTCATCGCGATATCACAGGAGACTCCGTAAAAGTTTTTTTTATTTTTAACCGCCAGCCGTTTACTTTTGTTTACTATGCCGTCAACTAACCGTTGCCCGCAATATCGCAATAAAGATTTTAACCATCGCGATACCGCGGGGAACTATGGAGAAAGCCGCCACCTCCAGGGAATTAATATTTAAGTTTTAATATTATTTAAAGGACTTTGTATTAAATGCATTTTGACGGGGGAAAAGTTAGTTAGGTAATTTTGAATTTAAAATGTTATTTCGTTCCCTCTCATCCATGAAAATCTTTCACGTGACTTTTTACCTACAACATATATTTTGTAATTGAAAATTACTTTTGAATCAATGAGAATGAGAAGAAGGTGAATGTGAGCAAACAGAAAATTACGAGCAGCAGCTCTGTGTGTTGAAAAATATTTTATGTTTTAATTTTTACTGTGTGTGAAAATTCCTCTGCCTCTGGCCTTCACGTGGTATCAGAGCTAGTTCGAGTATCAGAGCAAGTTGATTATCAGAGTCAATTTTATCAAAGTAGATTATCTGGGTAAATTTCAAAAATGGCAGCAAGCACAAGCTTGACAAACCCACAAATTCCACAGTTTAATGGGAAGAATTATGAGTACTGGTCAATTACAATGAAAGCACTATTTAGCTCACAAGATATATGGGATTTAGTAGAGAATGGATTTGTAGAGCCAGTAGATGCAGTAGCATACAATGCTTTAACATAAGCAGAGAAAGACTTATTAAAAGACACAAGGAAAAAAGATTCAAAGGCTTTATTTTATCTGTTTCAAGCTATACATGAGAGCATTTTTCCAAGGATATCAACTGCAACAAAGTCCAAACAAGCATGGGACATACTTCAGACAGCCTATCAAGGCATGGAAAAAGTTAAAACAACAAAGCTACAAATGCTGAGAAGAGATTTTGAAACAATATGTATGAAGGACAATGAATCTATAGATTCATTCTACACCCAAGTCATTGGGGTGGTTAATCAAATTAGGTCTCATGGAGAGAATCTGGAAGATACCAGAGTTGTTGAAAAGATTTTAAGGAGTTTGCCCACAAAATTTCTACCAGTTGTAGCTGCTATAGAAGAGACAAAGAATCTCTCACAGTTCTCAGTTGATGAGCTGTATGTGTAAGTACCTTTAAAAATCTGCAAACACTATACTCAAACAAGGGTTAGTATCAACAAATCCTTCAAGAATACCCCTATGAAATACATTGCAAATGTTCCAAAATGCCACAAAAGATAAAAGAAAACCAAATGCATAATGAAAACATTCAACAAACTACCTATTCCATAGTTGGATTGGTGTCACATGTGCTAGTGACCCTTTCCCAATCCTTGACCAAAGCTCAAATTGTGCAAATGCAAATGGAGATGGTGGAGTGATGATGAACAAGATCAAATCTCAAATGAAGAGAGTAACCTTGCATGAAATTGTGAAGATTGTGAAGGATTTGCTCAATGTTGAAGCCTCTATTTAAAGATTTTCAAAATGCCAAGTGTTGAAGATGGACCAATGTGGGATTAAATATTCTGCCAATGAGTTATGGACACTTGTCACCATGTGATTAGTTGATGTGTGTGCAAGATTTGGGAAGAGTGCCCAAGAGGGGGAAATTTTGAATTCAAATTTTGCCATAAATGCTGAGAGGGGGACAAGGAAAAACAGCAATAAATGCCCTGTTTGACTTGTCATGTTGAGGGAAAATGAGGCTTTTAATAAATCAATAAAATTGATTTATTGTGCAAGTGGCTAGGTCTAGATAATGCAAGTGGGATGTGATTAGCATTAGATTAGGATTAGGTGATGGTTATGCTGATTAATGCTGATTAATTGATTTGACTTTTTTGGACTTTGGAAAATGATCTAAGATTTGATTTAAATGGCTTTTTGATTTATTTAATTAAGTGGATGATGCAAGATGAAGGTTGAATGCTAAGATTTATTTGATAAATGAACTTATTTAATGAATGGATGAAAGTGATGAATTTTCCTAATGTAAGAGCTAATTTGTGAATACGTCGAGATACATAATGTGAATTTTGCATGTCTAGATTTTGCCCCTCTTTGAAGCAATGTACTTTTCGCGTTGGTTCAAAGAATAAACTTGTCGCAATCAAAATTCAAAAAATTTCTGATTTTTTTGGATGCCCTAGCAGAAAGAAGTACACTAGTACATTGCCCCTCGAGGAATCGAGCAAAAAGATTCAATTTGGGGGTCGATCTTGCGATAAAGAGGTTCAAAATGGATGGTTATGGATGACGATGCAAAAGATGATTTCAAGATGCTTAGAATAACAAATCTATATTATTCTAAACAAATTAAATGATGATATGATATGAGATGGATGAGATGGATGATGTGATATGCTATGATTATGCAGCGGATGATTTATGATATGCTTAGACTAACAGATCTATATTATGATGATGATATGCAATGCATGTGAAATGATCGATGCTTCCTATGATGTATGATATAGATATTATGTGGTATGCATTATTGATGGTTTCTGCGGATCACGGGATGGATGCATGATGGATGCATGATGGATAATACATATTAGATGCGGAAATGAGATGATAGGCAAGAGGATCCAACAGAGTCCATGATTGAATTAGAGACTTTATTAGAGATGATGATGATAAATGATGATGATTGCTTATCAAGAGTTGAAGTTTTCAAAGGTCACTTACTTTATGTGTTTGATAGCTGCATACAAGTACGATGCATCAAGGTATAAAGAAGGACCCGAGGATGGCGTTGTACTTAGTGTGATGATTGACTCAACAAGCAGATAGGAGTATTCTTGTTCACCCGACATCTGGAAACCTTGCTAGGATGCACTTTAGAAGTCTCAAACATCACCGGACCAAAACACGAGGAAAGGTATAACCAATCAATGCAATAGTCCAACCATAAGCTATCACGGGAAACATCCTCCATACATATCTAACAAAGCAAGTATTATGCCAAGTTATTTTACAAAGAGCGTCCCGACAAGCATATGAGACAAAATAATAATGATGGATTTGCCCCATTCCTTTCTCTCTCTCCTATCGCCGTTAGGATATCATCGAGGTCCTTGGAATGAGCGCAATAAGATAAATCAAAAGAAAAGATCAAGTACATAAACAAGCCAATGTTCTTCATACCTCTAGCCAAAGGAATGTGTTTCAAAAGATGGGAGCCAAAACTCATTGCCAAAAGATAATGTCCATTGTCGGAACGGATCCTAGGACATGTTAATGACACGTCGTTTTGTTTACCCAAAGTGGTTGATTTGATAAAAGTGCCCATTGTCGGAACGGATCCTAGGAAATGCTTTGTATCAAATGATGATGAAATTGATTTATGATTTATATGCCATTGATAAGAAAAGAGTTGATCAACTTGCTTGCCGACAGACCTATACTTGAGATTTTGACAGTTTAGGTTTTCACATTTGACTGCTAGACTTGTTTCTGACTGTTTTACCAAAGGTTGAGGGTGATGACGATTTATTATGGATGATTGATTATTGCGAGTGTAAGCGAGATGAGGTGGATGGATTTTTTCAAATATTTGGATGTTTTGGAATTTTGCAATGTTTGAAATTTTGGTAATTTTTGAGGTTTTACAAATGTTTGATTTTTGATTTTTTCCAATGTTTTTGGGATTTTTCACAGAGATTTTGACCAAGAGACTAACCTAAGACCTATCCCTAGGAATACCGAGGGCTTATCGATAGATTAGCCTTGCCCTACGTTATACCCTTGAGAGACCGTGTTGACAACTTGTGGAATTTACAAATGAAGATATACATGATGAGATGTCAGTTTATTATGACTGACTCCTATAGGACTGACCTAAATGTCTCGGGGGATGATCAAAGATCAACCTTACCTACGTTCAAGCTCAGAGACGACGTAGTTTGACAAGATGACCTTGTTTTTTGGATTTTGAAATGTTTTGGAATGTTTTTTGGATTTTCGGAGTTTTACGATGTTTTGGATTTTACGATTTTACGATGTTTTGGATTTTCTGATTTTCGATGTTTTTGGTTTTTCTGATTTTGGGGACTTTAAGACCATACACGAATATAATCTGATGAGAACGTGCCCCCAACATGATGCAATAGACTACTCTGATAAAGGTAGGACAAACTGACCTTGAGAATGGGCCGAGTAGTACTAGGAGGGATCATGATACGAGCACAGGACCAAGCTATGGTTCGGATGTGAGCGGATGAGTGATGGATGGAGATATGGATGTGATGGACGATGGAAGCGAAATGGAGGGATAATGTAGATCGAGCCATAAAGATCCTGGTGGATGGAAAGTGCTTATTTACGCAAGGTGCCTGTTTACCAGGTTTTCACCAAGGTACTTGCCCAAAGTGCCACAGAAGTGGTTTTCACTAGAAGACGATTTTTTTCTTTACTATTTTTTTGATCCTTTTTCTGATTTTTAGGATTTTTTTCTTTTTTTTCTTTTTGTTGTTATAAGGCCTTTGTTTGCCGGTTTTGCCGAGTAACCATTTTTCAGGACTTTTCTGATTTTTTGGATTTTTTGGTTCTATACCTTGAAAGAATTAGGCATAAAACTTTTTGAGATGGGAGCTATTCATGGGCTCCTGCAGAGGTTCCCCTTCGGGTGTTGATAGCTGATATGCCCCTGATTTGTAGCTTGCTGTGACAATGAAAGGCCCTACCCAATTGGGTTCAAACTTTCCTTTGCTGCTGGGATTTGGGACATTCTTCTGATTTTCTTTTAAGACTAATTCTCCAACTTGGAAAGTTCTGCTTCTGATTTTCTTGTTGTAGCTCCTTTTCAGTCTATTCTGATACACTTGCAGATGGTTTAAAGCATCCAGACGTCGCTCATCCAACAGTTCCAGCTCGTTCAGTCTTGAAACTCGATACTCCTCGTCTGTGATGAGGTTTTGCAATGATACTCTGAGGGATGGTAACTCGATCTCAATGGGCAAGATGGCCTCTGATGCGTAGACCAAGGAAAATGGTGTGGCACCAGTGGGTGTGCGGATGCTGGTTCGGTAAGCCCAAAGGGCAGGATTAAGCTGCAAATGCCGATCATGATGGTTATTATCGGATAATGGCGATGTTGGATTTTGAATTTATCACATAGGTCACAGACTTCCTAATTTTTGAATGGTGTCCCATTATCTGAGATAATAGCCTATGGAACACCATAGCGGCATATGAGATAGTTCAGGATGAACTTTGAGATCTACTTTCCTGTTATGTAGGTCATAGGTATGGCTTCGACCCACTTTGTGAAGTACTCAGTTGTAGTTATGATGAATTTGTGGCCATTGGATGAGGTGAGTGTGATTTTTTGAATGAGATCGAGTCCCCACTGTGAAAAGGGCCATGGTGTGATGATTGGATGAAGCTCTTGAGCTGGAGCATGGATGAGGTCCTCGTGTTGCTGACACTGTAGACACTTCTTGACATATTCATGTGCCTCTCTGTCCATGGTAGGCCAGTAATACCCACTCCTCAGCAATTTCTTAGACAAGGTCATGCCACTCGAATGAGAACCACAGATGCCGTTGTGCACCTCAGTTAAGGCAGCTGAAGCCTCCTCAGGGTTAAGACATCTTAGTAAGGTTCCTTCTATGCTTCTACGATAAAGGGTTTCTCCTAAAATGACAAAACGAGATGCTTTCTTGATAAAGGTTCGTCTAAGGCTTGAACGCAAATCGGCGGGAATGATACCTATCCTAAGGTATGTGTAAATGTCTTGGTACCACTGATCATTTGGACCAATGATTTCGCACACAAATTCTGACTCTGGTACCTTGAATGTTGGTACGAGAAGCTGCTCTACCAAGAAGTCATATTTCAGAACATTTTGAGGGATCTCTAAGAGTGATCCAATAGTTGCCATTGCGTCTGCTGCTCTGTTGTTGGTTCTTGGTACTTGCTCAAATGTGATGTCAACAAAATATTCCTTGAGATTTTCCACCAGCCTTTTGTATGGAGTTAGCTTATCGTCCTTTGTTTGGTACTCATTGTTCACTTGATTTATGATAAGCTGTGAATCTCCATATACCTTCAATGCCATAATGTTCCACTGTACTGCTATCCTGAGACCTATAGTTAAAGCCTCGTATTCTGCAATGTTGTTGGTACAAGGGAATGCTAGTTTGTATGATCTTGGTATACAATCCCCTTGTGTAGTGATGAAGAAGATACCGGCTCCGGACCCATGTTGTGTGTAGGAGCCATCAAAGTATAGTTTCCAATGAGTAGCTATGTCAATGTTGAAAATGGATTCATCTGGAAATTTTGAAACAAGTGGGCTCTCCGCATAGATAGGTGCATCTGCCAGTTGGTCTGCAATGACCTGTCCCTTGATTGCCTTGCGCTCCACATACTCAATGTCATATTCTGATAATATCATTACCCACTTAGCCATTCTTCCTGTAAGCATTGCCTTTGAAAGAAGATACTTTAAGGGATGAATTTTAGCTATGAGTTTGATCTTGTGTGCCAACATGTAGTGTCTGAATTTTTGGGATGCAAACACCACTGCTAGGCAAGCTTTTTCAATGAATGTATAGTTTAACTCATGGCCCACCATTGTACGGCTGATGTAGTATATGGCTCTTTCTATTCCATTTTCATCATGTTGTGCTAGGAGAGCACCAAGGGCTGCTGCAGTTGCTGAGATATAAAGGATCAATGGTTTGTTCTAAATTGGAGGCCTTAGTACTGGAGGTGTTAACAGATATTCCTTGATTTTGTTGAAGGCTTGTTCACATTTGTCATCGCATTTGTACGTTACCCCCTTGTGGAGTAGGTGAGAGTAAGGGATTTGTTTGTCTGCTAATTGTGCTATGAACCTGCGAATTGACTGAAGCCTGCCTTGGAGACCTCTCAGTTGTTTCAATGTCCTAGGAGCTTCCATTTCAAGTATTGCTTTCACCTTTGCCGGATCAATCTCAATGCCTCTCATTGACACTATGTAACCCAACAACTTTCCTGATTGTACGCCAAAGACACACTTCTTGGGATTCAAACGAACCTTGTATTATTCTAGTCTGTCAAAGATAGCACTCAAGACCGATATATGATCCTCCTTCTTTTTGGATTTTCCCAGGATGTCATCAACATAGTCCTCAACTGTTTTATGGATCATGTCATGGAATATTAGTGTCATGGCCCTTTGGTATGTGGCCCCGGCGTTCTTTAAGCCGAATGGCATTACGTTCCAGCAGTATGTTCCCCATGGGCAAGTGAAAGCCGTCTTGTGTTGATCTTCTTTTGCTATCATAATCTGGTTGTATCCTGAAAATCCGTCCATAAGTGATAGCATCTCGTGCCCTGCGGTCATGTCTACAATCATGTCGATGTTGGGGAGCGGGAAATCATCCTTGGGACATGCTTTGTTCAAATCTCTGAAATCCGTACAGATTCTTATGGCTCCGTCAGGCTTTGATACAGGTACCAAGTTTGATACCCATTCTGGATAATCAATTGGTCGAATGAATCCCACATCTAATAGCTTTTTGAGCTCCATTTTGACTAACAAAGCAATTTGAGGATGCATTTTGCGAAGCTTCTGTCTCACAAGTTTAGCTTTAGGATAGACTGCCAAGTGATGAACCACTACCTCTGGATCCAATCCTGGCATATCAGCATAGGTCCACGCAAAATTTATCTTCCTTTCCTTTAAGAAGGTAGCCAACTCCTCTTGTTCTTTGCATAATAATGACTCAGCGTAGAATGTAATATGAGGAGTTTCTTGTGTTCCCAGATTGATGGGGTTGCACTTTTCTGCTAGCATAGCCGACTTTTCTTGGTGTATAGCTGTAAGAGGAAGATTGAATCCCCCATCCTCAGGCGCCTCAGAGAGGTTTTCACCATTGGATGCGTCCTTTCTTTTTACTTTTTTAGAGTCGGAGAGTGCCACAAGGTGGTTTTCACTCAAGGACTTGGAGGTTATTCTCAATTTTTTATTTTTGCGACTGAGGGATTCAATCGTTTCTCCATAGTATGCATGTGTATCCAGCTCTATGATAAAACCTGCCTTATGATCCCCACATGGAATGTCATCCCTAAGTCCCATGAATTCCGAGAGCGCCTTATCGTTTTCAAACATGTCAAGAATTGGTGGTCCTCGTTGGTCGTAATCAATCAGTCGGGGATAGACTAATCGGATTTCATTGCTTTGGTTTTCAGACTCATAAGACAAGGTGCTAATCATAAGGACATTAGTATCCTCAAACAACAAAGGTAATCCTATTTCTGGTGACTCAGTTAAATCAGTAGGCATTCCTAAAGTCATGGAGGATTTTGGAGTAGCTACAGATTCCTGAGGAGGCGTTCGGTTCCATCTATCCTGGGCACCTCGACCAAGTACAGTTACCTTAGGAGTAGGATGACCAATGCCAAGATTTTTTATTTGCTTCTCAGGTATAATGGGTATTACACGCCCGTTATTATCTTGGCCTAACCCTTGGTTCCGGTTATAGCCCATCAAGAGCATCAGCTTCATACCTTTGTTTCGTTCATCCATAGGCAATTCAACTGCCGGTATATCATCGCGATAAAGGAGATGAGATAGGTCCCCCTCTAATGTTTCCTGACCAAGATCTCCTGCACTTGTGAAGGTAGGGTTTCGTTCATAGGAGCCTTGAGATGTTGAAGCTTCTTGTGATTGTGGTCGTCCTCTTGATCTAGGAGATTGTGGTAGCTCTCCTACTACAAAAGCATTCTTAGGCATTGAATAGTTTCCACAACCATCATCTTGTATTATAACTTTGATATCAGAAAAGGCGGGGATGGCGGGGTGGAGGGTGTCTCTGTCACAGAAGTGAGAGTGGCGGGATCCACGTAAGGTGTTGATGGGCCTTCATCGTTCTTGGGTACTTGCGGGATCTTGTAGTATTTTGCCTCTAGATTTTTGTAGTAGGCAAATGGCTCAGGATCTCCATGGATAGTAACCTCTTGACCTTCATGTGTGAATTTCACACATTGATGAAAGGTTGAAGCTACAGCTTGCATTGCATGTATCCATGGTCGCCCTAGGAGAATGTTGTATGGTAAATCGAGGTCCAAGACCTGACAATTGGTTTGCATGATGGTGGGTCCAACCTGGACAGGAAGCTGAATGGTGCCTTGGGATACCCTTTCTTGGTCATCGTATGCTCTTATTGTGATGCCTTTTCCTTTGTCAATTGAATCCTCTGAAATGTTCAAATTCTTTAGGAGCTTTAAGGAGCAAATATTTAAGCCTGCACCTCCATCCACCAAGACTCTCTTGACTTTCTTTTTATTTACGTACACCTCCAGATGAAGTGCACGGTTGTGAGATGGTTGTGTGGGGAAGTCTTGTTCAGAAAATGTAAGAATGTTAGGTGTGGTGATATTCGCGACCATAGCTTGGAATTGTTCTGCATCTAGATCTGCGGGGACAGTAGATGACGCCAAAGCTTCTTCTAGAATCTTTTTGTGTGCAGATGAGATTTTGAGTACCTCCATGATGGAGATATGTGCAGGGGTTCTTTTCAATTGATCCAAGACATTATAGCCACTAGGGTGAGACCTTGGGTTGGATGTGGAATTTCTGCTTGGTTGGGATGGTGCTGCAATGGTAACCTTTCCACCTCTTGTGGTGACTCCACAATCGGCTTGGGCCCCTTTGATGGTGATGACTCCACAAAACTCATCTAAACAAGCGACAACACCCTCGTATGTGTGGTTGACACTTTTATAAGCCCCTTTTCCTTTGTCTTGATCTTTGTTTCCTTTGTTACCATGATTCGGCATCGGATTCGTGTAAATCTTGAGATCTTTGTTTCCTGATGGTGCTTCCACATCTATGATTTTGTCATCTATGAGGTCTTGAATTAGATTTTTGAGCCTCATGCAGTTGTTTGTCGTGTGTCCCTTGAGTTTGTGGAAGTCACAAAGATAATTCTCATTATACCATGGTGGCTTGACCGATGGTTCTTGATAATTATTATGTGTAGGGACCGTTATCAATTTTCATCTACCAATCTTTTCATGATTGCTTCAGCAGGTTCCCCAAGGAGTGTGTATTTTCGTTTGGGGAAGAACTTGTTTCGCTGTGGTCTTCCCTGATTATCAATGCTGTTTGTGTTTTGGTTATGGGATGGTTGGACCACAGTATTGACTTGTCGATTGCTTTGATTGGTATTTTGGTGTTGTTGTTGTTGGGATGGTGGATTGTTCTTCCGTGGGGCACTAATGACAACTTTGGCGTCAACATCACCATCATTGGTTACATTACGATTCTTTGCCCATGTTCGTGGTTTGTCATGATAATTGGATGATGAGCGGCCTTCTTGATATGATGAAGTTTCTCCCTGCGTGGCAAGGGCTTGTTCGATATTGAGCGCCCTAGGTATCAATTGGTCTTAAGTGGTGATGTTTTGCATTTTGAGGTGGAAGGCCAAGGGCCCATCAAGATTCGCAATGATAGTTCCCACTTGTTGTTCTTCAGGCATGGACCACTTGCTTTGATTAGCTTTGGATCGCCATCGTTGTAAGAAAGCACCGAATGATTCATTTTTCCTTTGTTTGAGAGATGATAATTCCTGTAAGCTAACCTCCATGGGAGTGTTGAAGGAATAATTATGTATGAAGGCATCCACAATTTCCTGGAATTTTTTGATTCCAGAAAATCGAGAAAACCAATCAATAGCGTTTCCAGCCAAGCTTCTTGGGAATAATCTCATCAAGTACGTTTCGTCGTGAGCCACCTCCATGCAATGTACTTGAAATTCCCTGATGTGATCTTCAGGGTTACCCATTCCGCGATATTTGTCAAATTTAGGGATCTCAAACCCTTTTGGGAATGGTTTCATTTCTATGCTCCTATCAAATGGATAAGGGCATAGGTTTTTTTGTGGTTTTGGTGTCTTTCCTGATTGAAGGTCAAGCACTTGTTGTGACAGAAATTTTATTTGTGCGGTGACATCCAATTGTGGATCAGGAGGTGGAATGAAGGTGTTTTGGGGGGGTGGAGTGGGTGTTTGAATGGGTGGAATGTTTGCTTGTTGTGCCATGTATGCTTTCAACAACGCTTGTTGTTGATCTTGTTGTTGTTGCGCTAATAGAGCTTGTTGTTGTGCTTGATGTTGTTGGTCCAACAATGCTTGTTGTTGGTCAGCTAGGGCTTGTTGGGCTGCTTCTTGTTGCTCTTGGTATTGCTCTAACGCTTTCTGATATGCGAGTTGTTGGGCTGCTTGTTGTTGTGCAAAGTACTGCGCTTGTTCTTGCACTCGTGCTTGGGCATCTTGGGCATCTTTTGCAGCTTGTTCGGCTTGAGAGCATGCGGCAATGCGTATGCGGCTTGAAGCGGCTTGAAGCGTATGCGGCTTATTAGGCTTGAGCATGCGGCAAGCGACTTAATGACTTAATGCGGCTTCGTTGTTGTTGTTACCAACAAAGCTTGGGCTTAATGCTGCTTATTTAATGCTGTTGTTGTTGCAGCGATGTTTGAGCTTGATTTTGCTGTGAAGCTTGAGAAGCGTGCGTGGCTATAGGTGCTTGCCGAATTGTTTGATATTGTTGGAGCAATTGTTGGTATGCTTTGAATGAAGCATTGTAATGGCTTACTTGGCTTGGTCGCAGTGGTGGTGGTGGTGGGATCGGAATTGTGTTGGAAGTTTGAGATGTGTTTAGGGCGATGGTGGGAGGTTGCGATGTAAGGGGTGTGATGGGGGTAGTGGAAGTTTGAAGTATAGTGCATGTAGTGGTTGGAGTGAATGTGGTGATAGGTGCATTTTGGATGGGTGAAGCGATAGGAATGGTGGGACTAGGTGAAGTGGTAGGAATGGTAGAGATGAGCGAAATAGTGGGTATTTGAGAGACCGTATTTTGATTAGCTATCATGTGTTGGTTTGATGTGGATGGTGTGTTCGAAAGATGTGATGTACCCCCTTGGTTGGATGAATTGATTTGGATGGGGCGATTTATGTTAGGGAAAGGTGGAAATTTAGGTAAAGGGGGGATCCCTAAACCAAAATATGGTGTTGACGTGGTGGGAGGTGTGAATGATTTGAAAGGTGGAAAATTTTCTTGTGCAAATGAAGAGACAAATCCGTAGGGTATCTCTATTTCGGATGAGCTTGCTTGTACCAAAGGTCTAGACACTTGCGTGTCAAGGGAAAATGATGAGGTGGTATGGTAAGGAACCTCAGATGTATCGATAAATCCAAGTGGGTTGTAAAGTGGGTTTTGATGCGTGTTGAAGAGGGTATCATCCTCATTGATAGTAGGTTCTATGGTGGCAATGGAAGTGGTTGATTGCGGAAGGGTGTTTTGGTCATTTGGTACAAGAAGCTCATCCTCAATAGTGTTGAGAGTTGATGGATTTATTTTAGCCATTGCGCGAAGAAACTTTTGCAGTTTTGGTTGTTTGAGCATCTCAAGAACTTCTTCCTCACTTAGTTCTGTTGGTGTGATGTCTTCCACCAAGACCGCTTTTTGTGGATCGTGTGTAGTGATAGTGAGGTCTGGAAGTGGTGTGTTTTGGATTTCTGGAATGTTTTGGCTTAGATCACTTGTGGTTGATGTTTCTTGATTTAACTCCATGTTCCTCTTGTGTTGTGATCTTGTTTGAACCATAAAAGAGCAAACTAGGATGTGTAAAAGATCAAAGATGTGAAGATGAAAGGTGTATGATATATGGGTGAGAATGGAAGTTTTGAATTTGTATTGAAAATCTTGATGTGATGCTAGGTACTTTGGGTTTGCTTTGATTGATGTTTGTTTGATGTTTAGACTTTGAATTCTATCTTTTGAATGTTGATGTTTGAGCAAGAGATATCCCCAAGATGTTTGAATGATGATCTAAAAAAGATAACTAATGCTCATAAAGGATAATTTGATCTAGAAGTGAGAATAGGATGTGTCTACTCACAAGCTAACCAAAAGATAATCCAAATTAGTGATGGGAGAAGGATGCATCTATCCACCATTAATTTGAACAAAGTGATAATTCAACTAAGCATGTGCAAAAGGATTCATTCACACACAATTGAGTTGAACAAGTTTGATGTTTGATGTTTGAAGAATTCAAAGTCTCATGTTTGAAAGGTTTTGATGTCTACCAAAGGAGCCTAGCATAGTTGTTTCAAGATTTTCTCAAAATGTTGGTGAGATGTTTATGGTTGATGATGTTTTTGATGGATGAATGTTTGTTTTGATCTTAGAATGACCCTAGTTTAGACTTTTGCTTAACAAGACCAAGGTATTGAAGAACGTGTTATGCCCTAAGCAAGGTATCCAATCCCTTGAAACAATCTTGGATTTTGTGTGTAGTAAAATGAATATAAAGTGGGGTTGTCTCTTGAAGCATGTCTATAGAAATTAGCCAACAAATTTTCTCTAAAATCATATAACCTTTTGAGTCTTTGTTGATGTTGTTTTGGGCTAAGTTTCCTTTTCTTGGGTTTTTGTATCTTGATCTTGTGAGAAATCATTGAAAAGACATGTGTGGGGCTCAATTGCTTATCTTTTCTTTTAATGACTTCTTTTTACCAAATACACTTTCTTGATTATGTTTCAAACTAAAGATGTCCTATGTCAAAATTCCTTTTCTTCCCACAAAGTGTTGTGTGGGAATTCCAAGAAATTGAGGCAAAGGGATTTCCTAGGTTAACCCTAGTTAGAGCAAATGATGATATAAATTCAAGTGATGAGAAACCTCTAAGGACATAATCCCAAGGGAAGGCAACAACACTTAAATTCGTCAAAAGGTATTTGCTCTATCAAAAGGGGTTTGAAATTTGCATGATCATGTTTAAGTGTTTGTTTGCAAAATGTTTTCGAATACCCACTGTGTTTTCAAACAAAAAATAATTACAAGCCCTATGGATGTGATAGACAATGTTTGTTGGATTCCCACTTGGACAAGTCCCAGCTAAGCCTACTTTTAGCCGGATGGTTAGATGCTTGACCCCACTTGGCTCCCCTCCCGCGGCACTCACTTATGCAGGCGACCAGCATCAACACCCATGAAACTCCCATGGCATGCTTTCCCTCTCTACTAAAAGCCGTAAAATTGTGGGGCGGCTTCAGAACGATCGTTCTTGCACCAACAAACAGATTAAGGATTTTGGCAAATTCTAACACATAGGTTCTAGTAAGGACTTTCTGTTCGTAGGAGTTGACCCAACGTGGCAAGAGTCCCCTTTCGGATCCATCTTGTCGGAGCCAACCGCTTGATTATGGCGTTTAACCGAAATCTCATTTATATCGAATTTGGAAATACTCTTGGCTTTAGAGTGTTACGGTTAGTCGTCGGCTTGGGTGAGTACTTTTTCCCCAAGGCTTGGAGGCCCTCTAAGATAAACAAAGCGAGCAAAAAGACACAATCAGTAACTGTCGATCTTTGATGGCACAAAGCGAGAATGTACGCGAAAATGCCCCTACTCACACTCGCACAAGATGTTCAATTTTTAAGCCCAAAATGAAGTGTTTTAAAGCAATAAAATGTATTTTGAGTGTTTCTCTTACACCCTAGATCGCACGAAGCGCAAGGGGAGAGGATACGCACTCAAAAGACAAAATAACACAATCAAGCACTTGTTCGTTTTAGCCTCAAAGCAATGATGACTTCATTTTAAGCACCAAAATCAAGTGTGAAGTTTGCCTTGTTCAATTTTAACCCAAAACGAAATCTAGTAAGTTTGTTCTAAGGTTCGTTTTAAGCCCTTTGCAATGAAAATGAAATTGTTCGTTTTAGCCCCAATTGAAAACTAATGTTCTAAAACGAAAAGGAAAACAATTTCGTGTAGTGTTGAATAAACACTTAAAGTGTTAAAGAACACATTGTGTTTTCAAAAAAACATTTCCCTCCTTTCGTGAAGTAGTATTGATCAAAAAAAATCAAAGTGTTAAAAAACACATTGTGTTTTCAAACAAGAATCCTCCTCCTCTTTTGCTTTGCATCTTTTCGCCTTTGTTCGTTTGTACCTCCTTCGTTAGTCTTTGTTTCCCTTTTGTACCTTTTGTTGATTTTCAGTTTTGTACCTATATAAATAAAAATAAAAATAAAAAGATTATGTGAGAACTCAATTTATTCTAATTTGACTACAACATGTTCCTAAGTGATGATAATAAAATGAAGATTTATTAATGATCTTATTTGAAAAGGCATCATACTTGTTAATCACAATCTTCATCACTAGGAATATTGA
>VDFB02047230.1:214595944-214622207 GCA_007258455.2 Sequoia sempervirens
AGTCCCGCTTCAAGCCGTGTTCAGGCGTTATAGGGCAAGCATAAGTCCAATCACACGCACCGACCAATCTTATCCAGAGAATTTGCGAAAGATGGGAGATTCAAGAAATCTGGACCGTTCTGTTGATCAGTCTGCTGCAGTCCCCGATATTCAAGATTTTCGGGATGGAAGAGATTCGTCTGTAAGTTTAACAGATTATTTTACCACTCATGATTACACTTTCACACAAGCCGATGAAAGAATAGATAATTCTAGTTCTGCAAGTACTTCTGATTCCAGTAAAGTTGTTACTCCTACTTCTCGTTTTAAAGTCAAGCTTAAGAAAATAGAAGAAATTTATTCTGAGTTTAAAGGTCCTAGAGGTCTTCTCAAATATAATGAACGTCGTCTATGTAAAGTTGCTGAGCTTCAGTATAAGATAAAAAATGGTTCATCTAGAAACCTACAACTTCTTTCTGATAAGGAAGTTTAGAAATACAGAAAAATGGCTCAGTCTAGTCCTAATGCTTACCAGTACATACATTTCTCTTGGGTTCATTTTGGTCTTGAAGGTCACTACCGTCAAGGTCTTCCTGTAAATGTTGTTATGTTTTTATATGATGATAGACATATTAAGAAATCTGATGCTATGTTAGGAGCTATATCAGATACTATGGCTTATGGTCCTGTACAAATGGATGCCATTCTCAATTACTCTGTTAGTCTTAAAGATGACAATCTGGATAAAGTCTTGTCTTTCGATTTTCTTACTGAAAATCTATTTTTGAAAGAAGGATCTGTTGACCATACTCTGTACTTCTTTGTTCAATATCATCTCTTCACAACCACAGTACCCTTCATGGAAGATCCTCGCATAGGATTACCTAGAGAAGAGCAATTTAGTGTTATCTGGAAATCCACCAGTCCTTTTGGTCAAATCCGTGCTCCCAAGCAAGTCAAATTCAAAGATATCCAGTTACCCCAAAAATGGGCTATGAAATTGTTTGAGTCTGAGAAGCCAAAGCCTTCACAACTTCAAGGTCTAACCATTGAAGAGATTAATGACGAAGCTGTCATTAATTTTGGAACACCAACGACATCAGTACACGGGTAGTTCCTCCATTACCTGCACATAAACGTGCACCATCTGTACCCTCCAGTACAACATACAATGTCTGAACAACAACCTGGTCTATCAAGAAGCAATTCTAGTGCGAGTTTTTATACTGCACCATCAACCTCACCATATCATACTTTTCAGTCCCAAACTTATGGTATTTGTCAATTACCTGATTGTATGAATATGCTGAAACATGATTCTGAATGTGGATGTCTTTCCTGGCATTACAATGGTAAAGAGCGCCTTGCTCGCCATAAAGCTAAACGCGCTGCTGAACGCGCACAAGAAGCTGCTACTAAAGCCGCTACCAAAGCTGTTGCTTATGCAAAGCGACCGCAATCGGTCAATCCTTTACGCACTTCTGCCACATCCTACCGAGACATACCTATTCCACAGCCAACCCGACCAACTGTTGCCACACCACCGTGCCAACATCCTGAACTCACTGAAGATTCACTTGGTCTATTACATTGCAAACATTGTTCATATACTTTTAATCCACCAGTTACCATCTGCTTGATTCATGAACGACCCCATTTTCCCTCTGGTTTTGATAAAGTAAAACGTGATCGCCAACGAGCTGCTCATTTTTATAAGTTCAATTATTCATGGGATAATGATGATTATTCTTGTCCTTCCTGTCAAGAAGTTATGTGGACTGTTGAACAAATAAAAGATCATTGTTGTGATACTTATGATGATGGATTTAATATGCTTGCTGATATACAGGACACCTTTGCCTCCACATCCAAGCCTTCATCTTACTCGAAGCCTGTCATCCCTCTCGATGAATACTATTATCACACCACCACAGTCCTTGAGCCTCCTGCTAATCATCATCGCACTTGTCATTTCGGTTCTTATACCGACTCTGCTTCAATCCATATGATCCATTCCGGACATTCTGTGAACATTCCTGAACCAGATATTTCCACTGATGAAATTGAACGTCCTACTCCTTATGGTGTCTCAGTCACCCCTGGTGCTATTCCTCGGTTTCGTGACTTCTTCACTGCCGATGATACTTCTACATTTGTGATCCCTTATTGGGCACAAACTGTTCGTGTTGCTACTGGATCTGATCTTTCTGGCGAAAGTAAAATGCTTAATTGGTCCAATCTCTGTCACCGCAAAACCCTTTTGCTTGCCTGTGACATTCGCCTTGCTCAACAAATTGAACAAAATCGCGCTGCTCAAACCGCCTCCATCACCAACCAGAATACTCATGATATTCTCGCTCGCTTACAAGCTCTTGAAAGCCGCTTGCTTTCTGCTCATGCAGAACTCCGTCCTGCTTATGATCAACTTGCTACTGATTATCGCTCTTTTAAGCAACAAGCTGAAGCGTGGTGGACTCAACAGCAACAACATGCAACACAACATACTACAACATTGTCTCAACAAACTGCTGCTTTGTCTGAAGTCCGTTCCACTCAGACAACCCATACAACAGTTTTACAAACTGTTCGAGAAAATTCTGTAAACACTCGTAACTTGACAAATAGTGTTTATAATGCTGCTACTCGAGTAGAAAGTAATCAATCTACTCATCATACAGAACTCTCACATTCTGTCTCTGCAGTACATTCAGATGTTAAGGCCATTCAAGGAGAACTTCGTCTTGATGTTGGGCATATTCAACATGCCTTAACATATAAGGAACCGCCTTATATGAACTTCCCAGTAAGTTCCAGCTCCTTCCGGAATACTATTCATCAAATTCCTAGCTTGGGATCCACTACACCTTTCCATGGTTTGTCTTCCAAACCTGCTCTTCAAATATGGGATCCAGTTCTCGTGCAAGCTCGTCCAGCTAAGGCGAAAAAGCTCAAAGTCGAACAACCTGAGTTCGATATGAAGATGACTGAAGAAGATTCTGCTGAAGTCAAAATCAATATGTCTCGAAGCTATCATTCCAATGGATCTTCACCAATTCCACGAAATATTTATGAAGATCTTCAGAAACTCAAAGGACATGCCCCAGCATGGTCTAATTTTGATGACTTTGACGCCATCAAAAATATGAAGAGAGTTGAAGCTTTTCGAGCATGGATTACACACCAGATCAGTCAAGATCCACTTCTCAATGAAAGACAGGTAATTCTTCAAGCCCTCAATGTTATGACAGGTGTTGCTAAGCGCACTTGGGATAATCTAGAACCTGGTTATCGAGAAGATCTACTTAATGCTGGTCTTGATTCTGTTTGTAATCAGTTAGTTATACTCTTTGTTGGAAATGCCAACAATTTAAGAAGAGTTGCAAGAAATCAATTTTTGAGAAGTAAATGCTGCAATCTCAAATATCTTGATCAATATTGTAAGGATCAATATACTAACTTCTATTATTCTGATCCTGAAGCTCATGACCTTCCTGGTCTTTATTACTCCTTTCTTCGTTCCTTTCCCACTATAAAAGATTTCTATATACAAAAAGTTATTGATAGCTTGTTTCATGCTGAACGAGATATCGCAGAAGTAACTTTTCCACAACTTTGTGATTACATCAAAGAAATCAATGAAGACATGTGCCAAGCATATGTCAAGAAGGAAGAAGAAAAAAAGGTTCGTCCTCTCATTTCTGCTACTGCTTGCTGAAATCTCTTTCCTACATATGGATGTGATGATTACCTGCATAAACATAAACATCACCGCAAGCATTCCAAGCACCGCAGTAAATACAGAAAGCACAAATGTCTTGAGTGCTCTCTGGACACTCCTCGTCGACATAAATCCAAAAGTCATCAAGGAAGAAAACCTTTCCGCAAAGGTTATTTTAGACAGAAACACTGGTCACGCCACAAGGGTAAAAGTTTCAAACCTACTTGCTATATTTGCAAAGGTTCTCATTATGCTAACCAATGTCCTCAAAAGGATTCTGCTCGTGGAAAGAAAAAGATCAGATTTGTCCAAGAAGAAATCTGCCTCAATGATGAAGATGATTATGACTTCATCTATGACTATGCTTCTCAATCAGATGACATTCCTATGGATAGTGCTGCTGATTCTGATTCATCTACTTATTCTAATGCACAAGAACAAGTACCAGATCCTCCTGATGATCCCCATATCCATCAGATTACAGCTACTGATACTACACAATCCTCTGACAGTATTTCTGACTCAGACTCAGAAATCTCCTTTTTCTGTCACATGGTTCATCTCAAGCCTGAGCAACCTAATCTTTTCTTTAAGACTCCTGATTTTCAAATGGCTGATCTTAATACTGAGATCCAAAAAATTGAAGCAGAGCTTCGTGCTGTCCCTGCCACTCAAGGTGCCTGGCAGAAACGAAAAGAACGACTACAATTGCTTCGCAGTAAGAAGGAATATATTGGCTCACAAAAACTTAGCCACCAATCTCCTTCTCGCTCAATTTCCCAACCATCTGTGACTTCACCATCGCGTGCTACTTGGCGTCGTCAACGACTCCAGTTTCTCAACAAGGTTACTGCCGAAGTTCAACGTGAAATTCATCTTCTTCAACTTGAAGAACATGAAGCACAGAGCCGACCTCCACCGTCTGCTCTCAATCAGTATTTAGCCAAACATTCTAATTTTGGCTCTACACCACTCTATGGCTGTTCCAGCTCCACATCCAGACCACCACAGTATAATCCTCATCATCCTGCTCATTCAGCCTACAGCCCTCAACTCCAAGCTGCTCTTGCTGCTGAAGGATTTCTTAGTGATGATGACGTTGCTGATGATGAAGCTGAAGGCACGGGGGGCGAAATCTGACAAGTTCCTGAATTCCCCTCCAAAGAAGCACAATGGGAAGAAGACAATCCTTTTGGAACCACTCCAATCTGTAGGATGGTTCACAAACACTCTGTTTGTCTAGGTATGACTCTAGGAGTCCATTTCCCACATATTAAACTATATCACTTCCACTTTCTGCTTGATACTGGTGCCAATGCCAATCTGGCAAGATACAATTGCTTCTCGCCCGATGTATGGATACATGCAGAAACTACTCTTTATTTTGGTAAAGGAAATCATAAATCCCAGTATGTCTGCCTTGTTCCTATAGAACTCCCTGATAAATCTATCCATTATGTTAAATTCATTAATCTTGAATTAGATGGATATGACGGCCTCATAGGCATGCATACACTCAGAGAATGGCAACCCATTACCATCACCCGAGATACTATCTCCCTAAAAGAAAACCAATGCAAAGTTCCTCGCCTCCATACTGAACAATGTAAAACAACAAAAGTATAGCGAGTAACCATTCGCAAACCCGATACTAGAATCTGGTTTACAAACCAACAGACTGCTGTCCAATAGTCCTTACAGTCCTTAATTAGCCAATTCCAACCAATACTCACCAAGGACTTATCCAAAGCTTATAGGAAGATGACTTGCAGCCTTCCTTTTGCCAAAGACCCTGTTACGGGCACAGGACTTCGACCTACTGCTAAAGCCAACTATTTCCCCTTTAATCAGGAAGCTTTAGAAGTTCTGAAACAAGAAATAGATGATCTTCTTCATCTCAGATTTATCCAGTCATTCACCTCTCAATTTAGTTGTCATGCAATGTATGTCACCAAAAAGGATGAACTAGGAAATATATCCAATGAAAAATGATTTGTCATAAATTACAAGCCTCTTAATGCATGCCTACTTAATAACCAATACCCTCTTCCTTCTATGGATCATATTTGGCGCAGCATTCAAGGATCAAATATCTATTCAAAGTTTGATCTCTCTCGTCGCTTCTGGAAAATCCAGATTATTACTGAAGATCAGTATAAAACTACCTTTTCTATTCCTCAAGGTTTATACCAATGGATGGTTCTTCCCTTTGGTATCAAAACAGCTCCATCCATCTTTCAGAAACACATGGATGATATCTTTCGAAAGAACTCTGCTTTCATTGCTCCATATATTGATGACATTCTGGTTTTTAGTCAATGTCCACGAACTCATCTTGAACATCTCAAGAAGTTCCTTGATCTTTGTAAAGAACACGGATTGCTTCTCAATCCTAGCAAGTGTCATTTTGCTCAAACCGAAATTCTCTTTGTTGGTGTCAAATTACTAGCCCATGGTCAGATGGAAGTTCAAAAACATATTCTTCGACGCATCAAAGATATGATTGTGACCGATAAGGAATCTCTTCAATGATTTCTTGGTCTTGTAAACTATATTTCTGGTTTTTATTCCCATATGGCACACGACCGTCATCTTCTCAATCAGCTACTCAAAGAAAATGCTCCCGAATGGACAGAACAACATTTTTCCGCAATCCAGCAGATCAAGAACCGATGTGCACAATTACCTCCTCTAGCCCTTCCAGGCCTTGGTTTTAAGATTGTAGAAACTGATGCTAGCCATTATCATTGGGCTGGTGTGTTGAAAGAAAAACATGGAGATAAAGAGCTCATCGTCAGATACGCATTTGGCACCTTCACCGGAGCTCAACTAAATTATCATAGCACACATAAAGAAATTCTTGCTGTGATAAACTCTTTCAAAAAGTTTCAATTGTTTATTGCTGACAAACCCTTTCTGTTGAGAACAGATTTACAGCATTTCAAAGGTTTCTTCAAAAAGGCCTCCAAAGACCAAACTCTCTGTGGTCGATTGGCCCGATGGGCTCAATTCTTGGATATATTTAACTTTGAACATGCACATATCCCTGGAAAGCATAACATTTTTTCTGATTATCTCACCAGAGAAGGCTTCCAGGACACAGTTAATATCCGCCTTGTTAGTTCAACCAGCACCAACATATTGGAAGTTCTTGATCCTTTTCAAGTTCTTGATTGGTCACTCTTTCAGCAACAACAGCATTACCAAAGTGACATCGCAAAGCATAATTTGGTTCAACATCAAATTCTCAGTTGGTTGCCTTTACAGTCTAATCCAAAGTTCAACTTCTATCGAATACCATATGAAGAAGAAGCTAATACTTTATGCTTCCACAATCCTCGACCATGTGTGATCCTCTACACAATGAAAATGTTTGACATTCTCTAGATGTCTAATATTCTAACATGGTTTTCTCACCTCTTATGGATGCAGGAACATCAACACGGGCAAGTCTTTCAATTCCAGTTAGATCGCGACTACAATATACCGCCTTATACTGCTTCTCGTAGTCCCACGCTAGAACGACTACTGCAAGATATTGGCCCAACTGGTTTTTATCTCTCCGAAGATCCAGCACACCGTATCCGCAAACTTTCCCACAATAACTTTCCATGGTGGGTACAAAAGGATCATTCCTGTTCCGATCTTGTTGTCAAACATACTACGAATATCTACTGGCATAATGAAATCACCTATGATGAAGATATTCCAAATGCTCAACCACAAGACAATGAATTCTTTCAAGACCCTTTTGGCACGTCTGATGATTTCGACTATACACCTGCCTCACCAACACCATCTGGAGGAGAGTCAGATCCTACTCATTCCACCTCCGACTGATCTGACTCCGTTTGGTAAGCCCACTACCGAAAAGTGGACACGAGATGCCACCTCGTGCTTAAAGCCATAACTTCACTACGTTAGTTTGAAGAGGAGTCATTATCCTCGTGATCAAAGATACCTCTGTCGTACTTGCTTTCGGCTGTAAAGCAACCGCATTACGAGCTGCGGGTCCTTGTCTCGTTTGTCAATAATGCTGACACTGTTCACTTTACACGTGTCCCTCATCTGTCGACGGAACTCAAACAAAATTATTGATTGCTTTGCCTTCTTTTCCTATAAAAGGAGCTTGCGGATCATATGAAAGACAGAATGTGTTTTAGAGAGTCTAGAGTCTGAGTCTTAGGAAAAAGCCGAGTATCCTCTTTGCATTGCAACTCCAGTTGATCCCTGCAAACAAGAAAGGTTGTAGTATTTGGTTTATCAGTCTGTAATATTTGGTTTATGAGTCCGTATTATATCCAGATTTTCCTCTGATATTAGTGTGATAGTGGTGTGAGTTACACACTTAACGCTTCATCACTGCTTTGATGGAACTCACGACTAAGGTAATCTGCAAGGTAATTATGTTTACCTTTGATGTGTTCGATGTCCTAATCAAACCCAGAGATGAATTCTGCCCACCTTAGAAAGCAATTCCACTTAACTTTGTCTTTGGTATCAGCTCTTAGGAAGCTATGCACTCAAGATCAGACCTGACAAGAAAACTTTTATCAGCAATAAACATCATAAAATGTTCAAAAGCTTTAACTATTGCTAGTAGTTCCTTGTGCGTAGAGTGGTAATTGCATTTTGCTCCTGTGAATGTGCCAGAGACATATCAGACAGGTTCTTCAATTCCACTTTCATCTCGTTCTTTGAGAACAGCTCCCCAACAAGATTCAGATGCATCAGTTTCAATGATTTTGTATCTGCTTCCTAGCAGTCGTAGAGTAGGCAGATCTTTACATTTCTCTTTGATGCATTGAATCGCATCATAGTGCTTCTGCTCCCATTTTGGTCGATCTTTTCTGAGTAGATGGCAGAAGATTCTGCGGTCTTTGGCAATGTGAGGATAATGTGTAGCAACATAATTAATAAGGCCGAGAAACTGATGCAGGGTATTCTCATTAATGACCTTGACCGCAAAGATACAAATTAGAATGTGCTGCTGTACTTGCATGCGCCCTTCCTCAAGTAATTTTACACCTAAAAAGATTATTTCCTTTACAAGCATATGAAATTTGTCTGGGTTTAATACCGGATCATTGGTCTTACAGAGCTCATAGAGAGTTCGCACACTTCTCAAATGGCTTCTGACACATTTAGAAAAGACCAATATATCATCAATATAAATAATAATCTCTTTATGATATTTATGGAATACAAAATCCATAAATCCTTAGAAAATTGAAGGTGCAATTTTTATACCGAAGGGTAAGACCTTCCATTGGTATAAGCCTTGAGGGACACTGAAAGCCGTTTTGTACTTGTTAGACGGATGAATGCTAATCTGCCAGAAACCTTTGGTTAGATCAAACTTTGAATAAAACAGGGTTCCTTGAATATTATGCCATATAAAATCTTTGGAAGGTAGACGATGCTGATTAGATTCCAAACATTTGTTCAAAGGCTTGTAATTTACTACTAACCATTTTTCCACAATCTCATTACCTTCTTCGTCCATCTTGGGAACGTACATGGCATGGCAGCTGTATGGTGAGGTACTTGACTCGATGAACTTTAGATCCAGTAATTTTTGGATTTCTTTTTCACAGAGGGATCTTTCATCCCTATTCATGAGAAAACTATTGGCCCTACTCTTTGGCTCGATGTAGTGGCCGTCTTCGTCTTTCTTTAATGGCAATTTACAGACGAAGCTTCTCTCCATTTTATTTAGGTCCTTATTGAATAAATGTTCTTCAAACAATTTTCTGACTTCTACTAATCCACCTTCATGACATGTGATTTCTCAGGTGATCTAGGAGTAATTTGCTTTCT
The DNA here is from genome assembly GCA_007258455.2 of Sequoia sempervirens. NCBI lineage: Eukaryota > Viridiplantae > Streptophyta > Pinopsida > Cupressales > Cupressaceae > Sequoia > Sequoia sempervirens. The sequence continues at coordinate 214,605,462 of VDFB02047230.1, forward strand.
TCTTTGCTTGGAATACTTCTGGTATAGGGATGTCCTTCTGTAGCTTTGTTGAAGGAGTAAAGTCCCTGAGAAGAGAAAATTTATTAAAATGATCAAAACAAACATGGTTACAGGTTAGTTCAATAGGACTCCATGTTTGCATGGTAGGCATGCCTATGGCTGCGTCACAATCAGGTAACTCTGTATGAATGAACCTTAGATGGTGCTAGGTACCATCTGGAAATTGAATTGGCCCCATGCGCTCCAGTAGGAATATCCTTCATGATCTCCAAAACAAATCTTAGTTTTAGTAGGTACCCATTGATGTTTGGGGAAACAGTTATATCTGGCAATATTTAGATTTGCACCAGTATCTAACATGATCTTTAATTGGTAAGCTTGAATGCCTTTGAAATGAATAGTAAATTCGCTTACCGGACTTTCATAACCTTTGATCATGTGGCTGAAGTAAGGGGCTTTCTCAGAGTTTGTAGGACTTGGAACTTCTTTGAGAAGAGCTTCTATGAGTTCATCACTATACTTCTGTTGAACTGCTTCAAATTCTGTTTCATCATCTAGTTCTGTGATATGGACACCAGATGCTTTGGCTACCATGTTCAGAACTTCAAATGATGGTGGCATTCCTCTCCCATAAGTCTTCTCTACTGACAATAGGCTCTAGCTTTGGTTGAGGGAGTGGAGAAGATATTCCGTGAACTGCTTCCTGGTTCACTTTTCTACTTGTGTGTACGCAGATAGGCTTCTAAAGTGGGTTCTTCTTGCTTGGCGGCTTCTTGTTGGTCCTTGAATTCTTGTTGTAATTCTTTCAGTTCTGCTGCAGCTTCTTTCAAGACCTTTTGTAGAAGCAAGATCCGCTGGTGTCGCCAAGCTCTTCTACAAATATCTCCTCGTCCCCGGCCTTCCACCCCTTTGTTCTCTTTTCCCTCCTTTCCTTCATCCCGTCCGCTCTTCCCTGGTGGTATTGGGGTGAGTTGTGAATATCAAATGTAATGGCCTTCTAGTCTGGCCTTTCTTCTCAATGCAATGGTGCTTATTTCTCTTCTATTTATTATGTGTTCTGGTCTTTATCACTTTCTGTGTTTATATGCAATCTTGCGCCTAAGTATTCTTGAGTGCTTAGTTGTTTTACTCTTACATATATCAACATCTGGGACTTAGGCTTAATTTGAAGCATTCGATAGTGATCTTGCGGCCTCTCTCCATCTTCTCTACTCGTAAGCTAGACAGAATATCTGCACAAAGAATCAGACATAGCAGCCGACGGACAGGTGAAGTAAAATCATCGCTTTTATTCTACTACAATACCTGGTAGCGTGAAAGATGGAAGCACACCGTGAAGAGCCACAGATGAATCCTCTACCTCCCGTTGATACAGTAAGTCTCGATCAACTTAACTCTAAAGTTGCTTATGAATGTAGACTTGTTTATGAACCAAAGGATGATGAGACTAGCTCATCAGGTAGGTTGTTTAATGAAATACCTACTGCACGCTTTAGGCTAGAAAAGAAGCCTTTTACTGATACTTATGCTGATCTAAGTTCATGGACCTTTAAGTCTAGACGTGTTTGTCAAATAATAGAAAGATAGATACAAGTAACTGATGAAACCCAAGAGTTTCTGCAACTGTTTACTGATGAACAAATAGCAAAAATGAAGAAAGCTACATTACAAAAGAATGGTTATCAATACTTGCATATTAGTTATGTTTTGTGTGGAATAGAATCCCATTATAGGTTAGGAATACAGTCATATGCCTGTTGTGCCATATTAGATGCTCAGCACAATAAGTATGAAGACATGTTGTTAGGCGGAGCTAGTGGTTGTGTCAGTTTCGGCCCTGTACAGTTTGAGGCTGTACCAAATTTCTCTGTCTCTCTTAGAGATAAAAATCTTAATCAGGTCTTAAAGTTTCAATGGAAAACTGCAGGCCTTGATATGAAGATAGGGTCAATACCCCATACCTTGCACTTTGCAATAAGTGTAAGATTCTTTAATATGACTGTCCCAGTAATGAAAGACCCTAGGTCTAAACCAGGCCAAGACCGCTACAACGTAGTCTGGGAAACAAAGACAGATAAATAGCTGATAAAGCTGAAGGCACCAAAAATTGTGCCATTATCCCAACTTCAAATTTCCCAAAATTGGGTAATCAATTACAAGAGCTTGGTTGAAAATAAACAACCAAAAGCCTTGGAACAAATCTCTCACACCAAAGAAAAGGATGGTAAAGCTTATGTAATCTTTTCTAATGGTGAAGAAGATGAATTTAACCTTGGTACCGGAACATTGTCCCGTACATAGAGTTTTGCTAGCACCAGATCTAGTTTCTCTGAGCCTAGCAATAAAGATAAAGGAAAAGGGATTTACCAGTCTGAGCCTTATAAGCCAAATCCCTTTGATAGCAGATACCATGGCAAAGATACCCAGTGTAGAAATATTGGAGTTCTAAACCAATAAATCATATGCCCAATTGCACATGTCCTGCTATGAATAGAGTCATTCACCCGAAAGGGAAAACCATACCAGAACCTCCTCCCAAAACAACTATCTCCGCACATCCTAATTGTGAAGCTGATGAGCATGGGATAATAACCTGCAAGAATTGCAAATATTCTTGGCATGAGAGGTATGGACCAGAAGACCCACCTATCCCTGAAGATTACAGTAACATGATGGGTGGTAGGACAGTAAAATTCCCCGAGTATCCCGAAGAAGCTACAGAAGAAGGGGAAATAGATACAGAGGTTGTAGTGACAATCTTTGGTGGAGGAAAAAGAATGCATACGTTTGAAGGACTCCTTCCTCCATTTAGAGATTTCTTCAAGTATGACCAGAGCGGGCAACAGTGGATCCAATACTGGCCACAATGTCCCAGTGATGTAAATGTTGATGCAACTGCATCAGAAAAATTGCTCAATTGGACTAACCTGTGCAATAGGAAAATTGCACTCTTGGTCAAAGATGCCCGAGCAAGGTCCCTCCAAAATGCAATCCAGGATTGACTGGATCATGAAGCTAATAAAAAGATGTTTCATGAATTACAGGCCAAGCTGGCCCAATTTAATATGGAATATAAGGTATTTGTCACCAAAGAGATTAATTCTCTAAAAGTTGACTATAATGCCTTAAAAACTGACCTTAACAATTGGATGAACCAACAACAAAATCTTTTGAAACAAATCCAAGAAGAAGCTGTTAGGATTAAACAAACCCAACAGGGTTTAATCAAGGTTGGACTTAAACACAAAACAAAGCTCGAAGTACTTGAGCTAACTGTCAACCATCTCTCTTATCAAGTAGGAGGTACAAAAGATAAGAAATTGACAGAATAGAAATTGAAGCCCTTAAAATTCAGCCCCTTAAGGAGCATCAGGAGAAACTAAAGGAAACTTCAGACCAAATTACTGAATAATTAGAACATCTACGCTTCAGTCCATTTGGTGATCAAGTTACACAACCTACTAATCAACAAGCCAGAAGTAGTGGCACAACCTGAAGGCGACCACTAGGTCAGACAATCGCTCAAGAAATTGAAGAGCAAGGTAGACAGTTCTCCTTTACGAGAACTGCAGAAGATGAGGTCTTCAACCCTCAAAAGGGTACATTTGAAAAGAAGACCAGTAATATGGCCAAAATACCTAGGGCCACTACTAGTACTCCAGCAGACCCATTTCTTCCAAACCTGAAGTCTCAAGGAACTTTACTTCCTCCATGGTCTAAAATGGAAACCTATGAACCCCTTGAAAACAAGGCCATGATAGAAGCACTTTTAGGATGGGTTGAAAACCAGTGCAACGCCACACCACAAAGAGATCTAGCAGAGATAATTGAAGTTGCCCTTAATGGATTCACGGGTGTTGCAGCCAAAGTTTGGGGACAATTAGACCAAACTTATAAAGCTGGCCTCATACAACAAGGTATGAGAGTAGTAGCTAGAGAATTAACTAGACTCTTTGTAGGTAGTACCACAACACTTGAAGAAGAAGCTCTCAGTAAGTTTGATAAAAATAGGTGTTGTGATTTAAGTTATTTACATTAGTACTGCAGAGAGCAGTTCACCAACTTCTGCAATTCAAGCAAAGCCATGAATGAAGAACTTGGCAAAGGATTCTTACAGTCCTTTGAAGATGTTGGTGAGTTATACTATACCAAGTTTCTGGAACAGCTCTGTGATCAGAATAAGGGATGGGCAGTCGTCACCATGATTGAGCTCTTTGAATTTATCAAAGAACTCAACAAGAAGATATTAGAAGCTGGCAAAGAAAGGATTCTTATAAGAACAGTTAGACCAGTTAGACCAGTTATCAAAGCTACAGTCATGCGAACTGCACAAAAGAAAAGAGGTTATGGATGTGATCCTGTCAGCAAACTTCACCAAGTTGATCGTACCAACCGATCTAAGAAAAAGAAGTTTTCTGGAAAGAAAACAATCTGTGAAAGCTGTCAAAAAACTGAGAAAAAGGAAACGGAAAGGTTTCTTCAAGAAGAAAATGATATTTCCTAAGTCCTTTAAGAAAGATCACAAACCAACCTGTTACATTTGTAAAGGCCCGCATTATGCAAATAAGTGCCCAAAATGCGGGAAAACCAAAGGAAAGAAGAAGGTTCATCTAATGAAGGAAATACTTAGTGAAATAGAAGAAGAGTATTATTACTTCAATGAAACAGCCTCTGAATCTGATTCAGACTGTGTTCACTTCCACTCAGAGGAATATGAAGAAGATAGTTCTGTCACTGAAGAGGCAGAACCAGAAGAAGAGTTGGATATTGAAATCCCTTTCGTGACTAGTAACATGATGCAGTTCAAAGGTAGATTCTGCAAACCAGAAGAAGTTCTGCAAGAACAACAAGCGGAAAGGGATGCACTCCTCCAACTCATACAAGATAGAGGAAGTAAAGATGGTTACCATATGTGGCAATCACGAAATTAGAGAGTCGATGATTTGGAAAAAGAAATCTTCCAGACCAAAGCCAAAATTGAGTATGATGAAGAAATAAGACTTAAACGAATCCAACAAACAGAACAAGAAGAGTTGGAGTGTTTATTATTTTCACGAGACCCTAAGTCCTGTTCAAGAAACTTCTACTTAGAGTAGGAGAGCTTGGCGACACCAGCAAATCTTGCTTCTACAAAAGGTCTTGAAAGAAGCTGCAGCAGAACTGAAAGAATTACAGCAAGAAGAATTCAAGGACCAGCAAGAAGAACCTACTTTAGAAGCCTATCTGCGTACACACAAGCAGAAAAGTGAACCAAGAAGCAGTTCACATAATATCTTCTCCACTCCCTCAGCCAAAGCTAGAGCCTATCGTCAGTAGAGACAAACTTATGGGAGAGGAATGCCACCATCATTTGAAGTTCTGAACATGGTAGCCAAAGCATCTAGTGTCCATATCACAGAACTAGATGATGAAACAAAATTTAAAGCAGTTTAGCAGAAGTATAGTGATGAACTCACAGAAGCTCTTCTCAAAGAAGTTCCAAGTCCTACAGACTCTGAGAAAGCCCCTTACTTCAGCCACATGATCAAAGGTTATGAAAGTCTGGTAAGCGAATTTACTATTCATTTCAAAGGCATTCAAGCTTACCAATTAAAGATCATGTTAGATATTGGTGTAAATCTAAATATTGCCAGATATAACTGTTTCCCCAAACATCAATGGGTACCTACTAAAACTAAGATTAGTTTTGGAGGTCATGAAGGATATTCCTACTGGAGTGCATGGGCGCCAATTCAATTTCCAGATGGTACCCAGCACCATCTAAGGTTCATTCATATAGAGTTACCTGATTGTGACGCAGCCATAGGCATGCCTACCATGCAAACATGGAGTCCTATTGAAATAACCTATAACCATGTTTTTTTTGATCATTTTAATAAATTTTCTCTTCTCAGGGACTTTACTCCTTCAACAAAGCTACAGAAGGACGTCCCTATACCAGAAGTATTCCAAGCAAAGAAGAAAGCAAATTACTCCTGGATCTCCTGAGAACTCACATGTCATGAAGGTGAATTAGCAGAAGTCAGAAAACTGTTTGAAGAACATTTATTCAGTAAGGACCTGAATAAAATTTAGAGAAGCTTCGTCTGTAAATTACCATTAAAGAAAGATGAAGATGACCACTACATCGAGCCAATGAGTAGGGCCAATAGTTTTCTCATGAACAGGGATGAAAGATCCTTCTATGAAAAAGAAATCCAGAAATTACTGGATCTAAAGCTCATCGAGCCAAGTACCTCGCCATACAGCTGCCATGCCATGTACATTCCCAAGATGGACGAAGAAGGTAATGAGATTGCAGAGAAATGGTTAGTAGTAAATTACAAGCCTTTGAACAAATGTTTGGAATCTAATTAGCATCCTCTGCCTTCCAAAGATTTTATATGGCATAATATTCAAGGAACCCTATTTTATTCAAAGTTTGATCTAACCAAAGGTTTCTGGCAGATTAGCATTCATCCGTCTAACAGGTACAAAATGGCTTTCAGCGTCCCTCAAGGCTTATACCAATGGAAGGTCTTACCCTTCGGTACAAAAATTGCACCTTCAATTTTCCAAGGATTTATGGATTTTGTATTCCATAAATATCATAAAGAGATTATTGTTTATATTGATGATATATTGGTTTTTTCTAAATGTGTCAGAAGCCATTTGAGAAGTCTGCGAACTCTCTATGAGCTCTGTAAGACCAATGGTCTGGTATTAAACCCAAACAAATTTCATATGCTTGTAAAGGAAATAATCTTTTTAAACTTCACACTAGAATACTAAAACATCCCTTCTGAATCACCAATCTTCAAACCTATTTGCCAGAGCATAGAAAAAACCTGCACAAGACATATTCCAGATATGCAAGATCTGAAACAAAACCGAGAAGAACTACAGAACAATAATATTTCTCCTAGTCCATAGAAGACCAACTCTGCCAGAACAGTTCACATACCGGTGAATGTAATTTTCACGTACCATCAAACCAAAAGCTAAAACTTAGGAGGAATCACCACTAAATCACCATTATCAAACCTTCAGATCTGTACAAGCATATGATGGACACAAAAGAAATTCAGAGCACATACCTAGGCACATTTTGAACACTTTCATCATTCTGACTTCACTTTTTCTTTTGATTTTCTCAAAAGCACTTGAAGACTTATGAAACCAACACATTTGCAATACTAAAAAGATAGTTTCATGTACTCACAACATCTCAGCTATACATGTACAATTTGCAACATACTAAAGTATGTTGACATCAATGACAACATTAATGACAACACCACCAAAACTTGCTTATATCTACAATAATTTTAACTAGTCAAATAGACCAAATCAAACAAATCAGGTTTTTTAGCATGCGAAGGAGGTTCGTTTAATTTTCAGCCTTCTAATTTAGTCAAAAATACTTCGTATATGCTCTCTTATGGTTGAGATTAGATATAAGACCCCTAAGCTAGAATTTTAACTTAGTTCTTTCATATTTTTTAGTTGTTACAAATAGAAAACAACATTGTAACTCATACATTTGTTAGTCACAAGAATTGATAACACTTTTGTAACACTTTTTAAGCAAGAAGAGACATATTTCAGATTTTTGTATGAACATGTTAACACTTGAGATTTTGAAACACCAATTTAAACACACTGCACATGCTCCTTTCTCCACTTGTCATGAGCAGGAACAACCTCTTCAATCTATACATTATCTATTTTGTTTACTTTGGTCTACTTCTTCCCAAATATTTTTAGAGTAGATCCTCATATTTTTTTATTACTAGCATGTCATAGAATTCTCATAACAAATATTTTTGGGATTCTGTTAGATTTGTTGCAGGCAAAGGGATAGGGTTTTGAATTTATTGAATATTTTCATATACAATTTCAGCTATTTTTTATCCAACTTTGAGAGTGTACTTATGATTACATAATCCATATGTTTCTTTTAAAAAGTTATTTACAACAAGTGTATTTATAATTGCATAATCCATATGTTTCTTTTAACAAGTTATTTGCAACAATTGTATTTGTGATTACATAATTCATATATTTCAGAAAAAACTTTCATGTCTCCACCTAACTGATTTTCCTTTTTTGCACTTAGATCTGGTTTTACAATAGTGACTAGGTTACAAGTTTTATAACACCCTATTTTTTTCCAATCTGTAGTTTTAAAAAATAGCATTCATATAACTAAGACTTTTTGTTTTTATAAATGTACTGCAATATTTATTTATTTTCTTAAGCAATGGATGAAACAATAGTTGCAAATATTTTTTTTTTCTACATGCTTGCAATGCTATCTGTTACTGACACATTTTTCTTTTTTTTGATAGTACAACTAAAAATGTTGAACTCAAGGATTCATATCCACCAGTTTCCCAATGACACTTAAGAAAACAACGATAGTTTGTTCAATACAGAGAGGTTGCATTCACTTTTAAATTCAATTGTCAGACTATAGAGAATGAGATTCATAAGATCGATAGATTTCTAAAGCCCATTTTTGTCATGCCAAAGAAGTTTCTTTGTTTGACTTAGTCTCTTCGGCTCTTTGAAATGTGTTCTAGCTTGTGATGAGACTTTTAGATTTGTGGAAGAAGTTGAATTGCCCCTAAATGTCTCTACATTTCCTTTAGAAAGCTCTAACTACTCATTGATGTTCCAACAACTACCAAAATACCTTGACTGTTCCATAATTCACTCCTACATGCTTTCCAAATGCTCTTAATTGATCATTATTTTTTCAAACTGTTGACACATGATAATGGAGCATGTTTCCTATCTTTCTCTTCCATATGGCATAGAAAAATCCTTCCGTCATAGGGGAATATAATCGTTAAAAGATGAGCAACAAACTAAAGAGAGTGCAAATAACAACTAAAAATACCCTACACTTCAAGATTGGGCAAATGATGAACTCAACAACATAAAAATGGAACCTTTTACCTTGTAGAGTTGCTCTTTGGTTGGCCCTTCGATTGTAGATGAGATGTATGCTCCTTGATGGCAAGTAGATGTGAAGTGTGAGATGCAAGATAGTTGGAGAAAATGGATGCAAATGGCTAAGTGTAGATTGAGAAACAAAATTGCAAGAGTTTGGCTAGCAAAATGATCTCCCCCAAAATGAGAGAAAAGAGGGAGTATTTATAGGAATTTTGAGAATTCCTAGAAGAAATGGACAGTTGAGATTGATCCCCCACATGGCCAAGATGTAGGGCTATGGTGAGTTGAGAACTCACAAGCCCTCACATCTTGACATGTGGCAAGGGGAGAGGCTTAAGAAAGATGAGGTGGACATGAGGTGTAAGAGAAGTACATGACATGGATGTACTTCAAAGGACCATAGGGATTTGGTCAAGATATCCTCATAAAGGATGTCCTTGTCCCATGTGGGTGAGAGGACATGTGAGGAATTAAAAATTCCTCAAATATCCTTATGGGGAGAGGGGAAAGAATAAAGAATAAAGAGAGGACATGTGGGAAGAAGTGAAGGAATTAAAAATTCCTTTTGAGTGCATTGGGGGATTAAAAAGTGAATTAAAAATTCACATGGGGAAGTGGAGTGCCTTGTCCAAAAGGAGAAAGCCTTTAATAAGGTTGACTAAGGACACATGCCATAAATGGGAAGAGGATTAGGTTGGTCTAACCATATGATTAAGGTTGTACAAGTACTTAATTAGATGGACTAATGATTATTAGAAGCAAGTGGGAGATTATGGAGGATGTGACCCTAATGATGATTAGGGGTGTGCATATGCTAACCATAGTTAATTAGAAGAAGATGAAGGAGTTAAGATGGATTAGAGACCAACTTGCAAAAGTTGGAGGATGTGACAATGAGAGAGAAAAAGAGGAATTAAAAAATGAATTTAAATTCCAAAAAGGTAATATGACTAAATTAAATAAAATGGTGTATTTATTTAATTTAGAGGAGAAAGAGGGGTAAAGTATTTATTAAATTAAATACTTTATGAACCCTATGTAAGATGCAAGATATTAATTAAACAAATGATTTAATTAATATTAATAGAGGGGATAAGCAACTGGATGAATAAGGAGACGTCTTTGACCATATGGAAGTCGTCAAATTTAGATGTCTACATTTTTCCCCTCTTTGAAATCCTGTTAGAATAGTAGGGTTTCGAAGAAAAATAAAATGCGGATGACTCTATAGAGGAAGGGATCAGAAAAGAGATGCCCCAGCATGGGGGGGTGTGTGTGAGTTGCCCCAAATGGAGGGAATGTGGAGAGGATGGCCCAGTCTAGCGAAGGTAGGCTTAAAATGATGGGTTATGAGAGAATGGTAGGGTATGCCCCCTCGAGAAGGCAGATGAGGGAGGAAAAAGGGGTCCCGATCAACTTCTCAAAAGTAATGAGTGGTATATGTTGTTGGGCGAAAAATAAAGAATAATGGTGTTTGAAGCAGATCAATCGAGATTAACGGTGTGAATAGACGAAAAATTTGGATAGGTCGATAAAGGAATGTAATTAAATAAAATTTGAAAAAGATGTCAAAGGTAATTAGATTACATTTGCTTTCATTGTGACGGTATTGCAGCAAGTGTGGAGAAGGAGGAGGAGGAGGAAAAGAAGAGGAGGCGAGCGAGATCGGGCACGATGTCGGAGTATGATAGTGACATCATTCATCGGGTGGACGAGAGGCGGATATTCTTCACCAACCATGCCGTACCACGCCAGGTTAGCCCAAAACTTAACTTTGTGATTTTGAGTCATTTATGCAAATGGTTTGGAAAAACAAATGGGTTTAATGGTCAGGAGAAGCGGTAAAATAATGGAGTGGGAAAGCTATTATTTTAATATTTACAGGCCCTGGAATCCAGGTAGAGGGGAACAAACAGTGCTACCATGTGGGCCGGATCACCCATATGGCCAGGAGGTCAGCGGGTCGACCCTCCAGCGAAGCTGATCATTGCAGGACCATCCTTGAGGCGGGACATGGCGTTAGGGGGAAAGGGGCGTAAAAAAAGTATGGATGGGAAACCTGAGAATGATGAGAGGGAATTTTTGAAAATGATAAAATGAATTGTGTACATGCAGAAAATGGGCATTTTGCGGATGCGAGAGAGATGATCAGAGGTGTTAAGGAGGTGCATAGCGAGGATGAATGGGGAGGATCGCCAGAGACTAGCAAAGGCAGGACTACTTCATATGATGGCATATCTGATGGTCAAGGCCCACGGGGACATGTTGACAGCGTTGATAGAGCAGTGGGATTGACAGCGTGGGCCTTTCACCCTACTTGGCCGGAGGGAGATGATGGTGACAACGGAGATGTAGCAGATCACGAGGCTCCCGTGCCGAGGGATCGATTGGCGAGGGGTGTGGGTGGGAGAACCTTTGGACAGAGTCTACCGGGGTAGTGTTGCGGGACCAGCGATCCTCGGTCTGGCGACATCAGGCTGAATGGAGAACATGTTACTCTCATGTAGGGGAAATCTAGAACACAAGCAGAACATCCAACCATCCTGAAAAAGATATTTGAGCGGTTAGAGCATTACAAGTTGTGGCTAAATCAAAAAAAGTGTCTTTGGGGTCACATCAGGAAAGTTGTTGGGTTTCATAGTCTCTCACAGGGGCATTGAGGTTGATCCTGCCAAGGTAAAGGCTATCCTGGACATGCCACCTCCGCGCAATCTGAAATAGTTAAGAAGCCTCCAAAGGAAGATGCAGTCCATTTGCCGATTCATAGCCCAGCTAGTAGATAAGTGTCAGCCATTCACTCATCTTCTGAAGAAAGATTCCACCTTCCAATGGAACCAATAGTGTTAGATAGGTTTCGATAAAATTAAGGAATATTTAGCTCATCCATCGATCTTGATGCCACCTATTCCAAGAAAACCCCTCCTGCTTTACATCTCTACCACTTCAGTCGTGCTAAGGGCATTACTGGCACAACATGATGAATCATTGAAAGAAAGGGTGATCTACTACATCAGTCAGACATTGGTCGGCTACGAATTAAACTACTCCCCCATGGAAAAGGCTTGCCTCACACTCGTCTTCAGCACACAGAAATTCCAACATTAGATGCTCAGCCATCCAGTCAAATTAATTGCCAAAATTGATCCATTGAAGTATTTGTTATCTAGAACCACTTTGACTGGCCGCATGGCCAAGTGGGTCATGCTCCTAAATGAATTTGACATAGAGTATGTGGAACGGAAAGCCATAAAGGGACAGGTCATAGCTGATCAATTGGCCGAGACACCATTAGTAGATGCTTACCCTCTAGACAATGAATTTCCAGACGAAGAAGTCTACATAGTCACAGAAGCACCAGCTTGGACATTATATTTTGATGGCTCATACACACATAATGGATCGGGTGCGAGAATTTTATTAGTTACCCCTCAAGGTGACTATATTTTGATGGCTCATACACGCATAATGGATCGAGCACAAGAATTTTATTAGTTACCCCTCAAGGTGACTACATTCAAAAATCATTCAGGATAGCATTCCTATGTACCAACAATATGGCAGAGTACGAAGCTCTCCTCACCGGCCTCAAAATTGCAAAGCAGTGGCACATAACTCATTTGAAAGTCTTTGGTGATTCTTTGCTAGTCATTAGACAGGTTAATGATGAGTTCCTTACCAAAGATGATAAGCTATTACCCTACAAGCGCATGGTGGATGCTTTCAAGAAATATTTCACCTCTATACAATTTGAACAAATTCCTAGAGTATGAAATAAAGCAGCTGATGCAATGGCCACTATTGGTTCCCTGATTGACATGCCTAAAGATCGAACAAAATGTGAGTTCCTTGTGGAACAACTTTTAATCCTAGCATATGATATCCCAGAGACTGATATGGTGTGCGATATCGTAGGTCCCGCCTCCCCTGGTACCAGGACATATATACCTATCTCCATGACAGTATTGTACCCCCAGATCTCACACAAAATCAATGCAAATCCTTTGTTCATCACTCTTCCTGATACGTCATCGTTGGTGATACGCTTTATCATCGTGGGTATGATGGAATCCTCCTTAAGTGTCTGAATGAGACTAAGGCCCATACGACACTAACAGAGGTACATGGTAGTGTTTGTGGAGCCCACTCAAATGGTATGGCCCTGGCCAAAAGGATCCTACGAGCTGGATATTATTGGCCTACATTGGAACACGATGCTTGTGAATTTGTGAAGAAGTTCCTTCCATGCCAGCAACATGTAGATTTGATTCACACCCCAGCACAAGATCTTCAGCCCCTCCTGACACTGTGGCCATTTTCTCAATGGGGTTTCAACTTAATTGGCAAGATTTACCCACCATCATTTGATGGCCATACATTCATAATTACCGTCACTGGATACTTCACTAAGTGGGTGGAAGCAATACCACTCTCACAAATCACCAGTATCCAAATCTCAAAATTTATCCCATCCACCATCCTCTCTGATAACGAAAAACCCTTCAAAAACCAAGCCATGAAACACCTCTGCGACACCTTTCATATTCAGCACCATTGGTTAACGCCTTATTACCCCCAGGGCAATGGTCAGGTAGAAGCAACCAACAAGACTCTTATTTATATCCTCAAAAAGGTTGTCAATAACACTGGACTAGATTGGCACCTCCATATTCATCCTGCCCTCTAGGCATATCGCTCAATGCACTTTTAGAAGCCCGAGCGCCACTATTCTTAGTATAGTGTTGAAGTTATTAACACATAATTGAAGTTGAACTCCCATCACTAAGGATTTCTCTGAAGAATCTTGTCAGTGAAGAAGATGCTCGTGTTGCATGGCTTGCACAGCTAGAATTACTGGATGAATGAAGAATAAAAGGCTATGATCATCTGCAAGCATACCAAAATCACCTCAAACATAATTACAATAAGAAGGTTTGTCCTCGACAATTCCAGGTTGGTGAGCTTGTTCTTAAGGAGAATCAGTGCACTCAACAGGATCGTGATAAAAAGTGAAAATTTGAGGCAAGCTAGTTAGGGCCTTATATCATAGTCACCAAATATGGATCTGGGCCCATTGATTGACTACCCTTGAAGGAGATCCCCTTGACGAACTCGTCAATATCATGCATCTGAAGAAGTTCTACACCTAAATCCATTCAGTAACCCCATCAAAAAATCAAAAAAATCAAAAAATCAAAAAAAAAAATCAAAAAAATCAAAAAAATAAAATAAAAAATAGTAAAGAGAAATAAATTTGTCTTATGGTGAAAACCACCCCTGGTGGTGCCTTGGACAAGTACATTTGGTGAAAACCTGTTACCAGGCGCCATTTGTAGAAGGGCTTAATCATTATCTACCTGGTGTCCTAATTACTTTGTGCTTCCATTCGTCTCATCCTCACATCCTCACCCATCCCATCTTTGGCCACTCGGTACATATCTTGGTTGAGCATTAGACAATGTACGTTGGTTGTCCCCCATCCTGAGCTTTCGTCCTAATCAGAGCTTATCTTGTTCTGTATCATCACCTAGGATCATCCATCGTGTCGGTCTTCACCTAAATCCCATCCTGTCGCGTCCGTCAGTCGAACTACGATGCCCTTGAGCTGTCACGTAGGCAGGGTTGATCATTTGATTCACCCCCGGGGTATTTTTCCATCATCATCGGTCACCGTTGTCTTCTTTTCGCTTTATCCATGGTCTTTTCTGGAACTATGAGGGCTCTGCACTTTCACGTAGGAAAGGCTGATCTATGATCGGCCCCCAAACCCCTAGGTTTTTAGGTTGTGTCAGTCTTTTGTGCTTCATTATCAAGTTATGCCCACATCTAACCGATTCTTAATAAACAAAATTCCCTCGTGTTACAAGATCTAGTCCATGAATAACGTCCTGCGTCAACTGGGTCATTATAGTTTAGCATTCATCTTTGGTCTCAATAGGATGAATCCTTCCTAGTAGACCTCGCCAATCCCATCCATCACCTTGATCCTATGGCAAAGGACCTGTAGTCTTGATTGTGATCTCTTGATGCTTTTGAATTTTTTTTATCATTTGGGTTCCTTACCATCACCTGTCAAGATCACCTTGATCCACCATGCCATGGTGTACCTTGACTTGCTAACATGGGGGCACACCTTGATCGTTTGTTTTGATTGCTATCTTCTTGATTATCCCTTGTAAGACCCACCAAGGTCTCTAAGGTCTTATGTTACACTGGGACAACTTTGTGTGTTTGTGGTTATCTCAACACTAGGCCCGACCAAGGTCATCGCAATTTCGGGGTGTAGAGGATAACCTTCTTGTTTGCTGTATTTTTTTCATGCATAGAATACTCATTCGCCTTGATCTTCCATATCAAGGTATTTGATATCCAACGCTATAGTAAAAATCAATGCTCCAAAGATGGACAAATTGCATTTTCACTGCATTTTCATCACTTTGCATGCACCCTTCATTTCCATCATGACCATCACCATGACTTATGATTTCGGTTGTGTAAGTACTCTCGTTCTCTTTCCTCTTGAGTCCTCTTCCTCTCAGGATATTAATGGTTTTTTTTAGCAAATACACTCCTCCATACGCCTATCACCTATCCACATTCTCATGACGGTCTTTATTGACACTTAGGTGCATTATAAACATTTATCTTTCATTCATATTCCACATAAACATATGCATCCATAAATCATAAATCATAAAGCATACATAAATCGTCCATCCACATGAACATATGCATCCATAAATCATAAATCATAAAGCATACATAATTATCCATTTACATAAACAAATGTGCATCCATCATCATAATCATAATGACATACATAGACATCCATAAATCATAATCATAAAAACATATATAATCATGAACATATACATCCATAACTCATAATCATAAAGCATAAATCATCCATCCATATAAACATGTATATATATATGAAACCACATCATAAATTATCCCATATAGCCGCATACAAGAAACATCATGCCTAGTGTCAATAAGGGCCCTCGCATAATCAAAATAATATACATCCTATCATAATACAATGCATTTCCATCATTTATCGCCAAATAAGATACAAAATCCAGAGATGTCGATCACCTCTGATATTTGGTGACATGAACAAAATATCCATCCTGTATCTGCCAAAGAACAATAAATGTCCTGTCCGCTGCATCTGTCCACGCTACTGTGAGCTGCCCATGTCTGATCTCTATGGAGAATCAGGTACTAGCCCTCTGTGCACTGGAATCCCCTGGTACTCATGGGTGGGAGTCCCCTGGTACTCACGAGTAGGAGTCCCCTGGTAACCGCCATATGGAGACAGAGTCCACCGATAGTCACTAAATCCCCTGGTGCATGTCTCTAATGACTGGGACAACCTTGGTGGCTGTGGGGCCTGACTGACGTAGCGTGTCGTGCACTGTGCTAGATCCAGAATGACCTACTCATATACATCCCTCTAATAGTTCGCCTAGTGCATGAACTCATCCCTCTGCCCAGCTATCTGTCTCGCGACATTCTGCTCATGCCTATAACGATCTCGATCTACACTGATAGCCTACCGCTCCTATCCAGGCCTCCTGAGCTAATATCAACTATTGTATCTGCTCTATGCCCCTCTCCCTCTCCACCTGCAACGCCTGTAACTGTGTGTGTAGATCCTAAACATCTGCCCCTGTCCCTCCCCCCTCAACCAGCCCCCTATACAATTGAGCCCGTGCTACATCCCTCTCGCTCCATAGTGTCTGCATCCACAACTCTGCGACATCCCTCTCCCTTTGTGCAGCCTGTCCCCACGCCACCATTGCA
>VDFB02047230.1:214622307-214649928 GCA_007258455.2 Sequoia sempervirens
TAGTTAATTCTCCAACTACTGCTCCCATACCTTGTTGTATGAGGCCAGCTTTATAAGTTTGGTCTAATTGTCCCCAAACTTTGGCTGCAACACTCGTGAATCCAATAAGGGTAGCTTCAATTATCTCTGCTGGATCTCTTTGTGGTGTGGCGTTGCACTAGTTTTCAACCCATCCTGAAAGTGCTTCTATCATGGCCTTGTTTTCAAGGGGTTCATAGGTTTCCATTTTAGACCATGGAGGAAGTAAAGTTCCTTAATACTTCAGGTTTGGAAGAAATGGGTCTACTGGAGTACTGGTAGTGGCCCTAGGTATTTTGGCCATATTACTAGTCTTCTTTTCAAATGTACCATTTTGAGGGTTGAAGATCTCATCTTCTGCAGTTCTCGTAAAGGAGAACTGTCTGCCTCGCTCTTCAATTTCTTGAGCGATTGTCTGACCTAATGGTCACCTTCGGGCTGTTCCACTACCACTAGCTTGCTGACTAGCAGGTTGGGTAACTTGATCGCCAAATGGACTGAAGCATAGGTGTTCCAATTTTTCAGTGATTTGGTCTGAAGTTTCCTTCAGTTTCTCTTGATGCTCCTGAAGGGGCTGAATCTTTAGGGCTTTAGTTTTGATCCTATCAATTTTATCTTCAACATTTCCTACTTTATAGGACAAAAGATTGACGTTAATTCATACCTCAAGTTTATTCATGATCGTCCAACTCACTCAAAACTCCTCGCCGAGTTTTGGTTTAATTTTACCACTTCTTCCTGCATTTCTGTTTTAGAGGCAGTATCCATCCAAATTTATTATAGGCCGGCCATGCATTAGAAGCTGCAGAGAGAATTAATCTCTTGGGTAACAAATACCTTATATTCTATATTAAATTGGGCCAGCTTGGCCTGTAATTCATGAAACATCTTTTTATTATCTTCATGATCCAGTTGATCCTGGATTGCATTCTGGAGGGACCTTGCTCGGGCATCTTTAACTAAGAGTGCAGCTTTCCTATTGCACAAATTAGTCCAGTTGAACAACTTTTCTGATGTGGTTGCATTGACATTTATGTCACTGGGACGTTGTGGCCAGTATTGGATCCACTGTTGCCCACTTTGGTCATACTTGAAGAAATCATTAAATGGAGGAAGGAGTCCTTCAAACGTATGAGTTTTTTGTCCTCCACCAAAGATTGTAACTACAACCTCTGTATCTATTTCCCCTTCTTCTGTAGCCTCATTAGGATACTCGGGAAATTTCACTGTTTTTCCACCCATCATATTACTATTTTTTTTTGGGATAGGTGGGTCTTCTGGTCCATACCTTTCATGCCAAGAATATTTACAATTCTTGCAGGTTATTATCCCATGCTCATCAGCTTCACAATCAGGGTGCGAGCAGATAGTTGTTTTGGGAGGAGGTTCTGGTATGGTTTTTCCTTTTAGGTGAATGACCCTATTTCTGGCGAATACTATGGCATGGCATGTGCAATTAGGCATATGATTTATTGGTTTAGAACTCCAGGGTTTTCTACACTGGGTATCCTTGCCATGGTATCTGCTATCAAAGGGATTTGGCTTATAAGGCTCAAACTGATAAATCCTTTTTGCTAGACTCAGAGAAACTAGATCTGGTGCTAGCAAAACTCTGTGTACGGGACAATGTTCTAGTGCTATGTACGTGCTGGAGATCAGACCTGACAAGAAAACTTTTATCAGCAATAAACATCATAAAATGTTCAAAAGCTTTAACTATTGCTAGTAGTTCCTTGCGCATAGAGTGGTAATTGCATTATGCTCTTGTGAATGTGCCACAGGCATATCGGACAGGTTCTTCAATTCCACTTTCATCTCGTTCTTTGAGAACAGCTCCCCAACAAGATTCAGATGCATCAGTTTCAATGATTTTGTATCCGCTTCTTGGCAGTCATAGAGTAGGCAGATGTTTACATTTCTCTTTGATGCATTGAATCGCATCATAGTGCTTCTGCTCCCATTTTGGTTGATCTTTCCTGAGCAGATGGTAGAGGATTCTGTGGTCTTTGGCAATGTGAGGATAATGTGCAGCAACATAATTAATAAGGCCGAGAAATCAATGCAGGGTATTCTCATTAATGACCTTGACCGCAAAGATACGAATTAGAATGTGCTGCTGTACTTGCATGCACCCTTCCTCAAGTAATTTTACACCTAAAAAGAGTATTTCCTTTACAAGCATATGAAATTTGTCTGGGTTTAATACTAGACCATTGGTCTTACAGAGCTCATAGAGAGTTCGTAGACTTCTCAAATGGCTTCTGACACATTTAGAAAAGACCAATATATCATCAATATAAACAATAATCTCTTTATGATATATATGGAATACAAAATCCATAAATCCTTAGAAAATTGAAGGTGTAGTTTTTATACTGAAGGGTAAGACCTTCCATTGGTATAAGCCTTGAGGGACGCTGAAAGCCGTTTTGTACCTGTCAGACGGATGAATGCTAATCTTCCAGAAACCTTTGGTTAGATCAAACTTTGAATAAAACAGGGTTCCTGGAATATTATGCCATATAAAATCTTTGGAAGGCAGAGGATGCTGATTAGATTCCAAACATTTGTTCAAAGGCTTGTAATTTACTACTAACCATTTTTCCGCAATCTCATTACCTTCTTCGTCCATCTTGGGAACGTACATGGCATGGCAACTGTATGGCGAGGTACTTGGCTCGATGAGCTTTAGATCCAGTAATTTCTGGATTTCTTTTTCACAGAGGGATCTTTCATCCTTGTTCATGAGAAAACTATTGCCCCTACTCTTTGGCTCGATGTAGTGGCCATCTTCGTCTTTCTTTAATGGTAATTTATAGACGAAGCTTCTCTCCATTTTATTCAGGTCCTTACTGAATAAATGTTCTTCAAACAGTTTTCTGACTTCTGCTAATTCACCTTCATGACATGTGAGTTCTCGGGCGATCCAGGAGTAATTTGCTTTCTTCTTTGCTTGGAATACTTCTGGTATAGGGACATCCTTCTGTAGCTTTGTTGAAGGAGTAAAGTCCCTGAGAAGAGAAAATTTATTAAAATGATCAAAACAAACATGGTTACAGGTTATTTCAATAGGACTCCATGTTTGCATAGTAGGCATGCCTATGGCTGCGTCACAATCAGGTAACTCTGTATGAATGAACCTTAGATGGTGTTGGGTACCATCTGGAAATTGAATTGGCGCCCATGCGCTCCAGTAGGAATATCCTTCATGACCTCCAAAACTAATCTTAGTTTTAATAGGTACCCATTGATGTTTGGGGAAACAGTTATATCTGACAATATTTAGATTTGCACTAGTATCTAACATGATCTTTAATTGGTAAGCTTGAATGCCTTTGAAATGAATAGTAAATTCGCTTACCGGACTTTCATAACCTTTGATCATGTGGCTGAAGTAAGGGGCTTTCTCAGAGTCTGTAGGACTTGGAACTTCTTTGAGAAGAGCTTCTATGAGTTCATCACTATACTTCTGCTGAACTGCTTCAAATTCTGTTTCATCATCTAGTTCTGTGATATGGACACCAGATGCTTTGGCTACCATGTTCAGAACTTCAAATGATGGTGGCATTCCTCTCCCATAAGTCTTCTTTGCTGACGATAGGCTCTAGCTTTGGTTGAGGGAGTGGAGAAGATATTCCGTGGGTTCTTCTTGCTTGGCAGCTTCTTATTGGTCCTTGAATTCTTGCTGTAATTCTTTCAGTTCTCCTGTAGCTTCTTTCAAGACCTTTTGTAGAAGCAAGATCCGCTGGTGTCACCAAGCTCTTCTACAAATATCTCCTCGTCCCTGGCCTTCCGCCCCTTTGTTCTCTTTTCCCTCCTTTCCTTCGTCCCGTCCGCTCTTCCCTGTTGGTATTGGGGTGAGTTGTGAATATCAAATGTAATGGCCTTCTAGTCTAGCCTTTCTTCTCAATGCAAATGGTGCTTATTTCTCTTCTATTTATTATGTGTTCTGGTCTTTATCACTTTCTGTGTTTATATGTAATCTCGCACCTAAGTATTCTTGAGTGCTTAGTTGTTTTACTCTTACATATATCAACATCTAGGACTTAAGCTTAATTTTAAGCATTCGATAGTGATCTTGCGGCCTCTCTCCATCTTCTCTGCTCGTAAGCCAGACAAAATATCTGCACAAAGAATCAGACATAGCAGCCGACGGACAGGTGAAGTAAATCATCGCTTTTATTCTACTACAATACCTGGTAGCGTGAAAGATGGAAGCACACCGTGAAGAGCCACAGATGAATCCTCTACCTCCCGCTGATACAGTAAGTCTCGATCAACTTAACTCTGAAGTTGCTTATGAATGTAGACTTGTTTATGAACCAAAGGATGATGAGACTAGCTCATCAGGTAGGTTGTTTAATGAAATACCTACTGCATGCTTTAGGCTAGAAAAGAAGCCTTTTACTAATACTTATGCTGATCTAAGTTCATGGACCTTTAAGTCTAGACGTGTTTGTCAAATAATAGAAAGATAGATACAAGTAACTGATGAAACCCAAGAGTTTCTGCAACTGTTTACTGATGAACAAATAGCAAAAATACAGAAAGCTGCATTACAAAAGAATGGTTATCAATACTTGCATATTAGTTATGTTTTGTGTGGAATAGAATCCCATTATAGGTTAGGAATACAGTCATATGCCTGTTGTGCCATATTAGATGCTCGGCACAATAAGTATGAAGACATGTTAGGCGGAGCTAGTGGTTGTGTCAGTTTCGGCCCTGTACAGTTTGAGGCTATACCAAATTTCTCTGTCTCTCTTAGAGATAAAAATCTTAATCAGGTCTTAAAGTTTCAATGGAAAACTGCAGGCCTTAATATGAAGATAGGGTCAATACCCCATACCTTGCACTTTGCAATAAGTGCAAGATTCTTTAATACGACTGTCCTAGTAATGAAAGACCCTAGGTCTAAACCAGGCCAAGACCGCTACAACGTAGTCTAGGAAACAAAGACAGATAAACAGCTGATAAAGCTGAAGGCACCAAAAATTGTGCCATTATCCCAACTTCAAATTCCCCGAAATTGGGTAATCAATTACAAGAGCCTTGGTTGAAAATAAACAACCAAAAGCCTTGGAACAAATCTCTCACACCAAAGAAAAGGATGGTAAAGCTTATGTAATCTTTTCTGATGGTAAAGAAGATGAATTTAACCCTGGTACCGGAACATTGTCCCGTACATAGAGTTTTGCTAGCACCAGATCTAGTTTCTCTGAGCCTAGCAATAAAGATAAAGGAAAAAGGGATTTACTAGTCTGAGCCTTATAAGCCAAATCCCTTTGATAGCAGATACCATGGCAAAGATACCCAGTGTAGAAAATACTAGAGTTCTAAACCAATAAATCATATGCCCAATTGCACATGTCCTACTATGAATAGAGTCATTCACCCGAAAGGGAAAACCATACCAGAACCTCCTCCCAAAACAACTATCTTCGCACATCCTGATTGTGAAGCTGATGAGCATGGGATAATAACCTGCAAGAATTGCAAATATTCTTGGCATGAGAGGTATGGACCAGAAGACCCACCTGTCCCTGAACATTACAACAACATGATGGGTGGTAGGACAGTAAAATTCCCCGAGTATCCCGAAGAAGCTACAGAAGAATGGGAAATAGATACAGAGGTTGTAGTGACAATCTCTGGTGGAGGAAAAAGAATGCATACATTTGAAGGACTCCTTCCTCCATTTAGAGATTTCTTCAAGTATGACCAGAGCGGGCAATAGTGGATCCAATACTGGCCACAATGTCCCAGTGATGTAAATGTTGATGCAACTGCATCAGAAAAATTGCTCAATTGGACTAACCTGTGCAATAGGAAAATTGTACTCTTGGTCAAAGATGCCCGAGCAAGGTCCCTCCAAAATGCAATCCAGGATTGACTGGATCATGAAGATAATAAAAAGATGTTTCATGAATTGCAGGCCAAGCTGGCCCAATTTAATATGGAATATAAGGTATTTGTCACCAAAGAGATTAATTCTCTAAAAGCTGACTATAATGCCTTAAAAATTGACCTTAACAACTGCATGAACCAACAACAAAATCTTTTGAAACAAATCTAAGAAGAAGTTGTTAGGATTAAACAAACCCAACAGGGTTTAATCAAGGTTGGACTTGAACACAAAACAAAGCTCGAAGTACTTGAGCTAACTGTCAACCATCTCTCTTATCAAGTAGGAGGTACAAAAGATAAGAAATTGACAGAATAGAAATTGAAGCCCTTAAAATTTAGCCCCTTAAGGAGCATCAGGAGAAACTGAAGGAAACTTCAGACCAGATTACTAAATAATTAGAACGTCTACGCTTCAGTCCATTTGGTGATCAAGTTACACAACCTACTAATCAACAAGCCAGTAGTAGTGGCACAACCCGAAGGCGACCACTAGGTCAGACAATCGCTCAAGAAATTGAAGAGTGAGGTAGACAGTTCTCCTTTACGAGAACTGCAGAAGATGAGGTTTTCAACCCTCAAAAGGGTACATTTGAAAAGAAGACCAGTAATATGGCCAAAATACCTAGGGCCACTACTAGTACTCCAGCATACCCATTTCTTCCAAACCTGAAGTCTCAAGGAACTTTACTTCCTCCATGGTCTAAAATGGAAACCTATGAACCCCTTGAAAATAAGGCCATGATAGAAGCACTTTCAGGATGGGTTGAAAACCAGTGCAACGCCACACCACAAAGAGATCTAGCAGAGATAATTGAAGCTGCCCTTAATGGATTCACGGGTGTTGCAACCAAATTTTGGGGACAATTAGACCAAACTTATAAAGCTGGCCTCATACAACAAGGTATGAGAGTAGTAGCTAGAGAATTAACTAGACTCTTTGTAGGTAATACCACAACACTTGAAGAAGAAGCTCTCAGTAAGTTTGTTAAAAATAGGTGTTGTGATTTAAGTTATTTACATCAGTACTGCAGAGAGCAGTTCACCAACTTCTGTAATTCAAGCAAAGCCATGAATGAAGAACTTGGCAAAGGATTCTTACAGTCCTTTGAAGATGTTGGTGAGTTATACTATACCAAGTTTCTGGAACGGCTTCGTGATCAGAATAAGGGATGGGCAGTCGTCACCATGATTGAGCTCTTTGAATTTATCAAAGAACTCAACAAGAAGATACTGGAAGCTGGCCAAGAAAGGATTCTTATAAGAATAGTTAGACCAGTTAGACCAGTTATCAAAGCTGCAGTCATGCGAACTGCACAAAAGAAAAGAGGTTATGGATGTGATCCTGTCAGCAAACTTCACCAAGTTGATCGTACCAACCGATCTAAGAAAAATAAGTTTTCTGGAAAGAAAACAATCTGTGAAAGCTATCAAAAAACTGAGAAAAGGAAACGAAAAGGTTTCTTCAAGAAGAAAATGACATTTCCTAAGTCCTTTAAGAAAGATCACAAACCAACCTGTTACATTTGTAAAGGCCCGCATTATGCAAATAAGTGCCCAGAATGCGGGAAAACCAAAGGAAAGAAGAAGGTTCATTTGATGAAGGAAATACTCAGTGAAATAGAAGAAGAGTATTATTACTTCAATGAAACAACCTCTGAATCTGATTTAGACTGTGTTCACTTCCACTCAGAGGAATATGAAGAAGATAGTTCTATCACTGAAGAGGCAGAACCAGAAGAAGAGTTGGATATTGAAATCCCTTTCATGACTAGTAACATGATGCAGTTCAAAGGTAGATTCTGCAAACCAGAAGAAGTTCTGCAAGAACAACAAGTGAAAGGGATGCACTCCTCCAACTCATACAGGATAGAGGAAGTAAGATGGTTACCATATGTGGCAATCACGAAATCAGAGAGTCGATGATTGGAAAAAGAAATCTTCCAGACCAAAGCCAAAATTGAGTATGATGAAGAAAGAAGACTTAAACGACTCCAACAAACAGAACAAGAAGAGTTGGAGTGTTTATTATTTTCACGAGACCCTAAGTCCTGTTCAAGAAACTTCTACTAGAGTAGAAGAGCTTGGCGACACCAACAAATCTTGCTTCTACAAAAGGTCTTGAAAGAAGCTGCAGCAGAACTGAAAGAATTACAGCAAGAAGAATTCAAGGACCAGCAAGAAGAACCTACTTTAGAAGCCTATCTGCGTACACACAAGCAGAAAAGTGAACCAAGAAGCAGTTCACATAATATCTTCTCCACTCCCTCAGCCAAAGCTAGAGCCTATCGTCAGTAGAGACAAACTTATGGGAGAGGAATGCCACCATCATTTGAAGTTCTGAACATGGTAGCCAAAGCATCTGGTGTCCATATCACAGAACTAGATGATGAAACAAAATTTGAAGCAGTTTAGCAGAAGTATAGTGATGAACTCACAGAAGCTCTTCTCAAAGAAGTTCCAAGTCCTACAGACTCTGAGAAAGCCCCTTACTTCAGCCACATGATCAAAGGTTATGAAAGTCTGGTAAGCAAATTTACTATTCATTTCAAAGGCATTCAAGCTTACCAATTAAAGATCATGTTAGATATTGGTGTAAATCTAAATATTGCCAGATATAACTGTTTCCCCAAACATCAATGGGTACCTACTAAAACTAAGATTAGTTTTGGAGGTCATGAAGGATATTCCTACTGGAGCGCATGGGCGCCAATTCAATTTCCAGATGGTACCCAGCACCATCTAAGGTTCATTCATATAGAGTTACCTGATTGTGACGCAGCCATAGGCATGCCTACCATGCAAACATGGAGTCCTATTGAAATAACCTATAACCATGTTTTTTTTGATCATTTTAATAAATTTTCTCTTCTCAGGGACTTTACTCCTTCAACAAAGCTACAGAAGGACGTCCCTATACCAGAAGTATTCCAAGCAAAGAAGAAAGCAAATTACTCCTGGATCTCCTGAGAACTCACATGTCATGAAGGTGAATTAGCAGAAGTCAGAAAACTGTTTGAAGAACATTTATTCAGTAAGGACCTGAATAAAATTTAGAGAAGCTTCGTCTGTAAATTACCATTAAAGAAAGATGAAGATGACCACTACATCGAGCCAATGAGTAGGGCCAATAGTTTTCTCATGAACAGGGATGAAAGATCCCTCTATGAAAAAGAAATCCAGAAATTACTGGATCTAAAGCTCATCGAGCCAAGTACCTCGCCATACAGCTGCCATGCCATGTACATTCCCAAGATGGACGAAGAAGGTAATGAGATTGCGAAAAAATGGTTAGTAGTAAATTACAAGCCTTTGAACAAATGTTTGGAATCTAATCAGCATCCTCTGCCTTCCAAAGATTTTATATGGCATAATATTCAAGGAACCCTGTTTTATTCAAAGTTTGATCTAACCAAAGGTTTCTGGCAGATTAGCATTCATCCGTCTAACAGGTACAAAACGGCTTTCAGCGTCCCTCAAGGCTTATACCAATGGAAGGTCTTACCCTTCGGTATAAAAATTGCACCTTCAATTTTCCAAGGATTTATGGATTTTGTATTCCATAAATATCATAAAGAGATTATTGTTTATATTGATGATATATTGGTTTTTTCTAAATGTGTCAGAAGCCATTTGAGAAGTCTGCGAACTCTCTATGAGCTCTGTAAGACCAATGGTCTGGTATTAAACCCAGACAAATTTCATATGCTTGTAAAGGAAATAATCTTTTTAAACTTCACACTAGAATACTAAAACATCCCTTCTGAATCACCAATCTTCAAACCTATTTGCCAGAGCATAGAAAAAACCTTCACAAGACATATTGCAGATATGCAAGATCTGAAACAAAACCGAGAAGAACTACAGAACAATAATATTTCTCCTAGTCCATAGAAGACCAACTCTGCCAGAACAGTTCACATACCGGTGAATGTAATTTTCACGTACCATCAAACCAAAAGCTAAAACTTAGGAGGAATCACCACTAAATCACCATTATCAAACCTTCAGATCTGTACAAGCATATGATGGACACAAAAGAAATTCAGAGCACATACCTGGGCACATTTTGAACACTTTCATCATTCTGACTTCACTTTTTCTTTTGATTTTCTCAAAAGCACTTGAAGACTTATGAAACCAACACATTTGCAATACTAAAAAGATAGTTTCATGTACTCACAACATCTCAGCTATACATGTACAATTTGCAACATACTAAAGTATGTTGACATCAATGACAACATTAATGACAACACCACCAAAACTTGCTTATATCTACAATAATTTTAACTAGTCAAATAGACCAAATCAAACAAATAAGGTTTTTTAGCATGCGAAGGAGGTTGGTTTAATTTTCAGCCTTCTAATTTAGTCAAAAATACTTCGTATATGCTCTCTTATGGTTGAGATTAGATATAAGACCCCTAAGCTAGAATTTTAACTTAGTTCTTTCATATTTTTTAGTTGTTACAAATAGAAAACAACATTGTAACTCATACGTTTGTTAGTCACAAGAACTGATAACACTTTTGTAACACTTTTTAAGCAAGAAGAGACATATTTCAGATTTTTGTATGAACATGTTAACACTTGAGATTTTGAAACACCAATTTAAACACACTGCACATGCTCCTTTCTCCACTTGTCATGAGCAGGAACAACCTCTTCAATCTATACATTATCTATTTTGTTTACTTTGGTCTACTTCTTCCCAAATATTTTTAGAGTAGATCCTCATATTTTTTTATTACTAGCATGTCATAGAATTCTCATAACAAATATTTTTGGGATTCTGTTAGATTTGTTGCAGGCAAAGGGATAGGGTTTTGAATTTATTGAATATTTTCATATACAATTTCAGCTATTTTTTATCCAACTTTGAGAGTGTACTTATGATTACATAATCCATATGTTTCTTTTAACAAGTTATTTACAACAAGTGTATTTATAATTGCATAATCCATATGTTTCTTTTAACAAGTTATTTGCAACAATTGTATTTGTGATTACATAATTCATATATTTCAGAAAAAACTTTCATGTCTCCACCTAACTGATTTTCCTTTTTTGCACTTAGATCTGGTTTTACAATAGTGACTAGGTTGCAAGTTTTATAACACCCTATTTTTTTCCAATCTGTAGTTTTAAAAAATAGCATTCATATAACTAAGACTTTTTGTTTTTATAAATGTACTGCAATATTTATTTATTTTCTTAAGCAATGGATGAAACAATAGTTGCAAATATTTTTTTTTTCTACATGCTTGCAATGCTATCTGTTACTGACACATTTTTCTTTTTTTTGATAGTACAACTAAAAATGTTGAACTCAAGGATTCATATCCACCAGTTTCCCAATGACACTTAAGAAAACAACGATAGTTTGTTCAATACAGAGAGGTTGCATTCACTTTTAAATTCAATTGTCAGACTATAGAGAATGAGATTCATA
The DNA here is from genome assembly GCA_007258455.2 of Sequoia sempervirens. Taxonomy (NCBI): domain Eukaryota; kingdom Viridiplantae; phylum Streptophyta; class Pinopsida; order Cupressales; family Cupressaceae; genus Sequoia; species Sequoia sempervirens. Next base: position 214,633,685 of record VDFB02047230.1, read on the forward strand.
AGATCGATAGATTTCTAAAGCCCATTTTTGTCATGCCAAAGAAGTTTCTTTGTTTGACTTAGTCTCTTCGGCTCTTTGAAATGTGTTCTAGCTTGTGATGAGACTTTTAGATTTGTGGAAGAAGTTGAATTGCCCCTAAATGTCTCTACATTTCCTTTAGAAAGCTCTAACTACTCATTGATGTTCCAACAACTACCAAAATACCTTGACTGTTCCATAATTCACTCCTACATGCTTTCCAAATGCTCTTAATTGATCATTATTTTTTCAAACTGTTGACACATGATAATGGAGCATGTTTCCTATCTTTCTCTTCCATATGGCATAGAAAAATCCTTCCATCATAGGGGAATATAATCGTTAAAAGATGAGCAACAAACTAAAGAGAGTGCAAATAACAACTAAAAATACCCTACACTTCAAGATTGGGCAAATGATGAACTCAACAACATAAAAATGGAACCTTTTACCTTGTAGAGTTGCTCTTTGGTTGGCCCTTCGATTGTAGATGAGATGTATGCTCCTTGATGGCAAGTAGATAAGTGTGAGATGCAAGATAGTTGGAGAAAATGGATGCAAATGGCTAAGTGTAGATTGAGAAACAAAATTGCAAGAGTTTGGCTAGCAAAATGATCTCCCCCAAAATGAGAGAAAAGAGGGAGTATTTATAGGAATTTTGAGAATTCCTAGAAGAAATGGACAGTTGAGATTGATCCCCCACATGGCCAAGATGTAGGGCTATGGTGAGTTGAGAACTCACAAGCCCTCACATCTTGACATGTGGCAAGGGGAGAGGCTTAAGAAAGATGAGGTGGACATGAGGTGTAAGAGAAGTACATGACATGGATGTACTTCAAAGGACCATAGGGATTTGGTCAAGATATCCTCATAAAGGATGTCCTTGTCCCATGTGGGTGAGAGGACATGTGAGGAATTAAAAATTCCTCAAATATCCTTATGGGGAGAGGGGAAAGAATAAAGAATAAAGAGAGGACATGTGGGAAGAAGTGAAGGAATTAAAAATTCCTTTTGAGTGCATTGGGGGATTAAAAAGTGAATTAAAAATTCACATGGGGAAGTGGAGTGCCTTGTCCAAAAGGAGAAAGCCTTTAATAAGGTTGACTAAGGACACATGCTATAAATGGGAAGAGGATTAGGTTGGTCTAACCATATGATTAAGATTGTGCAAGTACTTAATTAGATGGACTAATGACTTATTAGAAGCAAGTGGGAGATTATGGAGGATGTGACCCTAATGATGATTAGGGGTGTGCATATGCTAACCATAGTTAATTAGAAGAAGATGAAGGAGTTAAGATGGATTAGAGACCAACTTGCAAAAGTTGGAGGATGTGACAATGAGAGAGAAAAAGAGGAATTAAAAAATGAATTTAAATTCCAAAAAGGTAATATGACTAAATTAAATAAAATGGTGTATTTATTTAATTTAGAGGAGAAAGAGGGGTAAAGTATTTATTAAATTAAATACTTTATGAACCCTATGTAAGATGCAAGATATTAATTAAACAAATGATTTAATTAATATTAATAGAGGGGATAAGCAACTGGATGAATAAGGAGACGTCTTTGACCATATGGAAGTCGTCAAATTTAGATGTCTACATTTTTCCCCTCTTTGAAATCCTGTTAGAATAGTAGGGTTTCGAAGAAAAATAAAATGCGGATGACTCTATAGAGGAAGGGATCAGAAAAGAGATGCCCCAGCATGGGGGGGTGTGTGTGAGTTGCCCCAAATGGAGGGAATGTGGAGAGGATGGCCCAGTCTAGCAAAGGTAGGCTTAAAACGATGGGTTAGGAGAGAATGGTAGGGTATGCCCCCTCGAGAAGGCAGACAGGGGAGGAAAAAGGGGTCCCGGTCAACCTCTCGAAAGTAAGGAGTGGTATATGTTGTTGGAAAAAGCACGAAAAAATGAGAAGAATGGTGTTTGAACGGAGTCAATCGGGTAAACGGTGTGTGAATGGCGGCCCTGAGAAGAAAGAGGCTGGATGAATTAGATAGAGGAATATGTGGTAAATAAAAGGAAAAAAAAAGACCTTTTATTTGAAAAGGGAAAAAAGAGGGAAAAAGGTAATAAAAGGTAATTGGAGAATTACCTTTGCTCATTGTGACAGCTGGCAAGTGTGGAGAAGGAGGAGAGGAAGAAGAGGAGGTGAGAGAAATCAGGGACAATGCCAGAGTACGATAGTGACATCATTCATCGAGCGGACAAGAGGCAGATATTCTTCACCCACCATGTCGTACCACGCTAGGTTAGCCCAAAACTTAACTTTGTATTTTTGAGTCATTTACGTAAGTGGTTTGGGAAAACAAAAATGTGGGTTTTGTCCGGGAGGGCGGTAAAAATAATGGGTAGGAGGCGTATTTTTAATATTTTTTAATTTTTGGAATCCGTGGGGGGGAACAAACCAGGTGGCTACCCATGTGGACAGATTCGCTGCCGCAGGCAGGCATGTCCGCTGCCGCGGGGGCGGGTCGGCCATCGCGGGGGCGAGTCCACTGCCCGGACCCGCCACCACGGGGGCGGGACCACCTACCGGGCGGGACCGCCGACGTTGGGGGAGGCAGGGGGCGTAAAAAAAGTATGGATGGGAAACCTAAAAATGACGAGAGGGAATTTTTGAAAATGATAAAATGAATTGTGTACATGCAGAAAATGGGCATTTTGCGGATGCGAGAGAGATGATCAGAGGTGTTAAGGAGGTGCATAGCGAGGATGAATGGGGAGGATCGCCATAGACTAGCAAATGCAGGAATACTTCATATGATGGCATATCTGACGGTCAAGGCCCACAGGGACATGTTGACAGCATTGATAGAGCAGTGGGATTCGGCAATGTCGACCTTTCACCTACTGACAGGGGAGATGATGGTGACATTGGAGGATGTATGGCAGATCCTGAGGCTCCTGATATCAGGGATCCTGATTAGGGAGTGTGGGTCAGAGGGGGAGACACTAGACAAGTCTCTGCAGGTAGTGTTCTGGGATGACGATCTATCAGTGCAGTGACAACAGCTGGATGTAGACAGGTTACTGTCATGTAGGGAAATCCAGAACACGAGCAGAACATCCAACCATCTTGAAAAAGATATTTGAGTGGTTAGAGCGTTACAAGTTGTGGCTAAATCAAAAAAAGTGTCTTTGGGGTCACGTCAGGAAAGTTGTTGGGTTTCATAGTCTCTCACAGGGGCATTGAGGTTGATCCTGCCAAGGTAAAGGCTATCCTGGACATGCCACCTCCGCGCAATCTGAAACAATTAAGAAGCCTCCAAAGGAAGATGCAGTCCATTTGTTGATTCATAGCCCAGCTAGTAGATAAGTGTCAGCCATTCACTCATCTTCTGAAGAAAGATTCCACCTTCCAATGGAACCAACAGTGTTAGATAGGTTTTGATAAAATTAAGGAATATTTAGCTCATCCATCGATCTTGATGCCACCTATTCCAAGAAAACCCCTCCTGCTTTACATCTCTGCCACTTCAGTTGTGCTAAGGGCATTACTGGCACAACATGATGAATCATCGAAAGAAAGGGTGATCTACTACATCAGTCGGACATTGGTCGGCTACGAATTAAACTACTCCCCCATGGAAAAGGCTTGCCTCGCACTCGTCTTCAGCACACAGAAATTCCAACATTATATGCTCAGCCATCCAGTCAAATTAATTGCCAAAATCGATCCATTGAAGTATTTGTTATCTAGAACCACTCTGACTGGCCGCATGGCCAAGTGGGTCATGCTCCTAAATGAATTTGACATAGAGTATGTGGAACGGAAAGCCATAAAGGGACATGTCATAGTTGATCAATTGGCCGAGACACCATTAGTAGATGCTTACCCTCTAGACAATGAATTTCTAGACGAAGAAGTCTACATAGTCACAGAAGCACCAACTTGGACATTATATTTTGATGGCTCATACACACATAATGGATCGGGTGCGAGAATTTTATTAGTTACCCCTCAAGGTGACTATATTTTGATGGCTCATACAGGCATAATGGATCGAGTGCAGGAATTTTATTAGTTACCCCTCAAGGTGACTACATTCAAAAATCATTCAGGATAGCATTCCTGTGTACCAACAATATGGCAGAGTACGAAGCTCTCCTCACCGGCCTCAAAATTGTAAAGCAGTGGCACATAACTCATTTGAAAGTCTTTGGTGATTCTTTGCTAGTCATTAGACAGGTTAATGATGAGTTCCTTACCAAAGATGATAAGCTATTACCCTACAAGCACATGGTGGATGCTTTCAAGAAATATTTCACCTCTATACAATTTGAACAAATTCCTAGAGTATGAAATAAAGCAGCTGATGCAATGGCCACTATTGGTTCTCTGATTGACATGCCTAAAGATCGAACAAAATGTGAGTTCCTTGTGGAACAACTTTTAATCCCAGCATATGATATCCTAGAGACTGATATGGTGTGCGATATCGTAGGTCCCGCCTCCCTTGGTACTAGGACATATATACCTATCTCCATGACAGTATTGTAGCCCTAGATCTCACATGAAATCAATGCAAATCCTTTGTTCATCACTCTTCCTGATACGTAATCATTGGTGATACGCTTTATCGTCGTGGGTATGATGGAATCCTCATTAAGTGTCTGAATGAGACTAAGGCCCACACGACACTAATAGAGGTACATGGTAGTGTTTGTGGAGCCCACTCAAATGGTATGGCCCTGGCCAAAAGGATCCTACGAGCTGGATATTATTGGCCTACATTGGAACACGATGCTTGTGAATTTGTGAAGAAGTTTCTTCCATGCCAGCAACATGTAGATTTGATTCACACCCCAGCACAAGATCTTCAGCCCCTCCTGACACTGTGGCCATTTTCTCAATGGGGTTTCAACTTAATTGGCAAGATTTACCCACCATCATTCGATGGCCATACATTCATAATTACCACCACTGGATACTTCACTAAGTGGGTGGAAACAATACCACTCACAAATCACCGGTATCCAAATCTCAAAATTTATCCCATCCACCATCCTCTCTGATAACGAAAAACCCTTCAAAAACCAAGCCATGAAACACCTCTGCGACACCTTTCATATTCAGCACCATTGGTCAATGCCTTATTACCCCCAGGGCAATGGTCAGGTAGAAGCAACCAACAAGACTCTTATCCGTATCCTCAAAAAGGTTGTCAATAACACTGGACTAGATTGGCACCTCCATATTCATCCTGCCCTCTAGGCATATCGCACATCCATCCGCACCCCGACAGGCGCCACCCCCTATTCTTTAGTATATGGTGCTGAAGTTGTCTTGCCAATTGAAGTTGAACTCCCATCACTAAGGATTTCTCTGAAGAATCTTGTCAGTGAAGAAGATGCTCGTGTTGCATGGCTTGCACAGCTAGAATTACTGGATGAATGAAGAATAAAAGCCTATGATCATCTGCAAGCATACCAAAATCACCTCAAACATAATTACAATAAGAAGGTTTGTCCTCGACAATTCCAGGTTGGTGAGCTTGTTCTTAAGGAGAATCAGTGCACTCAACAAGATCGTGATAAAAAGTGAAAATTTGAGGCAAGCTGGTTAGGGCCTTATATCATAGCCGCCAAATATGGATCTGGGCCCATTGATTGACTACCCTTGAAGGAGATCCCCTTGATGAACTCGTCAATATCATGCATCTGAAGAAGTTCTACACCTAAATCCATTTGGTAACCCCATCAAAAAATCAAAAAAATCAAAAAATCAAAAAAAAAAATCAAAAAAATCAAAAAAATAAAAATAAAAATAGTAAAGAGAAATAAATTTGTCTTATGGTGAAAACCACCCCTGGTGGCGCCTTGGACAAGTACATTTGGTGAAAACCTGTTACCAGGCGCCATTTGTAGAAGGGCTTAATCATTATCTACCTGGTGTCCTAATTACTTTGTGCTTCCATTCGTCTCATCCTCACATCCTCACCCATCCCATCTTTGGCCACTCGGTACATATCTTGGTTGAGCATTAGACAATGTACGTTGGTTGTCCCCCATCCTGAGCTTTCGTCCTAATCAGAGCTTATCTCGTTCTGTATCATCACCTAGGATCATCCATCATGTCGGTCTTCACCTAAATCCCATCCTGTCGCGTCCGTCAGTCGAACTATGATGCCCTTGAGCTGTCACGTAGGCAGGGTTGATCATTTGATTCACCCCCGGGGTATTTTTCCATCATCATCGATCACCATTGTCTTCTTTTCGCTTTATCCATGGTCTTTTCTGGAACTACGAGGGCTCTACACTTTCACGTAGGAAAGGCTGATCTATGATCGACCCCCGAACTCCTAGGTTTTTAGGTTGTGTCAGTCTTTTGTGCTTCATTATCAAGTTATGCCCACATCTAACCGGTTCTTAATAAACAAAATTCCCTCGTGTTACAAGATCTAGTCCATGAATAACGTCCTGCGTCAACTGGGTCATTATAGTTTAGCATCCATCTTTGGTCTCAATAGGATGAATCCTTCCTAGTAGACCTCGTCAATCCCATCCATCACCTTGATCCTATGGCAAAGGACCTCTAGTCTTGATTGTGATCTCTTGATGCTTTTGAATTTTTTTTATCATTTGGGTTCCTTACCATCACCTGTCAAGATCACCTTGATCCACCATGCCATGGTGTACCTTGACTTGCTGACATGGGGGCACACCTTGATCGTTTGTTTTGATTGCTATCTTCTTGATTATCCCTTGTAAGACCCACCAAGGTCTCTAAGGTCTTATGTTACACTGGGACAACTTTGTGTGTTTGTGGTTATCTCAACACTAGGCCCGACCGAGGTCATCACAACTTCGGGGTGTAGAGGATAACCTTCTTGTTTGCTATGTTTTTTTCATGCGTAGAATACTCATTCGCCTTGATCTTCCATATCAAGGTACTTGATATCCAACGCTATAGTAAAAATCAATGCTCCAAAGATGGAAAAATTGCATTTTCACTGCATTTTCATCACTTCGCATGCACCCTTCATTTCCATCATGACCATCACCATGACTTATGATTTCGGTTGTGCAAGTACTCTCGTTCTCTTTCCTCTTGAGTCCTCTTCCTCTTAGGATATTAATGGTTTTTTTTAGCAAATACACTCCTCCATACGCCTATCGCCTATCCACATTCTCATGAGGGTCTTTATTGACACTTAGGTGCATTATAAACATTTATATTTCATTCATATTCCACATGAACATATGCATCCATAAATCATAAATCATAAAGCATACATAAATCGTCCATCCACATGAACATATGCATCCATAAATCATAAATCATAAAGCATACATAATTATCCATTTACATAAACAAATGTGCATCCATCATCATAATCATAATGACATACATAGACATCCATAAATCATAATCATAAAAACATATATAATCATGAACATATACATCCATAACTCATAATCATAAAGCATAAATCATCCATCCATATAAACATGTATATATATATGAAACCACATCATAAATCATCCCATATAGCCGCATACAAGAAACATCATGCCTAGTGTCAATAAGGGCCCTCGCATAATCAAAATAATAAACATCTTATTATAATACAATGCATTTCCATCATTTATCGCCAAATAAGATACAAAATCCAGAGATGTCGATCACCTCTGATATCTGGTGACATGAACAAAATATCCATCCTGTATCTGCCAAAGAATAATCAATGTCCTGCCCGCTGCATCTGTCCATGCTACTGTGAGCTGCCCACGTCTGATCTCTTGCGGAGAATCAGGTACTAGCCCTCTGTGCACTGGAATCCCCTGGTACTCATGGGTGGGAGTCCCCTGGTACTCACGAGTAGGAGTCCCCTGGTAACCGCCATATGGAGACGGAGTCCGCCGATAGTCACTAAATCCCCTGGTGCATGTCTCTAATGACTGAGACAACCTTGGTGGCTATGGAGCCTGACTGACGTAGCGTGTCGTGCGCTGTGCTAGATCTAGAACTACCTACTCATATACATCCCTCCAATAGTTCGCCTAGTGCATGAACTCATCCCTCTGCCCAGCTATCTGTCTCGCGACATTCTGCTCATGCCTATAACGATCTCGATCTGCACTGATAGCCTGCCGCTCCTGTCCAGGCCTCCTGAGGTAATATCAACTATTGTATCTGCTCTGTGCCCCTGTCCCTCTCCACCTGCAACGCCTGTAACTGTGTGTGTAGATCCTAAACATCTGCCCCTGTCCCTCCCCCCTCAACCAGCCCCCTCTGCAATTGAGCCCGTGCTACATTCCTCTCGCTCCATAGTGTCTGCATCCACAACTCTGCGACATCCCTCTCCCTTTGTGCAGCCTGTCCCCACGCCACCATTGCATCTCTGTCTCTCTGCAAGGCCTGCAATCTCAGATCAGCCACATCCCACTCTCGTCGCAAGCTAGATGCCTGCGATGTTGCTGTATCTCTCTCTCTACAAAGAGACTATACCTCTGCCTCAGCCACCTGCCTCACTCTGTGCTACCTGGACCTGCGTCTATAACATATCCTTCCCTGCCTCCAACACCTCCACCTATGTCTGTGCTACATCTCTCTCTGCCTCCACTATGCGAACCCTATCCCTAAGCTCATCTATCTCCCTCTGCACACTCTCTGCATCCACTGCACCCCATGTCCCCCTGCTAACAACCTGCTGTGTCGCCCCCTCTCCCACCAAACCAAATCCCTCCATCTGTATCATTTGACTCTGCACCTCCACTTGCAATCTCTCCATCTCAGCCCGCAGATCCACAGCCTCATTGCGACTCTCATCTCTCTCTCTCTCACCAATCTCCTCTCCTTCTTTGATACTAGCCGGACCAGCTCTGTGTAGTCTCTCTCACCTTGAGCAAATTGGGCCCGCAACTCATCCCTCTCCGCCTCTACTCTGATCCGCTCTGCCTCTGTCTCCCACACTTGCTGCTCGCTCCATCATAGTCTCTCCACTGTCTCTCTTAGTACCACCCATGGATCCTCCCCTCTGGGTGGTACTGTTGCTAGCAATGCTACATCATGCACATCTGAATCGACCTCCATCTCTCGCGGATGGTACCCCTCACTCTCTGCTAATAGCTCTATTTCATCCACCTCTATCACCCTCAGGGCTCCCTGTTGCTGTTGTCCTCCTTTGGCTCTATTTGCCCCTTGCCCCTCCTCCCCTCTGGGTGTCTCCTGTCCCCCCTGCCCCCTAGGTCTCCGTTCATCTCCTATCCGACTCTGTCTGTCTCTTGTCCCCCTCCTCCCTACCGACCCCGTTGGCCTCGCCCTGTGTACCCTGTGGCTCTCTTCCTCGGACTCCCAGCCTCCTCTAGTGTCAACCCCGCCCTCGGACTCTCGGCCTCCTCTCCGCCACCTCCTCAGCCTCATCCTCCGCCACCTCCTCAGCCTCAGCCCCTCCCCCCTCTACCATATCCCCTCCACCCTATGCTCCCCACGACCATGCTACAGCCTCCCTGTCATCATGCTCACCAACTCTCGCTATAATCGGCCTGGTCATGCGGATATGCTCCAAGACCCACACCTGTAGTAGTGTGACGTGTGTCATACTCAACTGCTGCCGGTAACAAATCAAGTGCATGTCTCGATACAACTGTGCTAACATGCAAGTCCCCCATGTGAATTGTCCCTCTCGGCCTTCGATGATGTGACGAATCACCTTGACCATCCTCATGTGAAGAAACCAACCACTCCGGTCCGACAGCAGTATACCACTAATCAACCCTATCAAGTACAGTGATAGTACTAGTACCCTACATAACAGTAACTTGTCTACATCCAGCTACTTTCGCTGCACTGGTAGATCGTCATCGCCAAACACTACCTATAGAGACTCGTCTAGTGTCTTCCCCTCTGACCAACACTCACTAATCGGAAGCCTTAGGATCCGCCATACATCCTCTAGTGTCACTGTCATCTCGCCTGTAGGTAGGTGAAAGGTCGACGTTGTCGAATCCCACCACTCTATCAATGCTGCCAACATGGCCCCGTGGGCCTTGACCGTCGAATATGCCATCATATGAAGTAGTCTTGCCTCTGCTAGTCTCTGGCGATCCTTCCTGTTCATCCTTGCTATGCACCTCCTCAACACTTCTGATCATCTTTCTCGCATCCACAAAATGCCCATTTTCTACATGTACACAATTCATTTTATCATTTTCAAAAATTCCCCCTTGTCATTCTCAGGTTTCCCATCCATACTTTTTTTTACGCCCCTTACCTCCCCCAACCTCAGTGGTCCTACCCCTATGGTGGTGGACTCGCTCGGGTGGTGGACCTACCCCAATGGCGGCGAACCCGCCTCCGCGGCGGCGAACCCGCCCTCACGATGGCCAACCCGCCCCCGCGGTGGTGGACCCGCACCCGTGGCAGTGGACCTGTCCGCCCGAAGTGGTGGACCCGTCCATGTGGGTGGCCGCCTGGTTTGTTCCCCCCCTCGCAGATTCCAAAAATTAAAAAATATTAAAAATACACGTCCTACCCATTATTTTTGCAGCCCTCCCGGACAAAACCCACATTTTTGTTTTCCATAACCACTTATGTAAATTACTAAAAAACATAAAGTTAAGTTTTGGGCTAATCTGGCATGGTACGGCATGGTGGGTGAAGAATATCTGCTTCTCGTCCGCCCAATGAATGATGTCACTATCGTACTCTGGTATCGTCCCCGATCTCTCTCACCTCCTCTTCTTCCTCTCCTTCTCCACACTTGCCAGCTGTCACAATGAGCAAAGGTAATTCTCCAATTACCTTTTATTACCTTTTTCCCTCTTTTTTCTCTTTTCAAATAAAAGGTCTTTTTTTCCTTTTATTTACCACAAATTCTTCCAACTAATTCATCCAGCCTCTTTCTTCCTGGGGCCGCCATTCACACACCGTTTACCCGATTGACTCCGTTCAAACACCATTCTTCTTGTTTTTCATGCTCTTTCTAACAACATATACCACTCCTTACTTTCGAAAAGTTGACCGAGACTCCTTTTTCCTCTCCCGTCCGCCTTCTCAAGGGGCATACCCTACCATTCTCTCCTAACTCGTCACTTTAAGCCTACCTTCGCTAGACTGGGGCATCCTCTCCACATTCCCTCCGTTTGGGGCAGCTCACACACCCCCCCCATGCTGGGGCATCTCTTTTTTGATCCCTTCCTCTATAGAGTCATCCGCATTTTATTTTTCTTCGAAACCCTACTATTTTAACAGGATTTGAAAGAGAGTTAAAATGTAGACATCTAAATTTGACCACTTCCATATGGTCAAAGACGTCTCCTTATTCATCCAGTTGCTTATCCCCTATGTTAATATTAATTAAATCATTTGTTTAATTAATACCTTGCATCTTACATAGGGTTCATAAAGTATTTAATTTAATAAATACTTTACCCCTCTTCTCCTCTAAATTAAATAAATACACCATTTTATTTAATTTAGTCATATTACCCTTTTGGAATTTAAATTCATTTTTTAATTCCTCTTTTCTCTCTCATTGTCACATTCTCCAACTTTTGCAATTTGGTCTCTAATCCATCTTAACTCCTTCATCTTCTTCTAATTAACTATGGTTAGCATATGCACACCCCTAATCATCATTAGGGTCACATCCTCCATAATCTCCCACTTGCTTCTAATAAGTCATTAGTCCATCTAATTAAGTACTTGCACAACTTAATCATATGGTTAGACCAACTAATCCTCTTCCCATTTATGGCATGTGTCCTTAGTCAACTATTAAAGGACTTTCTCCTTTTGGACAAGGCACTCCACTTCCCATATGAATTTTTAATTCACTTTTTAATCCCCAATGCACTCAAAAAAATTTTTAATTCCTTCACTTCTTCCCACATGTCCTCTCTTTATTCTTTATTCTTTCCCCTCTCCCCATAAGGATATTTGAGGAATTTTTAATTCCTCACATGTCCTCTCACCCACATGGGACAAGGACATCCTTTATGAGGATATCTTGACCAAATCCCTATGGTCCTTTGAAGTACATCCATGTCATGTACTTCTCTTACACCTCATGTCCACCTCATCTTTCTTAAGCCTCTCCCCTTGCCACATGTCAAGATGTGAGGGCTTGTGAATTCTCAACTCATCATAGCCCTACATCTTGGCCATGTGGGGGATCAATCTCAACCATCTATTTCTTTTAGGAATTCTCAAAATTCCTATAAATACCCCCCCTTTTCTCTCATTTGGGGGGAGATAATTTTGCTAGCCAAACTCTTGCAATTTTTTTTTATCAATCTACACTTAGCCATTTGCATCCATTTTGTCCAATTATCTTGCATCACTATACCTGACAGGGTTGATCAGTGGTATACTGTTGTCGGACCAGAGTGGTCGGTTTCTTCACGTGAGGATGGTCAAGGTGATTCATCACATCATCGAGGGTCGAGAGAGATAGTTCGTGTGGGGGACTTGCATGTTAGCACAGTTGTATCGAGACATGCACGTGATTTGTTACCGGCAGTAGTTGAGTTTGACACATGTCACACTACTACAAGTGTGGGCCTAGGAGCATATCCGTGTGACCAGACCGATTATAGCGAGAGTTGGTGAACATGATGATAGGAAGGCCGTAGCATGGTGGTGGGGAGCAGAGGGTGGGGGGATGCGGCAAAGGGGGGAGGGGTTGAGGCTGAGGAGGTGATAGAGGATAAGGCTAAGGAGGTAGCGGAGAGGAGGCCGAGAGCCCGAGGGCAGGGTCGACAGGAGAGGAGGCTGGGAACCCGAGGAGGAGAGCCACATGGTACATAGGGCGAGGCCAGCGGGGCCGGCGGGGAGGAGGGGGGATAGAAGACAGCCAGGGTTACTGGAGGATAGGAGGCAGACAGAGTCAGAGAGGAGACAGATAGAGACCTAGGGGGGCAGGGGGGACAAGAGACAGCCGAAGGGGAGGAGGGGTAGGGGACAGATAGAGCTAGAGGAGGACAACAGCAGCAGGGAGCCCCCAAGATGATAGAGGTGGATGAGATGGAGCTATCAGCAGAGAGTGAGAGGTACCATCTGTGAGAGATGGAGGTCGATTTAGATGTGCATGATGTAGCACCGCTAGCAGCAGCACCACCCAGAGGGGAGGATCCGTGGGTGGTACTGAGAGAGATAGTGGAGAGACTGTGACAGAGTGAGCAGCGAGTGCGGGAGACAGAGGTAGAGCGGATCAGAGTAGAGGCGGAGAGGGATGAGTTGCGGGCCCAATTTTCTCAGGGTGAGAGAGACTATACAGAGCTGGTCAGGCTAGTATCAGAGCAGGAGAGGAGATTGGTGAGAGAGAGAGAGAGAGATGAGAGCTGCAATGAGGCTATGGATCTGCGAGCTGAGGTGGAGAGATTGCAGACGAAGGTGCAGAGTTAGATGATGTAGATGGAGGGATTTTGTTTGGTGGGAGAGGGGGTGACACAACAGGTTGTCAGCAAGGGGACATGGGGTGCAGTGGATGCAGAGAGTGCAGAGGGAGCTAGATGAGCTTAGGGACAGGGTGTGCACAATGGAGAGATACAATGACATCACATACATCTAGCTTGTGATGAGAGTGGGATGTGGCTGAGCTGAGATTGCAGGCCTTGCAGAGAGATAGAGATGTAGCTGTGGCACAAGGATAGGCTGCACAGAGGGAGAGGGATGCCACAGAGTTGCAGATGCAGACATTACAGAGTGAGAGGGATGCAACATAGACTCAGTTGTAGAGGGGGCTAGTTGAGGGGGAGGGCCAGGGGCAGATGTTCAGGAGCTACAGGCATTACAGGCGGAGAGAGACAAGGGTACAAAGCTGATACAATAGTTGATATTAGCTCAGGAGGCCTGGGTACAGGTGCGGCAGGCTATCAGTGTAGATCAAGATCGGTATAGGCATGAGTGGAATGCCGCGAGACAGATAGCTGGGCAGAGGGATGAGTTCATGCAACAGGCAAGCTATTGGAGGGGTGTATATGAGTAGGTTGTTCCAGACCCAGCGCAGTGCACAGTGCACTACGTCAGTTAGGCCCCACAACCACTAGGGCCGTCCCAGTCATTAGAGACATGCACTAGGGGATTTAGTGACTATCGGTGGACTTTGTCTCCATATGGCGGTTACCAGGGGAATTCTACCCATGAGTACCAGGGGACTCCCACCTATGAGTACCAGGGGATTCCAGTGCACAGAGGGTCAGTACCTGATTCTCCGTAGAGATCAGACGTGGGCAGCTCACAGTAGAGTGGGCAGATGTAATGGCCAGGACATTGATTATTCTTTGGCAGATACATGATGGATATTTTGTTCATGTCGCCAGATATCAGAGGTGATTGACATCTCTGGATTTTGTATCTTATTTGGCGATATATGATGGAGATACATTGTATTATGATAGGATGTTTATTATTTTGATTATGCGAGGGCCCTTATTGACACTAGGCATGATGTTTCTTGTATGCAGCTATATGGGATGATTTATGATGTGGTTTCATATATATATATACATGTTTATATGGATGGATGATTTATGCTTTATGATTATGAGTTATGGATGTATATGTTCATGATTATATATGTTTTTATGATTATGATTTATGGATGTATATGTATGTCATTATGATTATGATGATGGATGCACATTTGTTTATGTAAATGGATAATTATGGATGCTTTATGATTTATGATTTATGGATGCATATGTTCATGTGGATGGACGATTTATGTATGCTTTATGATTTATGGTTTATGGATGCATATGTTCATGTGGAATATGAATGAAAGATAAATGTTTATAATACACCTAAATGTCAATAAAGACCGTCATGAGAATGTGGATAGGCGATAGGCATATGGAGGAGTGTATTTGCCAAAAAAAACTATTAATATCCTAAGAGGAAGAGGACTCAAGAGGAAAGAGAACTAAAGTACTTGCACAACCAAAATCATAAGTCACGGGATGGTCATGATGGAAATGAAGGGTGCATGCGAAGTGATGAAAATGCAGTGAAAATATGATTTTGCCATCTTTGGAGCATTGATTTTTACTATAGCATTGGATATCAAATACCTTGATATGGAAGATCAAGGCGAATGAGTATTTTACGCATGAAACAAACACAGAAAACAAGAAGGTTATCCTCTACACCCCGAAGTCGTGATGACCTCGGTCGGGCTTGGTGTTGAGATAACCACAAATACACAAAGTTGTCCCAGCGTAACACAAGACCTTAGAGACCTTGGTGGGTCTTACGAGGGATAACCGAGAAGACAACAGTCAAAACAAATGATCAAGGTGTGCCCCCATGTCAGCAAATCAAGGTATGCCATGGCATGGTGGATCACGGCGACCCTGACAGGTGATGGTAAGAAACCCAAATGATAAACAAAATTCAAAAGCATCAAGAGATCACAATCAAGACTACAGGTCCTTTGCCATAGGATCAAGGTGATGGATGGGATTGACGAGGTCTACTAGGAAGGATTCATCTTGTTGAGACCAAAGATGGATGCTAAACTATAATGACCCAGTTTACTCGGGACGTTATTCATGGACTAGATCTTGTAACATGAGGGAATTTTGTTTATTAAGAACTGGTTAGATGTGGGCATAACTTGATTACGAAGCACAAAAGATCGACACAACCTACAAACCTAGGGGCTCGGGGGCCGATCATAGATTAGCCTTGCCTATGTGAAAGTGTAGAGCCCTCATAGTTCCAAAAAAGACCATGGATAAAGTGAAAAGAAGACAATGGTGACTGATGATGATGGAAAAATACCCCGGGGGTGAATCAAATGATCAACCCTGCCTACGTGACAGCTCAAGGGTATCGTAGTTCGACTGACGGACGCGACAGGATGGGATTTAGGTGAAGACCGACACAATGGATGATCCTAGGTGGTGATACAGAACGAGATAAGCTCTGATTAGGACGAAAGCTTAGGATGGGGGACAACCAACGTACATTGTCTAATACTCAACCAAGATACGTATCGAGTGGCCAAGGATGGGATGGGTGAAGATGTGAGGATGAGACGAATGGAAGCACAAAGTAACTAGGACACCAGGTAGATAATGATTAAGCCCTTCTACAAATGGCACCTGGTAACATGTTTTCACCAAATGTACTTGTCCAAGGCACCACCAGGGGTGGTTTTCACCATAAGAAAAATTTATTTCTCTTTACTATTTATTTTTTTTGATTTTTTTGATTTTTTGATGGGGTTACCAAGTGGATTTAGGTGTAGAACTTATTTAGATGCATGATAT
>VDFB02047230.1:214658318-214768952 GCA_007258455.2 Sequoia sempervirens
GACAACACAACCCTAAGATTAGTAGAAACGGGTATGGCCAACAAAGTCTTCTACTCTAGGATGAACATGGTTGCTACAGAGTCCTCGATATACACCTGGTATGTGAGGTCCAAACCGTGAACACCAACCCGTTACAAGCGTGAGTCAGGAACCTTAGCGAGATACTAAAGGCTCAGACCAACTCTTCCTGTCATCCCGACGCTTCGCCAATTACAACGTGGTTGGATTGAGGTACAACTTTCACTCTCCCCCCTTTATATACCCCGCCGGTATGCGTGGTTGGAATCGTCCCTTGGGGTGATGAAATCCCCAAGCAGGTCCCACTAAGAAAATGGAAATAGGGTGACTCAAAGGACTTGGAAAGCTATGATTTCTTATCACCCAGGATCACCAAATGGTTTAAGGGGATTAGATATGTCAAATAGCCTTCCACAAGCACGCCAAACAAGGTTTGTTGACCCCTCTAATTAAAATTTGTGCCTAATTTACCAAAGAACAATCGGTAACAACTTGAAATTTCACCTTCAGGAGGTCAGGTCCGCTAACACAGGTCAAGTCTGCCACCGGAGAGTTCAGGTCCGCCACCAGAGGTCAAGTCCACCACCGGAGAGGTCAGGTCCGCCACCGGAGAGGTCAGGTCCAGCACCGGAGGTCGGGTCCGCCACCAGAGAGGTCAGGTCTACCACCGGAGAGGTCAGGTCCACCACTGGAGGTCAAGTCCGCCACTGGAGAGATCAGGTTTGCCAATTTGTAATCTGAACCTGCGAAAATGCCAAAAACAACAAATGTGAAAGAAAAAGACCTATTTGTGGGTCCCACCAGGCATGCCAGAAATGTGATAGGGGAATATAATCGTTAAAAGATGAGAAACAAACTAAAGAGAGTGCAAATAACAACTAAAAATACCCTACACTTCAAGATTGGGTAAATGATGAACTCAACAACATAAAAATGGAACCTTTTACCTTGTAGAGTTGCTCTTTGGTTGGCCCTTCGATTGTAGATGAGATGTATGCGCTCCTTGATGGCAAGTACATGCAAGATGTGAAGTGTGAGATGCAAGATAGTTGGACAAAATGGATGCAAATGGCTAAGTGTAGATTGAGAAACAAAATTGCAAGAGTTTGGCTTGGCTAGCAAAATGATCTCCCCCCAAATGAGAGAAAAGAGGGGTATTTATAAGAATTTTGAGAATTCCTAGAAGAAATGGATGATTGAGATTGATCCCCCACATGGCCAAGATGTAGGGCTATGGTGAGTTGAGAACTCACAAGCCCTCACATCTTGATGTGTGGCAAGGGGAGAGGCTTAAGAAAGATGAGGTGGACATGAGGTATAAGAGAAGTACATGACATGGATGTACTTCAAAGGACCATAGGGATTTGGTCAAGATATCCTCGTAAAGGATGTCCTTGTCCCATGTGGGTGAGAGGACATGTGAAGAATTAAAAATTCCTCAAATATCTTTATGGGGAGAGGGGAAAGAATAAAACATAAAGAGAGGACATGTGGGAAGAAGTGAAGGAATTAAAAATTCCTTTTGA
The DNA here is from genome assembly GCA_007258455.2 of Sequoia sempervirens. Lineage (NCBI taxonomy): Eukaryota > Viridiplantae > Streptophyta > Pinopsida > Cupressales > Cupressaceae > Sequoia > Sequoia sempervirens. The sequence continues at coordinate 214,659,863 of VDFB02047230.1, forward strand.
GTGCATTGGGGGATTAAAAAGTGAATTAAAAATTCACATGGGGAAGTGGAGTGCCTTGTCCAAAAGGAGAAAGCCTTTAATAAGGTTGACTAAGGACACATGCTATATATGGGAAGAGGATTAGGTTGGTCTAACCATATGATTAAGGTTGGTCTAACCATATGATTAAGATTGTGCAAGTACTTAATTAGATGGACTAATGACTTATTAGAAGCAAGTGGGAGATTATGGAGGATGTGACCCTAATGATGATTAGGGGTGTGCATATGCTAACCATAGTTAATTAGAAGAAGATGAAGGAGTTAAGATGGATTAGAGACCAACTTGCAAAAGTTGGAGGATGTGACAATGAGAGAGAAAAAGAGGAATTAAAAATGAACTTAAATTCCAAAAAGGTAATATGACTAAATTAAATAAAATGGTGTATTTATTTAATTTAGAGGAGAAAGAGGGGTAAAGTATTTATTAAATTAAATACTTTATGAACCCTATGTAAGATGCAAGATATTAATTAAACAAATGATTTAATTAATATTAACAGAGGGGATAAGCAACTGGATGAATAAGGAGAGATCTTTGACTATATGGAAGTGGTCAAATTTAGATGTCTACACCTTATATTTATGATCATTCTTCATTTGTTAGCTATATGTTGCTACCCTAACCTTCATAGTAAATTTGTTGATTATGATTAGGTCTATAGAACACTTTAAAAAAAATCCATCCCTCGCTCAAGGTCTTAGGGCTGGCATATACGTTATCTCTTCTCATTATCAAGACACCTTAATTTCCACCAACAGTGACTATCTACCTTGTCTATTAGAAGGTTAGCAATTGTATTCTTGACATGATTAACACCTTCACAACTTATTGGTCATTAACTTTCATACTTTGCCATATTTGGGTATTTCCTTGAACTGTCTTCAAATATGAGGCATGACTACAACCCTTTGTGGAATTCCATAAAATAGACCACATGTCTTATGTATACTTCAACATTTTTCATACATGTTTATGTTAATGTTGTTTGTCATTGATGTCAAAGGTAAATGGAGTTGGTAATGCAAAAGGTGTTTAATGCCAACTACATGCAGAATGAGTTGTTTCATTGTGTTTTCATGGATTGGTTTCAAAGAGATTATTCATTCATTTGGTGATCTACAACCATAGTGGTTGTTGATATTTATGTCAAAGTCCTTATTGTTCATTCATTACTTGTTCACATGGTGTTGGTGCAAAAGGTATTGATAGTTGTTGCAAATGTTTGACAGAGTTATTTCATGACAAAGTCAAAGGTATTGAACAAGTACTCATTGCACATCCATCATTCACATTTTATTGTTAATGACCAATATATTTTGATGTTGTGACTCAAAGGTATTTAGTGTATAGTTTTTTCACATAAAGACATGATTAGTGTTTGTTGATGAGATCTTCATGCTTCTATAAGGATCTAAACCAATATCAAAAGCATAATATTATACATCAAAGGTATATGGTCAGAATCAAAATTTACAAATCAATTACATGTTTTCAAGTCAATTGAGTCTGTTTGAAGTTGTTTTGAATTCTTTCATTGCTTGCATGTTTGTTCTTAAACCCTATATGAGGTTCGTTATGCAAAGTTTATAACAGGTTTACTTTTTGTCCTATTTGGTTGGTGACTTATTGTAACCAGTGGAAAGACACTTTAGTTGTGTCTTGAGGGTTTTAAACTCACTAGAAACCATTGAGTTTGTTTGAAGTTGTTTTGAGTTCTTCCATTGCTTGCAATTTTGTTCTTAAACCCTGTATGAGGTTCATTCTGTAAAGTTTATAACATATTTACTTTTTGTCCTATTTGGTTGGTGACTTATTGTAACTAGTGGAAAGACACTTTAGTTGTGTCTTGAGGGTTTTAAAATCACTAGAAACTAGCCCTACTCCTTGGCTTAACTGACTTAGCAAGTCAATAACTTTATGTAATACTGGCCCTACTATTTACTCCATCAAATTTGATTTTATATAATGTTTTAATGCATGTTCATGCCTCTTTTACTATCATGTGTCTATGTCTTATGAATGCTCATCCCCATTTCATTTTCTTTAAGGTTGTCTATCATATAACAAACCTCTCTATATGCTTCATGACACTGTCCTTTTCAAAACCATTGTTTTATGTTTGTGTTGTAGCATTCTTCTATCTCCCTTATACTCTATCATTTCACTGTTGAACATTGACATACCTATTCATTCATACCATTGTATCATATGTGACCTTTGCATTGCTTCCTATTTGACTTTCAACACTGTCCATGACATCTTATCTTTGATAGTTAAATGATTATCTTTGATCATGGTGGCAATCCTTTTGGAATGATTGTCCCATGCTTATATTTAATTTGCTCCTTTTTTGTCCTTAAGAATGGTGAAATTTTAGAGCCAACCATTATGGTTTTGTTCTCTTAAATTTTCTTTGAAAACCTCACCTAATGTCTTCTCAAACTCTACCCTAGCTTCCTTTGTAAGGACTGACAACATTATTTGATTGCTACTATTATTATTCTAGAAAAAACTACCTTTTCAATAGTCATAAAACAACATTATCATAGGTCTGACTTTTCATTTTCATACTTTGATATTGCATAGTCATTTACTCTTTTCATCTCATTGACCATACACCTTTGATGATGAAAAATGTTTCTCATGACTCTTCTTAAGGTTGTTTTTTATTAGAGGTAAAAATGAGTTTTGAAAGGGCCAAAAACCCTTTACAAAAAAGATAAGCTAAAACAAAAGATAACTACATAAAGCATATAGTAGCCAAAACACAACACACCATTAGCATGACAACAACCAAAAAGGAGGGACAAAAGAAACATCACTACATATTCTTTAAGATATCAACAACCTCCATGTCACTTGCCATAGCCTTCTGGTAGTCATCCATGACTTCAGACAAATATTTAACAAGAGTCCATTGTTTTGTTCAAATTGTTCAAATGGTTTTTTCATGAACTTAATATGACAAATGTCCAAGTAAGGGGTGCGATGAGTAAGGATGAAGAGTCCTTTGTTCAAAACTAGATTGATGAATTGTTTAATTCCTTGAATATTGTGACAGAGGAAACTCTTAAAATGAAACATAATCTGGAAGGTAGAGTTCTCACCCTCGAGGATCAATTGGAGAAAATTTGTGCTAGTGTGGTCAAGGGTTGGGAGGTGACTAAGTTTTTCATTAACTTTTAATCTATTGGTAGTACCTCTCCTTTTGTTAGTGCCAAGAATCGCAAGGAGATTGTTCATGTTGAAGAGATTAGTGTTGGTGGTACGCTGATGGAGGAGGAGCTTTTTGTTCATAAGGGGGGATAAGAATAATGTTTTGATTAATGAGGTGAACACAGATGGGCTTGGTGCTAGAACTAGAAACAAGACTAAGGCTCAGGCTAGGGCTCCTAGCCAAGAACTATCTAATGTCTTGGATGATGCTCAGAAGGCTTTGACAAGTGACATGGAGGTTGTTGATATTCTAAAAAACATGTAGTGTTGTTGGTTGGGGTCCTTTTTGGTTGAAGTTTTGTTGTCATTTCACTATGTATGGTTGATATATACTTATTGTAGTTTTCTTTAGTTTCAACTACTTTCTTTTGTAAAGGGTTCTGAGCCCCTTCAAAACTCATTTTTAACCTCTAATCAATAACTTTTTCCTTTTTTCCCTTATGATGACTATTCATTACATACCACTGTCATAGGTCTACTCTACCTTCTACTTCACCACAACTCTTGGTTGTTTCATGAATTTATTACTATCCACGATTGATTCATGTTGCTTCTCATATACTAGACTGTTGTTATAACCACCTTTCTATAACTTATTGAAGCAATCACTGCTTTTTAGTTTGTGTATCTTATCTTCATATGCTTGTCCAAAAGTCTCAATCTCAGTAATATAGAATTCTACTTATTCACTTTTAACCTTCAAAGCTTTGACAACTGCCCATTATTATGATAACTACTCTATCCTTGAGTGTAATTAAATTGCCTTTTAAGGGGTGCCTGATTGAGTTCATGTGATTGGGTTTTTTGACTATCATTATTAGGTTTACTATGTTCAATATTTTACTATTATGCTTTGATAGATTTTTTCCAAGCATCTATAGCTTGTTCAAAAGCACTTGTTTTAAGCTTTTATCCATAGCAGCAAGACACTAAACTATTTGATTAAATGATTTCGTAGACATGTATGAAAAATGTGGTAGCATAGACAAGGTAGTGAACTATTCCATAAAATGCCTCAAAAGCATAAACAAGGTAGCAAACTATTTCAAAAATGCCTCAAAAGCACCTGTCATCATGATAGAGTAGTCATGATGACAAGGATAGAGTAGTCATCATGAGACACATTATCAGCTACCCATTATCATGATGACTACTCTATCCTTGGGTTTAAACTACCTTTTAAGGGGTACTTGATTGAGTTCATGTGATTAGATTTTTGGACTGTCATTGATAGGTTTACTATTTTCAATATTTTACTATTATGCTTTGATAGATTTTTTCCAAGCATCTGTAGCTTGTTCAAAAGCACCCGTTTTAAAATTTTAGCCATAACAAGGCACTGAACTGTTTGATAAAATGCTTTGGTAGACATGTATGAAAAATGTGGTAGCATAGTGAACTATTTGATAAAATCCCTAAAAGAAATGTGGTCTCGCGGTGATGGAATGCAATGCCATGACAATCCATATAGCAATTCCATCACCATGAGACCACATTTCTCTTAGGAATTTTATCAAATAGTTCACTATGCTACCACATTTTTCATACATGTCTACCAAAGCATTTTATCAAACAATTTAGTGCCTTGTTGTTATGGCTAAAAGCCTAAAATAGGTTCTTTTGAACAAGTTACGCATGCTTGCAAAAAATATATCAAAACATAATAATAAATATGGATTGTCATGGCTTCTAACAACATGGCTAAATAGTAAATATGGATTGTTGAAAATACCTATCAAAGCATAATTTTAAATATGGATTATCATTGCATTCCAACACCATGGTCTTTGAATGCCATAATTTTAAATATGGATTGTTGAAAATACCTATCAAAGCATAATTTTAAATATGGATTGTCATTGCATTCCAACACCATGGTCTTTGAATGCCATGACAAGCCATAAACTAGCAATAGAATCAGTTAATTACCTAGTCTATGGCTTGTCATGGCATTCCAATCACCGTGGTGTTGCAATGCCATGACAATCCATATTTACTATTATGCTTTGTGTAGACATACAAAATTAGCATTATGCATTTGATCAAAATCACAGTCATCCATTCATCAGGGTAAATTCATCAACTTAAATCAAATAAATCAAACTTGATCCTATAATCATCTATTTGATTAAATAAATCAATCATTTATTTAATTAAATCTCAGAGCATCATTCATCTCCCTTTTATTTGATTTAAATCCCTAAATCAAGTCAAAGTGGTCAAATCAGCCTAATCATCATCCTAGCTAATTAATCCTGATTAAATCTAATGCTAATCTCACCCACTTGCATTCTCTAGATTTGGCCACTTGCACATGAAATTGCATTTAATTGATTTATCAAAATTACTTATTTTCAACTTGGCATAAAGGGAGAATATTCTCCAAGTTTGAATTTCCCCCCAAGTGGACATGTACACCCAATAGAGCATTTATGAGGCCTTACATGTCTCTTACATGTCCCCTTCCAAAGTCAAACTCAACATTTATTGAAAATTTGAATTCAAATTTTCCTCTCATGGGCACTCTTCCCAAATCTTGCACATGCATCAACCAATCATCACTTGACAAGTGGCCTTATCTTATTGGCAGAATCTTTAGTCCCACATTGGTCCCTCTTCAACACTCAGCATTTGAAAATCTTTAAATACAAGCTTCATCTTTGAGCAAATCCTCCACAACTTTTATGCAAGGTTACTCTCTTCATTTGAGACTTGATCTTGTCCATTTCACTCCATCATCTCCATTTGCATTTTATCATCTTGAGCTTTGATCAAGGATTGGGAAAGGGTCACTAGCACATGTGACACCAATCCACTATGGGATAGGTTTAATGTCATGTTTTTGTATGCTTTTATTTGATTTCCCTTGTTTCATTTATGGCATGATTAACATGGCTTATTATTCCATAGGGATGTCGAAATGTTGTTTTATTTTAAACTAACCAAATGCAGATTATGGATGAATATGGATGAAAATGGATTGGATAAATGGTTCATGGATGCGTGTATTTATTATGGATGAGATGGATGGAATGCTCGATTTATTATGGATGGGATGAGATGCTTTCACCTGAGTGGCACATAGATGCTCGATTCCACACATGACCTATTTGCAGGTTTCATCATGGTCTTGCCCAAAGCCCATGCGTTTTCACTAGAGGACAATTTTTTTTTATTGTTTTCAATCCTTTTTCGATTTTTTGGATTTTCATATTTTTTTGTTATTTTTCTAAAGATTTTAAGCTCATGCTTTGAATCACAAGGTGTTGTTGATGTAGATGCCCCTGTCATAATGTGCCATTGATATCCTGCTTGGAAGAAGCTGCTTTGCTAAGATGCGCACTTGAATGCGGCTTTTGGGATTCTTGATTTGCTTCGTCGATACCGGAGTTAACTCTGTCTTGGTGCACACATCGCGATAGATTGCCTTCTAATCCTTATGATGAAGGGTTGTTGCCAATACACGGTCAATGTAAGAATTGGATATTATGTGTGGAGGCATGGATGGAGTGTGCTTAGGGATAAGAGATGGATTGGTTGATAGTTTGGAACCTTTGACTCTCCAAACTTGGGAAGATGAGCAATGATGGATGGATATGAAAGTGTGCATGGAATTAGGACCAACTGCTTGATACACTTTGAACGTCGCTTGAAAAGCCTTCTTTTGCTTTTGTAGACATTCTTGATGGATACTTTTCCCTTTTTTATTTTGCCCCATAGTTTCTTTGACTGATGGAGTTTGATAGGGATGATCTTTCTTTGTATTCTTTGGTATCCATATGTATTTGATTTGTCCATTATGCTTTGCTTCTTCTTTTGATTTGATAACGTTCTTCGTACTTTGATTCAAATATTTCCTTTGACGTTGGTCCCAATTCATGGATGGGGTGATGGGTGGATGAAGATTCGTGATGTGGTTGGTTGTAGTATTGACACTAGCTTCATCATAAGGACTCTTCATGCTCCCTATGTTGACGTTTGCTTGAGACGAAGTTGCCCCCAGTATTGTGGAAGTAGTACCTTCATGCTTTGATTTTGCCTGTTCTGAGATCTCTTGTATAGAATGCACTCTCTGATAAATGACCACCATAGGTGACATTGTTTCAATTTGCTACTCTACTAACTCTGGATGTTCTATCTGACTTGTTTTGTTGAGCTGATAATGATGGATATCTTTATTCATGATGTCCTTAATCTGAGTTTGGGACATATTCGATCTTGATGTTGACAACTCTGTTTGATTGTAGGAGTTAAGAATCTGCTCTTTTTGTGTAACAAAATCTTGTTCTAGATGAAGATCATCTACGTGCCCATCTATAGAAAGCATCTCATGGGCAAATGGAGGAGTATGTGCTACATGGATATGATCATCTTGCATGGATAAGAGAGTGTTCATTAGATTATTGTAGTATTTTGAAGATACACATTCTTGATCTTGATTAATTTCGAAGTTGCTTTCGACATGCTTTGGATCAAGTTCTTGACATGGGGCAGCTTCAAAGGATGGATTTCTTACAAAGGACTTTTGGATGTCGACATTAGGCATGGTCAAGTTCAAGGTTCCTTGAGCATCTGTAACCATGAGGTCAAAGGGGATCAACATGTTTTGAAAATGACCATTGCTAGACCTTAGTGAAAGATTTTGATCTTGCTTTGGAATAACTTCTTGAGATATGCCTTCTACCTCATTAGGTGATGTAGATACATTTTCAACATGATCATTGGTCGATGCCTCGTTGGATGAAGCGAAAATATCTTTATTGATGGATAGATTTTGAACATTGTTTTCAACAATTGCGATAGAGAGATTTCTAATGTCTTCAACCATAGGGTCAAATGATGTTGACATTTGTGGAATTGGATCATTGTTGGGTATTGTTGGTGGATCTTGATCATGATTGAGAAGTGACTCTTGACATATGTTTATTTGATCATTGGATGGAATAGACACAACTTCAACATATTCAATGACGGAGTGATCTTGATATTTGTTCTCAACAGTTGTCATCTTTTGTGTTTGTGCTCGTGTTGGTTGGGTAGCTTGAGAGGCTTGGGCAGCTTGAGAGGATTGTTGCATTTGTCGAGCTCGTCGTGCTTGTTGCTTGGCTAGATATTGTTGGATGGCCTTTTGGTAGGCCTGGTGAGCTTTTAGCACAATGTCATATTGTCTTGCCGCATTTGATTTTGGTGGTAGTGGTGGCGGATTTGGAATCGTGTTGGATGCGATGATGGGTGTGATGGGGATGGATGAGATTGGTGTAAATGATGTCTCCACTATGGTACTCACATCAAAATCCAAAGGCAACTTGGCCCCTTGTTTTGCTAATTCAAGCATATATAACGAAGGGTTGAGTCTCATCATGATGTTGATGATTCAATGATTATCTAGATTTAGGAGCATTTCAACTATTTCTTCAAGAGACATTCCAAAGGTAGGGTCCTCCCCTTGATTTTCTTCTTGTAGGTTTTGTGATGATGAGGGGATCAATGGATTGCTTGATTTTGTGAGATTCATTTCTGCATTTATTTGGCTAAGGTCACTTGAAGCGGGAGTTTCTTTGTGGGCTTCCATACTCTTCTTGTATTGAGATCTAGTTAGAACCATAAAACGGGGATCAATCTTTAAGAATATGGGAGATGAATCTCTTGATTCCTTGGATTAATCTCTGTTTTATGTCCCAAAGTGAAAGTTTTAGGATGCCTTTTAGGATCAAATGTGATGATGATATGATGGTGATGTTTAAAGATGGATGTTATGGATGTTTTTGGTTTTTTTGATAAATCTTGAATGAAATACTAGGCTTTGGATTTTTTGATTGGTTTGATGTTTGGATTTTGAGATTTTGTCCTTGATCTTGATTTGGATTTTGATTTTGATTTTGAACAAAAAGACCCTAAGATGTTTGATAATGATCTAAAGGATAGTTGTGTTCAAAGGATGATGATTTGGATATGTGTGAGGAGAAGGATGCATCTACCCACACCTACCCAAACAAGGTGATTGTGTCACTAAGTATATGAGAAGGATTCATCTACATACACTAAGCTAGACAAGATGATTTAGATGACTTTGACTAAGGATATGCAAAAGGATGCATTTACACATTCCTAGCCAAAGGTGTTTTGATAAATGTTTTCAAGGACTTGATCTCAATGATTTTGGATGATTGCTTGATCTTGTCATAAAGCCTAGTACTTCAAGGATGATTTCAAGGTTTTTCAAAAGATGATTTGTGAGATGGATTTTGATGTTTTGAAAGATGGATGAAAGAGGTTTGATTTGTTTTGATCCCTAGATGAACCTAAAAAGACCACTTTGTTTTCCAAAACCTAGGTATTGAAGAGTATGCATATGCTTCCTAAAGACCTTTGTAACCAAGGAATGATTTGAACATTTTGGATTTCCAATCAATGATTTGTGCTTTTAGGATTTGGAGTCTTGAACACACATGAAAGTTTATTTTGCTTAGCTTTGCTTAATGGATTTATTTTACCAAAAACACTCTCTTTGATTAAAGTTTCAAACTAAGATGTCCAATGTCTTAATTTCTTTAAACCCCACAAGATATTTTATGTGAAAATTCAATGAACTTAAGGCAAGGGTTTTCCTATTGTTTACTCAAGAAGATAAATTGAGATATAATCCAATGCTTAGGAACCTTTACGAACGTGAATCCGCAGGGAAAGCAGTAACATATGGATTGAGTCAATGATATTTGTCTTAAAGAGGGTTTGCAATTTTGAGAATCATGTTGAATGTTTGTTTGCAAAATATTTTCGAATACACACTGTGTTTTCAAACAAAAAATAATTACAAGCCCTATGGATGTGTAAGATAATATTTGTTAGATTCCCACTTGGACAAGTCCAGCTACGCTTATCTCTAGCGGATGGTTAGATGCTTGACCCCACTGGCTCCCCTCCACGGCTCATTAACGTCAATCGGGGCAACCAAGCATCAACATCCATGAAACTCCCATGGCGTGCTTTCCATCTCTACTAGAAGACCGTAAGAGTGTGGGGTGGCTTCAGAACGACCGTTCTTGCACCAACAAATAGATTAAGAATTTTGGCAAATTCTAGCACATGGGTTCTAGTAAGGACTTTCCGTTCGTGGAGATTGACCCATACGACAAGAGTCCCCTTTCGGATCCATCCTGTCAGAGCCAACCACGTGATTATGGCGTTTAACCAAAACCCTCATTTATATCCCGGCTGGAAATACTCTTGGCTTTAGAGTGTTACCGGTTGAGTCATCCCTTGGGTGAGTACTTTTTCCCCAAGGCGGCCCTCTAAGATAAAGAAAAGCGAGCAAAAACACAATCCGTAACTCGATCGATCTTTGATGGCACAAAGAAAGAGAATGTACGCGAAAATGCCCCTACTCACTCGCACAAGATGTTCAATTTTTAAGCCCAAATCGAAGTGTTTTAAAGCAATAAAATGCATTTTGAGTGTTTCTCTTGCACCCTAGATCACACGAAGCGCAAGGGGAGAGGATACGTACTCAAAAGAAAAAATCACACAATTCAAACACTTGTTTGTTTTATAACCTTCAAAGCAATTGTGAGTTTGTTTTAAGCACCAAAATGAAGTGTGAATTTTGCTTGTTCAATTTTTAATCCAAAACAAACTCTAGTAAGTTTGTCCTAAGATTCGTTTTAAGTCCTTTGCAATGAAAATCAAATTGTTCATTTTAGACCCAAATGAAAATTAGTGTTCTAAAACGAAAGGATAAACAACTTCGTGAAGTAGTGTTGATCAACACTTAAAGTGTTAAAAAAACACATTTAGAATAAGAATACTCCTTTGGATTGATAGTTAACATTTGAAATGGAAGAAAATACTTTTGAGAGACTTTTTTCTTTTAAGTTGATTCATTGATGCAATTCATTAGCATTGTATTATGAATTTTTTTCATCCTTATAACCATAGTTAAAATTTGAAATTCATGGTGGTGCTTTTAAAAGGACTTATTATTCATGATTGATTCCTTAGGCTTATTCTTTGTGATTGATTCCTTGGCTTAATATCTCTAGTGATGAAGAGTATGATAAGGGAGAGAGAAATTTTAACAAATGTGATGCCTTACTTATATCATTAATGATTTACTTATAAATCCTCTTTTTATTATCATCAATTATGATCATGTTATTGTTTGAAGTCAAATTGATTCTCACATAATTGTCTTTTTTATAGGTACAAACGAACAATGAAGGCAAAAAGGAAAAGCGAAAGCGAGAAGTCAACAAGGAGGAGGCTAGCAAATGAAGACGAAAGGAGGAGGATTTTTTTTGAAAACACAATGTGTTTTTTTAACACTTTAAGTGTTGATCAACACTACTTCACGAAGTTGTTTATCCTTTCATTTTTAGAACACTAATTTCATTTGGGTCTAAAATGAACAATTTGATTTTCATTGCAAAGGACTTAAAACGAATCTTAGGACAAACTTACTAGAGTTCGTTTTGGGTTAAAAATTGAACAAGCAAAATTCACACTTCATTTTGGTGCTTAAAACAAACTCACAATTGCTTTGAAGGTTATAAAATGAACAAGTGTTTGAATTGTGTGATTTTTTCTTTTGAGTACGTATCCTCTCCCCTTGCGCTTCGTGCGATCTAGGGTGCAAGAGAAACACTCAAAATACATTTTATTGCTTTGAAACACTTCAATTTGGGCTTAAAAATTGAACATCTTGTGTGAGTGTGAGTAGGGACATTTTCGCGTACATTCTCTTTCTTTGTGCCATCAAAGATCGATCGAAGTTCACACGGGTTCTTTGTCGCTTTGTTTATCTTAGAGGGTCTAGCTGGGAAAAGTACTCGCCCATGGAGACTTAACCGGAACACTCTAAAGCCAAAGTATTTCCACCGGATATAAATGAGGGTTTTGGAATGCCATAATCACGCTGTGGCTCCTGCATGTGATGGATCCGGAAGGGGACTCTTCTGTAGGGTTAATCTCTCCAATGGTCCTAATCCTTACTACCTGTTTTAGAATTTCAAAAAATTGATTATTTGTTGGTGCAAGAACGGTCATTCTGAAGCCGCCCCACACTTTTACGGCTTTTAGTAGAGATGGAAAGCATGCCATGGGAGTTTATGGGTGTGATGCTTGGTGCAGCCTGGACGCAATGAGCCATGGAGGGGAGCTGGGAATAAGCATCTAACCATCCGCTAGAGATAAGCGAAGGGACTTGTCCAAGTGGGAATCCAACAAATATTGTCTTACACATCCATAGGGCTTGTAATTATTCTTTGTTTGAAAACACAGCAGGTGTATTCGAAAATATTTTGCAAACAAACATTCAACATGATTCTCAAAATTTCAAAACCTCTTGAGGACAAATATCATTGACTCAATCCATATGTTACTGCTTTCCCTGCGATTCATGTTCGTAGAGGTTCCTAAGCATTGAATTATATCTCAATTTGTCTTCTTGAGTAAACAATAGGAAAACCCTTGCCTTAAGTTCATTGAATTTCCACATAAAATATCTTGTGGGTTTAAAGAAATTAAGACATTGGACATCTTAGTTTGAAACTTTAATCAAAGAGAGTGTTTTTGGTAAAATAAAGCCATTAAGCAAAGCTAAGCAAAATGAACTTTCATGTGTGTTGAAGACTCCAAATCCCAAAAGCGCAAATCATTGATTGGAAATCCAAAATGTTCAAATCATTCCTTGGTTACAAAGGTCTTTATGAAGCATATGCATGCTCTTCACTACCTAGGTCTTGGAAAACAAAGTGGTCTTTTTAGGTTCATCTAGGGATCAAAACAAATCAATCTTTCATACATCTTTCAAAACATCAAATCCATCTCAAAACTCATGTTTTGAAAAACCTTGAAATCATCTTTGAAGTACTAGGCTTTATGACAAAATCAAGCAATCATCCAAACTCATTGAAACCAAGTCCTTGAAAACATTTATCAAAACACCTTTGGTTATGAATGTGTAAATGCATCTTTTTGCATATCCTTAGTCAAAGTCATCCAAATCATCTTGTCTAACTTAGTGTATGTAGATGAATCCTTCTCCATATACCTAGTGAAACAATCATCTTGTTTGGGTAGGTGTGGGTAGATGCATCCTTCTCCTCACACATATCCAAATCATCATCCTTTGAACACAACTATCCTTTAGATCATTATCAAACATCTTAGGGTTCCTTTTGTTCAAAATCCAAAACAAAATCCAAATCAAGATCAAGGACGAAATCTCAAAAAATCAAACCAATCAAAAATCCAAAGCCTAGTATTTCATTCAAGATTTATCAAAAGCCAAAAACAACACCCAAAAACATCCATAACATCTTTAAACATCACCATCATATCATCATCACATTTGATCCTAAAAGGCATCCTAACACTTTCACTTTGGGACATAAAATAGAGATTAATCCAAGGAATCAAGAGATTCATCTCCCATATTCTCGAAGATTGATCCCCGTTTTATGGTTCTAACTAGATCTCAACACAAGAAGAGTATGGAAGCCAACAAAGAAACATTTGCTTCAAGCAATCTTAAACAAACCAACGCAGAAATGAATCTAGAAGAATCAAGCAATCCATTGACCCTCTCATCATCGCAAAATCCACAAAAAAAAAACCAAGGGGAGGACCCTACCTTTGGAATGTCTCATGAAGAAATAGCTAAAATACTCCTAAATCGGGATAATCATCGAATGATCAATGTCATGATGAGACTCAACCCTTCGTTATATATGCTTGAATTAGCAAAACAAGGGGCCAAGTTTCCTTCGGATTTTGATGTGAGTACCATAGTGGAGACATCATTTCCATCAATCTCATCCACCCCCATCACACCCATCATCACATCCAACATGATTCCAAATCCGCCACCACTACCACCAAAACCAAATGCGGCAAGACAATATGACATTGTGCTAAAAGCTCACCAGGCCTACCAAAAGGCCATCCAACAATATCTAGCCAAGCAACAAGCACGATGAGCTTGACAAATGCAACAATCCTCTCAAGCTGCCCAAGCCTCTCAAGCTACCCAACCAACACGAGCACAAACACAAAAGATGACATCTGTTGAGAACAAATATCAAGATCACTCCATCATTGAATACCTTGAAGTTGTGTCTATTCCATCTAATGATCAAATGAACATATGTCAAGAGTCACTTCTCAATCGTGATCAAAATCCACCAACAATACCCAACAATGATCCAATTCCACAAATGTCAACATCATTTGACCCTATGGTTGAAGACCTTAGAAATCTCTCTACTACAATTGTTGAAAACAATGTTCAAGATCTATCCATCAATAAAGATATTTTTGCTTCATCCAATGAGGCATCGACCAGTGATCATGTTGAAAATGTATCTACATCACCTAATGAGGTAGAGGACATATCTCAAGAATTTATGCCAAAGCATGATCAGAATCTTTCACCAAGGTCTAGCAATGGTCCTTTCCAAGACATATTGACATCCTTCGACCTCATGATTGCCGATATTGAAAGAATCTTCAACTCGACACCTGATCCAAGTCCACTAAAAAATCATGAAGATATTAAGCCACTTCCCATGCATAATGAAGATATCCAAGAGCCATTTGTAAGCAGTCCATCCTTTGAAACTGACCCATGTCAAGAACTTGATCCAAAGTATGTCAAAAGCAACTCTGAAATTAGTCAAGATCAAGAATTTGTATCTTCAAGATACTACAATAATCTAATGGATACTCTCTTATCTTTGCAAGACGATAATATCCATGTAGTACATACTCCTCCATCTACCTATGAGATGCTTTCTATGGATGGACACGTAGATGATCTTCATCTAGAACAAGATTGTGTTTCACAAAAAGAGCAGATTCTTAACTCCTACAATCAAATAGAGTTGTCAACATCAGGATCAAATATGTCCCAAACTCAGATTGAGGACATCATGAATAAAGATATCCATTATTATCCACCCAAGGAAACAAGTCAGATAGAACATCCAGAGTTAGCAGAACGGCGAATTGAAACAATGTCATCTATAGTGGTCATTCGTCAGAGCACATTTACTGAACAAAACACCTCGAAGCAAGCAGAATCAAAGCATGAAGGTGATACTATCACCATACTGGGGCAACTTCGTCTCAAGCAAACGTCAACATAGGGAGCACAAAGAGTCCTTATGATGAAGCTAGTGTCAATACTACAACCAGTCACGTCATGTATCTTCATCCACCCATCACCCCATCCATGAATTGGGACCAACGTCAAAAGAAAGATTTGAATCAAAGTACGAAGAACGTTATCAAAGCAAAAGAAGCTGAGAAGCATAATGGACAAATCAAATACGCATGGATACCAAAGCATACAAAGAAAGATCATCCCTATCAAACTCCATCAGTCAAAGAAACTATGGGGCAAAATAAAAAAGGGAAAAGTATCCATCAAGAATGTCCGCAAAAGAAAAAGTAGACTTTTCAAGCAACGAACAAAGTATATCAAGCAGTTGGTCCTAATTCCACACACACTTCCGTATCCACCCATCATTGCTCATCTTCCCAAGTTTGGAGAGTCAAAGGTTCCAAACTGTCAACCAATCCATCTCTTATCCCTAAACGCACTTCATCCACGCCTCCACACATGATATCCAATTCTCATATTGACCGTGTATTGGCAACAACCCTTTATCATAAGGATTCAGAAGGCAATCTATCACGATGTGCACACAAAGACAAAGTCAACTCCGGTATCAACGAAGTAGATCAAGAATCCCAAAAGTTGCATTCAAGTGCACGTATCTTAGCAAAGCAGCTCCTTCAGGTAGGATATCGATGGCACATCATGACAGGGGCATCTACATCAACACCACCAGGTGGTTTAGCATGAATCTTTCAAAAAAATACAAAAAAATCAAAAAATATGAAAATCCAAAAAAATTTGGAAAAAGGATTGAAAATAGTAAAGATAAAAATCATCCTCTAGTGAAAACCGCATGGGTGGCGCTTTGGGCAAGACAATGATGAAAACCTGGCAAACAGGCATCATGTGTCGAATCGAGCATCTACGTGCACCAGTTCAGATGAAAGCATCTCATCCCATCCGTAATAAATCAAGCATTCAATCCATCTCATCCATAATAAATCCATCCATCCATAAACCATTTATCCAATCCATTCACATATATCTGCATCCATCATCTTAGTTATCTTGATCTTGATACAATTTTGGAGCACACTTTATGCTTGCTTACGATAAACATCTTGACATGGGTCATTTTCATTGATCCTATCCTATCCTATGTTATTTGAGCCATGAAGCATTATCCAAATGAGCATTCGTTATTCGAGCACCTTATCTTATCGCAAGATAAATCGTTGGCATACTTTGCGTGCTTACCATATCCATCCATCCATACACTTATCTGAGCATCCATCCATGACATTCCATACATTGCTAGACATTGGGGGTAGGTATTTACATCTTGCTTCGGGAATAAATCTTGATCTATATCCTCCTACTTATGTGGTGATCCGAACATTGGAAAACATGAAATCAAATTGGTCCACCACTTGTGAGCGAAAAAATCCGAATCACTAGCCCATGGCATATTTTGACGAAAGCAGTCCTTATCAAGCTTCATCTTTCATCGAACATCAATCCAAACAATCACTATCAGTCGCATCTAAACGCATCCTTCAACGTCACATCAAATCATCCAAAACATCTTTTGTTCCAAACTAAGCTTCAACAATCTTGATCAAATCAAATCCAATCAACTCATCATCATCTTGGGATATCCTTCCCGATCATTGTGTTGCTTAACACTATCCTTACATTGTTATGCATCCTTAACAATGTTATCCTCATCAATCTCGATCAATCCATCCATCCTTGCATTGTTGTGCATCCTCAACAATGTTATCCTCATCAATCTTGATCAATCCAATCCTTGCATTGTTGTGTATCCTCAACAATGTTATCATCATCATCAATCCATCGACTTGATCATTCAACCTTAGCTTGGTTTTCAACAAAAATCATAAACAGAGCACTGATATCATCACACATGTCCATATCCAAATCACAAAATCATGAAAATCCAAAAACATCGGAAAATCGAAAAATCCAAAAACATTAGAAAATCCAAAAATCCAAAACATCCAAAACATATCAAAATCCAAAAAACACTCAAAAAGTAGAAAATATCAAAACATTGAACCAACTCGTCGTCTCCTGACTTAAAACGAGGCACATCTTTGATCAACTGAGACATCAAAATCCAAAAACATTAAAAAACATCAAAATCCAAAACATCCAAAATCACATCAAAATCCAAAACATTCAAAAAAACATAAAATCCAAAACATTCAAAAAATAAAAAATCAAAACATTTGTAAAATCTCAGAAAACCCCAAAACATCCGAAAAACATCAAAATCCAAAAAAAGCCTCAAAATATTGCAAAACTCCAAAAACATCCAAATATTTGAAAAAATCCACCCATCCCGTTTCACTTTCACCCGCAATAATCAATCATCCATAATAAACTGATCATCACCTTCATCCTTTGGCAACGCAAACAGAAACAAGTCAATAGTCAGCAAAAGCAAGCTTCAATCATAAAATCAAAATCGAAACAACGAACCATTAAACACAAAATCAAACTCTTGATCAGTCGCAAACATGTCAGTCAACCTTATATCAACAGCCTATCAATCAACTTATCAAACCATCATCATCCTCCACAATGCATGTCCTAGGATATATCGTTCGACAATGGGCATCATTTTGGATATCACCTTGGATTCTTATCCTATCAAAACACATCCCTTTGGCTGAAGGTATGAAGAACATTGGCTTGTTTGTGTACTTGATCTTTTCTTTTGATTTATCTTATTGCGCTCATTCCAAGGACCTCTCGATGATATCCGAACAAGGATTTAGAGAGATAGGAATGGGGCAACGATCATTATTTTTGTCTGTGCTTGTTGGACTCTTGTAATATAACTTGGTGAATACTTGCTTTGTTAGGTACCTAGCAAGGTTTTCATATGTCAAGTGTGAACAAGAATACTCTATCCTTGTTGAGTCAAAGTCCATCACACTAAGTACAACGCCATCCTGGTCCTTCATACCTTGATGCATCGTACTTAGGCGTGTTATAAAAAATAAAGTAAGTGACCCTTTGAAAATCCCAATCCTTGATAAGCAAATCATCATCATCTCTAATAAAGTCTCGACCAATCATGGACTTGTTGGATCCTCTTGTCATCATCTCATTTCCACGCTAACATTGCATCATGAATAGTCCATCATGCATCCATCCTACATCCACAAACCGTTAGCATGCATCCATCATGCATCCATCATGCATCCATCCTGCATTTGCAAACCATCAATATTCTACATATCTTCCCACATACATATCATCATCATAATATAGATCTGTTAGTCTCTCATAAATCATCCATTGCATAATCATAGCATATCACATCATCCATCTCATCCATCTCACATCATATCATTATTTAAGTTGTTTAGGATAATATAGATTTGTTATTCTAAGCATCTTGAAATCATCTCATTTGCATCGTCATCCATAACCATCCATTTTGAACCTCTTTATCGCGAGATAGACCTCAAATCAAATCTTTTCGCTCGATCTCTCGAGGGGGCAATGTACCAGTGTACTTCTTTCCGCTGGGGCATCCGAAAAATCAAATTTTTTTTGAATTTTGATCGCGGCAAGTTATTCTTTGAACCAACGCAACAAGTACATTGCTTCAAAGAGGGGAAAAATGTAGACACACAAAATTAGCATTATGCATTTGATCAAAATCACAGTCATCCATTCATCAGGGTAAATTCATCAACTTAAATCAAATAAATCAAACTTGATCCTATCATCATCTATTTGATTAAATAAATCAATCATTTATTTAATTAAATCTCAGAGCATCATTCATCTCCCTTTGATTTGATTTAAATCCCTAAATCAAGTCAAAGTGGTCAAATCAGCCTAATCATCATCCTAGCTAATTAATCCTGATTAAATCTAATGCTAATCTCACCCACTTGCATTCTCTAGATTTGGCCACTTGCACATGAAATTGCATTTAATTGATTTATCAAAATTACTTTTTTTTGGCATAAAGGAAGAATATTCTCCAAGTTTGAATTTCCCCCCAAGTGGACATGTACACCCAACAGAGCATTTATGAGGCCTTACATGTCTCTTACATGTCCCCTTCCAAAGTCAAACTCAGCATTTATTGGAAAATTTGAATTCAAATTTTCCCTCTCATGGGCACTCTTCCCAAATCTTGCACATGCATCAACCAATCGTCACTTGACAAGTGGCCTTATCTTATTGGCAGAATCTTTAGTCCCACATTGGTCCCTCTTCAACACTCAACATTTGAAAATCTTTAAATACAAGCTTCATCTTTGAGCAAATCCTCCACAATCTCTTGCAAGGTTACTCTCTTCATTTGAGATTTGATCTTGTCCATTTCATCATCATCATCTAAGCTTATTGATCAAGGGTTGGGAAAGGGTCACTAGCACATGTGACACCAATCCACTATGGAATAGGTAACTTGCTTTTGTTTTCATAATGCTTTAGTTTTTCTATTATCATTTGTGGCATTTGAAAGCATTCACAAGGTATTTCATAGAGGTATTTTGATAGAGTTTGCAAGGTACTAACCCATTGTTTGAAGTTTAGTTGTTTGTAGATTTTAAAGGGATACCTCACTTTGATAGTAAACACCCAATGTTTTCCAACAAGCATATACATGCATAATATGATTGCAAGTTGGAAAACACAGTGCGAGGTGAGTATATGTTTGCCAAAACATAGCGACAACCCATATATAAGCAATCATACATAGAAACAGTTCATTGCTTTGTCTATGACTTGTCATGACATTCCAATCACCATATAATAAACACCCAATGTTTTCCAACAAACATATACATGCACAGTATGATTGTAAGTTGGAAAACACACTGTGAGGTGAGTGAGTATATGTCTACCAAAACACAATGACAACCCCATAGATAAGCAATCGTATATAGAAACAATTCATTGCCTTGTTTATGGATTATCATGGCATTCCAACCCACATTGTGTTGGAATGCCATGACAATCTAGATTTGCTATTATGGTTTGATAGTAAACACACAATTTTTTCCAAAAACCATATTAGTGGATAGCATGATTGCAAGTTGGAAAACACAGTGTGAGGTGAGTATATGATTGCCAAAACACAATGGCATGCCATAGATAAGCAATCATACATAGAAACAGTTCATTGTCTTGTCTATGGCTTGTCATGTCATTCTAGTCACCATGGTGTTGGAATGCCATGACAATCCAAACTTACTATTATGCTTTGATAGTAAACACACAATGTTTTCCAACAACCATATACATGCATTGTATGATTGCAAGTTGGAAAACACAATGGCAAGCCATAGATAAGCAATCATACCTATAGATAATTCATTGCCTTGTCTATTGGTTTGTCATGGCATTCCAATCACCATGAAACCACATTTCTTTGAGGCATTTTTCAAACTGTTCACTGCCTTTTCTATATTGTTGCTTACTATTATGCTTACTAATATTCTTTCATAGACAAGGTAGTGAACTATTTGAAAAAAATGTCTCAAACAAATGTGGTCTCTTGGAATGCCATGACAAAAGAAATGCAATTGGCAGTTGCAATTATCACTCTAGTATGAATGAATTAATATCTTTGAGAATAGTATTTGGTTGCATAGGTGGAGTTCCCTATAGTTATGGGTATAGTTTCATAATATATTGTTGATACATCTACTGAAGATGACAATATATATCTGCGAGCCAAACTACATTGCTTGTTAAATAATGTGTTTCCCATTTTCTAACAAAATTTGGTTAGGGGTCTCCGCCTACAAATATCACTCTAATTATCATCATATATCTACAATTATCATTCTAACTATCTACAATTATTTTGGAAAAAAAAAACAAGGGATGAGTATGTCTGTCAAACCTTAGTGGCAAGCCATAAATAAGCAATCATACATTGAAACAATTCATTTTTGTGTCTATGGCATGGCATGGCATTCCATTGACCATGAGACCACATTTCTTTCAACCATTATTTCAAACAGTTCACTACCTTGTCTATGTTGTTGCTTACTATTATGCTTTCATAGACAAGGCAGTGAACTATTTCAAAAAATACCTCAAATAGATGCGGTCTTATGGAATGCCATGACAAAAAAATACAATTGGCAGCCGCAATTATCACTCTAGAATGAAGAAATTAATATATTTGAGAATAGTAATTGGTTGCGCAAGTGGAGATATGTATAGTTGTGGGTATAGTTATTACCTATGCAATGTGAAGTAACTACATAACTACTTTTAGGTTGACTATGTAAAAAATCTATATTGTAATTTAAATTTTGTCATCTATCTATCAACATCTTATTAGTTATGCATTGTGAAGTAATGCTTTCGGTTTGAAAGATGTGCAATGCAATAAAATGGAAAACACTAGGTGCTTATAAAATTGCAACCCGCATCACAACATTCCCAAGCTCTCGTGGTTTTTAAGCCTATATATGTACGTGTGCATTACAAATAGTAAGAACACTAATTCCTTACCATTATCGCCAATAATGAGTAAACTTATTGAAAGTGGTGAAACATAGAATGTTGATGGTTCTTGGAAAATAATGGGTGTTTATAAAATGATGCCTTTCATTACATTCATAAGGTCTAAATAAAAAAAGCTTTTAAAGACATTCAAATTCTTTTGTAAAATTCTAAGATGCAAAACACTGGGTTTTACAAAACCTGCAACCCACTTAAAGTTTGAAAATAATTTGCAAACAAAAACCCTCAAAATGTTTTGAAACCCTTTACAACTAACAACCCAAATAATTAGAAACCGCTCAACTCACTTTAGATGTTTTTTAGTCTCCCCTTGCTCTCAACCTTTCACTTGCAACTCCACTCTCCAACCTTTCACTTTCAACTTGTAGAATGACAGAGCAGAAAACATAGAGTGTTAAAGGTTGTTGGAAAATAATGGGCGTTAATAAAACGTTCTGGATTTCATTACATTCTTGCGGTTTTAATAATGAACGCTTTTGAAAACATTCATACTGTTTTCTAAGATTTCAAGTTCTCAAAACATTGAGAAACCTACAACCCACAAGTCATCTCCCCCACAACAACAATGCACCTATGTGCATACAAAAAAAAATGAATCTATACATAAAAACCCCTCACATCAAGTCGCTTAGTCGTCTCCCTCATTTGCAATGTCCCCTTGCTCTCCAACATTTCTCTTTCAACCTGCAGAATGAGAAAATCCTCTTCAACATTTTGGTTTCATCCTGAAGAATGAAAAAACCCATAACACAGTGTTTTTCGGACTTTCATGAATAGTACTTGTTACAATTTCAAACGCATGTCTTAATCACATCAATGCCCTTCCTGCCCACGGTGAATGGATAGCTTCTCGCACAAGGCAAAAAACATCAATGTAATTCGGCGACAAGACACCTCCTCGCTTTCCTTGTCGTGAGGGTTTCCTTTCGTATGTCGGTTCCTTCACTTTTATCATCCATCTAGCAGGGCCCACACTACACCATCTCATCATGTTATGTATGTTTCCATGTATGTTGTTATGTATGTTTTTATGTGTTTTTGTATGTACATAGGTGCATTTTGTCTAGACTTTAACCGTATGGGGGATATGATATAATGTTACATACATAGGTATGTTTTGTCTACACTTTAGCTTTCTCCCTTTGTCAGGGCAGTTGTTACATTCTCTTGTAAATGATTTTTATTTCAAGCTGAAGTCAGAACAAATATATTCGGATTATCATGTGAAATAAACAAAAGCTAATCCTCATCTCCTAAAACCCATATCAAGTAACTAGGTCTAAATATTTTATATAGATCATCTAGCACTTGAAACATTCACCAAAAAGAACCTAATCCTAATCTTTTAGACTGAAATAAATTAAAATTAAAATTATGATATAAAAAAGAATCCAAATCAGTCATTTCTATTAATATTATCTAAACCCCAACCATTCCAAGGGAAAATCAAAGTATATCATCTCTAAACATACCTCAAAAGTAATAAGCTTAGGAAATTTTAAGCAACAGGGTTTGTCATGGGTCTTCTTGATGGCTAGATAAGTGGCCCACGTTATAACTTCCAAATGGGAGATGACTAAGCACATCATCTCTAAATAGACCTTAGTCTTCTTTGTGCCTTCCTTTCTCTGCTTCAAAGAGAGCTTGATAAGCTTAGAAACTTTTCAGGAAGCAAAGGATAAGCTTAGGAAATTTTAAGCAGTAGGGTTTGTCATGGGTCTTCTTGATGGCTGGATAAGTGGCCCATGTCATAACTTCCAAATGGGGGATGACTAAGCACATCATCTCTAAACATACCTAAGTCTTCTTTGTGCCTTCCTTTCTCTGCTTCGAAGAGAGCTTGATAAGCTTAGAAACTTTTCAGGAAGCAAAGGATATGCTTGAGATGATTAAGGACATGCTTGTTATACAAGTCCAACCATCAACAAGCTATAGCTTAGTATATTATTTTCTTTACTTATCTTGAAGGAAGAGGCAAATGAGAGAAACAAAGAATAGAAGAAACATAAATAAAGTGAATAAAAAACCATGGAGATAATCAAAATGATTTGTTATTTTCATATGATTTCAAAACATACAATAATAGCATGTTATTTGAGGATGCATCTCTAGGTCTAAATCCCACCATCCCCATCCGAGGGATGTCCTTCGGATAGGGGACAACAGCAGTGTACTCTGTGTGTTTTTATTTTGATTTTCATATCATAATTGAAAAAAAAACTATATGACTACAATGTAGCCTTTGGACATTTTGTTATACATTTACAACTTGTATGTTATTGTTTAATTTCACATGCATATTGATAATGAATATATTGAGTATTGACAATGAATTTTTAACACAAATGTTAAGTTTCTGTAATGTATATATGCATACTTTATCCATGTTTTCATATGAATATTTAAAATTTTCATATATTTTTAAAATAAATTTCTATATTTTATATAGCCGTCCCCAAAATTGATTTGAAAAATCAAAAACTTGAAAACTTGTCCCACCATCACCTGCCATCCCGAAAACTTGGAGTAACTCTAAATAATAGTTATCTTAAAACAAACATAGAGCTGCTACTCTTCCTTAATTTTGCTTGGAGTAACTCTAAATAATAGTTATCTTAAAACAGACATAGAGATGCTGAAATAAAAATGAGCTAGTGTAATGGAGTCCCACACGTATGAGCAGAATGTGAAGATTTGGCGATGGTGGGAGGGATGAAGAGAGTACGGAGCTGAAATAAATGGAGCTGTTGTGATTAATCTCCAACATATCTTACTATATTATAAACTCAGATTCAAACGATTGGTGAGAAGTGGCATGAAATAAATGGAGCTGTTGTGATTAATCTCCAACATATCTCTTGTCAATGGTGGAAACGGGTAAAACTCACTTCAAATATATTTAAATATTGTTGAAAACAGAAGCCACTTCTGACACCTAAAAGGAGCAAGCCAAAACGCAACTTACACTAAAGCTTAAAATATTCTGAGAGGAATATCTTCACATGGGAGTTCACGTGAAGTTTGACGAGTTGTTTGGCGCTTGTAGTTGGAAGAGTAGTTGGAGAAAAACGATGATTTCACAGATGCCCATTCAACTATCTAAAGAGACAGGCGTGTCGCGAGGTACCCTAGAATAAAACCACATACATAGAGAGAGTTTCTTAGAGATGGAGATGATACAAGGAGCCGATGAAGATATGGCTGCAGAGCATCAGGGTTGTTTGGAGGCAGAGTACATACTGCAAAGATGGGGTCGTAAGATC
The DNA here is from genome assembly GCA_007258455.2 of Sequoia sempervirens. NCBI lineage: Eukaryota > Viridiplantae > Streptophyta > Pinopsida > Cupressales > Cupressaceae > Sequoia > Sequoia sempervirens. The sequence goes on from VDFB02047230.1 coordinate 214,685,036, forward strand.
TTGTTAAAAGAAGAGTGCATAGTGGATTTTCGCTATAAGATGGGTCAAAAGTTAGATCGCACTGTAGATCCAGCGAGTGGTGGTTGGAATGGGGGGAATGGGCAAGACACATTTTCTCAAGACTGGAATTACGAAGTTGTGTACTGGCTGCTCAACTCTTCGGAAAAAAGAGAGACTTTTAATCCAGTAGATGTCAGAGAGAGCAACACACTTTTCAGCAATAGAACCACATTTGAAGAGATGAGCGACTTGCCAGCGAGAAAGTTATGAACAGAATTATTTTTCTCGAGTGTCGGTTAAAGAAATGATGATTAGCATGGGAAAGACCTGTTGGGACAAGTCCAGTAATGAGCATAAGAAGATCCTAGGGCAAACCTTTCTTGATGGGATAGATCGTTTTCCCAAATATGGGAAAGTTCAAAAGTGAATTGGTTTCAGGAATTTGCCTTTCAAGGAGACACATCAGATGCTATCTGGAATTTCTTGTGGTACATCATCTCCTCGGCTACTCTAGTAGAGATGGTGTACACAATTCTTCCTCGACTGTTCAAAGAATGGGACAATGAAGGGATTTCATTATGTCCACGACCATACTCTATCATCTTAACCTTGGCCCAGACAAACAGAATATGTCTCCATATTATGTTATATGTAGCATAAAGAAGAAATTGTGAGAAGTCTTTTCGACAAATGCCTTTCAAAAGAGCAGTTCGCCAATGCAGCAAATGAAAAAGGAATGACTGCTCTTCATTGAAGGAAGAGGCAGAGAAGAAAATGGAATTAAAACTACAAATGCCATTCAAAAGTGCAGTTCACCAATGCAGCAAAAGGAAAAGGAATCTCTAAGTATGCCATTTCCTAATGCCTCCATAAAAGTTTGTTGAGCCAACTCTAGTTCATCACGCTCAAAATGAAGAACCCCAATGTTGTTTAACAATTCAATGGGTACTTCTTCTCTGCTCTTCTTCAGAAGAGACTTTGCTGTCTTCAGAGAATCTAAGGCTACACTGGGGTCTGTCGATATTAATAACTCACCCATCTTGATAAATGCATGGGCAGACTGCTGTTCATTGAAGGAAGAGGCAGAGAAGAAAATGGAATTAAAACTGCAAATGCCATTCAAAAGAGCAGTTCACCAATGCAGCAAATGAAAAAGGAATGACTACTCTTCATTGAAGGAATAGGCAGAGAAGAAAATGGAATTAAAACAGAGTTCAAAGGAAACAAGGATGAAACAGAGGATAAGCTCCAAGGATTAATTATATTTAAGTATTTCAAAATATACAAATTGCAGTACATTCACAGATCATAAAAACATATGAAACCGATACTCAGAGCTGTTAGTCTTTCTTTACTCTCAGAAAATGAAACAAAATGGAGTCTCCTGTTCTCTGGCTGTTCAGGCTATTGCTACAAAAATATTCTATGATGATACTGAAAGGAATATCATCACATGGGAGAGTCCACGTGAAGTTTGACGAGTTGTTTGGCGCTTGTACTTGGAAGTTTGATGATACTTACAAATGCCCACTCAACTATCTAAAGAGATAGGCATGTGGCGAGGTTCCCAAGAGTAAAACCATATACATAGAGAGGGTTTCTTTGAGATAGAGATGATACAAGGAGCCAATGAAGATATGGCTGCAGAACATCAGGGTTATTTGGAGGAAGAGTACATACTGCAAAGATGGGATCGTAAGAAGAGCACGAGTTTACTGGGTTTTCGCTATAAGATGGACTGCACTATAAATCCAGTGAGTGTGGTGGTTGGAATGGGCAAGACATTTTCTCAAGACTGGAATTACAAAGTTGTGTACTGGCTGCTCAACCACATTTGAAGAGATGAGCGACTTGTCAGTGAGAAAGATATGAACAGAATTATTTTTCTCAAGAGTTGGTTAAAGAAATGATGATTAGCATGGGAAAGACCTGTTGGGACAAGTTCAGTAATGAGCATAAGGAGATCCTAGGGCAAACCTTTCTCGATGGGATAGATCGTTTTCCCAAATATGGAAAAGTTCAAAAGTGAATTGGTTTCACGAATTTGCCTCTCAAGGAGACACATCAGCTGCTATCTGGAATTTCTTGTGGTACATCATCTCCTCCGCTACTCTAGTAGAGATGGTGTATACAATTCTTCCTTTACTGTTCAAAGAATGGGACAATGAAGCGATTTCATTATGTCCACGACCATACTCTATCATCTTAACCTTGGCCCAGACAAACAGAATATGTCTCTACATTATGCTATAGGTAGCATAAAGAAGAAATTGTGAGAAGTCTTTTCGACAAATGCCATTCAAAAGAGCTCGCCAATGCAGCAAATGAAAAAGGAATGACTGCTCTTCATTGAAGGAAGAGGCAGAGAAGAAAATGGAATTAAAACAGAGTTCAAAGGAAACAAGGATGAAACAGAGGATAAGCAGAAAATGGAATTAAAACAGAGTTCAAAGGAAACAAGGATGAAACAGAGGATAAGCTCCAACGATACAAATTACAGTGCATTCACAGATCTTGAAAACATATGAAACCAATACTCAGAGCTGTTACGCTTTCTTTACTCTCAGAAAATGAAACAAAATGGAGTCCCCTGATCTCTGGCTGTTCAGGCTGTTGCTACAACAGTATATGTTTATGCTCTGTTTCTTACAACATTTCAATTACAAAAAGAACTATTCAAACCTACTTATATGCCCAACAAAGGAGGCAAGACAAAAATATTAATTACAATTAATTTGAAAGCCTTTTCAAGCATGGGATAAGATCTGAGGATAAATTCATACAATTAGTTCATAGTCAAAATTGTCCTAATGCAGTGGATGGGAAGAGAGGGAGTTATAGATCTGACATGCAGAAAAAAGCCCACACATATGAGGAGATTGTGAAGATATATTAACGGAGAGGGAGAATGAGGAGGATGTGGAGCAATAAAGTAACGTAATTCTCGAGTAAAAAAGAGATACAACAAATGAAAGATGTGATCATCCAACATACAACAAAGCAGTAGACACACGCTCTTTGTATGTCAAATAAGACAAGTTGATGACAGTGAAAATAACATGCATGTTTGTTGTTTAACTTTCACATTAATTGTGTATATTTAGTTAATTCTAATGCAAGAATAATTTCAAGCAGCTGTGTTGTTTCCCTCCATGGTATGAAATGGACTAGAGGCACAAACCAAGGGCTACAGGCTTGGTACTTGGTGAGACATGGCATGACCTATATATCCTAAATAGTTCAGCATTCATAATTTCTTGCAAAGAGAATGCATCACTCACAGGTCGTACGCAGTGCTATGACAGATGGTAGTCTGCTGTAGTTGTTGGGCTCCTGTCTGAGGGCCAAATGAATGTAAATTATTTTGTTATTAAAAAGTAATCATGATTGCATTACAAACAAAAAAAAAACACGTCCTATTCAATCCTATCATCGACCAAGATATTTTTGAAGCAAGTACCTTTGTACCCATTTTGTGGGTTGTTTTCATCCGGTCACACCACAAAAGCTCAAGAAACTCTTTGGTTCATGTCTAAAGTCTCGTGTTTTGTACACAGAATAATTTTCCATGATGACTAATTTCCCTCCAAGAACAGGCTTTTCTAATGGAGATTATTCAGTGGTTGAAAAACAATCCAAGATAGTACACGCTTAGCAGGGCCAAAAATTCATCATAAATAACCATTTCAGGGCCGACCAAAGGAAATAATTGAAAATGGTCTTGAACAAAACAAATTTCTTTCCTTCAGATACCCTGAAACCCGAAACTATCTATGAAAAAGAAACAATCTAAGACATCATTGCAAATAGAGCAAGAGAATAATTCTCCCCCTTAAAAGAACCTTTCGAACGTTCATCCCAGATGGCCAATCAGAAAAATTATTTTGTTAGGTATTAACATATCGGCATATATCAAATTGCTTAATAGCAAGGGAGAGTACAGCTGCAAATACTTGTAATCTTGGTTTTTGTCGGTCCTCGAAACGGAAATTGATGTGATTCCCATTGATTTTCTTTCTGACTCATCAACGTCTGAGGACAAAGTAATTACAAATAACTTGCATTGTACCGTCTACATTACAGGTAGCCATTAAATTGTTCAAGTACATAAAGTGAAGGAGAAATATGCTCAAAAGAAGAATCAGTCGGTTGTATAACTATTGAAGGATTTCCCTCATACGTGATGATAACTATTCCATCTCTTTCTACTATTTTCTTAACGTTACAATTTCTATTCGAGCATTTATAACAATTCCTGCACATAACTAATGGTGAATAAGAAACGTACCTGGGACTAGGGTTGCTGTTTACGACTTTCTTCCCATACTTTCGCCACTTGTACTCATCATCCAGAATATCTACTTTGGATGGGATCTTAAACGCATACTTAGTTTCTGGTCGCTGCCTCTGCAAGACAAAACATGTAATCAATGAAACAGATTCTAACAGTAAACATAATAAAATTGTTTCTTTCTAGTTTAAGGGGAATTTGTAGGGAGATCGTTACAGGATTGCCTGGGAGAGGTGTGTTGCACTGGCTTCAGGGTTGTCAATTTTGAAGGCCGTAATGTCTGGTGGAGATGCAGATGAATAAACCGTATCTGCAAAAACAATCCGAGAAACAACATTCTTCACAGGCCCAAAAAATCATCACAAACAAGCTGAATTCTCATCACTAAAGACAAACCAAAGGAAGTAGTAGAAAACAGAGAAATCCAAACAGAACAAATCTTCTCTCACATCAGCCCTCCGAACACAAAACCGTTTCTGCCACAACAATCCGTTAACCAGAGATTTATCATAGACAAGATAAATCCTAAAAGAAAAACCAAAGGAATTGACTGAAAACACACATCTAAACAGAGACAATCCTCTCGCAAAAACCCTTAAATTCTAATTCAATTTGGTAAAAGTATTACCAAGGCGTCTCCTTAACAGGCCTCAAAATTCAAAAACAGGACATACCTAGGAAAATAATCCTCCGGCATATATTCTTTCCAGTCTATCCCAAATCTTAAAACATATGTGCTAAAAGAACCCAAAAACACAGCATCTGTAACACGTCTAGATGTTCATCACAAACCACAAAAGTCCTAACAATTTCAAGACATACAACCAAAAAACACCCCTCACACACACTGTGAACAGTTAAAGACACTGCAAAGTCAAAAGAGAACACCAAAATACTACAAAATCAAAGCAGAAATGAAACCAAGGAAAGATAAATAACCAAAACGGCATGCATACCTGTTCATGCTTGGCCTTGACATATGGAGTATCCCCAGCAGGTACGTTATACACAACATGGAAGGAATCAGCCCTTAAAGGTCCATTACTGGCCTTTTTAACTATATCCTCCACAGGAAAACAGGGTGCAGATTTGCAGAGCCTTTTCACGCATGGGGCTGGAGGATTCTTTTTACTGTTCCTGTTGTTAGGCCTCCGCCACATTCTGTCCATGGCGAATCTTCAGAATTGCGAAACCTCTGTATGCATGAAAGAAGCACAGACCCTCACGCAAACAGACTCAGAACAACAGATAGGAAATCTAATGGAGGCTATGAAGTGGACAAATTGATTCAAATATTCAAATACTCGAATATAGACGTTGGAAGAAAGGAGCCGTTTGATTACTACTGTTTGGAATGTTGCTGTGGCAATCTCAAGATGTCGACGTGTGAATTTCCAAGCCTTTCGGTGTGTCTGTTCACTCTTTTTTAATTCATTTTGGCAAATCATTTTTATTTTATTTTCAATGAATATTTTCTATAAATTTTATTGATTAAAGGGCAGAATAATAGCATATTTACAAAGTCTAATTGGACTATGTCTAAAACAAAGACAAAAAAAAATATTAAAAGAGATTCTAGAATGTCTTTTAGAAACTTGTGTTTTATAAAGGAGATATAATTAATAAGTCATGCATAATCTATGATTAGAGTTTCATGCTGAGATGACTCTTTTTAACGAGCTCCTTAAAGAATTAATTCTTAATATTGAAAAAAATTAGTGAATTTTGAGAAAATCAAATCCAAGTGTAAATGATGTCTTTTTTGCTTGGGCATCTCACTCCCCAATATAATAGAAAAGATTTCAAGAAAATTGAGACTAATCATGAAATCAAGAGTTTGATAGATCCTCTTAATTCCACGTCATGCTTCAAAGTATAACCCCATCATCATTTAATTGTTTCAATTGATTTGGTCAATGATGAATCTTGTCTCCTTTATCTAAAAGTAAGGGAGGCCAAGGAGGCCACTAGAATGCCCCAAAACACACAAATGAAACTACATAAAACTCATTGCAGATTCACTTAAATATTTATCTTTACCATATCTATATGCACAATGTATACTAATTAAACATGTTTCCTCATTTTGTTACATATGACTCATCCACCCTTGATACTCTTATATTTCTATGGTATATGGATAAGGATGTGTTTTCTATGGAGGGATTTATCTCTCATGCAAACTCCTCCTTCATAGAGTTGATTAGTACATTCCATTCCTTCTTGCATGCATTTACGTATTTGTACATGAGCTTCATTGTGCTTCTCCTCTTTTTATGATTAGTGATAACAATGTCTATGAGCATGATGACTTGTTGTGTTCAAGTATCTTTCCTTCTCACGCCTTAGGTCATGACAATGATATCCCTTATATAATAGATATGGATGAGTTTTTTCTATCATCTATTGTTAAACCTATATTTCATACATGTATTGTGAAGTGTTTTCTTCTATATTGGTTATTCATGAGGATATAGTTTGTGACGTTCATCATTTTATATCTTATTGTAGTTTTATGCATACTCATGATAGTATTTCAACTAGTGGTATATTACATGTGATGATATCATGCATTATATTGTTAATTCCTACTCCTCATGTAGAGTTTATTGATATTTATTGCATCCTTGTTTAGTGCATTATATCATTAATTTACTCGAGCCTTCTCTTGATCCATCTTTTGATGAGCTTGACCACTCATTTCCCCTAATATCCATATGTTATGATCCTAATATGATATATTCCTAAGTATATATTATATATTCATATGGATAAGAACTTGTGGCATGCTTAACCTTAACATAAGTATTAGTTAATTTACATTAATACTCCTTAATTAGGATGAAGGGATATGTCTCTACATAGTTTGGCCTATAAATAAGGAAGAGATCTCTCCCCCATATCATCATATCATACAATATTGTATACATATTTTATTCTTTGATTATTGGAGATTGCCCTCTTGAAGTGGTTTGCTATATTTTTTATTTTACAAGTATTTCTAAGAAATATCTTAACAAGTGGTATTAGAGCTGTGATTTGGGCTAAATTTTTTGTTTCCACCATAACTTCCAAACCTATACAAATTTAGATCTATTGTTTTTGGGGTTTTAGGTATGAATTAGGTAATTGCTTAGAAAGAATTGAGACTTTGAAGGTAAGTTTTCTAAACTTTATTAAGATTTTACTTTCTTTCATTAATTTTCTCTATAGGCCAAAATTCTAGGATTTTTTTTTAATTTATAATTTTGAAAAGCTTATACAAAATTAGGTAGGGTTAAAACTCTTTATAATTTACTATTGGAAATAAAATAAATCCTTTAATTTAGTAGTAAAATTTTAGTCAAAATTTTCATTAATTTGCTCTATAAGCTGCAATTTTTGGAATTTTTATTAAAAAAATACTTTTTGAAAGATTATCAAAAATTAAGTAGAGATTTTTTTTTGAAATTTATTTTTATCTACATAAAATATTTTCCTTCATCTAGTGATCTAAGTTTGGTCCAAACTAAAACATCAAATTCTCTTTCACACCAAATACTTCCCTACCTTAATACCATATTAAGATAAAAAGTAATTAATGACATGTCATTCTTAGGATTAGAGGACTCTTTACACATGAAATCTAAGGACCCATTTTATTTTCCACCACCTAAAATTGAGGAAATAATTCCACAAGGAGAGGAAACAATGATATATTTCATTGAAGATAAATTGTTTCTCATTTGTAAAATCCTTAAATGAGGGTTTAGATAGGTTTAGGAAGGAATTTTTGTCATAATTAAAGTCTCAACAAAGCCACCAAGGTGGGTATAATCTTAATAAACGAAATCAAGGGATAGGAGAACATTTTCAAGGTCAACTTGATTATACCTATTAAGAATAAACATTCATATATTTGATGGTAGAAATGCAATTTCATGGATAAGCCTCATAGAAAAATAATTTAAACTTCGCAATATACCAAATAATGCCATGGTTGGCATAGATTTACTATATTTATGATTAGGACCTCACCAATGGTACTAATGAAAGATGGGTGATCTAGGCAAGGACAATTGTTTAGTTGGAAAGAATTTAGTAAAGAATTAGCAACATTGTATGAGCAACCAAGCATTGAAAACTATTTTACCCAACTAAAACCTTTAAAATAATTAAGCTCTTTATTTGAATATAATTATGAGAATTTGAGATTGGAACTTAGAGCTCCTAAGGCGAAACCTTACCAAAGACTACAATTTTACAACAATGGACTTAAGAAACAAACTCAACATGATGTTTGTTTGCTAGAACCTTGTAAAGTTAGTAAAGATATGCAAAAAGCATTACATATTGATAAACAAGACACGACCAAAGGCGAAATCATCAAAGTAACTAATAAAAATATGATCAATGCTACAAGTAAAAATGGAGAAACAAATATTTAATCTAAGAGAAATTAGTAAGCTCTCTCCTCAACAAGAGATTTATAAAAGAGAAAGAGGCCCATATTGGAATTGTGATCTACCAAATGGTCAAGGAGACATAAGTGTTTTGGTAGTGATAAAAATAATGAGCTTGAAGAAGAGGGAGAAGTACCTACAAAAAAACCAAACATAAAACTTAAGAATGAGGATTCCAAGGAAAAATAAAGCACTATTATCTCCCTACATACATTGATCATTGAAACAAATGCACCATAAAAAATCAAATTAATTGGTAATATACAAAATAAAAATGTGAAAGTATTAGTGGATATTTTTAGTATACAACTTTATCAATAGAATATTATCTAATGAAATAAATTGTTTTGTTTACCATGTCTCTAATTTTTAAGTCATGATAGTTGATGGGAAAAAACTACCTCGTGGTAATGACCAAAAGGTTGTGGTGAATCTTCAGAGTTAATGTTTTGGTAATGATCTTGTAGGAGACATTAAGCATTGTTATTGGCCACCAACTACAAATGTCCTTGGGATCGTATGAATTTGATATTCCCTTTATTGATCAATTTTCCTAAAGAATGATTATGAAAAGCTTTTAGATAGACTTTATGGAGGTCATATCCTACACAAGGCCATAAGGCTTTGTAGAATTCAAAAGGAAAACCATCACATCCTAGCACTTTATCATTAGCCATGGAGTCAACAACCTCTTTCAAATCCTCGAAGGAGAGCAATTTCTTGAAGAAAGCATGTTGAGCCTCTAAAAGCTGCATGGGACAACCTAAAGGAAATTTTGGAGAGCACAATCTCACTCAAAAGAGACTTCATGAGTAGTGAAAACGTAATCATAATGGCGAACAAATGTCTGAAGAATGTCTAGTAGCTCAAAGAGCATCATTTGGCCTTCCTTGATTTTTTTGATGCCTATCACAGAGTGACGAGAATGAAAATCCAAAAAGAACTCCTTAGAAGCATGGTCCCCCACTTTACTCCAATGCATTCTAGCCTTGATAAGAGCTCCTCTAGCTACATGATTATTAATGATCTTCTAGTGTTGAAGTTGGTCCATGCGGGATCATAAACTAAGAGAGAAGGTGTTGGTTGAGAGATCCTTTGTGGAATGACATAGGCCAATGTGGGCTGATGAATCAACAAATAAGTCATGTTTAAAAGATAAGTCTTTGAAGGTTGTTCCAGCCCCACTTTCTATTGAGAAAAAGGTGTCTCAAACTTATTGGTTAAGGCTCTCTAAAATCAGGAAAACACTTAGAAGTTTTGCAAGTAATTAGGCATTAGCCTTCGAGCTTATCGCTTACCGAATACAGTTGCAAAAGTCTTAGAAAAGTTGAAGAGTGTCAGCAATCAGACTTCGGAGTTTTGTCATATGCTTTACTGGTGAAGTTTGCGGTATCGGGTATTGAGAAACCCCAAGTCCCGACCCGCAAAAAGATTTCGTTCTTTAGTGTTTGTGAAGTTGGTGTGGCCGTGTCAGAGAGACATATTATTATCGGCAGGACAACGATGGAAGTCCCTTCGACATTCTGATAAGTCTTCATTGATAAGACATCACCATATCAGAAGAAGTCGTAACCTGCGACCCCACAATGGTGATTGGATAGGCTTGCGGGTGTGTGGGCTATCCCGCCACCCCATGATGGTCTAAGAGATAGCCTATGGTAGTGTGAGGAAAGGTTAGTAACCCACAATCTCGTGGTGACTTGCAATGTAGCCTACAATATAGTGATGAACTCACTATCTTGTGAAGGTCAGTCTAAGTGGTTGCAGTTTTGTGGTGGTTAGATGGAATGATAGAAGAAAATCATAGTCCGACGGCTAGTCAACAAAGGATTTGTGGTATTACAGTTATGACTGTTCGGTGGTTGCAAAAGTTGAAAATTCTATTATGACAATTTTCTTGTAACGCTTGAGAAGTACGTATGTAATGTCATATTGCATTGGAATTGTGAGAGAGGAGAGATTGAATTCAGAGGGGTTATGTTGTCGGATTTTCTCTAGATGGAACAGGATGTAAATCTCCATTTAAAGGCTTAGTTCCTACAATTGTATTGTAACTGTGTATTTGGTTGTTGAATAATACAATGTATCTACGCTTTTGGAGTGTAGATTTTTTTACCTGAAAGGGTTTTCCCCATGTAAATCTTTGTGTTCATGTCTTTTGTTCCATCTTTCATGTTTAACAATTCTTTTTATTGAATATATTTAATGCATGTTGTTGAAACTGGTTGATCTTGCATGATCTTAAAGTGCATGAACTTTCCTCTAAGGATTAATGGTGGGAAATAAACTATGTTTGATTTTGCTTTATGGCATAGTAGTATGTGTTTTTGAGGCATTCTGTAGAAACGAATGTTACTGAAGACGCTTACTAATCTCAGATGCTCATTCTGGGATGAATCAATTTCCCTTCAATTGGTATCAGAGCTTACTTCTGGGATTTGCTTATTCTTGGTGTTTCTGGTTCTGGGTATTCCTTTTGTGAAGATTTCTTAGTCTAGAAAGCTTGAGGAAATCTGAAGGAATCGGTTGAAGATTGATCCTTTGGTGAGTGGAATTTTTTTTTACTTTTTTGTTTTAAGTTAAATCAAGAGACAACACACAGCTTGAAGGATGGTGAAGACAGAGAAAATGGAGTTGGTCATATTGAAATGATGTGATCTGAAGCTCATAGTTGATAGTAGAATAATCTTGATGCATGGGGTGGGATTTTTTGCTTTGTGGTTGTGTTGTAGCAAAGCTTTCATATTGGGTGTCTATGTGAGAGGCTCCCTAATGATATGGAGAAACTTGGGTTGTTTTTCAGCTATGGAGTAATGTGCTTATGTTGGGTGCTTTTTCCTGGTATTGGAAGGAATTTTTTTTCCCTGATTGCATGTAGGCTATGGAGTTGATCATTAGATGATATGGAAGCTTCTGCAATAGCTTGTCTCCCTTGGATGCATGTGCATGTTGGTGGTTGTGGAGTTGGCCTAAAATAGTCCTGGAGTTCCTAAACTACTTTTTCCTTTTATGGATGCTTTGTACTTGCATGGATCAAATTTATGTTCCTTGGATATGAGGGTTTTATAGATTTTCGTAAAAAAAAAGCTATGGTTATGCTCATAGATATGATAATCCATTATTCTAGTTTAATTGTTATGGTGTTTCTTGTTTCAAACTTTTGAGTCTTCCAGATGTTAAGTGGATGTGGACGCGCATGGGTGTTTTTCAAACATAGTGGTTTTGCACGTTTTACATAGTCAAGAAAAAACTTGTGGTTTTGTGGAGCTGCGGTTAAGCTATTTTCTAGACCCTGGCTTTTGAGGATGAGATAGTTTTAGTTTTGCATGCATGCTTCATGCATGGTATGAGGAGGTGAGATTTCTTTCTCTGCATGGGAGTGTTGGTACTTGATTAGTCACTCAATATTTTTGTGGTGATGCTTGGTGGATTCCTTGACTATGGTGCTCGAGTTGTGGACTTGTTTGGTGAATCAGATTTGTGTATGATCTAGTGCCTGAGTCATGTGGTCTGCATGACTGTTCTTTTTTAATCTATTTTTTATTGATTAATAGTGCAATTATGGGTTTGCTTGTTTCAGTGTATTGGATCTACAAGTTATGCAATTTTGTAGGTGTGAGCAGCCTATTGATTGTAGTGGGATAACTCAGAAGTGGCCTATCTATATCCATGAGGTTGATTCAGTGTTGATGTAGACTATATTGATTGGCCTTGTCTATGGCCATTTGTGCATTGGTTTTTTGCTTCAGGATGAGATAATAGATGATGTTGAGTACCTAGATAGTCAGTTATGGGGACCTGTAGCATGCGTATCACGATGTCATGAATAGCTTGGATACACTGCTTTGTGTAAGCTTTTGATAGTGATGGTGTTTTTTGCTAGGTTTGAAGATCTTGGTGCCACTTGGTATTATTGTCAGATGGACATGTTGATGTGTGGAATTGGAGGATTTTTGAATTAGCAGATGTTTGGTCATGTTGCTTGGAGAGTTTGGTTGTCATAGTCCAGTGTGAGCTTTAGTAGTGACTTGGTCATGATGCTTGGAGAGCTCGATTGTCACAGTTCAAAGGGAGATTTAGCAATGACTGTAGATTCAACACTTAGTCAAGGATGATCTTCTTTAGTGTTTCAGATGTTACTAGGAGGAGCTCTTAGACCTTGTTGCTACAAAAGGGTTCTTTCGTATTTACATGGACACTATTTGGAGATGGGTCATCTTCATGATACTGAAGATGTGTAACATCTTGGAGCCATGTAGGACTCTTGGAGTCTTTGGTTGAGGTGTTGGTGATGCTTTGACAGGTGATGTTGGTTCAGATTATACTGCTATTATGTCATGATATACTCTTGATTCTAGATTAGAGTTTTGGCATGATACCTTTCTCTTGAGACCATGGTATGTTCACATGGAGCATGGGATCTCCTAAGGGGGATGGTAAGATCATGGTATCATGATAAGTTCCTGATTTAGATGATTGGAGCTTTGACATTGGTCTAGTGATTCTCTGTGTTTTGGGTGCATTGATTATACCCTTGAGAACTTCATGATAGTGCAGTGATGCATTTGGAGTTTAGCATGAGATGATTGTTTGTAGGTGCTCATGGATACATGGAGAATGAGGTGAGGTTGTATTTCTCTTGAGATGAGAGAATTTTTTTTGAGATGGTTACTCTTGATGAGATTTCAGTAGAAAGTCTGAGGAGCCTACACCTTGGTTGGACATGAGTTCAACAAATACCTGTGTGTAGATTGCTCTTGGAGGAGTCATGATGGATTTCATATCTTGGAGGAGCATTCTCATTCCCCACTCTTGGTCTACTTGGCAGCTTATCACTTGAGAAGTAATGCTCATTGTTTCTCTCAGGTGCTTTATGCTTTCTTTCATAGAAATGGATTTTGAGCTGCTATTAGATGGTTCTGTAGGATTCAGTGTGAGAGATGGATAGCATGGTTATCTCCTTGGGTTTGCATTTTCATTTATGATGATCATAGGGGATGGTAGTGGGCTGATTTCCTGAGATGGGAAATGGAGTAGTTTGATCTTCTTTGAGAAGCTTACATCCATGTAGATACATGATACATATGTTATGTTTGATCTCTTGGGGTTGAATGGGGATTGGATGTTGTTATATATTTTATATTGGGGTTGTGAAGGAGATCTTACTTGACATAGTTGGCATTTAGATGTGTGTGTAGAAGGGAATTCTACATGTTTATGATTTGCAATTTTTTCTCTTTAGTCTAGTTCTTCTTCCTATATGTTCGGATTCATATGACTTTAGATGTGAGATTCCTATGTGGAGCTATGATGATCACTAGGTTGTGGTCATGTGTTGTCACTTGGGTGATGACATGGATTTTCTTGTATCTTTTTCTTCTATCGGATATGGAGAACATGGGAGAGTTGTGGAAAATTGTTGAGAGAGATGTTTCTTGCAGTAGTTGGTTGTAGGATTTGTAGATCATTGTGGATGGTCCTTGGTACTACATGGATACACTTTCTATGTATTGTGATTGGTAGACTCGTTATGCATTTGATCTTTTTAGATTTAGCATTACCCATGTAGCAGGAGTTCCTAGATGTGTTTGGTATTTTTCAATTGGTTGGCACATGGAGCTTGTATTTGTAGTTGATGGGTTGGATATGTAGGTGGCATGAGTTTTCTAAGGTGGATGCCTTCGAGGTATGGGTGATTATATGGATTAGCACTTGCTATATGTGTTATTTTTAGTCCTGTGGGTTGGTCAGTTGGATGGAAGCAATCAATTTCCTGGATGTTGTTCTAGCTAATGTTCTATCTTGCTTTCTAGAGGATGTCTTCACAGTTGTGTTCAGGTTGGGGGCTTTGAAGTTGATGTTGTTGATGCTTTTGTATATCTTGTGAGCATAGTGGAGTGGTGGCAGTATTATGTAGCCTTTTCTATCATTTGGATATAATTCCTGTGTTCTTTAGACTGGTGCATATACACCATGGCTCATTCCTTTCCTTTGGAGGATGGTTGGAACTGTTGTTTGAGATGGTGGAAATCTTGGATGTTTTTGCAGTTGTCTTGTGTTAGACTAGTGCATATTCACCATGACTCATTCCTTTCCTTTGGAGGATGGTTGGAACTGTTTCCTGAGATGGTAGACATCTTGGATGTTGTTGTAGGTGTCTAGGGTGATATAGTGACTTTGAGAATTGATTGGGAGCTAGTAAGTTCTTTGTCAAGTGGGAGAATGTTGAGAAAAAGGTATCTCAAACTTATTGGTTAAGGCTCTTTGTGTAGACACTCAAAATATCCTGATCGATATCATGCACTTGATTATGATTAACTAACACCGATTCTTCCTTAATCATTTCTTCACTAACCAATTAATTGAATGGGATTTATTTAATTAATTTCCTCCTAAAATTAGATAATGAACTTTATCAGATTATTTCATCCTCACGTCCTTGCTTTAATTAAATAAATCAATTTTAATTAATTAAAATCCTAATGTCATCTCCTTTAATTAAATAAATCAATATATTTAATTAAAATACTAATGTCCCAATATCCTCTCATTTGATTTAAATAAACTCAAATATTTAAATTAAATGTCACAATCAAACTAATTTCATCTAAGTTAATTAATTAGCTCCTAACACTAATCCCCTATTCCTCTAACTTTTAACTCCACCCTTGGGTAAGTCAACCTAACCAAGTGGCACATGCATATTAATTTATTTGATTTAAAATTACCCTATTTTCATTCAAATATGGCATATTCTTAGAATATTCCACCCATTTGAATTTTCCCTCCCAAAGGACTTTTGTCCTCCACCTTTGCATTGAAGGCTCTTACACCTCCTCTTACACAAGCCACCTATTGGCTTTCAAATCTCAACTACATTCATTTAACATGCACATTGTTCAAAAAGTGCTTCACCTCCCTTCATTAGCATGTTGACAAGTGGCACAATACCATTGGTCCCTTTTTTAATCCCACATTCTCCCCATTCTTCACTCTTCAATCCTTCTTACTTATAAACATAGGCCTTCTTTATTGATTTGAGGGACACAACTTCATTCAAATCTATTATAGTCATTTGAGTTCAAAGCATCCATGACTTCATCCACAATTTCATCCAAGTTAGCATAGAATTTCATCATCCATAGCTAGGTTATTGAAATTTTGCATAAAGAATCACACATCCATCATCAAGCTTATCAAGGGATTGGGAAATGACTTCTTTCCACATCAAAGAAGCACCAATCCCCCTATGGAATGCTGGTTTGAGCATTAGAATAGTATTTCATTAGTAACTTATTCAATATTTTACTTTGTTTTCATGTTCTTGTGTTCAAATGATTTTCATAGGGGATGCTTGTTTACACTTGTTTAAGGACTAATGTTTGATTGTTTGCTCATTTTTGAGTAGGTCTAGGCAAAGCTTGTGTGGAAAGTGATGCCGGGTTAGGGTAAACGGTCAATTTTCAAATTTATGTTGACATGTGCCTTATGCTTTTGATTTCTTTGGACCATTGACCTGTTTTGTGGCTCTATTGTTTGTAGGCTGACCAAATTTTGTAGGTTGAGGTAACAAAGAAGAGGAGGAAACAAGAAGAGCTTCCCATGGCACTTTCTTTTTCATGATTGTAAAAAAAGTGTTCTTTAACACTTTGGGGACATTTATAATCCTATCTTTGGATATTGTTATTTTCAACTTTAGAACTTAACTACATTTTGTTTGGGTTTTAAAAAAGAACATACAAAAGCTTTCTTTTTCTCAAAGTTGGCTAAAAAGAACATTAGAAACTCACTAGTTTTTGGATTTGGTTAAAATTGAACAATCAACTTCACACTCAAGTTTGGTGCTTTAAAAAGAACTCACTATTGTCTTCAAGGATTTAAAATGAACTTGTGTCTATCTTGTTTTGTAATCTTCTTTACAAACTAATACCATCCAAATGCATATGCACTTCTCTCGTGCTTCATGATGATCTTGAGAATAAAAATAATTTTTGTGATATTAGGTTGTCTAAAAGATTGCCTCCACATTTCAAATTTTGGTTTTTAAAATTGAACAAAGCTTGCTAGTGTGAGAAAAGGGCATCGTGTGTGTTCTCTCTTTGTTCATGCAAACAAAGATTGATCGAACTACAAATGTACTTACTCACTTTTGTATACCTTTAGAGGGCTTTCCTTGGCGGGAAAAAGTACTCACCCCAAGGGAATGACCCAAGTGGTAACGAGAATAAGCCAAGCTCTTCTGAACTGCTATACAAATTTGTGGTTGCAAGGAAAGTTTGCAATCAACAAAGTGATGTAAGATAGCTCGCCCCAGTATATTTATGATGTGTAAAGCCCTTGTTCTAAGGGTTGGGAGACCTCTTGAGGGAGTTTATGATTGTGTCCTTTGAATTGGATGCCCTTATTATGAACCCTTTTGTAGTAACCAAAAATCCCAATATTTGTTGGCATTAGGTTGGACCTCTAAAGCCATCCCACATGTTTGCAATTCTTTGTAGACATGAGAAGTTCATCATGGGAGATTCGTGATAACTAAAGCTTGGATGACCCTTAGAAGTGAGTGTCATGGAGGGGAGCTAGTGTGGTCAAGCTTCTAATCATCTGCTTTGAATAGACACAACTGGATTTATCCAAGTGGGAATTCAACAAATATTTTCTTTTTCATCCTAGGGTTGTGCAATTTTTGAGTTAGTTAAACACATTGCTTGAATCCAAAATCTTGAAAACAAACATTGAACAACGGTCATCAAATTTCAAGCCCTTTAGAAGAGGAAAATACCTTTGAAGAGTCCAAGTATTACTGCTTGTCCCTAGGGATTTATCCTTAGAGGCTTCTAAGTATTTGGGTTTATATTTCAATTTTCTCTCTCTAAAGTCAACATTAGGGAACTATTGCCTTGATTTCTTTGATTTCCACATAATGGACCTTATGGGATGAAAAGAAATTGAGACATAGGCATCTAGTTGAAAAGCTAAGCAAGAAAGTGTTTGTGGTAAAAATGACTCATTAAGCAAAGATAAAAGATGAATTGAACCCCACACATGTGTTTTCTCAAATGATTTCCCGCAAGATCAAAATCCCAAAACCAAAGTCTGTCAATCGAAACAAATGTCTTAGTCCAAGAAATCTCAAGAAATTCCAGTCTATGCTTTATGAAAATTTAGAGAAAGATTGGTCTATAACTTCTACAAACGTGCTTCAAAGGACAATCCCAATTTGTATTTGTTCTATTATTGTAAAAATCCAAGTCTCTTTCAACGTTTTGAGTTTCTCACATAGAACTATAGCATGTTCTTCAATACCTATATCTTGTAAACAAAAGTTTCTCTAAGTGAACACTTAGGATCAAAATCAACACTTTCATCCATCCTCAAACATTAATCAAAACCCATCTCACAAACAACTCTTGAAATCTTAGAAAAATACTTTATACTAGACTTTTGGAAAATCCTTTAAATCAAATCAAAATCATCTTGTTTGACTAAGTGTGTGTGGATGAATCCTTATTCATACACTTAGTTAAATTATCACCTTGTGGACAAGTTTACTTCAAGACAAAATCTAACCTCTTAGAGTTTATGAGTTCATTATCAAATCCAAATCAAAATATGAATCAAATCCAAATCAAATCCAAAATCCAAAATCGAAAAGTCGTAAAGTGTAGTATCCCTCCAAGGTTCTTAAGAGTTCAATCATTCACAATCACCCATCTTTCATTATCTCATCACCATCCTTTGATCCTTAACATCTTATATTTTCCTTTTTGTACCTAAAGTTTAGACCAACCTAAGGAATTAGAGGTTTACCTCCCATATTCTTGAAAGTTGATCCTTATTTTATGGTCCAAACTAGATCTCAATACAAGAATAACATGGAAACAAATAAAGAAACATCAACTTCAAGTGACTTAAGTCAAACTACACCTGAAATTGACCCCATCAGATCTAACAATCCCCCACTCAACCTTCCTCAACTACCACAAGATCTTCAAGAGGGATATTTCCAAGTGGAGGATATCACCAACAATGTCCTAGGAATGACTCAAGATGAAATCATGGAAATGGTCCAAAATCCTAAAAATCACAAAATTGTCAACATAATGATGAGACTTAATCCTTCACAATACATGTTGGAATTAGCAAGGGAAGGGGCTAAACTCCCTTTTGATTATGATTTAATTAGTATTGTGGAGAAACCACTTGGGATTATGCCACCGGTATCATTCAAACCTTCCTTCCAAAACATCATCCAACCCATCCCACAACTGACCTCATCTCATGCTACAAGTCAACCCATGGTTACCAAGGGGAGTTCATTGCTTCATGCTCTCCAAACACATCCCCTTGTAAATAACCAGTACTTAGATGCAAATACCATCTTGGGTCAAACAAATATCGTTCCTCAAGACCTAAAGCATCCATACGTTCCACTCATTTTTCATGACACCAACAATCCATCCACTTTCACCGCATCAACATCATATTCCCTCAACACACAAGTCTCTCTCCCCATGACTTCACAAGGACAAGGGGGAATATTTGATCCCTCATCATCACTTTCTCATGGAAAAACACCACCCATATTCCCACCATTTCCCCCTCTACCATTGACATCCACACCAATCCTCGGTTTAGGGCAACCCCCTTTACCAATCCTCAATCAACCAAATCAAAACAATCATCCAATCATGAATCAAATCAACATACCAAATCCTCCAAGCATGCCACCGTTATCGTAACATCAGGTGGCACCAATCCAAACAACACAATCAATCACTACACTGTCTACAACACCTTAAATACCTCAAAACATGGTCTCCCAAGGACCTAGCATATCAACCGCACCATCCACCACACATCCCCCTATCATCAATCCAACGACACCTCAACAACCACCTCAAAAAACTCTCATCACAACATCTCACACCATTCTAAATCCTCCACCACCACCACCAAAACCAAACATGGCAAACCAATATAGCATTTCACGCTTATTAGAAAGTATTTCAACAATTTCAAGCTCAACAAGCCACACAAGCCACACAACAAGCTGATCAACAAGCACATGAACAACAAGCTGCACAACAAGCACAAGCACAACAAGCTACCCAACCGCAAGCTCAAGCTTTACTGCAATAACAACAAGCCACCCAAGCTGCAAAAGCCACCCAACAAGCTCAAGTTTAGGAACAAGCTCAATATCAATCCCAAAAAGCTCAAGCACAAGCATAATACCAAGCACAAAAAAAGTATCCCAACAACAAGAATATCAACAAGCTTTGCAACAATACCAGGTGCAACAAGAAGCAACTCAACTACTAGCTCACCAACAAGCATTGTTGGCACAACAACAAGAAGACCAACAACAAGCGTTGTTGGAACAACAACAAGCATTGTTGGCACAACAACAATTGTAGGCATACCAACAAGAATTGGTTGCACAACAAAGCTTGCAGCAACCTCCCACGAACATACAAAAAACCCCACTCGTCACTCAAGCGTTCAAACCAGCCCAAAACACATTCATCCCACCACCCGATCCACAAAATGATGTGTTTGCACAAATCAAATTTCTCTTACAACAAGTGCTAGACCTAAAATCTAGGAAAACAACAAAAACCAAAGGGAATTTGTGCCCTTATTGATTCAACATAAGCATTGTGATGGTTCCATTCTCAGAAGGGTTTGAGATACCTAAATTTGACAAATATCGTGGAACTAGTAACCCTGAAGCTCACATTAGGGAATTTCATGTTTACGGTATGGAAGTTGCATATGATGAAACTTATCTAATGCAACTATTCCCTCAGAGTTTGGCTAGACCAGCAATGGAATGGTTATCTCATCTTCCTCGTAGAATAAAAATTTTCCAAGAAATTGTGGACTTATTCTTACAAAACTACTCATTCAACATAGGCATGGACGTAATTATAGAAGAACTATCCGCTCTCAAACAAGCCAAGGGGGAAACATTCACATCTTTCTTGTAATGATGGCAATCCAATGCCAGTAGGAGCAAGTGGACTATACCCAAAGAACAACAAATCTGTACTATCATCGTGAATCTCTAAGGAACCTTGTCCTTCCACCTAAAACATGCAATGCATCACCACATATGACTAGTTGATCCCCAAGACGCTCAACATCGAAAGATCCCTTATTGCACAAGGAGGGACACCTACTTATCAAGAAAATCATCCATCAACCAGTGACAATGAAAAACCTCGCACATGGGAAAAGAACAAGAACATTACTAATGATGGTGTGGTTGATGCCAAAGTTATCATCAGTGCTCCAAGGAAAAACACACAATCATACCAACAACCACAAGTCAATAACCAAAACAACACACAAGCCAACACATCATCACAACAACACAATAATCAAGTGGTCAATAATCTGAATAATCAAGGGGGACCACCTCCAAGGAACAAATATCCCCCTAAGCGAAAATACACACCACTTGGGGAACCAATTGAGTCTGTCCTGCAATAATTGGTACAAGAAAACTCATCAAGATCCCTATTTATGACAATTATCAAGAGCCTCAAGTTAAACTACCATGGTATAATGAGAAAAATCTCTATGATTTTCATAAAATTAAGGGACACACAATGATTAGTTGCATGAGACTCAAAAATATGATTCAAGACCTCATTGATGACAAAACCATAACCATTGAACAACCTGCTGGAAACCAAGATCTCAAAATATACATGAATATGATGCCAAATCATAATAAGGGAAACAACAATGGTAAGGAAAAGTATAATAATGTGAACCATGTCTATGACCATGTGGTTTCATCTTTAGATGTTGTTACACCCTTAGATGAGTGGGTTATCGTTGTCAATATCACAAGATCCAAAGCCGGCTGTGGAGTCACCACACATGGTGGAAAAATTACCATTGTAGGACAGTCCCAACCACCAAGTGCATCCACCACCAATTCGAAGTCAATACCTAGTGGTTATAATATCTTGGATCAATTGAAAAAGACCCCTACCCAAATCTCGAACATGTAATTATTGAAAATCTCACCTGCACATATGAAAATCCTAGAAGAAGCATTGGTCACATCCTCCATCCTAACAGATCTTGACATAGGCCAGTTCCAAGCTATAGTCGGGCATATCACCATGCCACATCTCCTAACATTTTCTGATCAGGACTTCCCAATGCAACCATCTCATAACTACGCACTCCATCTCGAAGTCCTAGTCCATAAGAATAAAGTCAAAAGAGTCATGGTCGATGGAGGTGGGGGTATAAATATTTGTACTCTCAAGCTAATAAAGAATCTGGGATTCTCTGAAGACGACATTGAAAAAGGTAAGGGTATCACTATCCAAACATATTATGATCAAGAGCGAGTGTCTCAAGGCACCATTCAACTCCCTATTCAAGTAGGGCTAGCTATCATGGAAACTACATGCCAAGTCCTTGATCTTGAATTACCTTGCAATATCCTCCTAGGGAACCCATGGATCCATGGCATGCAAACCATTGCATCCACATTCCATCAATGTGTCAAGTTTCCCTATTAGAATCAAGAGGTCACAATTCATGGAGATCCTGGACCATTTTATTATTGCAAGAACTTGGAAGCCAAGTACTAAAAAATCCCCCAAGTAACAAATAATGATGACGGATCCATGACTTCATATATAGACCCATCTACCCTCACCTCCACTTCTAAGACAAAGACGCCCTCCATTCCAGACATCTTTGATATCAAAGTCATTATCCAAGATAATGGGTGTGGGGATTACAAAATGAAGAAGAGTGCCTTTGTAATAGGAGAGTTACCTCAATCTCCTCGGTCTCATGGAAAACCTCAACTAATTGACACATAAACTCAAACCTTCAAAGAAGATCCCTCCAGATTCAAAAGGTGGGAAGCCCTAAGTCAAGAAGTGGTAGATGAAAGGGATATATCAAGCTTATTGTATCAAGATGAAAGGCCCGTACCTAATCTTCCCATGGACAATAACAAAAAAGGACTATAGTTAATGCAAGGATGGGGCTATAACAAAAACAAAAAGCTTGGGAAAAATGATAATGGCCTATTAGAACCGATCATTCCTGAGAAGCAAATAAAGAATCTTGGCCTTGGATGTACCCCTCCGAAATTAATCATACGTGGAAAAGGTGCCCTGGTTAAAATGGTCAAAGCTTCCCCCTCGGTTCCTATATCAATTACTTATCCATTTAAGGACCCCCTCATTGATCTACCTATGTTATTCAAGGATTCCTCCCTTCTCATGATTAGTACCCTATCTTTTAGGCCAAGTGACTAGATTACTGAGCTAAAAATTGTCTATCCCCAAATCATCAATTATGACCAACGAGGACCACCGATCTTAGACATGTTCAAAAATGATGAGACTCTCAGAATTCATGGGATTGTGGGATACAATACCATGTGGAGATCACAAATCAGGAATTGACATTGAGCTAGACACACATGCCTACTATGGGGAAACGATTAAATCCCTCAGTTGCAAAAGTGAAAATTTAAGAGTAATATCTAGGTCTTTAAGTGAAAACCACAATGTGGCACTTTCTGACCCAAAAATAGTGAAAACAAAGGACGTATCCAATAGTGAAAACCTCTTTGAGCTTCCAGAGGATGAGGGATTCAATATTCCCCTTAGTTTTATTCATTAGGAAAAGTTAGTAGTCTTGGTAGAGAAGTGCAATCCAGTCAACCTAGGAATTGAGGAAACACTTCATATCATGTTCTATGCAAAATCAATCTTTATAGAAGAACATGAAATTTTAGCTGCATTTCTGAGAGAAAGAAAAGTAAACTTTGCATGGACCTATGCCGACATGTTTGGTCTTGACCCAGAGGTTGTGTTTCACCATCTAGCTGTCTATCTAGAAGCAAAAGTAGTAAGACAAGCTAAGAAAGATGCATCCACAAATGGCATTACTAGTCAAACTTGAATTACAAAAGCTCCTTGATGCTGGCTTCATACAACCAATTGATTATCCATAATGGGTTTCAAACCTAGTACCAGTCACTATGCCCACTAGGGGCATCCGCATCTGCACTAACTTAAGAGATCTAAACAAAGCATGTCCTAAAGATGACTTCCCTCTTCTCAATATTGATATGATTGTGGATCAAACAACAGGGCATGAAATTTTGTCATTAATGGAAATATTTTCAGGGTACAATTAGATCATGATAGCTAAAGATAGTCAACACAAAAAAAATTTCACCTGCCCATGGGGAACTTACTATTGGAACATGATGCCATTTGGGTTGAAAAATGCAAGAGCTACCTACCAGAGAGCTATGACACTAATCTTCCATGACATGATTCACAAAACTGTGGAAGACTATGTGAATGACATATTAGCTAAATCAAGAAAGTATCAAGATCACATATTGGCTCTAAGCTCCATCTTTGATAGGCTAGAAGAATACAAGGTTAGACTCAATCCAAAGAAGTGTGTCTTCAATGTACAATTAGGAAAACTCCTTGGGTATATTGTATCTATGAGGGGAGTGGAGATAGATCCTGCTAAAGTCAAAGAAATTCTTGAGATGGAAGCACCAAGAACATTAAAGTAGTTAAGGGGTTTGCAAAGAAGACTCAAATCCATTTGTTGGTTCATAACATAGTTAGCAGATAAGGATATCCCATATTATTATCTACTCCACAAGGGGGTAGCATACAAATGGGATGAGAAATGTGATTAGGAATGTAATAAAATCAAGGAGTACTTGCTCACACCACCAGTTCTTATGCCACCAATTCCGAACAAGCCCTTGATCCTATATATATCAGCAACAATAGCAGCCCTTGGCGCTCTCTTAGCACAACATGATGAAAATAGGAAAGAGAGAGCTATTTACTACATCAGTAGAACCATGGTAGGACATGAGATAAATTACACATCCATTGAGAAGGCTTACCTAGCAATCATGTTCGCCGCATAGAAATTCAGACACTATGTTGGCACATCAGATAAAACTCATTGCCAAGATAGATCCTCTCAAGTATTTGCTTTCTAAAGCAATGCTCATAGGGAAAACAACTATATGGGTCATGATACTGATGGAACACAACATTGAGTATGTAGAACAAAAGGCCATTAAAGGAAAATTAATTGTAGATTAGCTGGAAGAAGCACCGATGTATTCAGAGAACCCATTGGTATCAAAATTTCTCAATGAGTCAATCTTTAACCTAAGTACAGTAGATCACTGGAAAGTATATTTTGATGGATCCTACACACAACATGGGTTAGGAGCTAGGGTCTTCTTCATTACACCACAAGGAGATTGCATACCAAAGTCATACAAGTTGTGTTTTCCTTGCACACATAACATTGTAGAATATGAGGCTCTTGTTATAGGACTCAAAATTGTAGTGCAATGGTAGATCATGACACTCAAGGTCTATGGGGACTCACAACTTATCATCAGCCAGGTCAATGATGAACCAAATGAAGGATGGAGAATTGACCCCATACAAGAAATTGGTGGAAAGCCTCAAATAATTCTTCATCGACATCATGTTTGAGCAAATACCTAGAGAAAACAATAGAGCAGCAGATGCTATGGCAACAATCATATCGCTACTAGATATCCCACACAATGTACCTAAGCAAGAATTACTTGTAGAGCAGCTTCTCATGCCAGATTTTGAGGCACCAGAGTCTAAATTTGTGTGTGAAATCATTGGTCTCGGTGACCCTTGGTATCATGACATTTACACCTACTTGAAAATAGGAGTCCTCGTTGATATCACCCTGAACCTTAAAAGAACATTTGTCAAGAAGTCATCTCGCTTTGTTATCTTAGGAGACACCCTATACCTTAGGAGTATCAAAGGAACCTTGTTGTGATTCCTTAACCCTAAGGAAGCTTTGACTGCTTTAACCGAGGTACATGATGGCATCTGTGGATCACATTTGAGTGGTATGACCTTGGATAAGAAATTGCTGAGGATTGTGTACTACTGGCTGACAATGGAGAGGAAAGCTCATGAATATGTCAAGAAATTCTTGCAATGTCAACAACATGGGGACCTCATCCATGCACCAACTTAGGAGCTCCAACTGATTGTAACACCTTGGCCCTTCTCACAGTGGGGGCTTAATCTCATTGGTAAAATCACTCCCACCTCATCTAGTGGACATAAGTTCATCATTACCATCACATAGTACTTCAAAAAGTGGATAGAGGCCATTCCCATGACCTATGTTATAGGAAAACATATTTCCAAGTTCATCTTGAACTATCTCATTTTCTGCTATGGTGTTCCACAAGCCATTATCTCAGATAACGAGACACCTTTCAAAAAATAGGATGTTCAAGACCTATGCTAGAAATTCAATATCAAACATCTCTTTTCCACTCCATACTACCCCGAAGGTAACGGTCAAGCTGAGGCTACCAATAAAACATCCTAAGAATCCTCAAGAAGACAATCAATGAAGTTGGTCGTGACTAACACCTACAGTTGAACCCTACCCTATGGGCTTACTAAACAAGTATCTACACACCAACAGGTGCCACCCTATTCTTCCTGGTCTACGGATGAGAAGCCATACTTCCCATTGAGATCGAGCTCCCATCCTTAAGAATATCATTGCAAAATCTCATCATTGATGAAGAATATTAGGTATCACGGTTGAACGAGCTAGAGCTATTGGATGAATGACACATGGATGCCTTGAATCATACAAGTCTATCAGAACCATCTTAAGAGAAGCTATAACAAGAAGATCAGGGGTCAGACCTTTCAAGTTGGAGAGCTCATGTTGAAGGAGAATTAGAAGAATGTACCAAATCTTGACAAGAGAAATTTTGAACCCAACTAGTTGGGGCCCTTCATCATCATGTCAAGTTATAAATCAGGAGCATATTAGCTATCTACACATGAAGGTGAGCCTCTTTAGGAGCCTATCAATAGCTCCCATCTCAAAAAAAGAATGCCTAAACTTGCAAGGTATAAATAAAAAAAATAAAAAAAATAAAAAAAATCCAAAAAAATTAGAAAAAGGATTGAAAACAGTAAAGAAAAAAATCATCCTCTAGTGAAAATCACTTCGGTGGCACTTTGGGAAAGTACCTTGGTGAAAACCTGGTAAAATGGCACCTTGTGTAAATAAGCACTTTCCATTGACCATGATATCTACGGCTTGTTTTGCATCATTCATCCATCACCCTTCCATTGATCCTTCTGACACCCATCCATGTCCGCATCATAGCTTGATCTTGTGTTTGTATCATGTTCCCTCCTAGTACTACTTGGAACATTCCTAAGGTCAATTTGTCCTACCTATATCAGAGTACTCTATCACATCACATTGGGGGTATGCTCTTAATATCTGCATCAGATCGGATTTGTGTATATTCTTGCAATCTTCCTTAAAATCAAAAAATCCAAAAACATTCAAAATAGGTCAAAAAGTCAGAAAAAGTAAAAAATAGAGTCGTCTTGTCAAACTATGAGTCTCTGAGGTCTAAATGTAGGTAAGGCCATCATTGATGTTCCCCTGAGATGCCCTAGGCCAGTCCTTTAGGAATCCGTCATAATAAACTAACAATCCATTTGTTCATGCTTCATCAATAAGTGAGTCTATGTCAGTTAAACTATGTGGTCTCTACGTGTATAACATAGGCAAGGATAATCTTTGATTATCCCCTGAGGCACCTAAGATAGGTCTTTAGGTTAGTTTCTTGGTCAAAATCTCAAAAAACACTAAAAACATTGGAAAATGTGAAAATCAAAACATTTGTAAAACATCTCAAAAATACCAAAAACAACCTCAAAACATTTCAAAACTTCAAAAAATCCAAATATTTGAAAAAATACATCCATCCCATTTCACAATCACCCGATATAAACATCCACTCATAATAATTCATCATCACCCCCAACCTTCGGTGAAACAATCGGAAACAAGTCTAGCAGGTTACAAGTGAAAACTCAAACGTCAAGGTCTCAAGTCTAGGTCAATAGGTAAACAAGTTGGTCAACTCTTGATACTAATAGCCCATCATCTAGTTAGTCCCAAAGTAATCCAATAACATCATGTCCTACGATGCATTCTTCCTACATTGGACATCAACATTAGACATCATCGTAGTTTAGTGTAGGCTAGAGGTATAAAGAACATTGACTTGTTTGTGTACTTGATCTTTTATTTTGATTTATCTTATTGCACTAATTCCAATGACCTCTCGATGATGTCTAATCAAGAAGATTTAGAGAGAAAGGAATGGGGAATTGATCATTATCTTTTTATCTATTGTGCTTGTGGGATATTCTTGTAATATAACCTTGGTCATGCTTACTTTGTTTGGTCTGTAGGGAGGGTATTTTGGGTATCTTATTGACCACATGGGAAGGTTCTACTTTTATATGTTTTGGTCTAAGATGCTTGAAATATATGAATTGCATCCTAAATAGGGTTTTGTATGTCAAGTGTGAACATGGATACTCCTACCTAATTGTCAAGTGAAAGTTCATCACACTAGGTACAATGCCAGCCTAGTTCTTTATACCTTGATGCATCATATCTATGTGTGTTATCATACATAAGGAAAGTAATCTCTTTACGCCCCCAATCTTTGATAAGCGAAACATCATCAATAAAATCTTAGAAGATCATGGACTTGTTGGATCCTCTTATCATCATCTTATTTCTTCTTTCTTCTCTCTGCGCTAACATGGTACCATGAAAATCAACCAAATGTCACCAATGCATCCATCCCGCATCCACAAACCATCAGCATACTGCATATCATACATCATTGCACCATAATATAGATTGGTTATTCTAAGCATCACATAAACCATACATTTGCATAAAACATCCATTGCATAATCATATAAGCATCATCACATCATCCATATATACATATATATTGTATCATCATAGAAAATATATTGAAAAAGAAAAAGAACATATCATAACATTACATACATCTCATAATCATAACATATCACATCATCCATTTTGCATTATCATTTAGGCCATAATATAGATATATTATTCTAGGCATCTTAGAATCATTTACATAAACATTTGCATCCATACATCCATACTGCAAACATCATCATAAAAGTGCATAAAAAATATACAAAAAAGAAATGCATCCATAACATTTACATCCATGAACATCTACATCACAAGGCATTTCAAAAAATCATATTGCATCCATATAGAATCACATTGCATATACATAGAGCATCAAATGCATCCATACATAAAGCATAAATAAAGTGAACACATCACATCATAAATCGGTCAAACCCATATCATATATATATAAAAAAATCATCATTGTCATGGTACAAATATGACTCAAATTTATGTATATTGATCATGATACAAAGCTCACGGGGCTATAAAAAATGGAGCCTATGAAACTCAAAAAGAATCAAGCATTGATCAAAAACTGTATGCAGCTACTAGCCCTGATGGCTGTTCCCCTCGCCCGCATGCCTCTCTAGCTAATCATCTATCTACTGAGAATAATTTGGTTGTTGTTGGGCCACAGATACAACCTACCTATAATGAAAACTGTAATACTTTGCCTCCTTGACTACCTCATGGTACATCAGCGCTGGTACAGTCCTCCCTTGGGATGTGGTGGCCATGCTCTCTAGCTGCTGTCTACGACCGACCTCCCTAGCAAACTGTAACTTTGGAGCATGTCCCCATTGCCTAGTTTGGTCCCTCTCAATAGTAAGGGCTTGGATCTACTGCCTGACCTGATCTCTCTCCATCATAACTGCCTATAGTTGTACCTGTAATCCCTATACCTATTCCTGTAGCTGTTGAATCTGGGCATCCCATGGATCCGACTATTGTGGCTATTGATCTAGCTACCATAGACGATGCCCATCTTGGGGCAGTGCTCTAGGATCCTATCCATCTGGCCCTACCTGTGCTCTCTGAGCACTCCCCCCCAAGGTCTCTCCCATGTAGGTGCCACTCCTGGATTTGTCAGCCAGAGTGAAGGTATAAACCACTCATCATATGCACATGTTGTTCTTGGATCCACCAACCCCTGAGCATAGGCCCATGGCCTAGCAACCAACTGTGAAAGAAACCAACTTTGTTGGATGATGGAATTGTCCGTCCCCACGAGGTCTCTCAGGATAATCTAGCAAAGAAGTTAGTATACTGATCATCCAACCGATCTTGAACCTCCCCAAACTAGTGAGCCACCTTGGCTGGAAAATAATTCTCTATAATAGTATGCTCCCTCCCCTACGTTAGGCGGGTTTTTCAAGCACAAAAAACTTGTACATCATCATACCATGCAGGCATCTGTAACCAGGGATGCTGGCAGAACACTATCATCTCATTTAGGACTCGGCGCTAGTAAGGTAGACCCAGTTGTCTTGTATGTCTCAAAGTGATCCCACCCTTGTATCTCCAAATCGTTGGATCATTGGGCTCTGTATCAACTAAAGTAATGATCAATCAAAGCACGAAAATGTGCTCCCAGTCCCAAATATGCACCAGTGTCACTCTGGTACCAATCGCTCAACCATCACAATATGAAAAATCATGTAGATCATGGTACAATGAGGCCAACATCATTGGTCCCCAGGAAAACAAGGTCCTCTTGCTCAACATTTGCTCCCATGCCAAGCCCCATCCTGGGCTGAAGAATCTGCCTTGTCAATCTGGAGCCACTAACCTAGATATAATAGCATCAATGATCATCCTAAAAGGCGACACCCGACCTCTATAGAAATCTAGGTCAAGCTGGTCCTAGGTTAGTATAAGGCTCTCTAGTTCCATGACCTCATGACATATGTCAACACCAACATTTGTATCATAGATCACTCGCTCGACATGAATTGACAAATGTAGAATGCACCATATTTCCTCCAGAGTAACAGTCGCCTCACCAGTTAGAAGGTGAAAAGATGAGGTCTTGCTATGCCACCTCTCGCACAACGCAGTCATCATCACCAAGTGGCTTCAGACAATGGGTGTATAGGCGACGTACCAGAGACCGATCTCCCCCAGATGATACTATCGTAACTTTGATAAATCATCCAATTTGTGTAGGACTGAGGGTTGATGCTCACGTGAAAGCACAAGTTGGATCACCTCCTGTACCCATAAAGCCACAACATCAAAATTCACAAAAAGATATGACCTTGTTTGGAGTTTTCGACCTTGAAACCACGAATGTGTCGTAGTTTGCAAAAGCATTGCTATTTGTAAAAATCCAAACAATGGTGTTGGCCCTTTGAAAATGCTAAATCCATCATAGCATCACCATTTTCATTAGCGTCACCCTTTGACCAACAAACCCTAAACTCAAATCGAGTTAAGTGTCACTTTTTGCAAAAGCGTTGCTATTTGGAAATTTGAACCCTAACCCCAAATCGCGAATTGGGTCATGATTTGCACAAGCGACACTGTTTGAGATTTCAATGTCGTCGATTTGCAGTTTGTGCATCGCTATATAGCGACGTTGGGGACTTTGACTCTTTTAAGTGTAATAAATGCACTAAAAAATCATTTCAAAGTTGTGTTTGGGTCGCATATTAGTGGTCCTGCGCTTGGAGGTCTTTGGTACATGTGGACTTGCTTAGAAATGTTTCAGGGAAACACTCATTGCGCCATGTCGCAAAAGGGTCATTGCTCAAATGACTGAAATTTCTAAGGTTTGAATGCACAAATGAGTGGAAAGTGACCCCTCCAAGCCTATTTAAGCATGAAAATTAGGGTTTTGCACCCCCAACACTATTTTTTCCCAACCAAGGCTCATATATTTTTTCATGTTTTGGCATATTTTTCAACATCCTAAAGCCTTTCTAGACCCTTCAAGCACCTTATCGTCTTTTTTCGTGAGATTGACCCTAAAATCCAATTTTTTGTTCAATCTCTTAAGGGGGCAGTATACCAACGTAATTATTCTTGTTGGGGTAGCAATGAAGCATCCAAAAAATAAAATAAAAATTAAATTTTGATCTCACTTGTGTTATTCTTTGAACCAGCACAGGGTGCTGTCACAATAGTGGTTTACAATTCTTGAGAGGAATGGATTTTAGCTGAAATCACATATTTTTAGAAAATATAATGATTTAAGCCTTAAAAATTTCTATTTTAAAGATTCCAGTTGAAGAGGGTTTTATCAAATCACCTTAGATCAAATCCCCTTGGATAGAACCTCGCTAGTTTTAAACCATACCTATAAATGTGTCTCCTTTACACCTATCGAAATGCTAATAAAAAATCACTTTTGATTTAGCTTTTGGGGGATCAAATGAATTCATTTAAAATTTATTTCAAATGATTATGGTATTCCTCAGAACAAACTATCCAATGAATATAATTTTAATATGTTTTGGTTTTGTTATGTATTTATTTTTTAAGTTTTATTAAACATAGGTTTTTCATCGAAAATGAATTTCTTTGTTCTTCACATGTGGAAAAATATAAGATTATCAAAAATAAAATTGAAAAATATGAGTGCACCGGATATTGAAGTCCTTGATCCAACAAAAAAAAAAAAATTAAATTTTGACATATACAAAAAAGTTATGCATTATACGGTGCACTATGTCGAATTATAATTAGTTTGATTTTGAAACTTGATTAAGGAAAAAATCAATAAAAAATATCTAACCAAGTGGAAGCACTAGATATCAGAGTTAAAAATCTAAATTTGAAAGAATTAGAATTTTATCCTTCATGGAAAAAAAGTTATGCTTATACGGTGGCCACTTTTAAAAATGTTGTTTTCTGAAAAAATCAAATTTTGTGGGAGATGGAAAAATAAGTGCAATTTGATTCCAAAAAAAATTGAAAAAAATATTTTTAGAATCTACAAACAAAATTTGATGAGACTCTAGTTTGCACCATCTTCAAATTCCTCACGGTTTAGCCGCTATAGGTGCCCAAATGTGAAGATTTAGTTAAAAATAATAATTTCAGTGTCCAGTTTGGCCAAAAATTGTAAACCACTATTATGGGATCACCCCACAACAAGTACATTGCTTCAAAGAGGGGAAAAATGTAGATGCTCAAAATATCTTGATTGATATCATGCAATTGATTCTGATTAACTAACACCGATTCTTCCTTAATCATTTCTTCACTAACCAATTAATTGAATGAGCTTTATTTAATTAATTTTCTCCTAAAATCAGATAATGAACTTTATCGGATTATTTCATCCTAATGTTCTTCCTTTAATTAAATAACCAATCTTATTTAATTAAAATCCTCATGTTCTTCCTTTAATTAAATAAATCAATTTTATTTAATTAAAATACTAATGTCATCTCCTTTAATTAAATAAATCAATATATTTAATTAAAATACTAATGTCCCAATATCCTCTCATTTGATTTAAATAAACTCAAATATTTAAATTAAATGTCACAATCAAACTAATTTCACCTAAGTTAATTAATCCTAAATTAATTAACTCCTAACACTAATACCTCATTTATCTAGCTTTTAACTCCACCCTAGGGTAAGTCAACCTTGGTCAACTAACCAAGTGGCACATGTAAATCAATTTATTTGATTTACTAATTACCCTATTTTCATTCAAAAATGATATATTCTTGGAATATTCCACCCACTTGACTTTTCCCTCCCAAAGCACTTTTGTCCTCTTTCTTGAGCCACCTTTGCATTTAAGGCTCTTAGATGTCCTCTTCTTACACAAGCAACCTTGGCTTTAAATGGCTCTTACACCTCCTCTTACACAAGCCACCTTGGAATTCATTCTTCTTACACATCCCATCTCCCAAGATGTGCTCACATATGTGTGAGCACATCTCCTCTAGATTCATTAGCATGTTGACAAGTGGCACAATGCCATTGGTCCCTTTTTTAATCCCACATTCTCCCCATTCTTCACTCTTCAATCCTTCTTCCTTATAAATAGAGGCCTTCTCTATTGATTTGAGGGACACAACTTCATGCAAATCTATTATAGTCATTTGAGTTTAAAGCATCAATGATTTCATCCACAATTTCATCCAAGTTAGCATATAATTTCATCATCCATAGCTAGGTTATTGACATTTTGCATCAAGAATCACACATCCATCATCAATCTTATCAAGGGATTGGGAAAGGGCTTCTTTCCACATCAAAGAAGAACCAATCCCCCTATGGGATGCTGGTTTGATCATTAGAATAGTATTTCATTAGTAACTTATTCGATATTTTACTTTGTTTTCGTGTTCTAGTGTTCAAATGAATTTCATAGGGAATGCTTGCTTACACTTGTTTAAGGACTAATGTTTGATTGTTTTTTCATGTTTGAGTAGGTCTAGGAAAATAATTCACATTTTGAAATCAGGAAAACACTTAGAAATTTTGTAGGTAATCAGGCATCAACCTTCAGGCTTATTGCTTATCGAATGCAGTTGTAGAAGTCTTAGAAAAGTTGAAGAGTGTCAGCAATCAAACTTCGTAGTTTTGCATATGCTTTGCTGGTGAAGTCTATGGTATCGGGTATTGAGAAACCCCAAGTCCTAATCCGCGAAAGGACTTCGTTCTTCAATGTTCGTGAAGTTGGTGTGGTTGTGTAAGAGAGACATATTGTTATCGACAGGACAGTGATGGAAGTCCCTTCGACATTCTGATAAGTCTTCATCAACGAGACATCATCATATTAGAAGGATTCATAACTAACGACCCTACAACGGTGATTGGAGAGGTTGGAAAGTGTGCGGGCTATCCTGCCACCCCTTGATGGTCTAAGAGATAGCCTGTGGTAGTGCGGGGAAAGGTTAGTAACCCGTGATCCCAAGGTGACTTGTAATGTAGCTTGTGGTATAGTAGTAAACCCGCTATATAGCGAAGGTCAGTCTAAGTGGTTGTGGTGTTGCGGTGGTCAGTCGGAATGGTAGAATCAAACCAAAATCCCGCGGCTAGTCAACAAAGGCTTTGTGATATTGCAGTTATGACTATTCGATGGTTGCAAAAGTTGAAAAGTCTGTTATGATAGTTTTCTTATAATGCTTGAGAAGTACGTATGTAATGTTGTAGTGCATTGGAATTGTGAGAGAGGAGAGATTAAATTTAGAGGGATTATGCTGTCGGATTTTCTCCAAATGGGACAGGATGTAAATCTCCATGTAAAGGCTTAGAGCCTACAATTGTATTGTAATTGTGTATTTGGTTGCTGAATTATACAATGGATCTATGATTTTGGAGTGTGTGGTTTTTTACTCGAAAGTTTTTTCCCCATGTAAATCCTTTTGTTCATGTCTTCTGTTCCATCTTTCATGTTTAACGATTCTATTTATTGAATCTATTTAATGCATGTTGCTGAAATTGGTTGATCTGG
Organism: Sequoia sempervirens; assembly: GCA_007258455.2. NCBI lineage: Eukaryota > Viridiplantae > Streptophyta > Pinopsida > Cupressales > Cupressaceae > Sequoia > Sequoia sempervirens. The sequence goes on from VDFB02047230.1 coordinate 214,720,086, forward strand.
CATGATCTTAAAGTGCATGAGCTTTCCTCTAAGGATTAATGGTGGGAAATAAACTATGTTTGATTCCGCTTTATGGCATAGCATGTTTTTTTTAGGAAATATGTAGAAATGAATGTTACGAAAGACATTGATCTTAGATGCTCATTTTGGGATGAATCAATTTTCGTTCACTTTCTAATTAATAAAAAATTGATGGGAAAGTGGTCTAACAAGGTGACCTTAGGAAGATGCATCACTAGAAGATATCGACAAGAGGTAAATGAGAAAAAATATTGTGTCATAATCATGGCATGATCAAGCTATTTAAGAACTCTATCATTTTCCACCCAGAAATTACTCCATGTATGCCAAATAAATTAAGGATAGTAGAAAAATGAGTTGGAATAAAAAAGACCTAATTTATTATGCATGTAAAACCAAGCCTTATTATTTCCAGCTGTCCATAAAAATGGCACTACCCCATCTTTATCGAAGGCCACCTCAACCATATTAAATTTTCTACACATAACCCAAGTGGTTGGGAAAATTGAATCTGCAACCCACTGCCATAGATAAGATCTCTCAACAACATCATTGGGAGCATAAACATTTATGATCCCAAAAGAATTCAATTATCGATTGACATGAAGATCTAGACAAGGTGATGCATTAGATCAGAACCATGGTCAATCACATTAGAATTCCACCATAATGCAAGAAGGGTGATAACCCCTCCATGACCAAAATCATGATTGGAAGCCAAAACCAAACCATCTAGCCAAGTCACCCAACATGCCATAAAAATCATGAAAAATAAATCTTAATATCTTGAAGACATAAAATATCAAACCAAGATAATGTTGTCAAGTATACCACATAGAATACTTCCTGACGAGGTCCATGAGACCTCAGACATTCTATGAAAGAAAGTTGATAATAAAAATTATTGGATATCATCCTCATCATCTAAGGAGGAGAAATGATTCTATAAGAACTCTAAAGCCTTTTAAAATCCAAGCAAACCATTTCATCACTTTTCTTGAATATATTCACAACCTCCATGTGCCTAGATGGGATTCGAGAGAGGTGCAAATTCTAGGGCTAAGAAGAGAGAACCAAATCTACTTAAGGAATTCACACAATGATTGGTCAGCTTGGAGCCTCAGAGTCTGCAAAGGTGGCACCAATTTTCTCCTTCAAAGCAGGGTTTGAAACCATATTGTGAGGCTACAGTGCAATAGACTCTGAGGGCTTGCTTGGTTCATTTCTAGATGAACTAGCCTTTCCATTTTGAAAAAATATGGTCCATTTCTATTCTATTTTTTACTTCTCAAAAAATTGTAGAGGGTTTGGAGACTTTGGAGGGGACTTGGCCCTCGACACCACGATTGGACAATCCTTTATTTTATGCTATGAGGATTGACACTAGAATCATGTATTTGGTAAATTCAAATAGAGCACACATTGCGTGTGGTGAATGCCACCAATATGAATTTCAATCATGTCTTCGAGATCATGAGATAAATCCACTTCAAAATAGACCCATTTTTGGGGTCAAGCACAATAAAAATGATCGACCACGACACAAGTGACCTTCCCAAGAGACGTAGCAATAACTGGGATAAAATACCAATAAGACAAAGGAAGAACTAGGAATTCAAGTCAAATACGCACACAAAGTTTCCTATCATACGATATAGAGAAGTCTCAAGACCAAGGCTAAAAACCCAACAAATATGACTAGACATACCATGGCCCATGCTAGAAAATAGCCTAAACATGGCTGACCTCAACAAAACCAAAAAAGAAAAAACCCTTTGGTGAGGTTTTGGATCCCATTGAGATGAATCCCATGAGGGGCCCATGACTTGTAAACCTAGTCTCATAGCATTATTTCATGGGGGACCCTCCCAAAAAAAAAACCTATAAGAGTATTTTGTTCTAACCATTGACATGCATAATCAAATTCCAAGGTGGTTAAAACCACATCCATAAGAGTCTCAAAAGGCATGCCTCATGAAATACTTTCAACATGAATTTTTGGGGTCACTTATTTGGAGGATCCATTATTCAAAGATGCCACACTATCAAGACCAACAATAATTAATGGGTTGAAGTTGGCCACATCCATTTTAAATGAAAGCTCCCATAATGAATGGGATATGATGCAAGATCAAACAAAAAAGGAAAGACCTTATAATAAAGGACCTTAATTTGGTTTAAGGTCTTGCAATTGAAGGTGCCTAAATTAAACCTATATGGAACCCATTCCACTTGTACACATTCAGTTGGATAAAAAGTTCTAATTTGAGCCATGTTCTTCACAATCAAATAAAACCATCATGACACAAGGTTTTGAATAAATATAGCCTAGAGAGTAAGCTTTCTAAAAATCATAATTTATAATATTTTTAATTTAACTATGATATTTATTTTTTATTTTGTAATAGACATAGGATTTTTACCAAACATAAATACCCCCCTTCAATATATATGAAAAATAGAAAATATTAAAAAATTATTCCCATCTTCCATATTAATGTCCTTATTTCAAGAACTAAAAAAAATTGGTATATAAAAAAATGTTATGCATTATGAAGAAGCATGCTAAATTATAATTAATTTAAATTAAAAATCATGGATGGGGTCACTCTCTCTCTAACACATACCCATATTAATGTCTTTGTTTCAACAACTAAAAAATTGGGTTTATAAAAAATGTTATGCATTATGGGAAACATGTTAATATATAACTAACTTGAATTCAAATTTATTGATGGGACCCCTTTCTATCTCTCACTCATCCTCATGTACACTAACACACAAACACATATACACATACAAACTCACACTCTCTCACACACAAAAGTTATAGATGCGTCTTCCCTCTTCGTCTCTCTCTCTCTCACTCACACATGTAGACACACACACACACACTCTCTCTCTCACCAAATTTTGATAGTAATTCCTGATATCATTATTTTTTAATTAACAGACACAAAAAATTTATAAAGTAATTCCTAAGATTATTATTTTGGTAATTATAAGTTAGAGATATATGTAAGGATTTAGTATAAATATAGGAACTATGTTCATACAATGGAGACTATGGGAATAATTTTCTACATAACTTTTATTTTGTCTTGACCTGTCAAGAATTTTTTTTAATACTTTATTAGCATGAACTTAGAATAGGGTTTTCCATCTTTGAATTTTAAGTATGGAAATATATTATTGGTAGTAGAAAAGATAATATATGTTTTCCATTTCATTCTAGTAAATATTACCAATGGTACATTAACTCATTGCTTTGCTAAGAGATTCATGCAACAAATATTTATTTTACATGACATATCAAAGATCATTTCAACTCATGATACCTAAATATATTTTTAAACTTGAACTAGTTAACAATCAACCTTAGGAACTAAAATTTTCTTTAGCCCATGCTATCATTTAGAGAGGGATGGTCAAATGGAGAGAGTGAATCAAGATTTTTTTCTTAAACAAAATACTTGTGAAGAGTACATTCCCTTAAGTATAATTTTCTTATAAATATTTTATTAAACATTAGGGATGTTACCTTTCTAAGAACTTTATGGTATAAATGTCAAACTCTTATTAGTTTGGATAAGGAAGAGAATATACTAGTGTTTAGCCCATATATTGTGAAGCAATTTGAAGATGAGTGAAATAATTTTTATAAAAAACTTAAAGGAGATAAAAATAAGGTATAAGAGGTATACAACATGATTCATATTTCAAAGTGGTTCACATTGAGTGACTAGGTGTTTTTAAGGGTCAAAAATCAAAAGATTTTAATTAGGTTTGTAAAGTCTTTGAAGCAAGCTCCAAATTTTGTAGAACTATTTTAGGTCTTAAAATCTATAAATCCATTAGCATATAGGCTAGTTGAATCTTAAATGCTAGATAAATCTCATATTGTTTTCCACGTCTATTAAAAACTATAATACAAATCGTACTCATGTTTTTGATTAACACACACTACAAACATATGGTATAGGAGTGATTTTATTTGAGCTCCTAAGGGTGCTTCAGAGATAGTAGGTGCATGTATGTAATAGGTTTGTTAAAAAGTGTTGAGTCTAATAGGACCAATACATATAAGTCAATACCACTTTGGTAATAATTGAAATGTACATATTTATTTAAGTACCATTTAGGAAATACAAATTTTTGGGGGAATTAATTTTGTAGTATCAACGTATTTTGTATTAATATATTATTTAATTCATAAAATAATTAATAATAAAATATGATACCATCAATTAGGTCGGCCTAATTGGATGTAATATACAAAGTATAACTTGTCGGCTCAATATCCACACATACACTCTTCGTGCCAAGATTCAAAACTCATAGGAATTTGAAATAGGTCAAAATGGACCCAAAATAGCACCCACATAATGGATCAACACTTATTCAATCTCCGCAAAATACAAAAATCATTAGGTCGGCACCAATAATGACCTAACATTAAAATTTTCCAATTGTTCAACCACATTTGGACATGTGGACCTCCAAAATCTATGCTATTTGGAGTATACACTCTACTAACACCTGCTAACAACTCCACAAAATCATAAAGCTAGATTCCAATCCATGGAGAAGTGTGGATTCACCAAAACATATGCACTAAACTGGGAAACACCTATTACTGCTAGACTGATATACTATCACTCATAACTTCAACTCTAGGACCCAAAACAATATGAAAATTTGGATTTAGGTTCCTCTAACATCCATCAAAATTATATCAAAAGTGTAGAGCAAGAACTTATAAAATGGACCAATGCAAACTCAAAAACCAGATGTCATGTACACTAGAATACCTATATTGATACTTAGTCGATTTCTCTTTCACCTCTCTTCATTAGATCAAACCTTCTTACAAATATTCACTAGATTACTAGATTTAAACATTCCCAAGCTATACAAACTAATCTGCACCATGGTCTTCATACTGGAATACAAAGTTGAAATCAACAACAATGCTGCAATGCATACTGTGTAACTTATACTCATCCCACATGCTCATGTTGCCAAAAAATGCATCAATGAAAAAATCTTTATTCTTCCTAGTGGTAAGATAAAACCATGTGCCACAACACCATGTGAACACTAAAACATCAATCCCTCATTTAATATTAGGTACTAAGTTTTCACTTTATTTAATATTTCCCCAATATTAAATTATTATCATATGTCTCCCACACATTAAATAATAATACAATGTTACAATACAACATAAAGTGGTCCCCAAATAATTACCTATTGTGATTAACCACACCACCTAGGTGCATCACAACTAAATAACTATGTAATTACAACATTATAATATATCATTTTATGCAATGGTGTACAACACCATATCCCAACATTCTCCCACTTGTTGTATACACTACATAATGGATCAATACATGAAATACATCATGTCATAGCCATACATGAAATCACATGAATTTGTAACATACTTTTGTGCCCCATCAAGATACCTGCAATATGAACAAAGTGACCACCATCTCAAGAAAGAACTCCTCTCACCCTACAATGTGCCACCTATGGAAGAAAAGGAACATGCCAAGGTGAAGATGGATCAATCCAAGAACACAAGCATCAAATCCAAGTGATAAAAAAGGCTCTAACCAAGCTATTTTCATGAAGAAAAACCCACATGATTGGAAATAACATCCATAACATATGCTAATACATTCAACCATCCACACCTCCTAGGTATCAATACATTAGTAAACTCATGCCAAGAACATATGCAACCCATAAACCATAATCACAAGCTCCATGTATCAAACCTGTCAATAAAGAACATGCACATCCAGGAACTCCCACTGCATAGGTATTTTAAAATCATATCAAGTCTACCAATCAACACTATATCAAGGTGTGATAAATGATCAACAATGAAATACCAAGAACAATAACAATGATGCACACATGCAACCCAAATAGCTGCATAATCTCTCACAACACTACTAAATTTGACTCCATTTTATGAAAAATGTTCGTCGGTCTTTCGAAAAACATTTTTTGGACAACCGACGAACTAACAAAATAATTTTCGTCAAAATTCCAATGAAGAATTAAACATCAAAATAATGGCCTAGATTCGTTGGTCGTCAACATCATAAAATGGCTCTATTGTTCATTGGAATATCGATGACAACTTTGTGTATTCACTAATGAATTATAACCAAAACGCAATTGCAATGCCTCTTCCAAAGTGTCAAAACAACACCAGAAGTTCATCGCCATTTTGATGAAAGGGAAAGTAGTTACGATGAAGCCTTTGTCGCAGCTATAACAACTTTATCGGACCTTTTTGGTGATTCATCAAAATTGCGATGAAACAATGCAATTTTTTTTTAAAAATATATTTGTTGAAATGTACCATCGTGGAGATTCTTGGCGATGACTACCAAAGCCAACCCATCGGTGAGAGATCAATCATTGGCACAAAATAGAAAAATCACTCTGATAGTCCATGTCTTGCCGATGACTTCCGTCGGCAAGACAGATCCAATGTCACACCGATTTGACCTCTTTAGGAGTTTTAAATAGACCTACACCATGTCATCATGGGGACTCTTGGTGATGACCAAAGAATCCAACCATCGGCAAGAGATCAATCATCAACACAGGATAGAAAAATCACTTCAATAGTCCATGTCTTTCTGATGACTTCCGTCGGCAAGACAAATCCAATGTCACACCAATCTAACCTCTTTAGGAGTTTTAAATAGACCTACACCATGTCATCGTGGAGACTCTTGGAGATGACCACCGAAGCCAACCCATCGATGAGAGATCAATCATCGACACAGGATAGAAAACTCATTTTGATAGTCCATGTCTTGCCGACGACTTCCATCGGCAAGACAGATCTAATGTCACATCGATCTGACCTCTTTAGGAGTTTCAAATAGACCTACACCATGTCATCGTGGAGACTCTTGGCGATGACCACCGAAGCCAACCCATCGGTGAGAGATCAATCATCGACACATGATAGAAAACTCACTCTGATAGTCCATGTCTTACCGATGACTTCTGTCGGCAAGACAAATCCAATGTCACATTGATCTGACCTCTTCAAGAGTTGTGAACATTGTTGGTTATTAGCAAGACATTCTGAGGGTCTTGCCGATTAAACAAGTGTCTAAGAGAAAGTAAATAGATGGAACCTATTAATTTTCTTATTTTTTGGGTTCTTTAAATCATAGAATAGATACCATCTTCTTGTGTAATGTACTTATATTCAGATTTGAATTCGAGACCAATTGTCATTGCACATTCCATTTTACTTGCATAGAGTATTCTATAAGCAATATATTGATAATACCAAATGATTTATGGTGTTGTACAATGCTACCTATCATCATAGTTCTGTTGTTCCCCCCTAGATAATCCTATAAAGACAAGTTTACAATACCAAGTCAAATAATATGAAAAAGACTTACTTCCATACAAATTAAATGATTATTCTCACAATGGCAATTGTCTAATCACAACAAAAGTTCCATGAAAGTGATGGGGAGACTTACCTTTCAAGAGCACTCTTGCTCTTCCCAAGACCTATTCTCTAGTCTTCCTAGGGTATTCCTCTCTACCCTATTCAGGGATCTCTCCTAAACCCCTCTCACCTCATAAGACTCTCCACCAATTTCAAATTCTTCTCCATTACTCTCAATTCGCCACTAGGCTTCCCTAGGTTCCAAAATGACCCAAAGTGTCCTAACCACTCCAGGGGCTAGGAAAGGCTATTCTATTGTCTCTTTTTTGATTTGACACCTCATTGATCAATCTCATTGGATTCTTTCACCATTCTCCCATCGCTTTCTTCAAAAACTCCATTTTAGGCCTTGTAGCCTTTTGCCCCAACTAGGCCTCCTAGAACCCGTTTTCTTGGCTTTTCTCAAAAATAGTCTTAACAACCCCCAAATATTTTTTGATATTATTTCTAGTGGTACCCTAGGCTTCAATATTTACTAGGTGTAAGGTCTCCCAAGTGGCCGTTCATTTGATTGTCCTCATACCTCCCTAATTTCAAGGGTTTCAAGGGTTTTAGCTCCTTTTCCCAACCTTGAGGGCTTCAATGACCTCCTCAACTCTCCTCCTTGCACACACATGTCTGGAATACATGTTCCCTCACTCCCACACTCTTTATTGGGACAAACCGATCCATTTAGTAGCTTTCTTTACTGCTGTCCTCTCCAAGCCACTAGCCAAAATGCACTTGCACTCGCCTAGTGCTTGATAGTTTCTTCACTTCCCCTGCAAATAATGAATCCTGAACCTATATGTACATTATTACACAATCCCTAGCTTGATTTGAAGTGTCCATGAGAGGAAAGCCATGGGAATTCAAATGGGACTCATTATTCACAAAACTGGCCCAAACTGACAATGCGTCCAAAAACCCAAAAACTTGCAAAACCTTAACCAGTTGGTCTAAATGACTAATCTAATGCTAGGTACAATAAGTAAGTGACAAAAATGAAACACTCAAAGCTTCAGATTAGTCCTGTCAATCCATTCTTGACTGGATGAAGGATCAAACACAAAAAATGCACTCAAAAGTTGCTGAATTCCAATCACACAAAAATGCTCTCCAAGTCTCAATTCGTGAAAATGAACTTCCAACCCTAGTATTAGGGTTTGGATGACCTTATATACCTTTCTCCCACATGCTAGGACCCTTGGGTCGGACTTAGAACAACATTAATGCTATTTTTCAACTTTTAGGCCAATTTGCCAAGATTTGTCTAGGAACTCATAAAGTTCAAGACTCTAAGCCAAACCTACCCTAACACACTCTCAAAAAAAAACCTAGGGACTTTATATCATAGTCCTTATTCTCTTGGTGGTTGGCTAGAACCACCTACAAGCCAAAAATACTAAGATCTTCCAAAAGACCTTAAGGTGCTCTTGCACCAGAAAGGTTATCCATGCTTCATAAGAGATGACTGATCATACACATAGATTGCAAGATGCATAGAAAAACCATTACACTTGAGAACAACGAGGGATAACAAGGGAAGGAGTTAAGAAACGTCTAGATTGAAGAGAAAATGTGTAGGGAAAATGCTGAGCAGTGTCAAGAGAATAGAGCTTGTAGAACATATTCTTGACCTAATCAAGCTCTTGAACAACTTAAAAAAAATTAAAATACTAACACATACATGAGACATGTAGGAGCTTCCAATATCTGTTATCTTTTTCATTAATGGAGAGGTAGGTAAAGGAGAAATGATTATAATTGTAACACTATTCATAGTCCAGTAAATTATGTTCATAATTTGTGTTCAATGGACCTCTGTTTTATCATTATACTACCCATCTAATACCATATTTTAATCTAGGGTTCAACTATCTCAAATCTAAAGAAGCACCTTCAATTAGCCATTTAAAGTAGTATAAAATAAGGTAAGACTTTTACTTGAGAAAGAGTGGGTACACTTGTAGGATTAAATTTCTCACAATCATCAGGATTTATTGGCACACAGACACAACTTGCAACATATGAAGTAATGGATGACTACAAGTTAGTGAAATGGTCCTTAATATGTGACTAGTTTGCAAATTGATCGATAGAAAATAAGATTACAAAAAGATCTACATAAAAAATTATGAGGACAAACTACTTTAATCATCAAAATAGATGAAAAGTGCAAAGGAAAGAGCTGAGCTACATCTCTAGAGCCTAAAAAAACACATGCAAGAAACATAAAAAAAAGAAGAAATCGGTTTTTGGATGAATACAAAATGGTGCCTTCAGCAAGTGATTCATATGCTTTCACACCTGACAGGACATTAAGAAGATTTTAGTCTTCCTTTGTTAAATTAATACTTACAGAAAAAAACATAGAAAACAATATTATATACCTCCATGTCTAGCCGAGGGTAGGTATAAGAGAAAACAATTTTCTCAATGCAATGCTAAAAAATATCAATGTGTGTGTAGGTTTGTATTACTCAATTTAAGGGTATGTGCAGGATCATGATGGGCCAAAAAGTGGCAATATGATGGGTATGTGGCTGACGACTTTCTTTTTACCCAAAATTGATGAAACGAAAAGGGTTTTTAAAGGAGATTCTCAACTTTCCACCAATATAAATTATGCTTTACTTTGAATTCAATAAGTAATTATTATTCATTTTCTATTTAAATTACGACTAAAGTCCTAATTGATAGGATGATTGAAAACATCTATAGCTTTCAATGGTATCATATTTTTTGAATCCAAAACATGCATCACATTCTATGCTTCACATACTATAGGATTAAAAATAAAAATGGAATTTCATAAGTTTTGACCAAGTTATGGTCGTATTATATGAATTTTTATATTTTTTAAAAATTGTAATAAAAAAATCATAATTAATTATTTACTTGAATAAAATTATAAAAAAATACGCATCACATTAGGACATCCTCTACTTTTATCTAAAAAATATTATAAAAATATATCATTTTTTGTGGTTAGGGTGGTCAGAACCGACCTTACTTCTTATTTTTTCCTAAAATTTAAGTACTACTGCATTGAAATTTCAAATTTTCACCAAATAGATTTTGTTTTAGTAGTTTAGAAACCACATTCAATTTGCTACAAGTTCTATTCTTACAATTTTTGAAATAATATAGATAACTTATTCAAATTTTTACATCAAGTTGTCCTAACTGCTTTTTGAATTTTTTGCCACTTAAGGCCCTCATTTTTTCCATGATGATCTTGCACATACCCAAAATATCATTTCACTAAGGAAAAAATACCAAAGTGATGTTTTAAATTTCAATTTCACATAGGCTCCCTTATTGCTACACATGCATATACAAGCATTATTCAAGCTCTAAACTATTCAAATATTAAGGATTTAATTAGCTATAAGATGGAAAGTTGTTGTTTAGACATAATCCATCATCTTTTACATATATTTATTCACTTCTAGAGCTTCAGATAAATTTGTCTAAATGAGATAGAAATGTGAATCTTTTATGACAAAGAAAATTATTAAAAGGGAGGGGGAGAGAGTAAAGGGTAGGGGGCAAGAGAATGTTTGAATGCATAGCAAAGTATAACATTTTGATCATTATAACAATGAAATAAATCTTAAATTTGAAGCATTAGTATCATTTATAACATTTATGATCAAGAATGACTGTAAGTAGAGAAATTTTTGAATACCTGCAGATGCTATAAAATTTCATGGTTAAGTGGAAGCCTCCCATCAACAACAAGATCCAAATATCCGTCTGTCTATCTCAATCGAGCCTCTAAACTCTTCATAGTTGTCAATTTTTCCACTAACCTATTATGCACAAAAGTTAAATTTTAGAGTTATGTCACCACTAAAAACAGAAGAAACAAAGCTTTGAAACCAAATCCACACACAACACAATGTGGTATTCATACAAAGCCATGCAAACAAACTAAACTCAGAACATTGGAATGGAAACAACTTCAAATTATGATGCAAAGCATGGATTCAAGGTATAAAGAATCATTTTTTTGTCACCATAGTGAAAAGTTAGCACTTTCTTTCATCTTTGCATATTGGTATGATGCTTCAAACGATGCATTTATTACATTGAAAAGTTCATTACCTTATTGAACTTCTCTTTGTTTCGAGAATAGTTTAATATTATCTACTTAACAGGGCCAACCACGTGATGGTGGAAGCTCATTTGGCCCCTCCCCCCCCTCACATCACTCTCAATTCCCCATACCTGATCATATAACATTAATAATTAATTCATCCATTAATAACATATAACATTCATTCATTAACATATTCACATTCATTCATTAACATATAACATTCATTGTTTCACTTTACATATTATCAAAATAATATGGTTGTCATGATATGATTACAATCACTTTTTTTGTTTCTTTTAAAGCTAAAAAAATGAAGTGGAGTATCATTTTCTAAATCATTTGTCCCCTTTTAGTTGTTTTTCCCCTCTACTGGATCTTAATGTATGCCTAGTCAGGTGCTCTGGACGTGATCGCCGCTAAAGGGGTCTACTTTAATAACAAAGAAATGTTAAATTGATATGTTTTATTATTAAAGTTTCATTAATTAAAAGAACATTAGAGTGGTTCTCTTTACCTAATGGGGCCACATCATGCCCCGATCTTCTCTAGCCTAATCATGCTCAAACACATTGATCATGCTCTGCGATGCTCTAAAGTTGAAACATGAAAGGTTACATTAATACACCAATTACTAAATATGTTTAAAAGAACATTAGAGTGGTCCCCTTTAACCGATAGCCACATCATGTTCCTGATCTTCTCTAGCCTAATCATGCTCAACACGTTGATCATGCTCTGCATTCTCTAAAGTTGAAACATGAAAGGTTACATTAATTAATACACCAATTGCAATTAAATATGTTTAAAATAACATTAGAGTGGTCCCCTTTACCTGATGGGGCCACATCATGTTCCTAATCTTCTCTAGCTTGATCATGCTCAACATGTTGATCACGCTCTACATGCTTTAAAGTTGAAATACGAAAGGTTACATTAATTAATACACCAATTGCAATTAAAGATGTTTAATTGTATTAATCCATACTGCATTTTGTATAGCACATGAATACAGTATCGGGATGCACACCATGAACTTCATCTGTAGGTTGTGTTCCACCCTCACCAGGCTGCATTCCAATGTCATGTGCAGTATTATTATTGCTTGTATGTTTAAAATAAATAGGCATGTAATTACTTTATGGTGGAAATTAATATTGAATAGATTGCACAAGTATTCAATTTTAAATAAACTTTATTGATTTTATTTACTTGTGTGTTGGATGTAGTGGAAGATTGTGTTTTCTAAGTCAAGACTCTTAGGCATTCAGCCACGACTCCATAACCTTGTTGGATGGCAATCTTCAGGTCCTCTTCTGTGGGAACTCTATTGAATTCAGAGCCCTACATTTTTGCATAAGATCATGAATTTTGCTTCTATGGTGTGATAAAAGCAAAATTGTTTACAATTTATTATTTGGATGCAATATTTCATTTATGGATACTATATCTATGGGTTAATTTTCAGGTTAGCAAATTGATAAAGACTATTACCCAAAGAACTATGAAGTACAAAGGAAATTAAATAAAAGAACGATTATACCTATTCCTTGAATCTTCCATGATTACCTCCATAGCACCTTCTAACTTGCTGATTATCGTGTTGCCCTCAGACTGAATGTGCGAGCAATCTTTGACGAAGTCCTACACAAGCTTTGAAGGATTTGAATCTAAATGCCTATGCCTATGACAATGTGATTAAAAATGCCTATGCCTAAATATGCCAAAACTAAATGAAATATGACAATAAATGCTGCAATTTCTGTAAAAATGCCTAAGTGTGAAAGTGTGTAATCTAAAAATGAGAGAAAAATAGCATTTTATAGAAATATCCATTTTGAATGGACGAACGAGATTGACTTTCAACAGAGACCTAAAATCAGAGGACAAGATTTAATCTGACAATCCCTAATCAGGGTTAGGGAAAAATCATTAAGTGAGTGGTCGAGATGTCATTTGAAAAAATCCAATCGGCGGTCAAGAATAAATGAGATAATTAATTAGAAAAATTAAGATTTTCAAAAATCAAGAAGATAAAGACTGCTTGATTTGTGAGATTTGAAAGATAAAAAAGATAAGAGTTGAACTGAAGATCAGATTTGAAAAATCAATAATTTGCTCAATTACTTGATTTTTGGAAGAAAGTTACCAATTTGAATTAAATCAACTCAAAATATGGATTTTGTGAGATAATAAATAATCGATTTTTAGATTATTTACTAAAATAAATTGTCAGTTAAGAATGTGAAATCATTTTAAATAATTAACTTATTTAAAATGAGAGAAATGTTAATTTCAACAATTAAATAATTAAAGATAATTATTTAATTTAGCATATATGATTAGTAATTAAATAAATTAATAAATTCATTTAATTATGAGGATTAGTGACATATTAAATAAATAAATGAAATTGATTTATTTAATAATTAAGAAGAAATAAATGAAGAAAGGTAATTAAATAAATTAAGAAATTTATTTAATTAGGGGAAGACTTAGACAATTAATGACGTATTTAATAAATAAATAAAATTTATTTATTTAATAATAATGAAGAATAAATAGACATGAATTAATTAAATAATTATAAATTATTTAATTAATAGTCGAATGTGGACCAAGGACATAATTAAAATATCATAATTATGTTAGGACGAAAGTGGTAAAATAGAGCTTGCAGACCTAGGTCATTTTTAAGTGTCTACATTTTGCCCCTCTTTGTCATAATGTAGCGAGTCACATTGTGACAAAGAAAATAAATCTAAAATATGCCCCAGTGCAAAATAGGATGAGAAAGAATGATGAGGGAGGTAGCGGTATGCCCTCTTGAGAGGACAGATGGGTTCTAAGAATATGGGTGTGCTCTCGAAATTGATGAGAAGACTAGAATATGAAGAGACAAAGAAATGTTAGTGCAAAAAATGTGGATGATGATATGGATGAAATGCCTATATGAGATGGGTGAGAGAAGATGACAAGACTAAAGAAGATGCATGTTAGTTCCTAGACCAAATCCTTCAAAACATTACCATAGGACCTTTTATATTTATTGCTCTTAATCATCACTGGGCGGATTGTTGTGATGGCCAACAAACATCATGATATGACATAAATCAAGGTGTGCAAGGTCGTACCATCACATAAGACAAGTAGTCACAGACAAGGATGATCATGACTCATACTAAGAGTGTTGTTGCCCCAGTCTTTTTGTCATAACCAACCGCCAATAGAAAAGACAAAAAGCATAAATCATGAAACATTGTTGCTTCTCTAAATCCTATTTCGAGGACATGCTTGCAAAACTAGCAACATGATTGTCAAAATACAACAATAAAGCCATTATCATGATACATTGTTGTTTTTCTAAATCCCAAAATTAGGACATCACTGAGAAACTAGTAACATGCATGTCAAGAGACAAGAAAAATGCCATGATACGTCGTTGCTTCTCTAAATCCCATTGTTGGGATCTCACTGAAAACCTAGTAACATGATAAAAAAATCCAAAGACAAGATAAGACAATCATGATATGTTGCTGCTTTTCTAAATCCTGTTGTCAGGATCTCGCTGAAAAACTAGTAACATGATGAAAGCCAAAAGACAAGATAAGATAATCATGATACGTTTATGCTTTTCTAAATCTTGTTGTCAGGATCTCACTGAAAAGCTAGTACCATGATGAAAGATCCAAAGACAAGATAAGACAATCATGATACGTCACTACTTTTCTAAATCTTGTTGTCAGGATCTCACTGAAAAACTAGTAACATGATAAAAAGCCAAAAGACAAGTGCCAAGTGTTTTCCCAATGTGTCTAGATACCCAGTGTTTTGATGTCAAGATGTCAGGTTTGACGATGTCGAGATGCCAGGGTGTCAAGGTTTTGACAATGCCAAGATGACGAATGTCAAAGATTGCCAAATTCAGGAAGGACACATCTTGAATAATGTTGATATCAAGAGGATTGATCCCTAAATTTCAAAAGGAATCCCTAAAAAATGTCGGATGACAATGACAATGCTTAGGAATGACACATCCTAAGGCATGAATAAGAGAGATTGTTCTTCAGAAGGACACATCTAAAGAATACTAATGTCAAGAGGATTGATCCTTAAATGTCAAAAGGATACCTCAAAAAAAAAAAGTCGGATGACGATGCCTAGGAAGGACACATCATAAGGCATAAATGACAGAGGCTATTGTTCAGAAGGACTCATCTGAAAGAATAACCAAGAGTTGACAATTTGACTGGTTGTGACAATTTTGACTTGTGTTGATTATATGTCGATATTTTTGACATGCTAATGTGATTGTCATGTTTGAATAAATGATTTTTTCACTTTGTTTTAGGAGTTTTTCCATCTAGAAAATGATTTGTCTTGACTTGAAGACTTTTGACGTGTGTGTCAGTGTAGTGCCATGAACTCTAATGGACTGACCTAGTGCAGCCTCAAGGGCTCATCGACAGATGGCCTTGCCTACATCATGCACTCAGAGACCTTGTAGTTCGACACGACCAATGACTTTGTTTTGATGACCAAAGATTGCGTCATGATTTTATTTTGACAAACCTAAAAGGACTGACCTAATGTCTCAGGGACTCGAAAATGAGTCTTGCCTACATAGTAAATGTGCATAGACAACATAGTTTAGACAAATGACATAGACTAATTGATTGACTTGACAAGGAATGACTCTATTTTTGTGTTTTCGAACAATTTGACATTTGTTGTGGTTTTCTTCAGGACATTTTTCAGTTTTTAGGTCTTTCTTTAGGATGTTTTATGATGTTTTTGGTCTTTTTTTCAGGACTTTTTGTGATGTTTTTGGTCTTTTTTTAGGACTTTTTGTGATGTTTTTGGTCTTTTTTCAAGACTTTTTGCAATGTTTTTGTTGTTTTTCAGGACACTTTATGAATTTTTTATCTTTTTGAATGGTTTAAGAGGATCACGATAAATGCATGTGACTGATGCCTACACATGAGAATCCAAGGACAAACATGATTGTGCCCCTAGTCAAGCTAAATACCAATTGATAGGTGATGACAACGTTGTTTGACATGGGAAGGATGCATCCTGAAACAACGTGAGGACGACAATAATGTGACGAAAGTATTGAGGTCTACAGTCGGGCTAGGCACAAAGTCAAGTAATGTTTTGGATAATGTGCTTGTATGAATTAGAATCATTGCATTTGGAATGACTTGGTTAGGACTAAATGGGATGATGGAGCATCCTTAGACCGTTTGACAAGGGAAAGCCAAGATAGGTGACAAACATGAAAGGATGAGAGGTGGCCTTGGTAAAGGATGAGAGACATGAGACTAAAGGAATTGCCATATGATATTCAAGGACTATGTCTCATAAGGATAATGAGTTTATGAAAGTAATGACATGACATTTCACAGATAATGTATGACCAAAGGATAGTCATGTCAAAAGTTTTCCCAAAACATGAGTTATGTGTGTCAGTTTTATGTCAAGACTAGGATAGGTGGGAATGATATGGATTAAATGGTCAGATGCCAATGCCAAGAGGAAGGCCTAGGAGATGAAAGGACTTCCCCCAAGTGTAAGAGTCCACATAGATGATTTATTTTACACACGATGCCTGTTTGCTAGGTTTTCATCATGGTACTTATCTAGGGCACCTGTTTGCCAGGTTTTCACCATTGGATGAAATTTTTCTCTTTACTATTTTCTTGACTTTTTGATTTTTTTGGTGTCACCAAGATGCTTGTTTGCTAGGTTTTCATCAAGGTGATGATGTTTTACATTTTTCAATTTTTTTTGTATTTCTGATTTTGTGGATGACCTTGATGCCTTAACTTACCACTGATTGTTTTGAAGCTGTTGATGATACTGATGTAGAGATTGGTGCCATGATATGCCAATAATGACCTTGTTGAAGGAGTTGTCTTGTCAGGATCCTAGCACTTGCATACAATTGATTGATGTCAATGTGATCCTTTCTAATACTAGAGTTGGCCTTATCAGAATACACACATCGCGATAGAGTGCCATGAGAGTCCTTGTGGTAAAGAGTTGCTGCCATGATGTGTCAGATTTGTGGTGTGGGATTTTTGGATTTTAGACGAGATGTAGGGTTATGACAAATGATGGTAGATGTGGAAAAGTTGTTTGGACATTTAGATGAATAAATTTTTATTTTTCAAACTTGATATGGTGAACGATGGATTTTGGAGGGATGGCATTTGGAACCAACACCTTTAGATGCCTTGCTTGATGACCATTTTGAAGGAGGTGGACATGTGTTATATGTGGGAGTCCTTTTGTATTATGGCTCCACTTTGTGATTGACTTTTTCTTTTGACATATTTTCTTTGCTTGATCCACTTGTCTTTGGGATCCATTTTAATTTCATTTGTCCACTTGTCTTTTTTTCTGATTTGATGGCCTTTGACATTTGATTTTTAACTTTGTAAGACTTTTGTTTTTGTTGGTTTCAAAGGGAAGGTTTAAGATGTTGAGAATGATGGTTTATGATGTGTGTGGATGGGGTAATGGCAACAACCTTATGACAAGGATTTCTCATGGACTCTATTTTGACATTTGTATCTGACAAGGTTGCCCCCAGTATCGAGGAGGTTCCATTGATATCGTTTGATTTTCTAACTGAAGAATAGCCAAGACCTTGACATCTGTAATTTTCCTGAAGTTGTATTGGTTCTCAAATGCCTTGCTCATGTATGCCTAGTCCTTTTCCTTGATTTTGCATGCTTTGACAGATTTTGTTTGCAATGGGGTATTTATTGTTTTGAAAGCAAGATGCTAACCCATCATGGTATATGTGGACACTGTCACTTGGAATACTTTCGTCTGCAAGGAAGCCTGCTCTGACAAAGATATATGACCCTAGTTGATAAAGTTTCTTAGCTTCATTGTCATGTTGGACATATTTCTGATTGATATCTTTGGTTTGATCTTGTGACATGTCAGGTTCAGTTGATTCTACTGGTGATTCCAAGTCAATGTCAAAACTGTCTTGATGGTCATTATCATATAGTCCCATGAAGTTAGCTATATCTTCATTATTTTCAAATACGTCCATAGTGGAAGAATCTTTTTTTGGAGGAAGATCATCTATGGGTCCAATGGAGGCAAGTGTCTCATCTTGGAAAGTGTCGATAGTTAGGGCCTGAATAGGTTTGTCAAGTGTTTTATCATAAATGGCGTAAGGGTCAAGGAGTGGATTGTTTTGGATTTCTTGGTCAAATATGGGGTTGTCATGGATTTGGACTTCTTGGTCAATGGTAGGGTCTTGATCAAAGATGGGGTTGTCATGGATGATATAATTGGGAATATAATCATTGTCAAGGATAAGTACATTTTTGATGTCATGATTGTCTTGAAGGACTTCTTGGATGGACTGAAAGATAGGGTCATGGGATGGACTACCTTGTTCTTGAAATGAGGATGACATTATAAGGTCATGCTTTGGGCTTTCGTTTTGACATGTATCCTCAAGTTTAGACAATGGGATGTGCCTTGGAGTAATGACAAAATTTTCATGACTAGATGTGGCTTGTGAGGGCGTGACTTGAAAAGGATTAATGGATGAAGGACTAGGATAGGACATGGGGACTTGAATTGGACTAGTTGGTGATGACATAGGATATGACATAGGGACTTGGACTGGATTGTTGTAAGGTTGACTAAAATAGGACATGGAGACTTGGACCGGATCGATATGGTATGATGTGGGGACGTGACATGAGTTGGTAGATGGATGATAAGGCGTGTAGACTTGGATGGGATTGATAGGTGAAGGACTAGCATATGACGTGGAGACTTGAAATGGACTAGTGGACAATTAGATTCCCTTGTCAAAGTTAGGATAAGGCTGATTAATGGATGTTTTTTTGTGGACTAATGCCATGGATGGTGTTAAGTTACTTTTGGTAGTGAGGGTAGACGGACAGAGGACTAGGACTTATGGATTGTTGGTACGAAGGACATTGATTTTTAGTTTGGAGGAATTGTCTCTTAAAGTCGAAGGCTTGTTGGTATTGAAATCTACAAAGTAACTAGTATTCAACTTTACTAGCAAGCCTATCAATATTTTGTTGAAGGGAGGACAAAGTGGTGGATGTCATGATGTTGTTAAATGCAGAGTGATAATGATGTTTGTCTAAGGGAAATGACTAATGCAAGGTGATAAAATTGTCAAGAAAGGATGCCAAATGCCAAGGTGACAATGAAGACTACTATGAAAATGTTGACTAAGGAAAATAACCAATGCCAAGTCTAGATGCCAAATGAGGACTATGATGAAAGTTATGACAATATTTTTGAATTTTTTTTTTTAAGGATAAATTATGCAAGGTGATGACTAAGATGACTTGAATGTCTAAAGAATGGAAATGCAAAGGTCCAAATGACTTGGAAGGAAGTTTCCTAACCACCCTATGCTTCTAGAAAAATATTTTTATGCACAATTTGGACAAGTTTGAATTCGATATCTGGTTTGTGACAGTGATTTTTTGTTTTGTTTGAATGTTTGAAAACACTTGGAAAGCACAATATTTTGGTGTATGCAAACACACATAAGAAAAACATGATCCTAATGGGCCAATAGACCAAGGGTTTGTATACTTGGTATAGCCCACCGATATACCCCAGATTGGTGCTAAAAACCTTTCCTTCTCGAAAGTAGATAGCTTAGAATTTTGGCAGCATTGGCTCCCCTCCATGGCTCATTAACATCATTCGAGCACACCAAATTTGAATTGTTGGGTAATGACTTCCCAAGAACTGCTATCTCTACTCAAGGGTATTATTAGTGAGTGTCTTCAGGCATGATACTATACCCTGCACTATACCAAGCAACGACCAAAGAACGGTTGGATTCTAGAACAAAAGGTGTTTAATATAGGCATTCTGTTCGTAGGGCATGATCCATGCGGCGAGAGTCCCCTTTCGGATCCATCTCGTTGGAATAATACACGTGATTCTTGGGCTTTCCCAAAGAATTCACTTTTATATACCGTCTAGAAGTCCCTCTGGTTCAGGGTGCTACCGGTCTGAGTCATTTTGGGGTGAGAACTTTTTCCCAATAGAACATGCCCAAGTTCTAGAGTTAGTAACCGTTTCTCTTACACCCAGGATCACCCAAAAGTGCAAGGGGAGAGGATACTTCAATTACTAATTTGTGAGGGTAATAACATATAAAAATGGTTCTGGTTTTTTGATCACTGAGTTTTCACAAGGTGAGAGCATAATCACCTACCATCTTGCAAACACATTCAGGAAAATTATAAACACAAGTTCGTTTTATGTGCACAAACATAAATGTTCCTAAATTAAAATGAAAACAAGTGGTTTTGAGAGATAAATCTTTGAAAAGTGTAGCTGCAAAACCACATGTCAGTAGTTTTAATGTATGCCTTTGACCCACGAAGAACTCCAATGCCACATGCTGCAAATCCTGATTAGTAACAAAAAATCTATGCTAGGTAGAATGCAGGAAATAACCAGAATGCAGAAGAAAAACTAGATAGTAAACAAAAAAGAGCAAAAAAACAAAAAAACCCAAATGCCAAAAAGAAGAAAATCTTACCAGGAAAATGCGTCATGACAGAGCGAATGCATCACTCTGTGTTGCAAATGCGGCTTGGGAGTTCAGATATGGATTTCCAGACTTTGTTTGTGGCACATAAGAGCGATTGCATCATTTCAGATGCCAAATGTGTCGTGACGCATCAAATGCATCACAATAAAAGGTGAATGCATCGCTTTGTACCTGTACCTACAAAAATGATAGAGAACAAACAAAACCATACGAAAATAATAAAAAAGAAGAGAGTTGGGTTCACCAATGTATCTATGGGTTAATTTTTAGGTTAGCAAATTGATAAATACTATTACCCAAAGAACTATGAAGTACAAAGGAAATTAAATAAAAGAACGATTATACCTATTCCTCGAATCTTCCATGATTACCTCCATAGCACCTTCTAACTTGCTGATTGTCGTGTTGCCCTTAGACTGAATGTGCGAGCAATCTTTGACGAAGTCCTACAAAAGATTTGAAGGATTTGAATCTAAATGCCTATGCCTATGACAATGTGATTAAAAATGCCTATGCCTAAATATCCCAAAACTAAATGGAATATGACAATAAATGCTGCAATTTCTGTAAAAATGCCTAAGTGTGTGAGTGTGTAATCTAAAAATGAGAGAGAAATAACATTTTATAGAAAATGCCATTTTGAATGGACAGACGAGATCGACTTTCGACAGAGACCTAAAATCAGAGGACAAGATTTAATCTGACAATCCCTAATCAGGGTTAGGGAAAAATCTTTAAGCACGAGTGGTCGAGATGTCATTTAAAAAATCTAATCGGTGGTCGAGAATAAATGAGATAATTAATTAGAAAAATAAAGATTTTCGAAAATCAAGATGATAAAGACTGCCTGATTTGTGAGATTCGAAAAATCAAGAAGATAAGAGTTGAACTGAAGATCAGATTTGAAAAATCAATAATTTGCTCAATTACTTGATTTTTGGAAGAAAGTTACCAATTTGAATTAAATCAACTCAAAATATGGATATTGTGAGATAATAAATAATCAATTTTTAGATTATTTACTAAAATGAACTATCAGTTAAGAATGTGAAATCATTTTAAATAATTAACTTATTTAAAATGAGAGAAATGTTAATTTCAACAATTAAATAATTAAAGATAATTATTTAATTTAGCATATATGATTAGTAATTAAATAAATTAATAAATTCATTTAATTATGAGGATTAGTGACATATTAAATAAATAAATGAAATTCATTTATTTAATAATCAGGAAGAAATAAATGAAGAAAGGTAATTAAAAATAAATTAAGAAATTTATTTAATTAGGAAATACTTAGATAATTAATGATGTATTTAATAAATAAATAAAATTTATTTATTTAATAATCATGAAGAATAAATAGACATGAATTAATTAAATAATTATGAATTATTTAATTAATAGTTGAATGTGGACCAAGGACATAATTAAATGTCATAATTATGCTTAGGACGAAAGTGGTAAAAATAGAGCTTGCGGGCCTAGGTCATTTTAAGTGTCTACAAATACTTATAATTTGTGCGGCTAATTTCATATAACCACCAATGCCAAGTTTGTGCTACCCATGTTTTTCTAGTCTTTCCTTTGTTGCCTTCGATGTGTTGAAGCCTATGAAAAGTTTGAAATACATTAAATTATGTAAAAAGAAAGAGTAATCGATTATATAATTACATTGTTGATAGTATCACATACCTTCCTTGGCCCGATGGTGTCTTTCCTTTTTTCTTTTCAGCCTTCTCCTTTCCATCCCACGGTCCTTCCACTCCCTCTCCTAAATCATGGGGATGCTCGTGCACTTTTTGTTCTTCTCTAAATGTGACCTATATTGGTCCCTCACATACTTTAGATAGGTACCAACTTTCTTAAGGACCTTGGTTTAGTTGAATGTTTTATCATCAACATCACAACTAAATGGTTAATGAGCTCATCTTTTAAATCTTGATTTTGGGCATTCCACTATGTACGTATGGTGGGCCCGAAAGCTCTCCAATGTAATATCACTTAGATGTTTATAAAAAAATCATTTCCTACAAAATGATCATGGGATCAATAGTCTAAAAAGAGGGATCAATAAGTAAATTTCAATTGGATTATATATAATAATAATTAAAACATTTTAAAGTACCGGACCTTCTCTATCTTTGTGGAACAAAATCCTCGTCAACACAAATGTGACGGAATGTTCTCGTACTAATGTAATGAGAAGATCCGTGAAATGTTGCTAAAACATCACCAATACTAGTGGCCTTTGCATTCCCAGGTACATGTCCTGACATGTTCTAGCATGTGTTTGCTACCAGAGGTGCACTAATGGTTGCCTACATGGTATATGTTGCCAACATTTGGGGCGACAATATAGGCAGGATGATGGAGTTAGATGATGTGATGTATGTGGGAAGATTAGGATGGACACTTGTACCACTCTTTGGACAAAACTTGTAGTACCGATCATGGCTAGGAGCATCATGAGGACGAAAAATCCTCTAAAAACAACATATTTTAGTTCATGACATAAAAGAGTACAAAATATAAAACCATGAATGAACTTATGTTATAATTAAAGACCTCATGACAGCTTACTTACAAGTTTTGTGCTCTCTTAGTCAATATTTTAATTTCTCTTATCTCATCTATTTGAGGCACTATGAATAACAACTTAAGGATTTCTTCATTGCATTTTTTTGGGTCTTCCTTATCATATCGAGAGGGTTTTTGAATAAGCGATGTCATCATCACATAATATTGACCTCTATATGCTCTTGTCTACTACTAGTTCCTTTCCCGATCAATCAACTGCAACAAGAATATTAAAATATTATCGAAATTAACCCAATAAACTTATGAAAAAAACATAATAATAAAACATTTTGCTCGTATCTAATTTGTACAATTACAATGAGGTAAACCTGTCGGTAGAAGCGCCTGAAAGATACATCGCGATCTATGCTCTAGGCCAGAGCTTCTCCCGTATGATCAATGTCCCACTGTGAAAAAAATTAAATATAAAAAAATATTACCAAAATGAAACCAATAGACTTATGAAAAAAAACATAAGAATAAAATGGTATATTGGAGTCATTAATTGGAGGTTGGGTAAAATGGTACATAGTACGTACCACCCCCATAGTGACTGGTTTGCAACTAAGCAATTCAAATTGTAATCGATTAACAACTCTTCTCCTGCAGTTATTGATTTTATTGCACATATGAATACACGGTTT
This sequence comes from Sequoia sempervirens, assembly GCA_007258455.2. NCBI lineage: Eukaryota > Viridiplantae > Streptophyta > Pinopsida > Cupressales > Cupressaceae > Sequoia > Sequoia sempervirens. The sequence continues at coordinate 214,744,517 of VDFB02047230.1, forward strand.
GCCTCACGCGCCTTGAATATGCAATTGGGTTGCTTATTTGTTGACCTAGGTCATGTATTGTTTATAAACCCTACAATATTCCCTGATACTTTTGGCCTTCTGTTAATGTACATAGCCACTCTTTTATTTTGATCCTTATCTTTTAGTTGTATATAATTTTTTGACAGTGCATACCTACACATACTTCATGTATATTGAACTAGCGACATCCAATATTTGTAATTGTAACAGGGTCCGACATACTCCTTTAATTCAGTAACTTTGTCATAACAAACCTTTATGTTGTCCATGCAAAATAGTCCCAAACCATGTAATGACGATGGTGCTATGCGATATATCCTCTCGTTGACACAAAAATCAATGTTTATTGGAGGAAGTTGCTTGGGTACCCATTGTTTCTGTAGATGTTTGTACCTCAAGGGCACCTCGACGTCGCCTATGCTCTCATCATCATAAGAACATGACCCCCCTTCAACAAGAAAAAATTCCATGCATTTACAGAATTTTCTTCTAATTTTTTGACCTCTAGTTGATCTCCCTCTTTTAGACCTACTACATGTCTCGCTTTCCTTTTCTCTTCCTGAATTTCCCTTGCTCGAGGAAGACATATCTGAAAAATACCTATTTGGTGGTACCTGCACTCATAAGGATGTTGGATGAAGTTCTTTCATGGTGATGTGATGCCAAGGTGACATTATGATTAATCTATCATTTCATCGCTAAAATTTCACAGGTTATAAGGTAATCAAGTATTGATAGATTACAAGCTATTGTTACTACCATCCAAATGTGTCCATCACAAATCAAATCTACTTAATGTTTTAACTCCCAAACTTTGTAATAAGTGTTAAATGTGACTATGGTCCACCAGTTACACAACCAAGGCCTCAAATGTATTCTCTAATTGTAATCAAAGGACTTTTTCTCTTCATTCAAGTAAATAAACTTGAAGGGAAACACCACCAAGTGGTTTATTGGACACCTACATGACTAAAAATAGCAGCAAATTTACATTTAATTTCCATATGTCTAAGTGGTTAACAGGGAGGGAGTGTGTATTAGGTCTGGTTAAGTCATCATAAGTTTATGCTTTGGCAATAAATTTTTTTTAATTCATCTTAAATCTTCCTATGTCTAATTGCTAGGAGATTTTTGGTATGTTTTAAGGTAGGATGAGTGGTTGCATCAATGTTTTAGTTCTCTATGACAAGGTTTCAACATCTTAAAATAGTGAAAGTTAGTGCTCATAGTCATTTGAAACAACAACATTTTGATTATGTTTGATGGTAGGATTTGATAACTTAAAATATCTCTATTTCGAAACAAAAATATCTCTAACAACTCTAAGAGCTATAATGGGATGGCCACCATCCTAGGAAAGATTCTTCATTCTCAGTTTTAGGTGTTAAAATTTAACAATACCTTGATTTATGAAAGAGCCCAAAGAGCCTTTCTCCATGGTATCCAAGTACACATAGCAATGGTCTTCTCTTATATGGTTGGACATGATTTAAAAAACTTCGCTAGGAATTATTTATTTAACCTAAGGTTTTCTCATAATTCCATCATTGGAAAAGTATGATAAAATTCTTCTATTACGAAGAATTGGTCTATGTGCCTCTAGTAATCACTATAAATGTTTGTAAGTATAAAATGACTAATTGCATCAGGTAGGAGAGAATCAACTTTGAGTTCTTCAAAGATTATATTCCTCTATTCATAATTTTTAAGGGTTGTGTGTGGAGGAGGTTATCACTACCAAGAAGGGAGGATACCTTTCCTTGCATATGTTTATGGTGGAGGTATTAAGGAAGAATTGTATTCCTCTATTTCCATTCATTAGATCTAGCTTAGCCTAGCATATACTTGGGCTAAGTCTACAATTGCTTCAGACTCATGTGATGAAGGCTATGTGTGATGAAATACTAGACCTCAACCAAGATGTGGGTAGATTATGGGAGTTTTTCCAAGACTTGAGGCTGGTCGATAAAAAAGTGAAAGACTAAGCTATTTTATTTTTTCTGTCTTATCTTATACCATTTTATGAGAATGGGGCTACCAATGTACGAGAAGATATTTGGAAACTAGGCATGAAAATTGCAGGTTAAAGAGAATGGGGGTGCCAAACTTATAGTACTCATTGTCCCTTGGTCGTCGATTTTCCTTGAGTGCCCTCAATCTTATCCTTGGCATTGGTATTGGCCTTGTTTTCACTCCAAACTCTTCCTTGGCGCTGATATTGACCTTGTTTTCACTCCTCCAAACTCTTCGTTGACGCTGGTATTGACCTTGTTTTAACTCCAAACTCTTCCTCAGCATTGGAATTGACCTTGTTTTCACTACTCCAAACTCTTCCTCGGCGTTGGTATTGACCTTTCACTTCTCCAATTTGACAAGCTACACCTGGTTTCGTTAGGTTTTAGAATATGTTAATTAAATCAAAAATTATGGTACCATTTAGCTAGGTTTTAATATTCTACAATATAGTTAAGTATATATTAGCTAAATTTTACATAATAAATAATATAATTATTCAACTTATTATAATTATATATTATATTCTTTAACAAAATTATTAAATATGTATAAAATTATTATAATTAATAATTAATAATAAGTATATTTTTATATAATACAAAATATAATTAATATAATATATATTTAATATAATAGTAATATATATTAATATAATATTAATGGGAGAGAGAAACTAAATTTTGATTGGTTGTTTCATGTCAACAATCCAAGAATGGCATATGTCCTTGGGGAGTTATGCTCAAGGTAGCATGCCATTTGATTAAAGATATGATAATTCTCCTTTAAGACCTCTTCAATGTACCCATTGCACACTTAAGGAAACAAAGATAAATATAGGGAGGAAAATATAGAGAGAGAGGGAGATAATGACAAACATACAAATAGAAAGGGAGATAAAGAGATAGAGAGAGGTAGAGAGATAAAGAGATAAGGATGAATAGATAGAGATATAGGGAGGGTGATTGATATATCTATCTATGTCACTCTCTATCTATCTATATCTCCCACTATCCATGTCACTCCCTCTTCCCCCCTCTATCTATTGAGCTATCTCTCCCTCTCCCACCTTTCTCTCTCATTCACTCCATCTCTCCCTCCATCTCTCCTACTCTATATCTCTATCTCCATTTCTCTTTTTATCTCCCTCTCACTCCTCTCTCTATCTCTTTCTATCCATATCTTTCTCTACCTCTGTCATGATCTCTCTATCTCTTTCACCATCCTCCTCTATCTCTCTATATCACCACCTTTCTATGTCTCTCCCTCTCCCTCTATATATATTGAGCTATCTCTCCCTCTCTCCCCTATATTCTTCTCTCTCTCCCTTTCTACATATCACTCTCCCTCCCCCTCTTCATTCTCTCCCTTTTCTACCTATCTATCTCCATCTCTTCTCTCTTTTCCTCTTCAACCTATCTCTCCCTCTCTCCCCCTCTTCTCTATCTCTCCTCATCTACCTATCTATATCTCTTTCTCTCCCTCCCCTTCTCTATCTCCCCCTCTCTATCTCTCATCATCTCTCCCTCCCTATACCACCTATCCATCGACTCTCTATCTCCACCTCTCTTTCTTTCTCTTCCCATATATCTCCATCTTTCTTTCTCTTCCCATATATCTCTATCTCTCTCTCTCTCTCTCTCTTTCTCTCCCCATCTATCTCTATCTCCTCATATATTAACTAAGAAGACATGCAAGCATACAATAGTATATGTTGGTAAAACTATAATAGTGTTTTATTAAACTATAAGTAACATGTATCTTTCTAATGTCAAGCCTTCTTATAAAAATAGTGTTTTATTAAACTATAAGTAGATTATTGTCACCACTCTTCATTCAACATGAAATGCCAAATGTAGCAATTGTTTTGTTTCTTTTGTCAAGTTCCAATAACCAAGATATTTACTGGGTTGAATAAAGTTGTGTTATGACCCTTCATCTCTTTAAAATAACAAGACAATATTAGCGAGATTAGGAAGGGGAGAAAACTAAACTCCTTCAAAATAGGGGTAGTTGTGGGTTTGTTGGTTTTCTTTGTATACTATATATTTAGTTCCTTTAGGATAAATAAGTCACTTTAGGTCATTTTCTTAGTTGTGTATCCTAACTAATATAGAGTAAGCTTTTTCATTTTAATTGACCACTACATAATAGTTTGTGTTGAAAGAATTGTTTCCATTCTTTGTAGTTTTTACATTGGAATACAAATCATATTTAATTTAATGCCAATATACTTCTTTCATAAAGATATTTGTTTGAAATAAGTGCTTCATAACCCATCTAATCAAATCATAACCTATCAAAAAGGCAATAGGAATTTTCTAAAGAAAAGAACACTTGACTCAATCATAAGTGTATGGCCTTCACAGAAAGGAGTGATCCTCCTTAGCAATAACAACTACCTGATTTAGACCTAGTAGGTTCAACTCAACCAACCTATCAACCTACCTTTAAGAGGCTTCCAACAAGTTTAGAATGAACAATTTAAAAAATCCAAACAACTCTCAAAGCCTGAGAAAGAATAGAAGTCATATTTCACACTTTGACTCCTTGAATCCTTGTATCAGTGCAAACCTAGTTTTTTCCCAATAACTCAAAACTTTCCAAAAACACTAGAGAAACCCTTGATGGTTTTAGACACCCATTTTGGAGTTATTAAACATACTTCAAGGGAAATTACAAGTGATTTTGCAAATTTTACAGTGATTTTGCACTCATTGATTCACTAAAGAAAACCTTATCTTGAGTATAATCCATCATAGTCACATATGATCACATCATTATTGACCATTTGATATCATGAAAAACCTCCAAAATATAGTATTCAAATAATCCATATCGGCAAGAATTTGTGCAGGTCTCTTTGATTCATAAATCATTATATTCTCATTTTCAACATATCAGAAAAAGAACATAAATGTCACACCGATCAGATTACATAAGATACACATCGGGATGAAATGGTCCACAGTCTCACCGTTAAATAGATTCGTTAGCAAGAGAAGTTCCATCAGGGTGAAATGAAAAGGTGATACCGAGCATATAGGTCTCACCGATGAAGTTCCATCTGCAAGAAACCTCTCTTGTCTCACCAATCAAAGCACAAGGAGTTGTATCGGAAGGAGTCTTGGCAACATGAGATCGAAGGAATAATCATTAGGGAGACTTATAACATTGAGTAAATTATTGAATATCTTAGTGATACACCATGTCTTGCTGATGAAGACACAAACATATCAAGATAGACGTTGGGGTGACTCTTGGCGACATTTATATGAATCAGATGGATAGATTATGTGATATCGGAATAATGTCTTCCTGACCAAAAGAATGTTTAATGAATGTTAGTCAAGCTTGAATAAAATGATTGACCAAATTTTGAATTTTCTTTCCAATAGAACATTTGATGTGACAGTGGATAAATTTGAAGATCACCTACGCTCGTGTTCAAAGCTAGGATTACTAAAGAAGACATATCACAGAGATTGGCTTATGGTCTCATCAATTAAGGGAATCTATCAGCAAGACAAGTCATCTCGACATGAAAAATATATGCTAGCTCAAACATTTAAGTCTCATTGATGAAGTTTCATCGGCAAGACTATCATTTCTTTCACCAACAAGAGAACTAGGAATATATCAGTGAGACATGTGCCATCGGTGTAAATCCTGAATGTTCACCCAACCCGCTAAGTTACACCGATAGGAGTATATCGGCAGGAGTTCTGGCGACATATTCAAGACCAAAAGAAAAGTTATCGGTGAGACTTATAACATTGGAGGAACCACTGAATGTGTTAGCGATACTAAAAGTCAGGCCAATGAAGAAACAAATAAACCAAAATGATTGTCCGGGTGACTCTTGGTGATGTATATGGGACAAATGTTAACATCGGTCAGATGTGTAGAGTGTTACCCCAATCAATAGAGTATTCAGTGAATGTTGGTTGGGGCCTAATGTGTAGATTTCCCAAAGTTTGAAGGTGTCTTGCCGACCAGTTCATTTGATGTGACAGTAAGGAATTCAAAAATATGTTACACTCATGCCTAGAGTTAAAACATTAATGGTGCCATGGAGTATAGGTAATTTCATAAATTGAAAGGAAATCGTTGCAAAATGAACATTATTGTGAATTGGTAGCAAAGGAAACGAGGAGACAAACAAAGGGCCAGAGAATTGTTTCAGTTGAAAGACCTCAATCAAAACCAGTAAGTCCTCTACATTTTAACTTTTTCATTTCTACAATTTTAAGTGAGTAATATGGAAGCCACCAGCTCGGGGAAGTTGAAAGGTAGAAAAAAAAGTGAGTAGTCACCCTAAGAGTAAGAAGCAGAAAGTTGAGTCTGGAATTGAGCCGAAGGGTGTTGAACGAAAGCTGAATCAGGATTTAATTAACCAATTGCCTGGCTCTAGGTCCAGAGGTAGGTGTTCCACACAACTAAGGGAGAAAGTGGATAAATTGGATGACAAGTGCAAGCACATAGGAGATATTTGGACTCCAATAAGAGGCTATGAATTGTTTAGATTCGACTTTCAAAGAAGATATCATTTTGGGCTAGTTTGTAATCCGTGGTGTCTAAATTTGGGAAAAATGGTTTTCCTTAATGTGTTTGTCAATATAGAGCTAGTAAAATTGTTGGCCACCCACTATGACTCAAAACTTAAGGCCAAATGCAGACCATCTAGGAAACCATTCATATACATAACAAAGGCTTCAATAAGTGAGGTTTTTAAGTTGGAAGGGTGGTGTAATGAGAAAATTGTGAATGAAGAGTTGGAAAAGGAGTTTTGGAGAATGAACACCACTTACAAAGGTTGGAAGTTTCCCTTACATAGAATTAAACAAGATGGTAAAACTGTCCCACTTGATGATGGTGATGGGCCTCCATTCCATGTGGACTTATTTGAGCCCTATATGAGATATACCTATTTCTCGGTAGGGCAAGTGTTGGGTATGGAAGTTCCTGAGTATATGTCCATTGTTCCCATGGTAATTGCAGCTGACATTCAATGTCATAATTCTAGGTTATTCGACTATGCTTCATTTGTCTCCAAGGGAATCAACTTAGCATTGGTGGCAATCAAGAATAAATCCCCTGTTCTGCACCTTAGGAATTATTCTCTTTTAATGCATCTAGTATTGTACTTTAGACAAGAGTTAGGGATTTGGCCATAAAAGTTGAAGGTTTCACAGTTTATAAAGAGGGAAAATTGTTACCCATTCAATTGTGGACTGTCATTTAGGACAATAGGTTTGCTAATTCCATTTTCCTGTATTTTGAAGAATATTTTGTAAATCCAGTATATGAATTCTATAGTCATCCTTGTGCACACTCATTGTTTGATGAAATAAAACACTTCCTTAGACCTAAGAACTTTAATGGACCAATTGATCACAATTGGGGAGACTAGTATTGCTTGGAAGATGCTACTATGGTAAGGGTGTTTAGTTTTGAGGATTATTCATTCATTTTGCCTAAAATACTCCCAGATAGGATTACATATTTGGAAATTGTAAGACAAATGGATTTTTCTAGTTTCATGAATTTTGGTTCATTCATAAAATAGGCATTTATGCCTAGTACTCTATGCTTTGGTGATTTTACTGTGCTTGCAAAGGAAGGATATGATTTGATCCTTGAAAAATTAATGCAGTGTAATATGAATAAGGGTCCACCAAGAGAAGGTTTTGATCCAGAGGGATATATCAATTTTTCCAAACAAAGGATAAACTTTGGATGATATGATCATGTGCCTTATTAGTTTGATGACATGAATAGAAATTTGGAGGTAGAGGAAGCAAAGAGAGTGGTGGAGGAATACAACCAAGGGTTTCTGGATACATGGTTCCCTTTTTTTGGAGACGAGGAAACTAGAGAAGATATGCCACTAGACCTACCCAGTAGGATTTCCATATTAAAAACTCAAGATTACAACTACCCTCCTAGAGAACAAAGTGTTGAAGAGAGCCAAGATACAAACACCAGACATATAGCATATAGGTCATTTGTAGCAGACAATGAATTTGTGAATTCTTCATAATTCAGATCTTTCTTGTATAAGCAAAAGCGCAAGGAGATAAGGGAGATAGTTGATAATATTACACCAAGCAATGAGGAGCAACTACTTAATAATTTGAAATTAACTGTGGATAGAGAAATGGCTAATATGACCCATGATAAAGGAAGGAAAATGTTAGAGGATGCTGAGTTATGATCTTTCCAGGGTTGGATTTGAATTTTGCATTGCTATTTGATAGCTTCTTAAAGGATAATAGTGCCACACACAAGCTTAGTCTGGAGGGGGTGACAAAAATATATGCTGGATCCAAATATAACTCGGATGAAGGATCACTCATGATATGGGCCTTGTATCCACCTCATAGAAAGTCAGTGGTGATTGATATTGAGAAAGTATTTGGGCATGCCATGACTTTGAAGGTTGGAGAGGTAGATCCTGTGGTGACTGTAGAGATTGGGATTAATGTGGCAAAACTAAATAAAGCCCAAATACAAATGTTGATAAAAGAAAAGGAAATGTACAAAATGAATAATGAAAGGATCATGAGAGAAAATGATCGTTTGAAGGACATGCTAGGAGTCACAATGGGACCTAAATTAATAACACATGGTGAAATCTCACAGGTAAAAGATCATTGGGAGGATTCAACTACATATTCACAAGGTAAATATGATACACTCACTCCAATAATAAGAAAAAGGCAGGCCAACTTAGCGATTTGGTTGAATAAGCTATGGGGAGCATATTCAAGGAACCATGTTACAGGGTAGGAACACAAAAGAATTGATGGAAGGATTCAAGAAAAGTTTCAAGAATTAAATGAAAGAGATGTTCCTGACAATGTGGCCATTGGTATGGGTAACCAAATTATAAAGAAACATAGGGACTATTATGAGGAAATGTGAGAAGATGCAAAGGGGCTAGTTGATGTTATGAATATGGGACTGCCTACACTATTTGAAGATGGAGAAAAGTTGAAAGAGAAAGCCAAGTGGATCAAAGAATATGAATTGATGCTACAGGGAATTCTGGAAAATGCTACAAGGAAGGATTCAACATTGGACGAGAGCTACAAGCACAATGAAAGGATGATAAAGGTGGAAATATCGGCTAGGAATGTATTAGGAGATGTCGATACTCATGAACGACATGATTATCTAGATCATTTATCAAATTTTCATCTATGGCTAAATAGATCCTAATCTCTTGTTTTAATTAGTTAAGTAAAATAAAACATTTGTGAAGGGACGCGTCCCTTCCAAGTTTTGATGTATTTATATATGTTCCATAGTAATGCAACAGATATAGGCGTTAGGAGATATTCAGTAGATAGCTTTCTAGAAAAATGATTTCATATACAGAGACTCAGATGCATGTATTTTGATGGAGTAAATGAAGATATCTAAGTTTTAGATTAAGATTTTGGTATCAATTGTTTGTTAAATTTATGCAGTTATTTGATTGTCTCCATTTTGATGCTTCTCTATTGTTTAAATTGATATAATAAGTTTATACTCAGTTTATCATTGTAGATTTTCTATAAATGTGTGATCTGGTCATTCAATTCTCTCAAGTAGGAATTAAAATCTTTTAATCAATCACAACAATTGGGAAGTGTTAGTTGGATTAATAAGAAGAATCACATAACTAGAATTGCCATTCTATCTCAAGAAGAGTTTGTCAATTATTCACTTGCACATTTACACAAGTAAACAATTTCTGTGCCTGACAGTTTGAATTATTGCCATTATTGAAATCCACATTTGCAGATATTCGTTAGACTCCATATACCCAATAAGGCACTGGTCTCCCCTTGTATTCTTTTATAATTTTCATTATTCTTATTTATTTTACACTTACATTTACAAATACATATACATATGCATTTATTGTTTTCATTTATTTCTCATGTAGTTTAATAGTTTGATTGATTTCATATTATATGTGTTGAAGACTTTAGAATTTCAATTACATTAATTTATGGATATGTTGTATCTATAACACTACAAAACCATATGCTCTTTGCATTTACACTTGCATTTAGAAATAGACATTTATATACATAGATATATATTTCTTTAATGATATATTGCATTTATTATTCTAGGAGAGTATCCAATAATTGCATTTACATTTACATTTAAAAATACATATACATACATACATACATACATACATACATACATACATATATATATATATGTATGTATGTATATATATGTGTGTGTGTGTGTGTACCATTTATATTCAATGTTTAGAAACAACCCATTAGGTTTGCACATGGATAAAAATTCATAAAATCAGATCTCCCATACATATTTTGTTGAAACCTAGGCTTAAACCTCTCATTTCACATGCTTTTCTTTACAAAACTCTTGAGGACAACAACTATACCTTCATTATTTCTCATCCTACGCACTATTCATGCATCCTAAAATTACAACAATATCCATGGGGCCTCTTACACAAGCTACAATCATCACAAAAAGTGTAAGAGCCCCTTTATATCATGTTTGGACTACAAAACGCTCAAAAATAGGGTAACCGGGTTGTATGCAAAGAAATGAAGCTTTCTAACTCAAATCAACACCTTAAGCTCTCAAATCAGATTCAAATCAAAGATAACACATATATTTATGACATGGAATTGATTTCACATCAAAATATGGCTGCATGTGACTGTACAGTGCTGCATAATAGGAAAAACACAAATTTTTTAAAGAAAAACATAGATTTTTGAATGTCAAAAGCTTGTATTTTAAATCCTCAACCATCAACAACCATTATAATGATCACTTTATGCCTTTTAAAGGCCTTTACACCTCAATCACTAAACAACCACCTCTACAACTAACTTTTTAATCTTTTATGATCACATGAAACATAAAACACACTAATTTCAAGGTTGTTAACATCACTATTGAATTTTTTTAATTTTTTGACCTTTCAAACATTAAAAAGTACATCATTAAATTAATTATGTAATGGCATAAAAATTAAAACATCATGAATTAATTATGTAACCACATAAGTCAAATATAATTCTATCAAGAAATTAATATCAAATAGATAATATAATTGCATAACTCATACATTTCAATGTCATTGATCTTCTTCTTTATCCAAATCTTTGTCTATATCATCCGATCCAGATTCGACATTGTAAGGATTGGTCATATCATCATCGTCATCATTGATATTAGTTTCGATAATGTCATCATCCACATGAATATCATCTTCATGAACATTAATTCCTACATGATCATGATCTAGTTCCTCCTCTTTGACATCTTTGTCAGGGACATCATCAACTAATTGTTGATCCTGATCATCATCTACATCATCTTCTAGTTCTTCGGTATCTTCTTCTTCCACCACATTATACTTTACCAGCCTTCCTCTTGGATTATGTCTAACAACAAATGGCCAACCCAATTTACCTAGAACCTTTGAGTAAAATACATGCTCACATTGGCCTGGAAGAACATAGGGCTCATTTCCATCTCGCTTGATCGACCTTGTATTAACCATGGTAAATCCATTATCATGTTCAATAACAGTTCTCTCAGGATCATTTTCATTGAATCGTAGCCTGTACCATAGGATGACAAACAAAATTAATTTGAAGGACTTAAAGTCACACTCAAGTATATCATCCAAAATGCCATAATATCGATTTTCTGAGACTTCTGGATGTATGTCGCTTCTAGATGAAATATTAGTCACCTGAAAGACTATAGTTATACCAGAATCACAAGTTTTCTTCATGTCATCCAACTTTTTGATTTGAAATTTACGACCATTGCACCACATAGCCTTGTGGTGTTTCACCTGCAATATGTCAAACATGTAAAAATTATTGCAATATCGTCAGTTGATAAACATATTTATTCTTGGCCAAATGTATGTAAAGAAAACAATCTCAACATATATATACATCAATATAATTGAAAATAATTAAATAATATGGGTGATTAATATATTTATATGTACCTGTTTATCTCTTAAACCATATGCTAAATCAATTTCCCTTTGTGTAACATTGGAATCTCCATTACAATGAGCTTCTTTAACCAATGAAGCCACACCTCCCCATGTTAATGCACAACCAAATTGTTGACATCATTCAATCCATACCGTCATCCAATCAAGATTGTTTGTGACATACAAATGTAGTGCATCCCACTCTCGACCAACTATATCAAAAAAAAAAGAAATTCACAAATGACGTATAATTAGTTAAATACTATAGTAGATGACCTTAATTTATAATTTATGTATATTGAAGATTAATAATTAAATAATTACAATATACATAATAACTATATGTAAAATGTATTCCAATTAATATCCATGACCATCTTATAATTACCTCTCACTTTCCTCAATCTACCTTTCCCCATCAGGTACTCCCCTTCGAATTTGTTAATGGAGTTGGGATCCCAAATGTGATCTACATGGATCTTTGCTACAAACTTTTGAAGATATTCACTAATGTACACCATGGTTTGGTATACCATATATCCCTCCACCATAGAACCCTCAGTATGTGCTCTTTGTCTAACCAAAGCTTTCAAAAATTTCAAGTGCCTCTTAACCATCCACATTGACCTTGTGTGTACAAGTCCACACAATTCAATCTCCTCAACTTGGTGTATGAAGTAGTGTTCTTGTGCATTGAAAAATGTCGAAGGTAGACACTTTTGCATTTCACACATTAGACGAGGAATTTTTCTCTTCCAATAATTTATATCTTCTTTATGGATTTCTTTAGATGACAACCATCTACAAGTGATTCAAGGTGCAAATATATTAATGAGATTTAACAAAAATATACAGTATATTACATAACAAGTAAAAAAAATGGCAATTATAAGATCTATACAACAAATTGAATAAATATCGCTACTTACCTCATGTATTTTCCAAGATCATATATAACTTGCTTGACATTGTTGTCAAAGTTGTCTTGGAGAGATAAAGGTAGAATGTATTGCAACAATTATAAAATAATCTTTTAATTATTTTTCCAAAATTAGTAAACATAATACACTAAAAAGTACATGCATTATGCAAGTGTATATAATATACCAGAATAATTACCTTAATGAAGTTATGTCAATCATGTGTTTTCATCCTTGACCCAAATTCACCTTTCTTTGTTATTATATTGTTTATGTTTGCAACAAATCCTATGGAAAATCATTTTTTTCATATGACTTCTTGTATAGCATTGCTTTGCTGCTCCATTAATAACTAAGGAAGGGAACTTATATTAATTTGGTCTCCATCACTATTTAATTGAATGACATTTTTCATTGCATGATTGGCTTCCTGAATGTCACTACAAATTTTGACAATTTTTTTTGTCATGCCTTCCATCCAATATTTTCCATAACATTTTTGTTATATTCTTTCTGATATGCATTGTATCAAAAAAATGCACAATTTGTAGCTTCTCATAGTAGGGCAACCTACTAAATTGTCTGGGATAACTTTTCAGTCCTTGTGGAAGCTGACCATTAATGCCTTGATGACCTTCATGAAGCATATATGTTAAACAAATTAACAACGACAATCATTGCCAATTACAACATGAGTAAACACAACACAATATACAAATATAAATTTAAAACATATCATATATGATAGATAAACAATTTGATCTGATGTATAACCTTGACGATTAATTCTATTATATTCCAACTTCCATAGGCGAGGTTTCATTCTTCATGATTTTGATGTAGTCTCCTCTTTCCCAGTGAAAAAATGTTTTTCAATAGTTTGATACTTATGATTTTTATGGAGGAAGTGCCTATACTCATCAAACACCTTCTTTCCTAAACTTGTTGAATGATGAGATTTCATCTTTGGACCACAAATTGGACATGCAAATTTTCCCTTTGTTTGAAGACCTGCAAGATCATATATAATTGGATTAAATATGTCAATTTTTATAATTATATATAATGAATAGATTATTTAAAAAACATGCATGATATCTACTTCTTAAAATTAAATATTGTTAAAGTGCAGTCAAACATTATAACATACCACAAAAATGTGTTAGCCCTGGGGCATCATGAATTGCCCATACAAGTATTGCATGGAATTGAAATTGTCTTTGTCCTATTGGTCTAGAGACGTCATACATAGTGACACCATTCCATAACTTTAGTAACTTGTCGATAAGAGGCTCGATATATACATTCATATCTTTAACTTCATACTTACCTAGTTGAATGAACATAAACATTGCATAATTATTATAACCGTTTTACTGCAATATATATAAATTAATGTACATGACTATTGAATGAAAATAATATAAGTTATTATGCAACAAAGAAGACAAATGAGATGCTACTATGTTAAAGAAAATTGATGTAAAAAAATACCTGGAACAATCATTGACAACATTATGTGCTCCTTCTTTATTGACATCCATGGAGGAATGTTATTGTTGATAACAAAACAAGCCACACTGAGTAAATAGATCTCAACTCTTCAAATGGATTAACACCGTCCGCTGCCAATGAAAGCCTGAGATTATGAGGTTCTTTTTTAAAGTGTGGCCATTTTCCTCCATATCCCTAAATGCAGAACCATCTGCAGGCATTCAAAGAATGTCATCTCCCCTTCTATTCCATGCATGGTAATCCATAAATTGTGCTAATCTTTCGCACCTAAATAATCATTGCATATGTGGAATAATGGGAATATAATGAAGAACCTTGCGAGGAACCTTTTTTGTTAGTTGATCTGTTTGATATCTATTGATATGAAATTCCAAGAATTCTGTTGCAAATTCATGTTGTTTATGATATATAATATGATCATTGGGACATGCATCTATTGCTTGATACTCCATTCTGATATCTTTCATAATGCCAGATAAATCTCAGTATGAGCGAGGTAAAATATTTGATGGTGGTAAAAAAAATTCACCAATCAATCTACAAGAAAAACTAATTTGTTAATATAAAGAATATTAATGGTACATATTTCATCCTTTATTTACTAGTGATGAACTAACAACAATTAAAATAGATGAAAAAAGATGACATATATGACATACCTTAACATCCATGAGATTGCTATGTTTGATAAACCATTCATAACCTTCAATTTCAACAACAACAATACAGTAGAGAGAAGAGTTGTTTGGGAGCCTTCATAAAGGGGCTTGTATGCCTTCTCAAGTACAGATAAATTGTGAACATCATCAAAGCCATCTCAATCATCATTATCAGCTCTGCCACTAAATGTGTCATGGATCAATGTATTTGTACCATCATCTTCAACTGCGTTTTCTGGTGCATGATCATCTTCTTCCATAGGATCATTAATTTCATCTTTGATATTCACAACTCCATGTTCGTCCAATTGCAAAACCACATTCTTTGGGCCTTGATAATCCATATCATGTGCCCTAGGGTGCCCCATCTTTATAATAATGATAGACATAAATAAACCATGATCATGATCAAGTGATTTTTTTTATTTATATAAAATTTTAAAACGATATAAACATTTACAAATTCAATCAATATAAACACATATAATGAACAAATTACCAATGGACAATAATCATGCCCCCCTTCAACATGACCATGTTTCCTATAGTGTTTCTCAACTATTGTGATTAAAATTTGTCTTGTCTTTAAGCCCTTGCAATTATTGCAAGGACAATAACATTTCCCATCACCCTTTCTTTTCAGTCTAGCCCACAATCTATCAAGCGTCTCTTCATTTTGTTCTAGAGTAATATTATCTGACATGATTTTTCTTTACTAAGCTTGAATATTTAGATCTTAAAAAAATATCAAACTCGCACTCCAATAGTTTTTATTCATAGACAGGTAACAAAATCTAATAATTCTGATATTTTACACCAAAAAAATTTGGCGTGCAATCATCCCTACAAAAGAGAAGATAGTCTGAAGTTAGTGACCCCAAAAAACACTTTAAAATGCTAATCCCAAAACTTATTAAATTATGATTTTACTATGATTTCCAACCAGTAGACTCCTAAAATCAAAATATTGAACTTGCACAACAAAACCTGAAAATGCAACTCTAAAAATGCATGTCTAAAAATGAAATCCGATGAGATGTTGCTTAAAAATATGATTTTCAAACCTGGAAGTACAAATTTGACTTCACAAATGAACTCTAGGAAAGGACAATGACTACCCTCAACCTGGAAATAGCTTCCTGAATTTTTTTTTTTTTTTTCCAAGAAAATCATTTTTAGTTCTCCACAAACTATCATAAGTATAGCAAATTCGCAAGCAGAGCAAGTTCGTAAGTATAGCAAAACGCTGTCGCAATAAATAGGTGAGCTCACTTTTTTTTTATGTCGGCCTCAATTTTGATTTCACATGTTCATCAAAATTTTGACGAAAACTCTTTGTCACAATTTTGATGAAAAAATAGGTTCGTCAAAATTTCGATGAACATCGAGGATAAAATTAAAAAAATTTGAAAATTACACATTAAATATCACTCGTACTCGACAATACATCTAATTATCCATCTTTCATCAAAAATTTTTGTCAGATTTTGTAGACAAATGAGTTAGTATTGCAAGATGTTGCCACCATCCTCCCAAATCATATGAACATTAACATCTAGGAAAGAAACATGAAGAGAAAACCTATAAACCATAACATGTCCTTCTACCAACACCTCAAAAGTGAAATGCTATGTCAAGAATGATCTCCTAACAACCCCAAATGAGAAGCCTCAACAAAACCCAACGACTCAATCTCCTAGATCAAGTACAACATATGAATCGTGTAACAATACCAACATGGATGTAAGCCTCTCTAACCAAGATCAAACTCAAATATAACCATTCCCAAAATAAGGACATCAACCCATAAATCATGTCCTAAAATCCTCATAAATGAATGATAACATGAACTCAAATGCATAAGGAGATACCCATGCCAAGCATCCCTCAAAATGAACCCTCCATAACTAATTTCTCATAGCTCAAGATCTATATCTATGAAAGATAAAGCATCATAAACTCATGCTAAAAAATTCCTCAAATGAGTCTCCAAAAATTAATCACCATGAATCAACTCATTCCCTTGAGAAATCAAAGCACGTAAAACATAACACACTACTGAATTTGAAACCATTTTTTGATGGACGTTCGTCGGTCGTTCAACAAATCTTTATCGGAAAAGAGATGAAATGACGAAAATATTTTCATCACTATTTTTTTGTCGCAAGGCCGACAACGAATTAAATGTCGAAATAACGATGCAGATTCGTCAGTTGTCGGCATCATAAAATGGCCCAGATGTTCATCAGAATATCGACGAAAACTTCATGTATCCACTGACAAATTACACCAGAAGTTTGTCACCATTTCGATGAAATGGGCAAGGAGTAGCATCGAAACAACACCAGAAGTTCATCGCCAGTTCGATGAAATCGGCAAGGAGTAGCGTCGAAACAATACTAGAAGTTCGTCGCCATTTCAATGAAATGGGCAAGTAGTAGGGTCGAAACAACACTAGAAGTTCGTCACTATTTCGACAAAATGGGCAAGGAGGAGCGTCGAAACAACACCAAAATTTCATTGCAATTGCGATGAAATCGGCAAGGAGTTACGATGAAGCCTTCGTCGCAGCTATAGCAACTTCTTTGGACCTTTTTGGTGATTCGTCGGTGGTTTTTGTCAAAATTGCGACGAAACAATGCAATTTTGTTTTTAAAAATATTCGTTGAAATGTACCATCGCCGAGACTGATGATTGATTTAGGTTATAAAGAATCATTTTTCTTCCACCATAGTGAAAAGTTAGCACTTTCTTTTATCTTTGCATATTGGTTTGATGCTTCAAATGATGCATTTCTTATATTGAAAAGTGCATTACTTTATTGAGTTTCTCTTTGTTTCAAGAATAGTTTAATATTCTCTACTTAACAGGGCCAACCACGTGATGGTGGAAGCTGATTTGGCCCCTCCCTCCCCTCACATCACTCTCAATTCCCCATACCCAATCATATAACATTAATCATTCATTCATCCATTAATAACATATAACATTCATTCATTCATCCATTAATAACATATAACATTCATTCATTCATCCATTAATAGCATATAACATTCATTCATCCATTAATAACATATAACATTCATTCATTAACATATAACATTCATTAATTAACATATTCACATTCATTCATTAACATATAATATTCATTCTTTCAGTTTTTACATATTATCAAAAATATGGTTGTCATGATATAATTACAATCACTTTTTTTTTTTTTTTTCTTTTTAAAGCTACATAAAGCTGAAGTGGAGTATCATTTTCTAAATCAATATCTATCCCCCCTTTAGTTGTTCTTCCCTCTACTCATGATATTAATGTACACCTAGTGCCTTATGATGTGTGGATGCGCTGCAGGGGTCTCTTTTGCAATAAGAATAAATGTTAAACTAATATGTTTTATTATTATTGTTACAAGTATTTCATTAATTAAAATAAAATTTGAGTAGTTCTCTTTACCTGATGGGTCCACATCATGTTCCTAAACTTTTGTTATAGACTCATGCTCAACATGCCGAACACCCTCTAAATCTTGATCTGCAGTTGAAACACGAAGGTTACATTAATTAATGCAACAATTGAAATTAAATATGTTTAAGAGAACATGAGAGTGGTCCTCTTTACCTGATGGGGCCACATCATGTTCCTGATCTTCTCTAGTTTGATCATGCTCAACACGTTGATCACGCTCTACATGCTCTAAAGTTGAAACACAAAAGGTTACATTAATTAATACACCAATTGCAATTAAATATGTTTAAAATAAAATTAAAGTGGTCCTCTTTACCTGATGGGGCCACATCATGTTCCTAATCTTCTCTAGCCTAATCATGCTCAACATGTTGATCACGCTCTACATGCTCTAAAGTACTAGGATGCACACCATGACCTTCATCTACACATTGTGCTCCACCCTCACTAGGATGCATTCCAATGTCATGTGCAGTATTATCATTATTTGAATGTTTAAAACAAATAGGCATGTAATTACTTTATGGTGGAAATTAATATTGAATAGATTGCACAAGTATTCAATTTTAAATAAACTTTATTGAGTTTATTTACCTGTGTGTCAGATGTAGTGGAAGGTTGTGTTTGCCTAGTCGAGAATCTTAGGCATTCAACCACAACTCCATAGCCTTGCTAGAAGGCAATCTTCAGGTCATCTTCTGTGGGAACTCTGTTGAATTCAGAGCCCTACTTTTTTGCATAAGATCATGAATTCTTCTTCTATGGTGTGATAAAACCAAAATTGTTTTCAATTTATTATTTAGACACTATATTTCATTTATTGATACTTACAATTCGTACGACTAATTTCATATAACCACACGAGCCAAGTTTGTGTTGCCCGTGTTTTTCTAGTCTTGCCTTTGTTGCCTTTAATGTGTTGGGCAGCCTATGAAAAGTTTGAAATACATTAGATTATGTAAAAAAAAAGAGTAATCAGTATATAATTACATTGTTGATAGTATCACATACCTTCCTTGGCCCGGTGGTGTCTTTCCTTTTTTCTTTTCAGCCTTCTCCTTTCCATCCGACACTAGGTCCTTCCACTCCCTCTCTGGAATCATGGGGGGGCGCTCGTACTTTTTGTTCTTCTCTAATTGTGACCTATATTGGTCCCTCACATACTTTTGATAGGTACCAGCTTTCTGAAGGACCTTCGTTCGGTTGAATGTTTTATCAATGAACAACACAAGTAAATGGTTAATGAGCTTATCTTTTAAATCTTGATTTTGGGCATTCCACCATGTACGTATGGTGGGCCCAAAGAGCTCCAATGTAATATCACTTAGATGTTTATAAAAAACATCATTTCCTAAAAAATGATCATGGGATCAATAGTCTAAAAAGAGCGATCAATAAGTAAATTTCAATTAGATTATATATAATAATAATTAAAACATTTTAAATTACCTAGGACCTTCTCTATCTTTATGGGAATGAAATCCTCAGTCACCACAAGTGTGACCGGCAACGTTCTCGTACTAGTAATACGGGAAGATCTAGGAAATGCTGCTAAAACATCACCGGTACTAGTGGCCTCTACATCCCCAAGTACATGTTGTGACACATGTTTTGGTATGTGTTCGTTGTTAGAGGGTGCATTAACGGATGCTTGCATGGTATGTGTTGCCAAAATTTTAGACGATAATATAGGCACGAATGATGGGGTCAGATGATGTGATGTATGTGTAGGAAGATTAGGATGGACACTTGTACCAACCCTTACTCCTCGAGCAACACTTGGAGTACCCTGATCATGGCTAGGAGCATCATGAGGAGGCAAAAAACCCTGTAAAAATAACACATATTTTAGTTCATGACATAAAAGAGTACAAAATATAAAACCATGAATGAACTTATGTTATAATTAAAGACCTCATGACAACTTTCTTGCAAGTTTTGTAATCTCTCAGTCAATATTTTAACCCTCTCTCTTATCTCATTTGTTTGAGGCACTATGAACATCAACTTAACCATTTCGTGATTGCATTTTTTTTGGATCTTCTTTATCGTATCAAGAGGGTTTGCTGAATAAGCGATGTCATCATCACAAAATATTGACTGCACCTCACTATGGATGCTCTCCTGTACTACTGGTTCCTTTCCTTGATCAGTCGACTGCAACAAGAATATTAAAAAGATTATCGAAATTAACCCAAAAAACTTATGAAAAAAACATAATAATAAAATTTTTCGCTCGTATCTAATTTGTACAATTACAATGAGGTAAACCTGTCGAGTAGAAGTGCCTGAAGATACATCGTGATTTGTGCTCTGGGCCAGAGCCTTCTTCGTATGATCAATGTCCCTCTGTGACAAAAATTAAATATAAAAAAATATTACCGAAATGAAACCAATAGACTTACAAAAAAAAACATAAGAATAAAATGGTATATTGGAGTCATTAATTGAAGGTTGGGTAAAATGGTACATAGTATGTACTACCCCCATAGTAACTATGTTTGTAACTAAGCGATTCAAATTGTAATCGATTAGAAACTCTTCCCTTGGATTTATTGATTTTATCGCACATATGAATACATGGTTTCCCTTGCATGCCTCGAATATTCAATTGGGTTGCTTATTTGTTGACTCAGGTCGTGTACTATTTATAAACCCTACAATATTCCCTGATGCTTTTGGCCTTCCGTCAATGTACATAGCCACTCCTTTATTTTGATCCTTATCTTTTAGTTGTATATAATTTGCTGACAGTGCATACCTATGCATACTTCATGTATATCAAACCAGTTGCATCCAATCTTTGTAACTGTAATAGGGTCAACATACTCCATCAATTCAGTAACTTTGTTGTAAGAAACCTTTATGCCATCCATGCAAAATAGGCCCAAACCATGTAATGATGATGGTGCTATCGCGATATATCCTCTCATTGACACACAAATCGGTGTTTATTGGAGGAAGTTCGTGGAGTACCCATTTTTCCGTAGATGTTTGTACCTCAAGGGCACCTCGATGTAAGCCTATTCTCTAAATCATCATAAAGAACCCACTTGGCCTCCCTGCCAGTGAAAAAATTCCATGTCTTTACAAAATTTTCTTCTAATCTTTTGACCTCTAGTTGATCTCCCTCTTTTAGACATACTACATGTCTCGCTTTCCTCTTCTCTTCCTAAATTTCCCTCACTCGAGGAAGACAAATCTAACAAATACCTATTTGGTGGTACCTGCACTCGTAAGGATGTTGGATGAAGTTCTTTCATGGTGATGTGATCCCAAGGTGACATTATGATTAATCTATCATTTCATCACTAGAATTTCCACGAGGTTATAAGGTAATCAAGTCTTGATAGATTGCAAGCTATTGATACTACCATCCAAATGTGTCCATCACAAATCAAATCTACTTAATGTTTTATCCCAAACTTTGTAATAAGTGTTAAATGTGACTATGGTCCTGGGTTACACAACCCGAACCTCGAATGTATTCTCAATTGTAATCAAAGGACTTTTAGCTCCATGCAAGTAAAATAAACTTGAAAGGAAACACCACCAAGTGGTTTATTGGACACCTACATGACTAAAATAGCAGCAAATTTACATTTAATTTCCATATGTCTAAGTGGTTAATGGGGAGGGAGTGTGTACTAGGCCTGGTTAAGTCATCATAAGTTTATGCTTTGGCAATAAATTTTTTTTAAGTCATCTTAAATCTTCCTATGTCTAATTGCTAGGAAACTTTTGGTATGTTTTAAGGTAGGATGATTGATGAAAGACCCCAAAGAGACTTTCTCCATGGTATCCAAGTACACATAGCAGCGGTCTTCTCTTATACGGTTGGACATGATTTAAAGAACTTAGCTAGGAATTATTCATTTAACCTAAGGTTTTCTCATAATGCCATCATTGGAAAAGTATGATCAAATTCTTCTATTATGAATAATTGGTCTATGTGCCTCTAGTAATCACTATAAATGTTTGTAAGGATAAAATGACTAATTGCATCAAGTAGGAGAGAATCAACTTTGAGTTCTTCAAAGATTATATTCCTCTATTCATAATTTTTAAGGGTTGTGTGTGGAGGAGGTTATCACTACCAAGAAGGGAGGAGACCTTTCCTTGTATTCTTTTATAATTTTGATTATTCTTATTTATTTTACACTTACATTTACAAATACACATACATATGCATTTATTGTTTTCATTTATTTCTCATGTAGTTTAATAGTTTGATTGATTTCATAGTATATGTGTTGAAGACTTTAGAATTTCAATTACATTAATTTATGGATATGTGTATCTATAACACTACAAAACCATATGCTCTTTGCATTTACACTTGCATTTAGAAATACACATTTATATACATAGATATACATTTCTTAAATGATATGTTGCATTTATTGTTCTAGGAGAGCATCCATTAATTGCATTTACATTTACATTTAAAAATACATATACATATATGTGTGTGTGTGTGTGTATCATTTATATTCAATGTTCAAAAACAACCCATTAGATCTGCACATGGATAAAAATTCATAAAATCAGATCTCCCATACATGTTTTGTTGAAACGTAGGCTTGAACCTCTCATTTCACATGTTTTTCTTCACAAAACTATTGAGGAAAACAACTATACCTTCTTTATTTATGATCCTACACCCTATTCATGCATCCTACAATTACAAGAGTATCCATGGGGCCTCTTACACAAGCTACAGTAATCACAAAAAGTGTAAGAGCCCCTTTATATCATGTTTTGACTACAAAAACCTCAAAAATAGGGTAACTCAAATTATGATTTGTTGGTGAGCTGTGTGGAAAAAATCATTAGCACCAGCTCATTCTTGGAGTCTTTTGAAAGAGAAGCGAATCAGGTGGTAGTTAAGTACAAACCTTATAGTGTCAAGGTGAATGAGGTGATCAATTTTGATTGGCCAACTGATGAAGAGTGCCATAAATGGGTAAATGTATATTTAACTAAGGAATAGTGAAAAGGAGTAGGCTGCTAATGGTTGACAAATCAACTATTGCAGTTACAACAAATTCCAGTTTTTTTTTTTGTGACAGTCTAGGTGCGAAGTTCTTGAATTTTTTTGTTGTTGCATCAACCATTCTTAGCGGGCACGATGAACAAGAAGATTCTTTGGGGAGATTGTTGTTGTAACAAATTTTTGGAATATCACAAGGTGGTCCAATTGGCTGGTGACATGTGTGCTTTATGGAAAGATGCTTGTTTGCTCCTTCTTTTTCTATAAGAAGGATTTCAAGGCCAGAAGTATGGGTTAGCAAGTTAGATATTTTTGGTCGAGTCTAGATGAAGTTGCAGAGCAAATTGTAAAGTCTAATGGTTTTAGGGAAAATGCAATTTAAGTTTTGAGTAATTCTGTAGTAGGTTTTGAATTCATGGGGATTTGATGTTTTATGACAATACTGGCATTTGAATTGATATGATTAATTCTAACTCATGTCTCTCCATTGTACAAGCTTATCTGAATTTTGAATAAAATGATCAAGGGTTGTTTCATTCATCTCACTGTTGTGGTGTGTATGATTCTTGTTTTAAGTTTAATTCAAAGAATTAATTAAAATGCTTGAATGGGATTGTAGGTGGATATGTTCTGTATAAGGATTTGATAAGTAGTATTGGGTTAGAATACATATTGATGAGATTGCAAAGCAATGTTATCAAGGATCTTATATGTTATGTGTTAAATCTATCATAAACACTTAGATGCTTATAAATTTGACTCCTCCAATGGATATATGGCACTGATCTAAGATGTACTTATTCGTATGGTTCAGTATTTGTTTTCCTTTACCTAGAGC
>VDFB02047230.1:214769052-214789967 GCA_007258455.2 Sequoia sempervirens
CAATATTTTGGTGTATGCAAACACACATAAGAAAAACATGATCCTAATGGGCCAATAGACCAAGGGTTTGTATACTTGGTATAGCCCACCGATATACCCCAGATTGGTGCTAAAAACCTTTCCTTCTCGAAAGTAGATAGCTTAGAATTTTGGCAGCATTGGCTCCCCTCCATGGCTCATTAACATCATTCGAGCACACCAAATTTGAATTGTTGGGTAATGACTTCCCAAGAACTGCTATCTCTACTCAAGGGTATTATTAGTGAGTGTCTTCAGGCATGATACTATACCCTGCACTATACCAAGCAACGACCAAAGAACGGTTGGATTCTAGAACAAAAGGTGTTTAATATAGGCATTCTGTTCGTAGGGCATGATCCATGCGGCGAGAGTCCCCTTTCGGATCCATCTCGTTGGAATAATACACGTGATTCTTGGGCTTTCCCAAAGAATTCACTTTTATATACCGTCTAGAAGTCCCTCTGGTTCAGGGTGCTACCGGTCTGAGTCATTTTGGGGTGAGAACTTTTTCCCAATAGAACATGCCCAAGTTCTAGAGTTAGTAACCGTTTCTCTTACACCCAGGATCACCCAAAAGTGCAAGGGGAGAGGATACTTCAATTACTAATTTGTGAGGGTAATAACATATAAAAATGGTTCTGGTTTTTTGATCACTGAGTTTTCACAAGGTGAGAGCATAATCACCTACCATCTTGCAAACACATTCAGGAAAATTATAAACACAAGTTCGTTTTATGTGCACAAACATAAATGTTCCTAAATTAAAATGAAAACAAGTGGTTTTGAGAGATAAATCTTTGAAAAGTGTAGCTGCAAAACCACATGTCAGTAGTTTTAATGTATGCCTTTGACCCACGAAGAACTCCAATGCCACATGCTGCAAATCCTGATTAGTAACAAAAAATCTATGCTAGGTAGAATGCAGGAAATAACCAGAATGCAGAAGAAAAACTAGATAGTAAACAAAAAAGAGCAAAAAAACAAAAAAACCCAAATGCCAAAAAGAAGAAAATCTTACCAGGAAAATGCGTCATGACAGAGCGAATGCATCACTCTGTGTTGCAAATGCGGCTTGGGAGTTCAGATATGGATTTCCAGACTTTGTTTGTGGCACATAAGAGCGATTGCATCATTTCAGATGCCAAATGTGTCGTGACGCATCAAATGCATCACAATAAAAGGTGAATGCATCGCTTTGTACCTGTACCTACAAAAATGATAGAGAACAAACAAAACCATACGAAAATAATAAAAAAGAAGAGAGTTGGGTTCACCAATGTATCTATGGGTTAATTTTTAGGTTAGCAAATTGATAAATACTATTACCCAAAGAACTATGAAGTACAAAGGAAATTAAATAAAAGAACGATTATACCTATTCCTCGAATCTTCCATGATTACCTCCATAGCACCTTCTAACTTGCTGATTGTCGTGTTGCCCTTAGACTGAATGTGCGAGCAATCTTTGACGAAGTCCTACAAAAGATTTGAAGGATTTGAATCTAAATGCCTATGCCTATGACAATGTGATTAAAAATGCCTATGCCTAAATATCCCAAAACTAAATGGAATATGACAATAAATGCTGCAATTTCTGTAAAAATGCCTAAGTGTGTGAGTGTGTAATCTAAAAATGAGAGAGAAATAACATTTTATAGAAAATGCCATTTTGAATGGACAGACGAGATCGACTTTCGACAGAGACCTAAAATCAGAGGACAAGATTTAATCTGACAATCCCTAATCAGGGTTAGGGAAAAATCTTTAAGCACGAGTGGTCGAGATGTCATTTAAAAAATCTAATCGGTGGTCGAGAATAAATGAGATAATTAATTAGAAAAATAAAGATTTTCGAAAATCAAGATGATAAAGACTGCCTGATTTGTGAGATTCGAAAAATCAAGAAGATAAGAGTTGAACTGAAGATCAGATTTGAAAAATCAATAATTTGCTCAATTACTTGATTTTTGGAAGAAAGTTACCAATTTGAATTAAATCAACTCAAAATATGGATATTGTGAGATAATAAATAATCAATTTTTAGATTATTTACTAAAATGAACTATCAGTTAAGAATGTGAAATCATTTTAAATAATTAACTTATTTAAAATGAGAGAAATGTTAATTTCAACAATTAAATAATTAAAGATAATTATTTAATTTAGCATATATGATTAGTAATTAAATAAATTAATAAATTCATTTAATTATGAGGATTAGTGACATATATATATATATATATATATATATATATATATATATATATATATATATATATATTTAGATCAAGTAGAATCTGCAGTACCTACCCCATAAACCGCAAAGGCACCCGCAAACTTTAACGCGATCGGCGGCATGCCGGGCGCCGGCCACGCCTCGGTATTACGGGTGGGGGAGACTAGACCCTGGCGACCAACTCCTGCAATAGGGAAAGATTTAGCCAACCTAACTAGGCCCCAACTCCAGGATTAGTGACATATTAAATAAATAAATGAAATTCATTTATTTAATAATCAGGAAGAAATAAATGAAGAAAGGTAATTAAATAAATTAAGAAATTTATTTAATTAGGAGAATACTTAGATAATTAATGATGTATTTAATAAATAAATAAAATTTATTTATTTAATAATCATGAAGAATAAATAGACATGAATTAATTAAATAATTATGAATTATTTAATTAATAGTTGAATGTGGACCAAGGACATAATTAAAATGTCATAATTATGTTAGGACGAAAGTGGTAAAATAGAGCTTGCAGGCCTAGGTCATTTTTAAGTGTCTACAAATACTTATAATTTGTGCGGCTAATTTCATATAACCACCAGAGCCAAGTTTGTGCTACCCATGTTTTTCTAGTCTTTCCTTTGTTGCCTTCGATGTGTCGAGCAGCCTATGAAAAGTTTGAAATACATTAAATTATGTAAAAGAAAGAGTAATCAGTATATAATTACATTGTTGATAGTATCACATACCTTCCTTGGCCCGATGGTGTCTTTCCTTTTTTCTTTTCAGCCTTCTCCTTTCCATCCCACACCAGGTCCTTCCACTCCCTCTCCTAAATCATGGGGGGATGCTCGTACTTTTTGTTCTTCTCTAAATGTGACCTATATTGGTCCCTCACATACTTTAGATAGGTACCAACTTTCTTAAGGACCTTGGTTTAGTTGAATGTTTTATCACTAAACATCACAACTAAACGGTTAATGAGCTCATCTTTTAAATCTTGATTTTGGGCATTCCACTATGTACGTATGGTGGGCCCGAAGAGCTCCAATGTAATATCACTTAGATGTTTATAAAAAAAATCATTTCCTACAAAATGATCATGGGATCAATAGTCTAAAAAGAGGGATCAATAAGTAAATTTCAATTGGATTATATATAATAATAATTAAAACATTTTAAAGTACCTGGGACCTTCTCTATCTTTGTGGGAACAAAATCCTCGGTCAACACAAATGTGACCGGAAATGTTCTCGTACTAGTAATACGAGAAGATCCAGGAAATGTTGCTAAAACATCACCAATACTAGTGGCCTTTGCATTCCCAGGTACATGTCCTGACACATGTTCTAGCATGTGTTTGCTACCAGAGGGTGCACTAATGGTTGCCTACATGGTATGTGTTGCCAACATTTCAGACGACAATATAGGCACAGATGATGGAGTTAGATGATGTGATGTATGTGTAGGAAGATTAGGATGGACACTTGTACCAACCCCTACTCTTTGGACAAAACTTGTAGTACCCTGATCATGGCTAGGAGCATCATGAGGACGCAAAAAATCCTCTAAAAACAACACATATTTTAGTTCATGACATAAAAGAGTACAAAATATAAAACCATGAATGAACTTATGTTATAATTAAAGACCTCATGACAGCTTACTTACAAGTTTTGTGCTCTCTTAGTCAATATTTTAATTGTCTCTCTTATCTCATCTATTTGAGGCACTATGAATAACAACTTAAGGATTTCTTCATTGCATTTTTTTGGGTCTTCCTTATCATATCGAGAGGGTTTGTTGAATAAGCGATGTCATCATCACATAATATTGACTGTACCTCCCTATGAATGCTCTTGTCTACTACTAGTTCCTTTCCCTGATCAGTCAACTGCAACAAGAATATTAAAAATATTATCGAAATTAACCCAATAAACTTATGAAAAAAACATAATAATAAAACATTTTTCTCATATCTAATTTGTACAATTACAATGAGGTAAACCTGTCGAGTAGAAGCGCCTAAAGATACATCGCGATCTATTCTTTAGGCCAGAGACTTCCCCGTACGATCAATGTCCCACTGTGAAAAAAATTAAATATAAAAAAATATTACCGAAATGAAACCAATAGACTTATGAAAAAAAACATAAGAATAAAATGGTATATTGGAGTCATTAATTGGAGGTTGGGTAAAATGGTACATAGTACGTACCACCCCCATAGTGACTGTGTTTGCAACTAAGCAATTCAAATTGTAATCGATTAACAACTCTTCTCCTGCAGTTATTGATTTTATTGCACATATGAATACACGGTTTCCCTCATGTGCCTTGAATATGCAATTGGGTTGCTTATTTGTTGACCTAGGTCATGTATTGTTTATAAACCCTACAATATTCCCTGATGCTTTTGGCCTTCCGTCAATGTACATAGCCACTCCTTTATTTTGATCCTTATCTTTTAGTTGTATATAATTTTTTGACAGTGCATACCTACACATACTTCATGTATATTGAACTAGCGACATCCAATATTTGTAATTGTAACAGGGTCCGACATACTCCTTTAATTCAGTAACTTTGTCATAACAAACCTTTATGTTGTCCATGCAAAATAGTCCCAAACCATGTAATGACGATGGTGCTATGCGATATATCCTCTCGTTGACACAAAAATCAATGTTTATTGGAGGAAGTTGCTTGGGTACCCATTGTTTCTGTAGATGTTTGTACCTCAAGGGCACCTCGACGTCGCCTATGCTCTCATCATCATAAGAACATGACCCCCCTTCAACAAGAAAAAATTCCATGCATTTACAGAATTTTCTTCTAATTTTTTGACCTCTAGTTGATCTCCCTCTTTTAGACCTACTACATGTCTCGCTTTCCTTTTCTCTTCCTGAATTTCCCTTGCTTGAGGAAGACATATCTGAAAAATACCTATTTGGTGGTACCTACACTCATAAGGATGTTGGATGAAGTTCTTTCATGGTGATGTGATGCCAAGGTGACATTATGATTAATCTATCATTTCATCGCTAGAATTTCACAGGTTATAAGGTAATCAAGTATTGATAGATTGCAAGCTATTGTTACTACCGTCCAAATGTGTCCATCACAAATCAAATCTACTTAACGTTTTAACTCCCAAACTTTGTAATAAGTGTTAAATGTGACTATGGTCCACCAGTTACACAACCAAGGCCTCAAATGTATTCTCTAATTGTAATCAAAGGACTTTTTCTCTTCATTCAAGTAAATAAACTTGAAGGGAAACACCACCAAGTGGTTTATTGGACACCTACATGACTAAAAATAGCAGCAAATTTACATTTAATTTCCATATGTCTAAGTGGTTAACAGGGAGGGAGTGTGTATTAGGTCTGGTTAAGTCATCATAAGTTTATGCTTTGGCAATAAATTTTTTTTAATTCATCTTAAATCTTCCTATGTCTAATTGCTAGGAGATTTTTGGTATGTTTTAAGGTAGGATGAGTGGTTGCATCAATGTTTTAGTTCTCTATGACAAGGTTTCAACATCTTAAAATAGTGAAAGTTAGTGCTCATAGTCATTTGAAACAACAACATTTTGATTATGTTTGATGGTAGGATTTGATAACTTAAAATATCTCTATTTCGAAACAAAAATATCTCTAACAACTCTAAGAGCTATAATGGGATGGCCACCATCCTAGGAAAGATTCTTCATTCTCAGTTTTAGGTGTTAAAATTTAACAATACCTTGATTTATGAAAGAGCCCAAAGAGCCTTTCTCCATGGTATCCAAGTACACATAGCAATGGTCTTCTCTTATATGGTTGGACATGATTTAAAAAACTTCGCTAGGAATTATTTATTTAACCTAAGGTTTTCTCATAATTCCATCATTGGAAAAGTATGATAAAATTCTTCTATTACGAAGAATTGGTCTATGTGCCTCTAGTAATCACTATAAATGTTTGTAAGTATAAAATGACTAATTGCATCAGGTAGGAGAGAATCAACTTTGAGTTCTTCAAAGATTATATTCCTCTATTCATAATTTTTAAGGGTTGTGTGTGGAGGAGGTTATCACTACCAAGAAGGGAGGATACCTTTCCTTGCATATGTTTATGGTGGAGGTATTAAGGAAGAATTGTATTCCTCTATTTCCATTCATTAGATCTAGCTTAGCCTAGCATATACTTGGGCTAAGTCTACAATTGCTTCAGACTCATGTGATGAAGGCTATGTGTGATGAAATACTAGACCTCAACCAAGATGTGGGTAGATTATGGGAGTTTTTCCAAGACTTGAGGCTGGTCGATAAAAAAGTGAAAGACTAAGCTATTTTATTTTTTCTGTCTTATCTTATACCATTTTATGAGAATGGGGCTACCAATGTACGAGAAGATATTTGGAAACTAGGCATGAAAATTGCAGGTTAAAGAGAATGGGGGTGCCAAACTTATAGTACTCATTGTCCCTTGGTCGTCGATTTTCCTTGAGTGCCCTCAATCTTATCCTTGGCATTGGTATTGGCCTTGTTTTCACTCCAAACTCTTCCTTGGCGCTGATATTGACCTTGTTTTCACTCCTCCAAACTCTTCGTTGACGCTGGTATTGACCTTGTTTTAACTCCAAACTCTTCCTCAGCATTGGAATTGACCTTGTTTTCACTACTCCAAACTCTTCCTCGGCGTTGGTATTGACCTTTCACTTCTCCAATTTGACAAGCTACACCTGGTTTCGTTAGGTTTTAGAATATGTTAATTAAATCAAAAATTATGGTACCATTTAGCTAGGTTTTAATATTCTACAATATAGTTAAGTATATATTAGCTAAATTTTACATAATAAATAATATAATTATTCAACTTATTATAATTATATATTATATTCTTTAACAAAATTATTAAATATGTATAAAATTATTATAATTAATAATTAATAATAAGTATATTTTTATATAATACAAAATATAATTAATATAATATATATTTAATATAATAGTAATATATATTAATATGAGAGAGAGAAACTAAATTTTGACTGGTTGTTTCATGTCAATAATCCAAGAATGGCATGTGTCTCAGAGTTATGCTCAAGGTAGCATGCCATTTGATTAAAGATATGATAATTCTCCTTAAAGACCTCTTGAATGAACCCATTGCACACTTAAGGAGATAAAGATAAATATAGGGAAGAAAATATATAGAGAGAGAGATAATGACAAACATACAAATAGAAAGGAGATAGAAAGGGAGATAAAGAGATAGAGAGAGGTATAGAGATAAAGAGATAAGGATGAATGGAGTAGAGATATAGGAGATTGATTGATATATAATATCTATGCTTCTATCTATCTGCTTATCTCCCACTATCCATGTCCCCCCCTGTCCTTCCCCTCCACCTTTCTCTCATTCCTCCATCTCCCTCCATCTCTATCTCCTCTCCCATTTCTCTTTTATCTCCCTCCCTCTCTATCTCTTTCTATCCATATCTTTCTCCACCTCTGTCCTTGATCTCCTCTCTTTCCATCCTCTTTTATCTCTCTATATCACCACCTTTCTATGTCTCTCCCTCTCCCTCTATATATATTGAGCTATCTCTCCCTCTCTCCCCTATATTCTTCTCTCTCTCCCTTTCTACATATCACTCTCCCTCCCCCTCTTCATTCTCTCCCTTTTCTACCTATCTATCTCCATCTCTTCTATATAATTCCTCTTCCTTTATCTCCCTCTCCCCCCTCTTCTCCTCTCCTCATCCACCTATATCCCTTTCTATCCCTCCCCCTCTCTATCTCCCTCTCTCTATCTCTCCCCATCTCTCCCTCCCTATCCCCCCTATCCATCTCTCTATCTCCACCTCTCTTCCTTTCTCTTCCCATATATCTCCATCTTTCTTTCTCTTCCCATATATCTCTATTTATCTCTCTCTTTCTCTCCCCATATATCTCTATCTCCCCATATATTAACTAAGAATCCATGCAAGCATGCAATAGTATATGTTGGTGGGCTATGTGGTGTTTGTTAGGCTATAAGTAACATGTGTCTTTCTGATGTAGGCCCAGCTTCTTTATAAATAGTGTTTTTATTAAACTATAAGAGTAGATTATTGTCACCACTCTTCATTCAACATGGGAAATGCCAAATGTAGCAATTGTTTTGTTTCTTTTGTCAAGTTCCAATAGCAAGATATTTCTTGGAGTTGAATAAAGTTGTGTTATGACCCTTCATCTCTCTTTAAAATAACAAGACAATATTAAGCTGGCGAGATTAGGAAGGGAGAAAACTAAACTCCTTCAAAATAGGGCTAGTTTTGGGTTTGTTGGTTTTAATTGCATACTATATACTTAATTCCTCTAGGATAAATAAGTAACTTCAGATCATTTTCTTATTTGTGTATCCTAACTAATATAGAGGAAGCTTTTTTATTTTAATTGACCACTACATAATAGTTTATGTTGGAAAGGAATTTGTTTCCATTCTTTGCTTGTAGTTTTACATTGGAATACAAATCATATTTAATTTAATGCCAATATACTTCTTTCATAAAGATATTTGAACTTGAAATAAGTTCTTCATAACCCATCTAATCAAATCATAACCTATCAAAGGCAATAGGAATTTTCTAAAGAAAAGAATACTTGACCCAATCATAAGTGTATGGCCTTCGCAGAAAGGAGTGATCCACCTTAGCAATAACAATTACCTGATTTAGACCTAGTAGGTTCAAATGAACCAACCTATCAACGTGCCTTTAAGAGGCTTCCAAAAAGTTTAGAATGACCAATTTAAAAAATCCAAACAACTCTCAAAGCCTGACAAAGAATAGAAGTCATATTTCACACTTTGACTCCTTGAATCCTTGTAATAGTGCAAACCTAGATTTTTCCCAATAACTCAAAACTTTCACAAAACACCAAAGAAACCCTTGACGGTTTTAGACACCCATTTTGGAGTTATTAAACATACTTCAAGGGAAAGTACAAGTGATTTTTCAAAATTTACAGTGATTTTGCACTCGTTGATTCCCTAAAGAAAACCTTATCTTCGTATAATCCATCATAGTCACATATGATCACATCATTCTTGACCATTTGATATCATGAAAAACCTCCAAAATATAGTATTCAAATAACCCATATCGACAAGAATTTGTGTAGGTCTCTCTGATTCATAAATCATTATATTCTCATTTTCAGCATATCGGCGAAAGAACAGAAATGTCACACCGATCGGATTAAATAAGAAGATACACATCGGGATGACACGGTCCACGGTCTCACTAATAAAGAGATTCATCAACAAGAAAAGTTCCATCAGGGTGAAATGAAAAGGTCATACCGAGCATATAGGTCTCACCGATGAAGTTCCATTGGCAAGAAACCTCTCTTGTCTCACCGATCAAAGCACAAGGAGTTGTATCGGAAGGAGTCTTGGTGACATGAGATCGAAGGAATAATTATCGGGGAGACTTATAACATCGGGTAAATTATTGAATGTCTTAGCGATACACCATGTTTTGCCGATGAAGACACAAATAGATCAAGATAGTCATCGGGGTGACTCTTGGCAACATTTATATGAATCAGATGGATAGATTATGTGATATCGACATAATGTCTCCCTGACCAAAAGAATGTTTAATGAATGTTAGTCAAGCCTAAATAAAATGATCACCCAAATTTTGAATTGTCTTTATGATAGAACATTTGATGTGATAGTGGGCAAATTCAAAGATCACCTACGCTCATGTTCAAAGCTAGGATTACTAAAGAATACATATCGGGGAGATTGGCTTATGGTCTCATCGATGAAGGGAATCTATCAGCAAGACAAGTCATCTCGGCATGAAAAATATAAGTTGGCCTGAACGTTTAAGTCTCGCCAATGAAGTTTCATCGGCCGAGACTATGTTTCTTTCACCAACAAGAGGGGAACTAGGAATATATCGATTGAGACGTATATGATGATAATCCTGATGTTCTTCATGGTATAAATTATTAAGATAAAGAAAGTTATCGGTGAGACTTATAACATTGGGAGAACACTTGAATGTGTTAGCGATACTAAAAGTGGGAGCCAATGAAGAAACAAATAAGCCAAAATGATTATTAAGATTTGACTCTTAGAGTGATGTATATGGGACAAATGTTAACATCCCGGTCCCGGATATTGTAGAGAGTGTTACCCCAATCAATAGAGTATTCAGTGAATGTTGGTTGGGGCCTAATGTGTAGATTTCCCAAAGTTTGAAGGTGTCTTGCCGACCAGTTCATTTGATGTGACAGTAAGGAATTCAAAAATATGTTACACTCATGCCTAGAGTTAAAACATTAATGGTGCCATGGAGTATAGGTAATTTCATAAATTGAAAGGAAATCGTTGCAAAATGAACATTATTGTGAATTGGTAGCAAAGGAAACGAGGAGACAAACAAAGGGCCAGAGAATTGTTTCAGTTGAAAGACCTCAATCAAAACCAGTAAGTCCTCTACATTTTAACTTTTTCATTTCTACAATTTTAAGTGAGTAATATGGAAGCCACCAGCTCGGGGAAGTTGAAAGGTAGAAAAAAAAGTGAGTAGTCACCCTAAGAGTAAGAAGCAGAAAGTTGAGTCTGGAATTGAGCCGAAGGGTGTTGAACGAAAGCTGAATCAGGATTTAATTAACCAATTGCCTGGCTCTAGGTCCAGAGGTAGGTGTTCCACACAACTAAGGGAGAAAGTGGATAAATTGGATGACAAGTGCAAGCACATAGGAGATATTTGGACTCCAATAAGAGGCTATGAATTGTTTAGATTCGACTTTCAAAGAAGATATCATTTTGGGCTAGTTTGTAATCCGTGGTGTCTAAATTTGGGAAAAATGGTTTTCCTTAATGTGTTTGTCAATATAGAGCTAGTAAAATTGTTGGCCACCCACTATGACTCAAAACTTAAGGCCAAATGCAGACCATCTAGGAAACCATTCATATACATAACAAAGGCTTCAATAAGTGAGGTTTTTAAGTTGGAAGGGTGGTGTAATGAGAAAATTGTGAATGAAGAGTTGGAAAAGGAGTTTTGGAGAATGAACACCACTTACAAAGGTTGGAAGTTTCCCTTACATAGAATTAAACAAGATGGTAAAACTGTCCCACTTGATGATGGTGATGGGCCTCCATTCCATGTGGACTTATTTGAGCCCTATATGAGATATACCTATTTCTCGGTAGGGCAAGTGTTGGGTATGGAAGTTCCTGAGTATATGTCCATTGTTCCCATGGTAATTGCAGCTGACATTCAATGTCATAATTCTAGGTTATTCGACTATGCTTCATTTGTCTCCAAGGGAATCAACTTAGCATTGGTGGCAATCAAGAATAAATCCCCTGTTCTGCACCTTAGGAATTATTCTCTTTTAATGCATCTAGTATTGTACTTTAGACAAGAGTTAGGGATTTGGCCATAAAAGTTGAAGGTTTCACAGTTTATAAAGAGGGAAAATTGTTACCCATTCAATTGTGGACTGTCATTTAGGACAATAGGTTTGCTAATTCCATTTTCCTGTATTTTGAAGAATATTTTGTAAATCCAGTATATGAATTCTATAGTCATCCTTGTGCACACTCATTGTTTGATGAAATAAAACACTTCCTTAGACCTAAGAACTTTAATGGACCAATTGATCACAATTGGGGAGACTAGTATTGCTTGGAAGATGCTACTATGGTAAGGGTGTTTAGTTTTGAGGATTATTCATTCATTTTGCCTAAAATACTCCCAGATAGGATTACATATTTGGAAATTGTAAGACAAATGGATTTTTCTAGTTTCATGAATTTTGGTTCATTCATAAAATAGGCATTTATGCCTAGTACTCTATGCTTTGGTGATTTTACTGTGCTTGCAAAGGAAGGATATGATTTGATCCTTGAAAAATTAATGCAGTGTAATATGAATAAGGGTCCACCAAGAGAAGGTTTTGATCCAGAGGGATATATCAATTTTTCCAAACAAAGGATAAACTTTGGATGATATGATCATGTGCCTTATTAGTTTGATGACATGAATAGAAATTTGGAGGTAGAGGAAGCAAAGAGAGTGGTGGAGGAATACAACCAAGGGTTTCTGGATACATGGTTCCCTTTTTTTGGAGACGAGGAAACTAGAGAAGATATGCCACTAGACCTACCCAGTAGGATTTCCATATTAAAAACTCAAGATTACAACTACCCTCCTAGAGAACAAAGTGTTGAAGAGAGCCAAGATACAAACACCAGACATATAGCATATAGGTCATTTGTAGCAGACAATGAATTTGTGAATTCTTCATAATTCAGATCTTTCTTGTATAAGCAAAAGCGCAAGGAGATAAGGGAGATAGTTGATAATATTACACCAAGCAATGAGGAGCAACTACTTAATAATTTGAAATTAACTGTGGATAGAGAAATGGCTAATATGACCCATGATAAAGGAAGGAAAATGTTAGAGGATGCTGAGTTATGATCTTTCCAGGGTTGGATTTGAATTTTGCATTGCTATTTGATAGCTTCTTAAAGGATAATAGTGCCACACACAAGCTTAGTCTGGAGGGGGTGACAAAAATATATGCTGGATCCAAATATAACTCGGATGAAGGATCACTCATGATATGGGCCTTGTATCCACCTCATAGAAAGTCAGTGGTGATTGATATTGAGAAAGTATTTGGGCATGCCATGACTTTGAAGGTTGGAGAGGTAGATCCTGTGGTGACTGTAGAGATTGGGATTAATGTGGCAAAACTAAATAAAGCCCAAATACAAATGTTGATAAAAGAAAAGGAAATGTACAAAATGAATAATGAAAGGATCATGAGAGAAAATGATCGTTTGAAGGACATGCTAGGAGTCACAATGGGACCTAAATTAATAACACATGGTGAAATCTCACAGGTAAAAGATCATTGGGAGGATTCAACTACATATTCACAAGGTAAATATGATACACTCACTCCAATAATAAGAAAAAGGCAGGCCAACTTAGCGATTTGGTTGAATAAGCTATGGGGAGCATATTCAAGGAACCATGTTACAGGGTAGGAACACAAAAGAATTGATGGAAGGATTCAAGAAAAGTTTCAAGAATTAAATGAAAGAGATGTTCCTGACAATGTGGCCATTGGTATGGGTAACCAAATTATAAAGAAACATAGGGACTATTATGAGGAAATGTGAGAAGATGCAAAGGGGCTAGTTGATGTTATGAATATGGGACTGCCTACACTATTTGAAGATGGAGAAAAGTTGAAAGAGAAAGCCAAGTGGATCAAAGAATATGAATTGATGCTACAGGGAATTCTGGAAAATGCTACAAGGAAGGATTCAACATTGGACGAGAGCTACAAGCACAATGAAAGGATGATAAAGGTGGAAATATCGGCTAGGAATGTATTAGGAGATGTCGATACTCATGAACGACATGATTATCTAGATCATTTATCAAATTTTCATCTATGGCTAAATAGATCCTAATCTCTTGTTTTAATTAGTTAAGTAAAATAAAACATTTGTGAAGGGACGCGTCCCTTCCAAGTTTTGATGTATTTATATATGTTCCATAGTAATGCAACAGATATAGGCGTTAGGAGATATTCAGTAGATAGCTTTCTAGAAAAATGATTTCATATACAGAGACTCAGATGCATGTATTTTGATGGAGTAAATGAAGATATCTAAGTTTTAGATTAAGATTTTGGTATCAATTGTTTGTTAAATTTATGCAGTTATTTGATTGTCTCCATTTTGATGCTTCTCTATTGTTTAAATTGATATAATAAGTTTATACTCAGTTTATCATTGTAGATTTTCTATAAATGTGTGATCTGGTCATTCAATTCTCTCAAGTAGGAATTAAAATCTTTTAATCAATCACAACAATTGGGAAGTGTTAGTTGGATTAATAAGAAGAATCACATAACTAGAATTGCCATTCTATCTCAAGAAGAGTTTGTCAATTATTCACTTGCACATTTACACAAGTAAACAATTTCTGTGCCTGACAGTTTGAATTATTGCCATTATTGAAATCCACATTTGCAGATATTCGTTAGACTCCATATACCCAATAAGGCACTGGTCTCCCCTTGTATTCTTTTATAATTTTCATTATTCTTATTTATTTTACACTTACATTTACAAATACATATACATATGCATTTATTGTTTTCATTTATTTCTCATGTAGTTTAATAGTTTGATTGATTTCATATTATATCGTTGAAGACTTTAGAATTTCAATTACATTAATTTATGGATATGTTGTATCTATAACACTACAAAACCATATGCTCTTTGCATTTACACTTGCATTTAGAAATAGACATTTATATACATAGATATATATTTCTTTAATGATATATTGCATTTATTATTCTAGGAGAGTATCCAATAATTGCATTTACATTTACATTTAAAAATACATATACATACATACATACATACATACATACATACATACATATATATATATATGTATGTATGTATATATATGTGTGTGTGTGTGTGTACCATTTATATTCAATGTTTAGAAACAACCCATTAGGTTTGCACATGGATAAAAATTCATAAAATCAGATCTCCCATACATATTTTGTTGAAACCTAGGCTTAAACCTCTCATTTCACATGCTTTTCTTTACAAAACTCTTGAGGACAACAACTATACCTTCATTATTTCTCATCCTACGCACTATTCATGCATCCTAAAATTACAACAATATCCATGGGGCCTCTTACACAAGCTACAATCATCACAAAAAGTGTAAGAGCCCCTTTATATCATGTTTGGACTACAAAACGCTCAAAAATAGGGTAACCGGGTTGTATGCAAAGAAATGAAGCTTTCTAACTCAAATCAACACCTTAAGCTCTCAAATCAGATTCAAATCAAAGATAACACATATATTTATGACATGGAATTGATTTCACATCAAAATATGGCTGCATGTGACTGTACAGTGCTGCATAATAGGAAAAACACAAATTTTTTAAAGAAAAACATAGATTTTTGAATGTCAAAAGCTTGTATTTTAAATCCTCAACCATCAACAACCATTATAATGATCACTTTATGCCTTTTAAAGGCCTTTACACCTCAATCACTAAACAACCACCTCTACAACTAACTTTTTAATCTTTTATGATCACATGAAACATAAAACACACTAATTTCAAGGTTGTTAACATCACTATTGAATTTTTTTAATTTTTTGACCTTTCAAACATTAAAAAGTACATCATTAAATTAATTATGTAATGGCATAAAAATTAAAACATCATGAATTAATTATGTAACCACATAAGTCAAATATAATTCTATCAAGAAATTAATATCAAATAGATAATATAATTGCATAACTCATACATTTCAATGTCATTGATCTTCTTCTTTATCCAAATCTTTGTCTATATCATCCGATCCAGATTCGACATTGTAAGGATTGGTCATATCATCATCGTCATCATTGATATTAGTTTCGATAATGTCATCATCCACATGAATATCATCTTCATGAACATTAATTCCTACATGATCATGATCTAGTTCCTCCTCTTTGACATCTTTGTCAGGGACATCATCAACTAATTGTTGATCCTGATCATCATCTACATCATCTTCTAGTTCTTCGGTATCTTCTTCTTCCACCACATTATACTTTACCAGCCTTCCTCTTGGATTATGTCTAACAACAAATGGCCAACCCAATTTACCTAGAACCTTTGAGTAAAATACATGCTCACATTGGCCTGGAAGAACATAGGGCTCATTTCCATCTCGCTTGATCGACCTTGTATTAACCATGGTAAATCCATTATCATGTTCAATAACAGTTCTCTCAGGATCATTTTCATTGAATCGTAGCCTGTACCATAGGATGACAAACAAAATTAATTTGAAGGACTTAAAGTCACACTCAAGTATATCATCCAAAATGCCATAATATCGATTTTCTGAGACTTCTGGATGTATGTCGCTTCTAGATGAAATATTAGTCACCTGAAAGACTATAGTTATACCAGAATCACAAGTTTTCTTCATGTCATCCAACTTTTTGATTTGAAATTTACGACCATTGCACCACATAGCCTTGTGGTGTTTCACCTGCAATATGTCAAACATGTAAAAATTATTGCAATATCGTCAGTTGATAAACATATTTATTCTTGGCCAAATGTATGTAAAGAAAACAATCTCAACATATATATACATCAATATACTTGAAAATAATTAAATAATATGGGTGATTAATATATTTATATGTACCTGTTTATCTCTTAAACCATATGCTAAATCAATTTCCCTTTGTGTAACATTGGAATCTCCATTACAATGAGCTTCTTTAACCAATGAAGCCACACCTCCCCATGTTAATGCACAACCAAATTGTTGACATCATTCAATCCATACCGTCATCCAATCAAGATTGTTTGTGACATACAAATGTAGTGCATCCCACTCTCGACCAACTATATCAAAAAAAAAAGAAATTCACAAATGACGTATAATTAGTTAAATACTATAGTAGATGACCTTAATTTATAATTTATGTATATTGAAGATTAATAATTAAATAATTACAATATACATAATAACTATATGTAAAATGTATTCCAATTAATATCCATGACCATCTTATAATTACCTCTCACTTTCCTCAATCTACCTTTCCCCATCAGGTACTCCCCTTCGAATTTGTTAATGGAGTTGGGATCCCAAATGTGATCTACATGGATCTTTGCTACAAACTTTTGAAGATATTCACTAATGTACACCATGGTTTGGTATACCATATATCCCTCCACCATAGAACCCTCAGTATGTGCTCTTTGTCTAACCAAAGCTTTCAAAAATTTCAAGTGCCTCTTAACCATCCACATTGACCTTGTGTGTACAAGTCCACACAATTCAATCTCCTCAACTTGGTGTATGAAGTAGTGTTCTTGTGCATTGAAAAATGTCGAAGGTAGACACTTTTGCATTTCACACATTAGACGAGGAATTTTTCTCTTCCAATAATTTATATCTTCTTTATGGATTTCTTTAGATGACAACCATCTACAAGTGATTCAAGGTGCAAATATATTAATGAGATTTAACAAAAATATACAGTATATTACATAACAAGTAAAAAAAATGGCAATTATAAGATCTATACAACAAATTGAATAAATATCGCTACTTACCTCATGTATTTTCCAAGATCATATATAACTTGCTTGACATTGTTGTCAAAGTTGTCTTGGAGAGATAAAGGTAGAATGTATTGCAACAATTATAAAATAATCTTTTAATTATTTTTCCAAAATTAGTAAACATAATACACTAAAAAGTACATGCATTATGCAAGTGTATATAATATACCAGAATAATTACCTTAATGAAGTTATGTCAATCATGTGTTTTCATCCTTGACCCAAATTCACCTTTCTTTGTTATTATATTGTTTATGTTTGCAACAAATCCTATGGAAAATCATTTTTTTCATATGACTTCTTGTATAGCATTGCTTTGCTGCTCCATTAATAACTAAGGAAGGGAACTTATATTAATTTGGTCTCCATCACTATTTAATTGAATGACATTTTTCATTGCATGATTGGCTTCCTGAATGTCACTACAAATTTTGACAATTTTTTTTGTCATGCCTTCCATCCAATATTTTCCATAACATTTTTGTTATATTCTTTCTGATATGCATTGTATCAAAAAAATGCACAATTTGTAGCTTCTCATAGTAGGGCAACCTACTAAATTGTCTGGGATAACTTTTCAGTCCTTGTGGAAGCTGACCATTAATGCCTTGATGACCTTCATGAAGCATATATGTTAAACAAATTAACAACGACAATCATTGCCAATTACAACATGAGTAAACACAACACAATATACAAATATAAATTTAAAACATATCATATATGATAGATAAACAATTTGATCTGATGTATAACCTTGACGATTAATTCTATTATATTCCAACTTCCATAGGCGAGGTTTCATTCTTCATGATTTTGATGTAGTCTCCTCTTTCCCAGTGAAAAAATGTTTTTCAATAGTTTGATACTTATGATTTTTATGGAGGAAGTGCCTATACTCATCAAACACCTTCTTTCCTAAACTTGTTGAATGATGAGATTTCATCTTTGGACCACAAATTGGACATGCAAATTTTCCCTTTGTTTGAAGACCTGCAAGATCATATATAATTGGATTAAATATGTCAATTTTTATAATTATATATAATGAATAGATTATTTAAAAAACATGCATGATATCTACTTCTTAAAATTAAATATTGTTAAAGTGCAGTCAAACATTATAACATACCACAAAAATGTGTTAGCCCTGGGGCATCATGAATTGCCCATACAAGTATTGCATGGAATTGAAATTGTCTTTGTCCTATTGGTCTAGAGACGTCATACATAGTGACACCATTCCATAACTTTAGTAACTTGTCGATAAGAGGCTCGATATATACATTCATATCTTTAACTTCATACTTACCTAGTTGAATGAACATAAACATTGCATAATTATTATAACCGTTTTACTGCAATATATATAAATTAATGTACATGACTATTGAATGAAAATAATATAAGTTATTATGCAACAAAGAAGACAAATGAGATGCTACTATGTTAAAGAAAATTGATGTAAAAAAATACCTGGAACAATCATTGACAACATTATGTGCTCCTTCTTTATTGACATCCATGGAGGAATGTTATTGTTGATAACAAAACAAGCCACACTGAGTAAATAGATCTCAACTCTTCAAATGGATTAACACCGTCCGCTGCCAATGAAAGCCTGAGATTATGAGGTTCTTTTTTAAAGTGTGGCCATTTTCCTCCATATCCCTAAATGCAGAACCATCTGCAGGCATTCAAAGAATGTCATCTCCCCTTCTATTCCATGCATGGTAATCCATAAATTGTGCTAATCTTTCGCACCTAAATAATCATTGCATATGTGGAATAATGGGAATATAATGAAGAACCTTGCGAGGAACCTTTTTTGTTAGTTGATCTGTTTGATATCTATTGATATGAAATTCCAAGAATTCTGTTGCAAATTCATGTTGTTTATGATATATAATATGATCATTGGGACATGCATCTATTGCTTGATACTCCATTCTGATATCTTTCATAATGCCAGATAAATCTCAGTATGAGCGAGGTAAAATATTTGATGGTGGTAAAAAAAATTCACCAATCAATCTACAAGAAAAACTAATTTGTTAATATAAAGAATATTAATGGTACATATTTCATCCTTTATTTACTAGTGATGAACTAACAACAATTAAAATAGATGAAAAAAGATGACATATATGACATACCTTAACATCCATGAGATTGCTATGTTTGATAAACCATTCATAACCTTCAATTTCAACAACAACAATACAGTAGAGAGAAGAGTTGTTTGGGAGCCTTCATAAAGGGGCTTGTATGCCTTCTCAAGTACAGATAAATTGTGAACATCATCAAAGCCATCTCAATCATCATTATCAGCTCTGCCACTAAATGTGTCATGGATCAATGTATTTGTACCATCATCTTCAACTGCGTTTTCTGGTGCATGATCATCTTCTTCCATAGGATCATTAATTTCATCTTTGATATTCACAACTCCATGTTCGTCCAATTGCAAAACCACATTCTTTGGGCCTTGATAATCCATATCATGTGCCCTAGGGTGC
Source organism: Sequoia sempervirens (assembly GCA_007258455.2). NCBI lineage: Eukaryota > Viridiplantae > Streptophyta > Pinopsida > Cupressales > Cupressaceae > Sequoia > Sequoia sempervirens. The sequence continues at coordinate 214,789,030 of VDFB02047230.1, forward strand.
CCCATCTTTATAATAATGATAGACATAAATAAACCATGATCATGATCAAGTGATTTTTTTTATTTATATAAAATTTTAAAACGATATAAACATTTACAAATTCAATCAATATAAACACATATAATGAACAAATTACCAATGGACAATAATCATGCCCCCCTTCAACATGACCATGTTTCCTATAGTGTTTCTCAACTATTGTGATTAAAATTTGTCTTGTCTTTAAGCCCTTGCAATTATTGCAAGGACAATAACATTTCCCATCACCCTTTCTTTTCAGTCTAGCCCACAATCTATCAAGCGTCTCTTCATTTTGTTCTAGAGTAATATTATCTGACATGATTTTTCTTTACTAAGCTTGAATATTTAGATCTTAAAAAAATATCAAACTCGCACTCCAATAGTTTTTATTCATAGACAGGTAACAAAATCTAATAATTCTGATATTTTACACCAAAAAAATTTGGCGTGCAATCATCCCTACAAAAGAGAAGATAGTCTGAAGTTAGTGACCCCAAAAAACACTTTAAAATGCTAATCCCAAAACTTATTAAATTATGATTTTACTATGATTTCCAACCAGTAGACTCCTAAAATCAAAATATTGAACTTGCACAACAAAACCTGAAAATGCAACTCTAAAAATGCATGTCTAAAAATGAAATCCGATGAGATGTTGCTTAAAAATATGATTTTCAAACCTGGAAGTACAAATTTGACTTCACAAATGAACTCTAGGAAAGGACAATGACTACCCTCAACCTGGAAATAGCTTCCTGAATTTTTTTTTTTTTTTTCCAAGAAAATCATTTTTAGTTCTCCACAAACTATCATAAGTATAGCAAATTCGCAAGCAGAGCAAGTTCGTAAGTATAGCAAAACGCTGTCGCAATAAATAGGTGAGCTCACTTTTTTTTTATGTCGGCCTCAATTTTGAT